>CM062296.1:511109926-511709926 GCA_031216915.1 Pictodentalium vernedei | reverse complement strand
CATTATTTGAAGACTGTGCTCTCTGTATTTGTATTAATTGTTTGTATCGTCAAATAAAATATCTATCTATCTATCTATCTATCTATCTGTCTGTCTGTCTGTCTGTCTGTCTGTCCATCCATCCGTCCGTCCGTCCGTCCATCCATCATCCATCCATCCATCCATCCATCCATCCATCCATCCATCCATCCATTTATGTATTGGGGTTTAATGATGCTTTTAACTGCCAGGGTCACCTTAGGTCAGACATTTTTATGGGTGGAGGAAGCCAGAGCACCCAGAGAGAACCACTGAACAGCAGCAAGCAACTGTCAGACTCAACAACATACTAACTCTGCGCATGCTGGGTTAGCATTGGTTAAAGACAAGTGCACCATCGATGTGCAGCATGCCTTAGTACACAATGCCACCACATGCAATATGATGATGATCTTCAAAGATCTTCCTCTTCAGTTTGACCAGGCTAAATCTTATCTTGGTATTACATAAGAAAACAAATTGTCTTTCAAACAAATGTTATATTTTCATTAACGTTCCATCTGGCCGAGAAAATGTAAGAATACACAACCAGAAAGCCCTAATTTGGCAAAAAAGCTCTCTCAATCATATCCTTTTTGACTGCCACTTTACTCCATTTCTTCACACAACTGATGGCTTTCAGGAGCTTTGAATATTTCATTCAGTTTCAACCCAAAATTCTATCCAACCTAGAAGGTCTTTTCAAAGGGAAGCTCTTTTGTTGTTTTTATGCCCCCGGCTTAAGTCGGGTTGCATATAATGATTTAAGTCTGTGTGTGTCTGTCCGTCTGTGTGTGTGTGTGTGTGTCTGAGACAATAACTCGAAAACTGTTAGGGCCACAGTCATCAAACTGCACACAATTATAAAGGACCATGGGAGGATGTGTCACTCACCATAGCTGGGTTTGTACCTTCAAGGTCAAGGTCACATTTCAAGGTCACACTAAAAATCGGTCAATATTCGTGTCTCAGCCATAACTCAGAAATAAATCATAGTACAATTGTTAAACTTTTTACAAATGTTAAGGACAGTCTGAAGGTGTGTCATGTATAATTGGTTTTGCCGCATCTGCAAGGTGAAGGTCACAATTGACCTTCATATGTTCGGGGGGGGGGGGTTACCTCAGTAGCATTCTTCTTGTTCAACATAATTTTAAGTCAAGCATAGGATGTGTGCCGAGATGGCAGGGAGGGAAGTGGTTATTGGAAAACAGACTTCTTTTTCAGAGCATTTTGGTGACAGCATTGCTATTTATTACACACCTGTTTTATGTAATCCACATCTACTCTTAACTGTGCAAAAAATGAAAATCTGTTCTGCACATATGTGCAGAACGGAAATCAATGACTGACTGCTTTTAAATGGAAGCAAAATTTCACAGGAATTTTCTACTAATTGTGCAACACAATTACAATTTGAATCGCTAGCGTTAGCTGAAAATCGTCCCCTGGGTTCCATTGTGTTTTATGTTTTACATAGAACACATTGGAACTCAAGGGATGAAATAGTAACACAGGTTTCCCTCGCAAATTTGATTGGCTTGAAAATGTGTTCTTTTTGTTGGTAGTTTACAAATGATTTGCAGAGTGTACTTCTACTATTTGTTTTTTAAAGACTTGAAGTCATGTAATAAACACAAAACGACACACGCTTGTGGATGGGTTAATTGATATGGTACTTGTGCCATCGCGAAAGGATAAAACTTGAGGCCTGCAGCCTCTCCTTTTATTCATCCAGACTTGCACTCGTGCCATATCAGTTAACCCATTCACACGCAGATGTCATTCTGTGTATATACATGCGTGTGCAAGGTGACACTGTCCTTTAACCTCAATCTTTCTGATCCCTTCATACTAATACCTTTATTTCTCTTTTGCTTTCTCTAACTCATTTTTAGCTCAACTTTGACGAAGTCAAATTTGAGCTATTGTCATGGCCCGTCGTCCGTCTGTCCGTCTGTCCGTCTGTCTGTCTGTCCGTACGTCAACAATTGGCTATGGCTCGGGCTAGAGGTCGTATTTATGAACCGATCTTTACGAAACTTCTTGTGTACCTTTGTTATGACCCTGGGACGGGAACGAGTGTTTTTAGGTGTGGTCCGAAATTCAAGATGGCTGCCAGCGGCCATTTTGTACCGATGATGCAAAAATCAGTATTTTTATACTGTACCAATGACCCAGACATAGCTGGTGCTAACTCTTAAAATATAGGGCCAAACACAAATTTTGCCCCCCAATCCCCAAAATTTGCATCTAAAACTAAAGAAAACATGTCCAGAAAGGCCCTCCACACCTCGCCCCCACTGCGCATGCGCAGTGTCAAGGACGTTCCGAAATTGGCGCCATTTATCATTCTAAGTTTGGCCCTTCATCAGTTAACATCTGACTGATCTTTGTGCTTTTAAATCTCAGTTTAAATGATGCCAGACACATAAATATTAGTGAAATGGTGATTCTAAGGAGGATAGAAAAGGAGGAGAGGAAAAGAATGTGTGACAGAATATTATCAGGGCTGTAACTTAAAATTTTTTAATGAAATTATGTTAAGTTACCTATTTTCAAGGCAGCAGCCATTTTGTTGTCATTCTGATTATTTAGTTACACTGTGTTTTCAAGTGTTTTTCCTCTCTCCCTGTCCTTTAATTCCCCCTTGCTATTCTCCCATGCTTTTGGCATAGTTTCTGTAATTATTATTACTAAAATTTCTTGGGAGTTTTAGCTTAATAACAGAATGAATTCTGTTCTTTCCCCATGTTTACGTCTTCACCTACGGGTGGTTAGGCGTTGTGTTCTGCATCTACCATCTGATGTTCTGCAGTTTCTTCCCTGGAAGTCTCTGTTTTGCATCAGATGGGGTATTTTTGGTAACTGATTTCGGGCCTGGGTGCCTGGAGTCTTATTTTAGTGTTTTTACACTCATTGTTTACATTTACAACAGCCCTCTGTGTGAGGGGGGGATTTCTAAATAATAATATCTTTATGTTATTTTAATCATAACTAGATACATTATTATTGTTCGTAAGTGTTGAATAAATTGTTTAAAATATTTTTAAAATTTTTGTCCACACTTAGGCTTGGGATCCATTGGGGCTCAACGTTACTTTTCAGAAACTTGGGCTGTTCTGAAAAAATATTTTTTCAAAATATTTTGATTTCAATTATTTTTTCTATATTAATGGATCATATTATTATTATGTATTTTGATTGCCAGGGGTTAGTGCGAGTACCAGGACTTGTTTTCTTTTCACATGGAAAGGATATTGATCAATTGTTTTAAGAGGAAGTCTTCCTCTGACCTTATTTTCATTCTATATGTGGTCAGTGTACTCGCATTAACTCCTGTTCTGTATCGTATGATTTCGATGACAATATGGGAAGCGTATGTCACGGTATGTTGTTGGGGATTTGGACACTCCGGTCCTTTCCCCGCAGGGTCACTCTACTTTATCAATTTCTATTTCAGACGATCAAGATTAGGGTGATGTATCTGTGATGTCTTCCAACAGTGTGCCTCCGTCGTCACAATTATGAAGGGCTAGCGGAAAAGTGCTCATGTAATACGCCAATTGCCTAAGAGGACCCTAGTAGGTTCGACGGCCTTTGACGTCCGCTAGCTCGCCCGGTGTAGCGTCCATTCACCGAATGGTTCGGCAGCCGGGTTCGTCCGTTGCGGTCTAGAAGGAATTTTGGGGTGATGCGAGCACTATAAAATTTACTTAATGCACACCCAGTGACGGCGGATCGGAGGGAGAACGGAGGAAGCCTTTTAGTCCGGTTCTTAGCTCGTTCCGGTCCATCCGGACGGCAAGCGAGAGAGGCCCCTCTCTCGTTCAACAACATCTGGCCCCAGATGTTGTGGTACAAATGTGTCGTTAGCGGAGCATACGTCCGTCGCTCGGGACGCTCCGTTGTATAGGCAGTCCGCTGAGACTGCTAAGGCTTCCTCTTCTCGTCAGCGCACACGACCGCACCTTGGCTGCGTGACCGCCGATATATTACCAGCTTCGCCGATCAAGGATTCTTCGGCGACCAGGTCACACCATCCGGCAGCCAGGGATTCGAGACCGATGGACTCCGGACGTTCGCATAGGAAGTATGCGGGAGCCATCTGATGCGGAGCTGCCCTCGGCGAAGCACCGATAGACTGCGCCTCCGCAGGTCTCGACGCCGGACATTCTTGTGCACATAGCACAGCTTATCGCAGCATCCCAGCAGCCGACAGAAACGGCGTCGGATCGAGAATTATCCGACAGCGCTGGGTCGGTAGCCGGGGACTCGAGGCCTGCAGACTCCGGACGTTCGCATAGGAAGTGTGCGGGAGTCAACGTACACGGAGCTTCCAGCGGCAATGCATCGTAAGTCCGCTACTGCACAGGCCTCGGGAACGGACGTGCTTTCCTTAATAGCACAGTTTATCGCAGCATCCCAGCATCAACTGAATCTGTCGCATATATTTTATCCGACGATGCTGGGTCGGGACGCTCCGCGGAAGCGGGTACGGACGTCCGAAAGTTTCATCCGGTCCGACGGGATACCGAAAGGGATTCGGTGGATTTCAAGCTTTCCCTTTCGGAACAACATATGCTGCGATGTCGGATAAGAAACTGATAGCGTCGGTGGACTTAGAAATTTTTGGTTCGGTTCAGGGACTTCGTCCCTCAGTTCCGACATAGTCCAATAATGTCACACAAACTTTCGAATTATTGAACGACGCTATATATATTATTATTTTATGCTTGCTATCCAAGCATTTCTGGTTTCTTGTTCGAAGAGTTATGGAGATGTCTTCAAAAGTGTGCCTCTGTCGTCATAGTTAATGATGAGTTAGCGGCAATAAGTGCTCATGGAATATGTCTATCGCTTACGGAGTGACATTCGCTAGCTCACCCGGTGTAGCGTACATTCATCGAATGGTTCGGCTGCCGGGTTCGTCCGTTGCGGTCTAGGAAGGAGATTTGGGTGATGCGAGCACTTTAATTACTTTAGTACTCACCCAGTGACGGCAGATTGAGGACGGATCGGAGGAAGCCAACAACATAGGGGACCGCATGTTGTGGTTCAGATATTTTACATTCGGAGCATATGTTCGTTGCTCGGGACGCTCCGTTATATTGACAGTCCGAGAGACTGTCTTTAATGCTTCCTCATCCTCACAGCAGGGCACACGACCGCACATTGGCTACGTGACCTCGAGTATCCGATCAGTTTCGGCATTCAGTGATTCCACAGCGAATAGGTCGCGCCATCCGGTAGCCAAAGGACACGAGGCCTATACACTCCGTTCGCTCGCATATTGGAAGTATGCACGGGGTAACGATCTCGGAGCTTCCTGCGGCAATGCATCGTAAGACCGCTGCTCCTCAGGCCTCAGTGACGGACGTGCTATCCGAGTTAGCACAGTTGTTTCGCAGCATCCCAGCAATTGACGGTTTCTCGGTCGAATCAGGAATTATCCGACGGCGCTGGGTCGGTGCGGTCCGCGGTTGCATCAAGCTACGGACGACCGAACGCTTTATAGGGTCCGACAGGATGGCGAAAGGGATTCGAAAGATTTCGAGTTTTCCCTTTAGTAGTATCGGAAGATGCCTTTCATATCTTCTGGCATTTCTTCCAGTGATTATTGTTCGGACTTCATTGCTGCGATCTTGGATAAGAGACTTATAGCGTCATTGGACTCGGATTTTTCGATCGGTACAGGGACTTTGTCCCTGACTTACCGACGCAGTCCAATATTGTCATTACAACATGTGTTTTATTTTTCGACGCTATATATTATATATATATACAAGCCTGCTACTAAGCATGATAGTTTAGTTTCTTGTCCGCGTGGCTCATTTCTGCCATTTTATCTTTTTTACATATAGTTTATTTTGGCAGAGCAGGGCATACCGAGAGTTCATATGCGTCTAGACAGTGTGATTAAAGACTGCATATATTCTTTTTCGCCGTTTATGTCTTTTCCAACTTCAATGTTGGAAACGACATTATGTATAGTAGACTTAACTTAGACGCTTTATTATACGTAATCCGCCTTACTGAGGCGTTATCATTACGTCTTCAAGAAAAGATTTACGGGATATTATTCTCAATGTAATTTCTTTTGAGGGCAGTAGTTTGTTCACGTATAACTCCGCCCTTCAGTGGCTGATTGGAGTTGGTTAGACGTGATGCAGCCCTAGCTACATCCACGCGTGGATAGTAGGTTAAGAACTCTCTCAGAGTCGCTTCGTTCTCGGAGGAGCTTCTCTTCGACGGCAACTTTCCGGCAATCCATGAATTGCTTGATTTATACATTCTCTTGTCTATCTAGTGTTACAAGAGATTCAGACTGGGGCAAACATTCGGTGGTTGACTCAGAGAGTGCCGCCGCAGTTGCCGGACCCTAGTGTGGCTGTTATGACGGTTGCCAGTCAAACAGATTGGGATATTCTGATCCCTACGGATTCGAAGTGCCAGGGTCTTTGGGTTCCGCAGTCTTTTAGCTATCAGTTTAACTTCCGCGGAATAATGTTTTTTAGGCTTGCTTTATGTCATTGCATGAACATTATTCAGAAACGCATGCCCAAATTCCTGTCCTTTAATTCGACAGTAGTGGCGTATCTCCGGAACCAGGGAGGCACTCTTTCGTTTCCGTTATTCAATTTAATGGAAAGAATCCGTCTGTTGGTTATAGTACACCAAGTTCAGTTTTGGTCCGTCATATTCTGGGTCGTCTGATTGTTTTATCGCACTCCCGTTCTCTTACGGGTCGCTTGTTGCTGTCAGAATGGACTCTCAACAAACAAGTATTTAATCAGATTTGCTATCTATGGGAGCGCCCAATGATGTTTTATTTATGACACAGCTTGCTAATCAATTGCAGACGTATGTGTTGGCTTGTCCAGATCTCTGAGCTAATACTGTTAACGCTCTATTGATCTATAGGACGGAATGATAGGATACGCGTATCCTCCGGCGCTGTTGTTTTAGCAGGTATTGCTAAGATAAACAACCACAATACATTTCTGTTGATAGCATCTCTATCTTCACAGAGATCATGAGTAATTTACTCTCTTGTCTACTGTGGATCTTAACGTGAAATCTTCCTCTATATGAGGATCTTTTTTCACTGGGTAAATCGTGTCATCTTTATCACAACCAGCAAGGTCGCAACCTTCATGTATTCCGTTGTGTGGTCCGTATTGCATTGTAAGCACTGTACTGGACGAGCTTTGGACGCGATTTCTTACTATAGGAGATCCTCTTCTTCGCTATTCTATGCGACTAAAGTGGAGGCTCTTCCGTCGTGGTGTAGGGATCATTATGTTCATATGGTTGATCCCTCCATACTACGCATTGCTAGTTTTTAGTATACTTGTTTCACAAGATCTACTGCAGCCTGTTGTTATTTAGGTTATAGGTTTATGTTACCTCATACCTATGCACTCTACGATAGTTTACAATGGAGTCTTTTGTCTCTTTATCTAAGTCAGTTAGTAACTTTTTGATAAATAGACTTAGAATCTTTAGATTAAATTCCTATACGGATTTTAACTTCGGTTCTTATTTAGCTATGTAATCATTTGAGCCTCTGGAAACAGTAGTTTTCAAATTCTGACCTTTTAGACAGTAATTCTGTTGGTTTCTCTTTTACTGTAGAGTCAGTGAGTTTCATGCTCTATCGATGGATGATTTTCACTTTCATAGTTTCGGAGTCAATACTTCCGTTACTATTTAGGTTGGATTGTTGCATAAGAGTTAGGCTCCTATTTCCGGAACCTATTATTTAAGGTCCTTCCGTCTTCGTATGGGCATAGACCTTTACTCTTTCCGGGTACAGTTTATGTATTTATAAACAGATATCTGTTTATTACAAGGGCGTAAGCTTCTTCTGTCTTTGATGTCTAGTAGAAGGACGTTACGCTCCTTTTTATTTTTAATGGATTCTATTAACTAGCGTACTGCTTATGGTATATCATTGGCTTAGCAGTTGTGCTTAAGATTTCGGCTCATGAAGTAAGAGTTCTTCTACTTCTTGGGCTTACATTAATAGTGTTGCTATTATAGATTTTTGAAGGCTGCTCATTGCGCTCAGCCATCCATTCATGAATTTTATCTCAGAAATATCGAGTCCATTTCTGGAGGCCTCTATTGTTAGGTCTATTATCTACTGCTCAGAATATCATTCTCTTAACAGTTGCTACTATAGCTAGGTAGGCTGTCTGTTTCGGCAGTGTCTCCGTTCGGCTGCCCTCTTCGCTCTGGGCTATTTGACCCAGGGCAAGAAAAAGGGGGGGGGGGGGAGGGTGTTCCCTTGGGTCACCTGTTTTTACTATGAAAACAAGGGGATACCTCCTCCGGAGTTAGTAATTCTGAGCTGTTATTGGGATGGTTGTTTAGTGAGAAGTTTAAGTTTATAAAATTCATTCAAGTCTTAGTTTTTAAAGTATAGCTTTTGAATATTGCATATGTCAACGGACATGATTATGCAATTCTCACACACTTTTAGGAGTATAAGAGTCTCTATTCTCTAGACTTACTTTATTATTGGCTTACTTTAAAAATTATTAGTATAAGGATTATTGGATATTAATAGAGTACATGGATGTATGAAGCTCAATTTTTGGAAGGTGTTGTATCTTTCTAATTTATCATAAATAAGAAAGATACATGTAAGGCCTATTACTTCTTTTCCCTACAGGGGATGACTCTATTTATTTTATTGAGCGTATTCCATTTTGCTCTATGTCCTTGGCCCTCCAGCCTTTTTACTATTCAGCTATGTCTGGGTCATTGGTACAGTATAAAAATGTTAAAAAATTTATAGTAATTTATATATTTTTTATACTTACCAATGACCCAGACGGGGATGGCCCTCCCAGGAGTTGGGAACTCTTGCCTCCCCGCTGAGTACATAGCGCTTACCAGGCACTGGTTATTAGAATGATAAATGGCGCCAATTTCGGAACGTCCTTGACACTGCGCATGCGCAGTGGGGGCGAGGTGTGGAGGGCCTTTCTGGACATGTTTTCTTTAGTTTTAGATGCAAATTTTGGGGATTGGGGGGCAAAATTTGTGTTTGGCCCTATATTTTAAGAGTTAGCACCAGCTATGTCTGGGTCATTGGTAAGTATAAAAAATATATAAATTACTATAAATTTTTTAACTTTTTGTACAGAACTTCTGTATGAAAGTTCTGATTTGAATAAAGTTTTGTATAAATATTTAGTACCATGGGATACATCACATATAATACAGGTTTTTTTCTTGTGCGTAAATTATGCAAATTAGACTGACTTTGATTTATTTAGTGTTACTTTCAGAGCTGTAAGTGCCAAGCTGCTATGGCTCGGGCTAGAGGCCGTATTTATGAACCAATCTTTACGAAACTTCTTGGGTACCTTTGTTATGACCCTGGGACGGGAACGAGTGTTTTTGGGTGTGGTCCGAAATTCAAGATGGCTGCCAGTGGCCATTTTGTACCGATGATGCAAAAATCAGTTTTTTGTACAGAACTTCTGTATGAAAGTTCTGATTTGAATAAAGTTTTGTATAAATGTATAGTACAATGGGATACATCACATATAATACGGGTTTTTTTCTCGTGCTTAAATTATGCAAATTAGACTAACTTTGATTTATTTAGTGTTACTTTCAGAGCTGTAAGTGCCAAGCTGCTATGGCTCGGGCTAGAGGCCGTATTTATGAACCAATCTTTACGAAACTTCTTGGGTACCTTTGTTATGACCGTGGGACGAGAACGAGTGTTTTTGGGTGCAGTCCCAAATTCCAGATGGCTGCCAGCAGCCATTTTGTACCGACGATGCCGAAATCTGTTTTTTGTACAGAACTTCCATATGAAAGCTCTGATTTGGATAATTTTTTGTATGACTGTTTAGTACCATGGGATACATTACATATATTACAGGTTTTTTTCTTGTGCGTAAATTATGCAAATTAGGCTAACTTTGATTTATTTAGTGTTACTTTCAGCACTGTGAGTGCAAATCCCAATACGGCTCGGGCTAGAGGCCGTATTTATGAACCGATCTTCACGAAACTTCTTGGGTACATTTGTTATCACTGTGGGACGAGAAGGAGTGTTTTTGGGTCCAGTCTGAAATTCAAGATGGCCGCTAGCAGCCATTTTGTTCAAAATTAAGTGCAATCAGATTTTTGCGCAGAACTTCAAAATGAAAGATCTGATTTGAATAAATTTTTGTATGAATGTTTAGTACCATGGGATACATTACATATAATACAGAGTTTTTCTCGTGAATAAATTATGCAAATTAGGGGTCCGGGTGGGACTTAGAAAATTTTGGACCAAAATCCGGAAATTAGTTTTTTGTGTTTTGATGCATTTTGGTCAATTTTAAGAAGAAGAAGAAAAAATTTTAGTCTGAAAATATTTTGTTTGGGACTGAAAATTTCCACACAAAAATAATAATCTACAATGATTGGTCTTAATCTGTAGTCCATTACAGTCACCTTGTAATTCTTTTATTATTGTTGACTGGGCCAAAACAAATACTAATTCCTGTCATATTCATTATTCAGTTGTCTTGGTCACAGCAAGTACTAATTCCTGTCATATCCAAGTTGAGCTACAGAGTCATTGACTCTTTCATTATTTCCTTCTGGACAACATGATCCTGGTGAGCGTTTCAAGCTCAATTGAGTGTCTGATGTAAACTATTGGGTATTCATTATTATTGGTGACATTTTCTTGATACAGGCCGAAAACAATTTCACACATCCTTGTTTGAACCCTGAAGCTAAAAGAGAAAGGAATTTCAGTTCCCAAGCCTGACATATTCAGGAGAGCGATTTAAAAATTGAGGGCGCAAACTATCCCTCCTGGTCTTAGAAAATAATGATTACCATAACAGCCTATTCCTAAAACCCACATCTTTTCAGATCACTGCTATATATTACTGGTCTCTGTAAGACAGCCACACTGCCCTCCCACACCTCCGGCCCTTGTTGAGGCCTGGAGTGTGGGAGGGGCAGTGTAGCTGTCTCACTGAGTCTACCTTGTTAGCAGCACTAAATGAAATGTACAAAGCCCATTAGGCAGAATTCATTAACTGGTAGAGTGCTGGAAGGCCTATTTTGAGCTTTACTAAAAGTGACAGGCAATAACTTTCTGTAGCTACATTCTGCCTGAGGAAGCCTTTATTGTCCGTGATATGAATAAGATTTTTTATACAATACCTTGCTCTCTGACATTTAATTGGATAGTGCCTATAAGGCACTATCCAATTGAATGTAATAGAGCAGTATATGATGAGCTTTGATTTGTTGTCAGAAAAAACTCTGCACTTTACCAGTTAATAGTAAAACTTCATTTTGCCACTTTTAGCTTTTGTTAGCTTGCATGCAAGGGGAGCTATTTTTTGCCCTCCTGCATTTTTAAGAATGCCAGGCTTGAATTCCCTTTTTTAAGTTACATAGGACAAATATTTGTTATATGCTATTGAGTATCTTCATGAGTGGGAGAGTCAAACTGGCTGGAAAATGCTATCCTTTTTATGTCTCCGAAAATTGTTTTTTTTCATTTTTGTTTGTCATTTCCATCTGTCCATCTGTCTGTCTATCAATCAGGAAGATTTTTCTGTCCATCCATCTATCTGTTTGTCCATCAGGAAAATATTTGTGTCCGCTGCATAACTCGGAGATGCTTCGTTGGATTTTGTTGAAACTTGGCATACATGTTGCTCATGGGAAGACGATGTGTCGCACACAAAAGTTTGTTTTTTTTGTTCGATGGAGGACAAGGTCACAGATCAAGGTCATGTCTAGTGCATAGTCACTTCCGAGTGACAATCTCTTGGTTTTAATCCTTTACCCAATGTAGTGTCCCAAACCGGCCTTCTCTATTCACTAAAATCCCCATTCAGTTTGGATTATTTTTTCTATTTTACTCTCAAAAACATTGCTTATGAAACCTCATTGCAATGACCTCATTGAGTTCTTTCCATGGAGGGTACTAAGCTGTGTGTTTGATGCAAAAAAATGAAAAAATTAGTTTAAGAATTTTTGGTAAAGGATTAAAAGGATTCTTACTCTGACAAGACAAATCAATAAGCTTTTACTCTCCACACTTACACTGCTTGTATACCCTGCAGATAACTTAATCCAAATAAGCATTTTACATGTAGGCTAATTAAGTCATCCAACGAAGACAGAATGACTTATTGCGATCGTTATCCTTTTTTATGCCCCCAAGAGATTCTCTTGGGAGCATTACGTTTTCACCATGTCCGTCAGATAACTAAAGAACTGCTTATTTGATCAAATCATTATTAGGTCAACTTTGATGAAGTCGTCTGTCTGTCCGTCCATCCGTCAACAATTAAATACGGCTCGGGCTAGAGGCCGTATTTAGGAACCAATCTTTACAAAAATTCTTGGGTACCTTTGTTGTCACTGCGGGACGAGAACGAGTGTTTTGGGGTGCAGTCCAAACTTCAAGATGGCCACTGGCAGCCATTTTGCACCGAAATTAGTTTTTTGTACAGAACTTCTTATGAAAGTTCTGATTTTAATAAATTGTTGTAGGAATGTTTAGTAACATGGAATACATCACATATAATATGGGTTTTTTTCTCATGCAGAAATTATGCAAATTAGATGAGATTATTCAATGCAACTTATGCACAGAGAGTACACATGTCAATACGGCTTGAGCAAGGGGTTGTATTTATGAACCGATCTTCATGAAACTTCTTGGGTACCTTTGTTATCAAATTGGGACAAGAACGAGTGTTTTTGGGTGTGGTCCAAAATTCAAGATGGCTGTCTGTGGTCATTTTATACCAAAATTAGGTGCAATCAGTTTTTTGTACAGAACTTCTATATGAAGGTTCTGATTTGAATAAATTTGTGTATGAATGTTTATTAACATGGAATACATCACATATAATAGGTGTTTTTTTCTCATGCATAAATTATGCAAATTAGATGAACTTTGATTTATTCAGTGCTTCTTATACACAGTTAGTACGCATGTCAATACGACTCAGGCTATAGGCTGTATTTATGAACCGATCTTCATGAAACCTCTTGGGTACCTTCATTATCACCTTGGGATGAGAACGAGTGGTTTTGGGTGTGGTCCAAAATTTCAAGATGGATGCCGGCGTCCAATTAGACAAACTTTGATTTATTCAGTGCTACTTATAGACAGTAAGTGCACATTTCAATACAGCTCTGGCTCGAGGTCATATTTATGAAAACTTCTTGGGTACCTTTGTTGTCAACGTGGGACAAGAACAAGTGTTTTGGGGTTTGGTCCAAAATGCAAGATGGCTACCGTCGGCCATTTTTTGTCAAAATTAGGCGCAATCAGGGTTTTTTTTGTACAGAACTTCTGTATTTATTGATGACTTTTCCTTTGGAAGGAGTTAATGAGTTTATTTTTAGCTCAACTTTGACATAGTCAAATTTGAGATTTTGTCGTGGTCCATCTGTCCATCTGGACATCTGTCCATCCATCAACATGGCTCTGGCTACAGGCCATATTTATCAACCAATCTTTATGAAACGTCTTGGGTACAGAATGGGCGTTTTGGGGTGCGGTCCAAAATTCAAGATGGCCACCAGTGGCCATTTCGTACCGAAATTAGGTGCAATCAGTTTTTTTGTACAGAATTTCTATATGAAAGTTCTGATTTGAATAAATTTTTGTATGATGTGTACGGTATATTCAAATGTGTTGAAGCCAAGTTTCTGTGTTAATATTTGGAGTTGTTTGGGGAGGGTAAACATTATTAGCACAACCCGATTTTCTGTTTCCAATGAGAAAAATAAAACCTTTTCACCTGTGTGAACCCTATGAGCTAAAAGTAAAAAATTCAAATATCTATATTTTTATACTGGTGCTAACTCTTAAAATTCTGGGGCCAAACACAAATTTTGCCCCCCCATTCCCCAAAATTTGCATCAAAATCCAAAAAATCAATGTCCTATGTGGTCCTCCATACTTTTATCCACTGCACATGCACAGTGTCAAGGAAGTACCGAAATTGGCTCAAAATCCTCATTCTTTGTTTGGCCCTGAAATCAGTAACATCTCACTGATATTTGTGCTTATAATCTCAGTTAAAATGATGCCAGACACAAAATCATGAAAGAAATGGTGGATCTGAGGATGAAATAAAAGGATGAGAGGAAGGAACAGTGAGAGGATGTGTTCAGGGCTGTAACTGATAATTTTTCTACAAAATTATTTCATGTTCCCTAATTTCGGGCATGGGCCTGATTTTTTCATTCTTTCTATGAAATTTCCATTGTTTGTTCAGTGTTTCCTCTCTTCCTTTCCTTGATACTCCCCCTTGCTATTCTCCCATGCTTTTGGCATAATTTTTGTAATTTTTTTACTAAAATTTTTTGGGAGTTTTGGCTTGGTAACGGAATGTTTATTCTGTTTTTCCCCATGGTTTCGTGCTCACCCTAGGGTGGTTAGGCATTTTGGTCATGCATCTACCATCCGATGTACTGCAGTTTCTTCTCTGGAAGCCTCTGTTTTACATCGGATAATGTTTAAATTGATGACTGATTTCGGGCCATGTTTCAGTGCCTGGAGTCTTGTTTCCGGTTTTTAGCTCACCAACTTTAGTTATGTGACCTTATGGCATGGCTCGATCGGTCGGCGTCAGCGTCGGCATCAGCGTACGTGTCCAATAATGTTAAAGCTTCTGTTTAGGTCACTTATTCGCCCTATTTCCATATCATGGCTTTTATAATGCTGCTATATGATGATTATTATCATTTCACCATGATTTAACCCCTCGTACCCTGCATTTTAGACATTTTTCTTGACATTTTTAGCTGCGTTTAGTTTTCTGTTTAGCTCAGAATTTCATGTTTAATTAAGTGTTTTGGGCAGCTGCTGTGCTCCTTCTCTTCCAGTGCCACTTATATTCATCATACATGTTCCTCAGTATCATTGTTCCATGATTATTCCCTCATACCCTGCATTTTAAACATTTTTTTTGACATTTTTAGTTGTGTTTAGTTTTCTGTTCAGCTCAGAATTTCATGTTTAACTTAGTGTTTAGGTCAGCTGCTGTGCTACTTCTCTTCCCATGGCACTTATATTCATTATACATGTTCCTCAGTATCATTGTTCCATGATTAACCCCTCATACCCTGCATTTTAAACATTTTTCTTGACATTTTTAGTTGCGTTTAGTTTTCTGTTTAGCTCAGAATTTCATGTTTAACTTAGTGTTTAGGTCAGCTGCTGTGCTCCTTCTCTTCCAATGGCACTTATATTCATCATACGTGTTCCTCAGTATCATTGTTCCATGATTAACCCCTCGTTCCCTGCATTTTAAACATTTTTCTTGACATTTTTAGTTGCGTTTAGTTTTCTGTTTAGCTCAGAATTTCATGTTTAACTTAGTGTTTATGTCAGTTTCTGTGTTTTACTTTTAAGAGGTTGTGTTTAGGTAAGCTTTGTTGCATGTTATGAGCCTGTTTGATACAGTTCTTGTGTTTGCCAAAGTTACTATCGAAGAGGAATGTTGGTGAGCTATAGGGCATTGGCGTCCTTCTTGTTATACACTTTTGTTTACGTTGACAACGGTTACTTCTGACAGTGATTCCTTGTCTTCTATTTAGTTCTGCTCATAGCCAGATACATTAATATTGTCTGTAAGTGTAACATTAATTTTTAAATATGTTTTTTGGATCCATTTGGACTCATCATTCCCATTGGGAACGTGGGCTCATCTCAAAAATTTTTCGAAGATTTTTTCTTTTGAATTCTTTTTCGAAATGTTTGTAATGGATTATATTATTATCATGTATCTTTGTTTTCAAGGTTTAGTGCGAGTACTTTGACTGTTAATATTTTTTCAATATGAAAGAATATTGTTCAGATTCTCATGTTCATTGTATTTCATGTAGTCAGAGTACTTGCACTAATTCTTTCTCAGTGTGTGCCAATTGGGATAACAATCATTGGAGACGTGTGTCACAGTATATTGTTAGTGGTGAGAGGTCCATGCCGGTCCTCTCGCCACAGGGTCACTCTAGTTGTCTCAGTTTCTTTTTCAGAGGAACAAGAACAGGGTGATGTTTCCGTGATGTCTTCAAGAAGTGTGCCTCCGTCTTCACAGTCAAATGAAGAGCTAGCGGCCAAAGAGCTCAATGAAATTCGGCAAATGCCTAAGAGGTCCCTAGTAGGATCGACGGCATTTTCGCCTGCTAGCTTGCCCGGTGAAGCAATCATTCATGAAATGGTTGTGACGCCGGGTTCGTCCGTTGCGGTCCAGGAAAGGAGATCGGGTGTTGCGAGCACTATAAACACGGATTGTGCACACCCGGCGACGACAGATCGGAGGATGGAATGGAGGAAACCAGTCAGTCCAGTAGCTAGCTCGTCCAGGTCTTCCTGGAACGCGAGTGGGAGAGGCCCCTCTCTCTTACAACAGCATCTGAGCCAGATGTTGTTGTACGTAACGTTTGTCAGTCGGACCATACTTCCACTCCTCCTGCTCGGGACGCTCTGTCCCATAGACAGTCCGGCGCGGCTAGTCTATTGTCTTTCTCATCCTCACGGCATCACACACGACTGCATATTGGCTACGTGACTGCAGATATCCAGCCTGCTTCGCCCACCAGGGATTCCACATCGACCAGGTCACACCATCCGGTAGCCAAGAACACGAGGCCTTTACAGTCGGAACGTTCGCATAAAAGAAGTATGCAGGAATTAACGTCCCAGGAGCTTCCAGTGGCTAAATCACATAAGCCTGCGGCTCCACAGGCCTCCGTGACGGACTTGCTATCACAGATAGCTCAACTCATCACAGCATCCCAGCAGCCATCAGAAACTTTTTCAGAACAGGAACTGTCTGAGGAAGCTGGGTCGGTTCGCTCCCCTGCAGTGTCAGAAAGGGATGACCAAGATTCTCAGGTGGTCCAGTCAGATGGTGAAAGGGAATCAGCAGAGCTGGAATTTTCCCTTTCCGAACAACATAAGGTGGCCGTAGATTTCATCCGGCAACACCTTCCAGTAGTTGTTTCTCCGGACCAAATGCTGCCTTACCGGATAAGAAACTGATAGCGTCATTGGACACAGACTTTTTTGGCCGGAATAGGGACATTGCGCCTGAGTTTCCGACCCAGACCAGAAATGTCACATGGACATTTGGTCTTCTAAATGACACTATATTCAAGCTAGCCTCTAAGACGGGCAAGTCCGGTTTCTTATCACCTCATGCTCTCTAGCCGCCTTTCATCAGTAATAGAAATAAATTTGAAACGGCAGAACAGGGCATGCCGAGAGTTCCTCTGCGTTTAGACAACCAGGCAGAAGACTTGGAGTTGTCTTTGCCAGCGTCTATGTCGATTCACTCCAGTATGCTGGTAACGACAATATCGTCTAACAGAATCAGTTTAGACGCCTTATCTTATGCAGATCACCTTACCAGAGTGTTATCACTACGTCTCGAAGGAAAAGAATTCCAGGATGTTCAAACTTCCTTGAGAGTTCTTTCAAGGACCATAGCATATTCTATGTATAACTCTGCCATTTCATTGGCAAATCTGGAGTTAAGCCCTGACTGTATCCACAAGAGTGGATAGTAAGGTGAAAAACTCTCTTCAAGTTGCTCCGGTCTCCGGAGAGCTTCTCTTCGATGGTGAGCTTTCTATAATCTATGATCAGATTACTAAGAAAGCTTCGGACTCTCTGCTTTTTAAATCCGATTCGAAAAAGTTGGACTCAGCAGAGAGGAGTAAGGCAGGCACTTCTGGGGTAAATACGTCCAAGGGAAGTTCCTATAGAGGATCTAAGAAAGCCTCTATGCCTTACTTTAGAGATCGTCAGAGTAGCGACTCAGGAAGGGGTCGTAATGCTGGCCGAGACAACCGGTCAGACGGCCCTAGGTCGACTGGGTGACTTGTGGGTCATGGAGGATGTAGTTTCTCCTCCCGCAAGCCTCGCAAGTCCAGGAGGTGATGGTCTAAACATCTATTATGATCCAGTGGGTGGAAGGCTGTCGAGATTCTTAACCAATTGGTTGTCAATTAAGGACGACCCATGGGTGAAAGGGGTGATTTCCGAAGGTCTAAAACTGTCCTTCAAGGAAAAATCTCTGTTAACTCGAAGTCCACGTTGGACTCAACTTCAGTCAAACCCTCAGAAGAGAGATTCGCTTCTATCAGAAGTCCAATCTCTTCTGGAGAAGAATGCGATAGAGGTTGTAGAATACCAGGAATCTCCAGGTTTCTACAGTTACCTGTTCCTGGTTCCAAAACCAGACGGCTCGTTTCATCCAGTCATAGATCTGAGCTGGATAAACAAGCTGATCATAGCTCTGAAATTTTATACGGAGACCATCCGATCGGTCAGAGCGAGCATTCGAATGAACGATTATGCTGCAAGCATAGATCTCAAGGATGCGTACTTTCACGTTATGGTACATCCGGCGTTTAGAAAATATCTTCGCTTCTCTGTCCTAGGAGTCGTTTATCAGTTCTGAGCAATGTGCTTTGGTCTGAATCTAGCGCCCTGGGCTTTTACTCGAATAATGAATTCGGTAATGATTCATTTCCGAGCTCATTCGTCTGCGGTAACGCCGGCCTACTTGGACGACATTCTTCAGAGGTACGGCAACAAGTTAACGCTTCAGAACGATGTTCAGAGTCTGCTTCATCTGCTCTGATGTCTCGGTTTCATAGTAAACGAAAAGAAGTCGGATCTAGTGCTGTCCAAGTCATTCACCCACTTGGGAATGAGCTTCGAGACGCACAACAATCTCTTTCGTCTGCCGTTAACCAGAGCGAAATTAGTCAGTTGTTATGCTCGCTTTTGTCTTCACTCAGATGTAGTAACAGCGAGAGAATTCATGCGACTGATAGGTTTGTGCGGAGCCGCCGTGGATCTTATTCCTATGGGGTGACTATGCACTTGTCCACTCAGGATATATTTTACTCAGAATTGGAGTGTGAAGATTCATTCGCTCGAAATGAACGTCGTTTTGTCCAATCAAATGAAACAAGAGATTCAGACTTGGGCAGATATTCAGTGGTTAATTCAGGGAGTACCACTGCAACTGCCGGATCCGATTTATACGATAATAACGGATGCGAGTCAAACAGGTTGGGGCACAACTTTGAGCCCAACAGATTCGAGTTGCCAGGGTCTTTGGGATCCTCAGTTCCTAAACAAGCACATAAACATCAAAGAAATGGTGTCAATTTGGCTTGCGCTATGTCACTAGATAAACGTTATTCAGAATTCGCATGTTCAAATTCTGTCTGACAATGCGACAGTAGTAGCGTATATTCGGAAGCAGGGAGGAACTCATTTCATTCCATTGTTCAACTTAACGGAAAGAATCCTTCTGTTTGTCCTAGAGCATCAGGTTCTTCTGTCGGTCCGTCATATTCCGGGTCGTCTGAACGTTCTAGCAGACTCCCTTTATCGGAAATGGTCATATGTTGCCGTCAGAATGGACTCTCAACAAATGAGTATTCAGTCAGATTTGCTACCAATGGGATCGTCCTATGATAGACTTCTTTGCGACGCATCTCAACAATCAGTTGCAGACGTATGTGTCGCCATGCCCAGATCCTCGAACGTTCGCAGTAGACACTCTCTCGATCTCTTGGGACGGAATGATAGGATATGCGTATCCTTCAGCTCCGTTGATTCAACAGATATTGCTAAAAATCAAGCAATCTCACTGCAAGATTCTGTTGGTAGCATCTCTGTCACTCCAGAGACCATGGATAAATCTACTCAGGTGTCTGTTGTGGGACATTCCTCGGAAGCATCCTCTGTGGGAGGACCTTCTTTTGCAGGGGAAATCGGGCACACTGCATCCCAACCCGCAAGGTCTCAACCTTCACGTATTTCCGTTGTGCGGTCCTTCTTGCACGGCAAGCATTTTACAGGACAAGCAGTGGACGCAATTTCTAACTGTAGGAGGACCTCCTGTTCGCTAAATTATGCTGCTAAGTGGAAGGTTTTCTCTCGTTGGTGTAGGGATCATTCTGTTGATATTTATGATCCCTCCATTCCAGACATTGCTAATTTTCTGGTCTACCTGTTTGTCGAGATCAAACTGCAACAATAACTATTAAGGGTTAAAGGTCTATGCTATCAGATACCTATGCTCATCATGATAGCTTACAAAAATTGGATCTAATGTCTTTTTATCTAAGTTAGTGAAAAACTTTTCGATAAATAGACCTAGAACCCTTAGGTTAATTCCTAAGTGGAATTTAAGCTTGGGTTCTTCTGAAGCTAAAAGAAGCGCCATTTGAGCCTCTTGATACAGTCGACTTCAAATACTTATCTTATAAGACAGCTTTTCTCTTAGCCTTCTCTTCTGCTAGAAGATTTAGTGAGCTTCATGCTCTATCTGTTGATGATTCTCACTATCGTAGTGTTGGTAACACTATTACATTGACTACTAATGTTGGGTTTTTGGCTAAGAATCAGGCTCCTAATAAGTACCCTGAACCTATTGTTGTTAAGGCCCTTCTGTCTTCAGACGGTCATAGACCTTTGCTTTGTCCAGTCAGAGCTTTGCGTATTTACAAACGTAGATCTGAGTTTATCAGAAAGGGACGTAAGCCCTTTCTTTCTGTCTCTGCTGCCTAATAGAAAGGACATTACAGTTCATTCTATTGCTAGGTGAATTCAGTTAACTATTCATACTGCTTATGAAAAATTATCTTCAGCTCAACAGTCTGTGTTGAAGATTTCGGCGTATGAAGTTAGGGCACTTTCGACATCTTGGGCTTATTCTAATAGTGTTGCTATTACCGATTTGATGAAGGCTGCATATTGGTCTCAGCCTTCCACATTCACAAATTTTTATCTTAGAAATATTGAGTCCATTTCTGGCGAACTGCATTGTTTAGGTCCGTTATCTGTTGCTCAGAATGTTGTCCACTAAACTGTTGCAACTATAGTTATGCAGGCTTTCTGTTCCGGCAGTGACTCTGTCCTGCTGCCCTCTTCGTTCTGGGGTTTTTGACCCAGAGCAAGGGGAGGGAGGAGGGGGGGGGATGGTGTTCCCTTATATCACCTGCTTTATAGTGAAAAGCAAGGGAATACCTCCTCTGGAGTCAGTAATTCCGAGTCAATGCCGGGATGGTTTTAAAGTGTAAAGCTAATGTCTATCTCATTTATGTAATATTTTTAAAGTGTAGCTCGGTGTGAAGCATTTGTATATGTCACGTGTCATACAAGCGCTAATATACAATCCTTCGAACACTTTTAAATGAGTATAAAGAGTCTCATTCTCTGGACTATCTTTATTTATTGGCTTTCCTTTAAAAAAGTTAGTATAATGGGTTATACTGGATGTTAATAGAGATCATTGATGTTATTGTGCCCAATTACGGAATGGTATTGTGTCTTTCTTTTTTGATATAAACCAGAAAGATACATGTAAAGCCTGTTCTCCTTTTCTCCTTGAGGGGATAATTCTGTTTACATGTAATTAAGTCTATTGGATTTTCCTTTATGTCCTAGGCCCTCCAGCCTTTTTTCTATTCAGCTAAGTCTGGGTCATTGGTACAGTATAAAAATGTTAAAAAATTTCTAGTAATTTATATATTTTTTATACTTACCAATGACCCAGACGGGGATGGCCCTCCCATGATTTGGGAACTCATACCTCCCCGCTGATTACATAACACTTACCAGGCACTGGTTGTAAGAATGAGGATTTGGCGCCAATTTCAGTACTTCCTTGACACTGCACATGTGCAGTGGATAAAAGTATGGAGGACCACATAGGACATTGATTTTTTGGATTTTGATTCAAATTTAGGGGATTGGGGGGGGCCAAAATTTGTGTTTGGCCCTAGAATTTTAAGAGTTAGCACTGGGTCATTGGTAAGTATAAAAAATATATAAATTATTATAAATTTTTTAACATTTTAAGAGGGCTGGAATATTTATTAATTAGTATAAATCAACCTTAGAAGGCACCATACAAGGTTATGGTGCACCATACAAGGATCCCCATTGGAGATTTTCTTTTCTGGTTTAGCATCTAACTGTCACCCACCGTTCATATTTGGGCTCAATACAGGAGCCTGGATTTTTAACTTCGGGCAATTTGGAGAATATTCTTTAAAAATCTTCTTCATAACCACCAGGCAGAATCTTTTAAAGTTTGGTATACATCATTGTTGTGAGGGTCAGATTGTTCAAACCAAGTCCCCTGGTTAATATTTGGGCTTTCTATGGAAGCCCAATTTTTAACTTAGTGGAATATGGGAGATAATTTTTAACAGATCCACCAGTCAGAATGCTTTCATATTTGGTATACAACATCGCTAGGGGGGTCATATTCAAGTTTGTTCAAATCAGGTCCCTGGGTATATATATTTCGGCTCGCTGTGGTAGCCCAAATTTTAACTTAGGGCAATATGAGTAAATTTCCTTAAAAATCTTCTTCAGATCCACCAGTCGGAATGCTTTCATATTTGGCATACAGCATCTCTAAAGGGATCAGATTCAAGTTTGTTCAAACTGGTTCCCTGGGTTAATATTTGGGCTCCCTTTGGTAGCCCGAATTTTAACTTAGTACAGTATGAGCAAATTTCTTTAAAAATCTTCTTTAGAGCCGGGCCATGTAGCTGAAGAATTAGAAATTTTGTATTCAGTACCCTCTAGAGGTGTGTAACTAAGATTAATCCACAAAGGCTGTATCAAGGGTATTCACAGGGGAGCTGCACATTTTACATTATGATCAACTGAAGAAAAGGCATGAATGCTGGACTATTTTGTCACTCCTGAGGGTCTCAAGGATTGACAATGTATCCTATGGAGATGGATTGGTAACCCTTTACCCAATGCAACGGCCAAAACCGGCATCGCTATTCTAAAAAATTGCCAATCAATTTTCATTATTTTTTCATTTTTTGTCTCAAAAACATAGGTTATGACCCCTCATTGGAACGGGCTCGTCGAGCTCATTCAATGAGGGGGTCATAACCTATGTTTTTGAGACAAAAAATGGGGGCGCGGTGGCTCAGTTGGTAGAGGTGCAGGCTGCAAGCCGAGAGGTCCTCGGTTCGAATCCCACCTGTGGCAACCGCGCTGTGTCCTTGGGCAAGACACTTCACCCCAATTGCCTACATGGGGGCACGATGACGCTATGTACTGAGGCGTACTGCACGTCGATGGTGCGCATGTCTTCAACCAATCTAACCCTGCCTGTGCTGCGGTGCAGAGTTCAGAGTTACGATGTTAGAGAGCTGACAGCTGCTCGTCGTTGCTCGGTGGTTCTCTCCGGGTACTCCGGCTTCCTCCACCCGTAAAATTGTCACGGTCACGATTAGCCATTGTGCATAAGTATGTGACCTTAAACACCAATAAATTAAATAAATAAATAAATGAGACAAAAAATGAGTTATTCAAGAATTTCTTTGGCAAGTGTTGTCTGCTTTTCATATTTAGGTAAAGGGTTAATGTAGACTCATTCTTGGAGTCTGTTTATATCAAGTTCTGTTGAAAGTGAGCGCTTCAGGCCCAGTGGGGCCTCTTTTTTGTTTGCATTATTGGTGTCTAGAAGAAGCTTCCTTTCAATTTTGGTCCTGCTAGCCAATTCAATATGGCTGCCATGGCTGCCATATTGAATTTGGTTTCCATCCAATAACTAATGAATGCTGACTTGAATCATTTTTATTTTTAAATTATGCATTGTTGGTATCAAGAGGAAGCTTCCTTTTGATTTTGGATCATCAGTGGCCAATTCATTATGGCTTCCATAGTGGCTATCTTGAATTTGATTTCCATCCAATAATTAATGAATACTGACTTGAATCAATTTTTGGTTATGCATTATTGGTGTCTAGAGGAAGCTTTCTTTTGATTTGGTTATGCCCCCAAGAGACTTACCTACCCTTTTATCACACTGTTGGGGGCATATGCCATGCTTTGCATTGCTCTTGTTTTTCTTTGCTTCCAGAAATCCCATCCGCATTGAGAGCAATGCAGGTTTTAAATATTTGGATATTTTTTATTATATCAAAGCCTGTATTAAGCCCTGTCTTTCAAACTTTGTATATCCTATCTCCAATATGAACCATTCCTAAAAATCTATTCACTTCTTGGAAATTCTTCATCCCTCACATGATATCATAGAGGGTCATAAGTTGGAAAAATTCAATTTTGTATGAATTTCATGAAATGTTAGGGTACAGAAAAAAGGAGAAACATGTTTTTGGGTTGTTTTTTTTTTTAGATATTCCATTTTTGACGTTTTTACATATATCACTTCAAAGTTTCAATTATTTCTTGCATATTTTATTAAACACGAGCGAAGAGGTATGCTTTATTGAGCGACATAGTATGTTAAAGGGCGACAGACACCGGGCGACAGACACCTTCTCCACATTGTTGGGGCATCGTCGACATTGTCCGTGTTTCACTGGATGACTTCTGGAAATTCACTTTGCTCTTTCAAAACCCATCTAGTACTTTTGACTTTGTATAATCGATGGTGTAGTTAAAGATCAAGTTTTCCAAAACTGTAAGTAGAAGTCCTGTTTACATGAAAAAACTTTCCTTTTGTAGTCCAAGGTCAACATCACTGTTACTTTAGATAAAATTTCAGTTTTCAAGTTTACTTCTATTAACCCTTTACTTAACATAGCAGCAAAAAAACGGCCAGAAGATTAGCCAGGATAAGCCCACCACAGCCTAAAATATAAAGTTTCTCAATGAAATCATTCAAATATGGATATCATTAGAACCAGCTCATTGAGCTGGTTCTAATGCTATCCATATTTGTATGGTTTTACTGAAAAATTGTGAAATTTGTTTTAAAAAAATATGAAATTTAATTTATTTTTTAAAAACACTGTGTTAGATAAAGGGTTAAATAACTTTGTACACAGTTTTCTTATAATGGAGCAGTGATTGGAATTGCTTCTGAGATGTATAGTTGAAAGTTCAAGGTCACTGTTACTACAAAGATAATTTCAGTTTCTGTGCAATATATGAGTTTTCTTTTGAGCACTCATGCATCACCTTGCCGCTCATGCAACCCACTTAGACTCCATAATTAGTTCTAAAAATGGCAATCCAGTTGTTAAACCTCGGACAGTGACAGTCAAGACACAATTTTGTCTGGCATGTTTCCAGCAATAATCAATTGTTGCAACTGCAGAGTATGAACTTGTATCTTTCATTTTGTTGCTGTTGATTTAAATAATGGATTGGAGCACAGTGACACAGTTGTTAAGGGCATCGACCATCAAACCAAAAGGTCCATGGTTTTCTTCCAGTCAGTGGTAATTGCTTTGTGTTCTTAGGCAAAGCACTTAATCGTGGTTGCTCATGTGGGAGCATGGTGATGCTGTGTATTAAAGTGCACTGCATGTCAGTGGTGCACTTGCCTTCAACCAATGCTAACACTGCTTGTGCAGTGTTAGTACAGTTGGTTGCTAATGCCTGGTGGTTCTCTCTGGGTACTCCAGCTTCCTCCATCTGTACAAGTGTCTGACCCTTGGTGACCCTGGCAGTTGAAAGTGTTGTTAAACCCTAATAAATAAATACCGGTAAATAGAATTTCAGTATCCCAGCTTGTTACCAGACAGTAACTTTGCTATAGACATTTAACACTCATGCTTCACACACAGGCTTCAGCAATGGACAGGGTTTGGGATTGATTCTGCTAGAGTGCTACCATCTCAGACTATGTGCAGGATATGCTTTTAAGAGGCTTGTTTTTGTGGTTGTATCTGGAGTCAGTTGGTCACTTTAACTATGAACAGAATTCCAGAAAGAGTATGTTATTAACCTGAACTGACTGTAGTATATTTCTGGTTAACCCTTTACCTAACATGAAAAGCAGATAACACTTGAAAAAAATTCTTGAATAACTATATTTTTCCACTATACCAATGGCCCAGACTAGCTGGTGCAACCCAATTTATTACCAGGGCCAAACACAAATTTTGAATCCCCCAAACCCCCCAAAATTTTCCAAAAACGCAAAAACGAGAAGACCAGTATGGTCCTCCATACTTTTGCGCAATGCGCAACTTGTTGTCAAGGACAACAATAGGCTACCGCCATCATGTCATTCTGTTGTTTGGCCCATGTCAGATCAACACGTATCCTGACTTTTGTGCTATAAAATCCTACAGTATAATGTAGCCAGACACGATTTTGAAGTGGAATGGTGGAATAATTGCAGCAGAATGCAGCTGAATATAGACATTGAGTTTTTGAACATCAGGGCTATAACTTTATTGAAATTAAAATAATTTTTCTTGTTCTTCCCGTTTTCGGGATATGCACCTGATTTGTTCATTCTTTGTTTATCATATGTGTGTGTTCAATGTTCACCTTTTTCCCCTTGAATCCTCTCATTAGATTTTTAAGAACTAATTGCTGTTAGCGAATTTGTTATTAATTAAAATTCTTCTTAAAAATCTTAGATAATTTACGGAATGTGGATTATTCGTACCCCCTTTGTCACGTACCGGTTATTTTTGACTTAGTCGGAAGTGTCTGTTTGCCATTACCCTTCTCTGTGGGGAATCTGTGAAGTTTCTCTATTGTTAAGGGTATTATTGGGATACCGGTTGTCTGACCTGGGCCTTTGTTGTGCCTGTTTTGGACTTGGTTACCGGCTCCTATTCAGTTTAAATTTTTGCCTCGGGCATGTGGGTATTATGAAGTCCTCATGTTCGAAATGTAAGAGGAAGAAGTCCTCTCTTGATTCTCATTCTTCATGTTTAGCTTGCACTCGTTGCTCGAAAGATGTTACCTGTGCAACTTGCTGTTCTTGGGATTCCAAGCGATGGAATTCTCTCTCTACTTATGTATGTGTTGGCGAAGCGCCGATTTCGGTGCTTTCGCCTAAGGTAACTAATCAAAATTTAGTTTCCATTTCAGAGGAACAAGAACATGGTATTGGTCATGGTATAACATCAAGTTCTGTGCTGCTGTCGTCTTCAGATACAGAGCATGTTGACTTACGAGGTATCACAGAATACTCGGTACCTCGGGCAAGCAGACGGTCAACTAGCTCGACCAGTGTAACGGAGCCTTTAATTAGTACTTCAATACCGGGAAAATCCATAGCGGTCCAGGATACGGAGGATGGAAGACAGTCCTCTGTTCAGACGACGGCACATAAGGGGAAGAGGCCAGTCAAATTGAAAGGTGCATCAGTAGCGAAGCATTCTTCTGTTTTAGGGACAAAACAGAAAGATTCGACTTTTGTTGCCAGTTCCGCTGGTAGTCCGGTAGAAAATGCTTTGGAGCCAGTTGTTTCTGATGTACCTTTCTCTGCCAGTGCGGCCGGCAGTAATTTTGATATAAGAGCCTCTTCTTCGTCCGTTTCCAGGACTCAGCACAGTAGACCGCATGCTAGCCGGCAAGATCCAGAGGTAGAGAGTCAGAGCCAGGATACGGCTCTCTCTAAGGCTAGCATTTCGAAGCAAACGTCTTTTTCAAAAAGGCGGACACAGGGTGCTGTGTCAGATCACCTTCCGGAGCCTAAAAGGCATAGAACGGGGGTGAACATAGCCTCGAATACGGAATTGCTGGAGCAAATTGCCCAGCTAATTGCAGACTCCCAGCAGCATAATATGCGGCCGTCATCGATCTCCGCTTCGGATGATTCGGACGGTGCGGGATCAGCAGAAAGAAGGGTTTCCTCAAATAATCAGTATGCCGATAATAGACCAGACCAGGAACCTCTAGCTGGTAGTGTTAGGGAGTTTGATGAAGACGAGACTGACACTACATCTTTGGCTGAGCAGCATATGGAAACTATGAGGTTCCTGCAGGATTTTTCACCTGAATTAATTCCTTCTGGTCAGAGTTCTGTGCCTTCTAGAGCCAAGCGCCTGTCTTCTTTAGACAGGGAGGTCATTAAGTCGAAGGAAAGTATCCTTCTGTATCCGTCTCAATCAGTCCAAGCGTCAGATGCGTTTGATTGTTGTGACGAGGCTATTGCTGACCTGGCTCAGGCTAGAAAAAATTCTTTCCTTTCGGAAAAGAAGCTTGATCTACCATTTAGAGGCAATACCTTCTTAAATACAGTAGGCGAGAATAAGATTCCAAGAGCTCCTCTGCGATTGGATGACGGAGCTAGGGACTTGGGTATGTCTCTTCCGTCATCGTGTAGGGTCAGTTCTTTTGTTATAGATACTTGCATTGAATGTAGCAGAAGTATTTTGGATGCTATGTCTTATGCAGATCATATTTGCAGGGCATTGGCCGGCAATCTGGAATCTGAAAGCTTACAGGAGTTGTTATCTCCTTTGAGAGTGCTCTCTCGCGCCATAATGTATTCAACATCGCACTCTGCTCTTTCAGTAGCAAATTTAGAGTTGGTCAGGCGCGATGCTGCCCTTAAATCTACATCATTTATTGACGACAGTGTTAAGAGCTCTCTAAGGGCCGCTCCCGTTTCGGGCTCTTCATTATTTAATGATAAGCTAAAAGCTGTCTTTGAAGATGCTTCTAAGAAAGCTACAAGTCAGCTTTTGTTGCGCTCAGCTTCGCAACCTCAGCCTTCCACAAGTGGTACTCCTCGGAGAGGTAAATTTTTCTCCAAGAGAGGCTCAGCCCGTGCTGCTTCTAAAGCTAATCATGGGCATGGTGGCTCGAAACAGGGGAGCGATTTCAAAAAGGGGATGGCGCAGTTGGATAATAACGAAACGCGTAACCCCCACACCGACGTCACAGAGGGGTGCGAGAGCTTCACGAGGTTTCTCCTCGTATAAGCCTTGTAAGTCCTACAAATGAAGAGTTCGACCTCTACTGTTCTCCGGTTGGCGGAAGGCTTTCAAAATTCGCAAGCAACTGGAACAAAATAACTCAGGATCTTGGGGTTCGAGATGTTGTGAAAAATGGTCTACGTCTTTCGTTCCGGAGAAAACCTCCATTAACGCGGATTCCACGATTTGTGAGCCTTCCACAAAATATAACAAAGAGAGAGGCTTTGATTTCAGCAGTAGACTCTCTCCTACAAAAGGAGGCAGTAGAGGTCGTAGAGAATCCCAATTCAAAGGGATTCTACAGTCATCTTTTTCTTGTGCCGAAGCCAGACGGCTCGTACAGACCGGTCATCGATCTCAGTGGGATAAACAAGCTAATAATTGCTCCAAGATTTTATGAATGTCAGACACTTCCCCCCCACCTTAACAATTCCCCCCCCCCCCCCTGTCATTTCCCCCCAAATTGGTCATTTCTTATCAACCTACTCACAATTGTTTACTACAGGCTTGCACTACAGTGGAAGTCCCTAACTCGGATAAAATACTCTCTATTTTTGTCTTTCCCAAGCAAGTTGGGAAAGAAAAGTGGTGCAAAAGCACCAATAAAAATAAGCCAAAACTGGGTCGAGTGCAACCGGCGCAGACCCAGTACGGGATGCTCTCTCCCAAGTACAACTCCACGACTTCCGTTGCCAGTGCGCATACCGTCTCTAAAGACTCATTCTTTTTAAAATCCGCTTCGTGTCGAGATGTTTTTGCACGCTTATCAGTGTTCCACCAACTCGATGTTTTATGATTCCTGATTCATTATACCACAGTGTATCCTTTGTATTCTCAGGAACAGTGTTTTATATTCTCTTTTTTCTATTATATGTCCATAATGTATATTTATTTGCTCTCTCTCGAGTCGCGCGCGAATTTCGCGGGCCACGCGGTTCGGACTTAGATTATTTCACAATTATTGTTAATGCTTTTTTTGCAAAATTTTTTAATTGTGTTAGAGTTAGGTGTCAGCGGGGTACCACTCCTACAGTGTTTCTTCTTTCTGTTGAGAGTAGTCTTCCTGTTGGGTGGTTCCCGGTCGGCCGTCTGGGGTCTTTGTTTCTGTCACCTTTCTCTCTTTGGGGGTGTTCTGTTTTCTGATCTCACCTTCTCTGCTCCTCTCACCTCTTTCATGCCTAGGACAATTCCTTGTGGGCAGTGTCTGCTGCCTAAGCATGTGGACGATGTACATTCGTCGTGTTCCTCCTGTAATGGGTGTTCGGCCGAGCGGCCGTGTGGTGTCTGTGGAACATGGTCTTCCACCTTTTGGGCGTCTGTAAATCGTGTCGTTCGTTCTCGTGGCCGTGCCTCCCGCTCCCGCGGGAAAGGAGAACGTGGTCGTTCGGGGCCTCCCGAGCCGACTCTGTCTGGTGAGAGTTATTCCTCCTCCGTGGGGGATGTGCAGTCTTTTCCTGTGGTGGATACTGCGGGAGCCGTTGAGTGTTCTGGTGTAGAGATGCCTGGTTCCGGGACTACGGTCCCCCTCCAGTCGACATCTGAGGCTGTCACTAGGGTTGTGACTCCTCCTTCGGAGCCGAGCCGGTGTGCTCTCTCCATTATTTCACCAGCCTCAACGACTCTCGACGTATCTACTACTGCTGCTGGTCCGTCTGCTTCGTTGTCTGTTTCAGCCGGCCTCGGCTTTTCGCTGCAGGGGACTGCAGAACTGTCCGATACTGTAGACGTGGGATATCGGCCCCAGCCTTCCCTGACTTCAACTCGGCGAAGTCGGAAGGGGCTGCCGGCCGAGCCCATCGCTGTGGTCTCGTCGCCGTCGAGTACCACAGTTGTGTCTTTGGATTCAGATGTTCATAGTGGAAACACTATGAACTCCGTGGCGTTTCCGTCCGCTCACTCTGGTCACACGACCAGTTTTGGGGGACCAACGCCTTTTGTGCAGCCTGGACCTTCTGCCCCGCAGAGGTCCGCGGTGACTCTCATGAGTTCTCGCAATATTGATCCTCGGGGTGCATCGTACCCCTATACACGTCTGCCTCCAGATGTTTCGGCTGCCGCCCGTCGTCCCGCGTCGGGTGTTTTGGAGGATCGTGACCCTTCGCTGGTTAAGAGGGTCAGAGGTGAAGCCACTTTGCCGGTTCGCTCCCCTGTCGAACCGGTCGGTACAGGCAGTGAGCTTAGGGAGGCCCTCTCCTTACTCACTCAGGTTCTCTCAAAGAGCCTTCCTGTTGCTTCCAGCGAGGCTATGGGTGGTTTCCAGGCGCCTCATATGGCGCCGCCTCCCGGGATTGGAAACAGGCCGGTTTCCGATTCCTCTGGTGTCCCGACACCATGGGAGGCGTCGGCTGGTTTGCCCACGATGGGCTATGTGTCTTCCGACTCTGGGGAGGAGTCCGACATGCTTGAGGTCGAGGGCCAGCAGTCTTCGGACTTGGGGGCGGCTCTTGACTTTGTGTTTGGGTTTCTGCCTGAGCTCAAACCTGCTAACCAGCCGACAGTGTCAGCCTGGCCGCGATCTTCGGTCGCGCGCCAACAGCCTATGGAGCAACCTGCTTCTGGGCGCCTTCGACCGTGCCAGTCGGTACAGGTGGTTGAAGCTTTTTCAGCATTGGATGCCAAGCTGAATTCCAAGGCTTTGAAGACTTCGTTCTTCACCAGGGTTGACACCTTTTTGCCTCCTGTGCGTTATCGTTCCTACGATTCCGCCAATCCGTCAGTCTGCCAGACTTTGACGGTTCTGGATCAGGACTCCACTTCCCTCGGGCTTTCCAAGCCCAAGTCTGCCGTCATTCCAATGACGACTCTGGAGTCCACGTTGGGCTTATCTAGAGAGATGCTTGGCATGCTTTCTCTCTCTGATCACGTCGTCTCAGCTTTGGCTGCTTATCTGCCTCCAGATAAGTTTGACGAGGTACAGGCTCCTTTGCGTGTGCTGTCCAAGGCGCTTATGCACCTTACTCACACGCATGCCTGTAACACGGCCAATTTGGAATTAGTTCGAAGGGACGCTGTGCTGGACACAGGACGATCCCTTCCCGAGGAGCAGCGTGCTACTCTTCGATCTGCTTCTTTGGCAGGTCCGCAACTTTTCCATGGTTCCGTGTCGACGGTCCGGGATGACGTCCTACGTCATTCCAAAGATCAGCTGCTGTTTCGTCAGCTTGATCAGCCTTCTCGGGGAGGCAAGGGCCATTCCAAGCCTAACAAGTACCCTTCTGCTTCCTCTGTGAAGCAAAAGGCTGGTCCTTCTGCCGCCGCCTCTGCTTCTTACTCACGGGGTAAAGGTAGGGGTCGGCAGAATCGAGGGAAGTCTCAGGATTCTTCATTTAGCAGAGGAGGTGGTTTCTCCTCTCGCGGGCCTCGTCGGGGCTCGAAATGAAGGTCCTCACCTCGACTCGTCCCAGGTTGGAGGAAGGATAGCAGAGTTTGCAGACCATTGGACCACCATCACATCCGATCCATGGGTGTTAGATGTTGTTCGGTCCGGGCTGCGCATATCCTTCCGACGGCACCCCACTCTGTCAAGGGTGCCTCTTCCAACCACAGTTCCTTCAGACGTTTTACGTCGGGAACTTTTGTCCACGGAGATTGCCAATCTCCTGGCAAAGGGGGCGATCGAGGTCGTCAAGAACGTTCAGTCAGTGGGTTTCTATTCCCGCCTGTTCTTGGTGCCGAAGAAGGACGGCCGACTCCGACCGGTTATCGATCTGAGCATCCTGAACCAGTCTATCATTGCTCCCAAGTTCAGCATGGAGACTTTCAGGTCGGTCCGCCATTCAATTCACCAGGGAGATTTCGCCGCCAGCATCGACCTGCGAGACGCTTACTTCCACGTTCCGATGCATCGGGCGTCACGGAAGTATCTCAGGTTCGCTTTTCTAGGGCGAGTTTACCAGTTCAAGGCCATGCCTTTCGGCCTCAACCTGGCTCCTTGGGCGTTCACCCGACTGATGTCGCCTGTGATAGCGTTCCATCGCACACAGTCCAGGGTGACTACTTCGGCATATCTGGACGATATCCTCCAGAGGCATTCCAATGCTGCCTTACTGGAATCGGATGTCGCCACTCTGTTGAGCTTGCTCACGTCGCTAGGATTCAGAGTCAACGAGGAGAAGTCGGACCTGGTCCCTTCTCAGTCGTTTTGTCATCTGGGGATGTCTTTCCAAACCAAATTCAATTTGGTGGCTGTTCCCCAGGCCAAGGCTGTGATTCTCTCAGCTTTTGCTCTGACTCTGTCCCAGTCCAGGTCCGCGATCGCTCGGAGTTTTCTCGGGCTGATCGGTCTCTGCGGTTCGGTGACGGATCTCATTCCTCTAGGTCGGCTGCGTGTCAGACCTCTCCAACACTTTCTGCTCAGTCGTTGGAGACCGAATGTAGATTCTCTGGATCAGGTGCTTCCGTTTCCGGACTCTCTGTATCCTCACCTTCTTCCCTGGACAGATGTTCAGTGGATTACGCAGGGTGTTCCGCTGGACTTACCCACGTCCGATCGCGTCCTGACGGCAGATGCCAGCGATCTCGGATGGGGTGCGACGTTGGATCCTCTCGGTCTTTCCCTACACGGGATGTGGGACCAGGATCAAGCAGCTCTACACATCAACCAGAAGGAGCTTCTTGCTCTTCTTCTGAGTTTCAGGCAGTGGATCCCTCACTTGTCGAATCGCCAGGTCCTTCTACTATCCGACAATTCGACAGTGGTTGCTTACATTCGGAACCAGGGTGGCACGCACTCGCTTCCGATGTACGAGTTAGCTCGGGATCTTTTACTGCTCGCTCAGGAGGTTCACGCCGGGGTGGTTGTTCGTCACATTCCCGGTCGTCTGAACGTCCTAGCCGACTCCCTGTCCCGACAGGGCAGGGTTATTTCCACCGAGTGGATGCTTCACAGGGCAGTGTTCCAGTCGCTTTGCGATCTCTGGGGACGTCCCCACATCGATCTCTTTGCGACTCGTTGGAACCATCAGGTGGACACTTTCGTGTCCCCGTGTCCAGATCCTCTGGCTTTTGCCGTGGACGCTCTGTCACTCGATTGGAACGGTCTAGTCGGCTACGCCTTCCCGCCGGTTCCGATTCTTCCTCAGGTTCTCGCCAAAATTCGAACCTGCAGTTGTCGAATCATTCTGATCGCTCCCCTGTCGCCTCAGCGGGTGTGGATCAATCAGCTCCGCTCGCTGCTGGCGGCGGTTCCGGCACGTCTCCCGCTACGTCGCGACCTTCTTTGTCAAGGTCGCCCGAGGAGGTTTCACGTCGACCCGACTTCATTGTGCCTTCACGCATATCTTTTGTCAGGTCCTGTCTCCTCCGTAGAGGTTTTTCGAGACGAGCAGTGGAGTGCATTTCTTCTTCAAGGAGGCACTCCACTGGTTTAGCTTATGCAGCTAAATGGAAGGTCTTCTGTCGATGGTGTGCTGATCACTCTGTTGATTATGCCAATCCTTCGATTTCACAGATTGCGGAGTTTCTGGTATATCTGTTTGATTCTCGGGGTCTCCAGCCTGTTACCATCAAGGGTTACAGGTCTATGCTTTCAGAGACTTTTTCTTATGTGGGGAAGCGTCGTATCGGCACTAATCCTTACCTCTCCAAGCTTGTTCGGCACTTTTCTTTGAAAAGGCCTCGGACTTTGCAGCTTACTCCACGATGGAATCTTTCGTGGGTGCTGCTTTGCTTGGGGGGGGGCGCCGTTCGAACCTTTATCCCAGGTGGATATGCAATTTCTCACATACAAGACGGCTTTTCTGATGGCATTTGCTTCGGCCAGACGGGTTAGTGAGCTTCACGCCCTCTCGGTTGACCCGGCCTTTTTTAGGAGTTCTCCCAACAGTGTTACTTTTACCACTGATTGCTCCTTTTTGGCTAAGAATCAGTTACCAGATACTACGCCTCCTCCTATCTGTATCAGGGCTCTTCCCTCTGTTGAGGGTACTCGCCCTTTGCTCTGTCCGGTCTGTGCTATTCGCATTTATCTTGATCGGACACGCTTCATACGGAAGGGCAGAAAACGTTTTTTTCTGTCTCTCATTCCGGGTCGACAGAAGATCTCTCCTCAATCCATTTCTCGATGGATTTGTCTTGCTATTCGTACGGCTTATAGTCGTTTAGCAGCTGGCGATTGTATTACCAATCGTATTTCTGCCCACGAGGTGAGGGCACTGTCTACCTCTTGGGCTTATTCTAACTCCGTCAAGTTGTCGGATGTTATGCAGGCAGCCTACTGGAGAAATGCTTCTACTTTCTCCACCTTTTATTTACGCCAGTTGCAGGAGCAGTCGGAGGACCTTTTTGCCTTGGGTCCTCTTTCTTCTGCTCAGGCTGTTGTCTGCCATAGCCATTAGGCTTCTTGAAGGTCAGTTTCAGCCTTGTGCTGTTACTGCCCTTTTTTCTGTCTGTGTGTCACACAGGCTCATATGTCATTGTCCTTTACCAATGATTGCGACATTCTGGTTGATAAGCCTCGGGACCTCTTCCTTCTGCTTCACGGTTCCAGTGCACTAGGGTTATGTGGGGGTTGGTTATGCGATTCCCTCCAGCCTTTTGTCTATTCAGCCTGTAGTAAACAATTGTGAGTAGGTTGATAAGAAATCTAAATTTTATAGTAAATTTCCTTTCTTATTATACCTACCACAATTGTTTACATGGAGGCCCTCCCGTCTTCTTTACGGGTAAAGAATCTTTCCTCCCCGCTGATCACATAACTCTAACGTTTACGGATTCAAAAAGAATGAGTCTTTAGAGACGGTATGCGCACTGGCAACGGAAGTCGTGGAGTTGTACTTGGGAGAGAGCGTCCCGTACTGGGTCTGCGCCGGTTGCACTCGACCCAGTTTTGGCTTATTTTTATTGGTGCTTTTGCACCACTTTTCTTTCCCAACTTGCTTGGGAAAGACAAAAATAGAGAGTATTTTATCCGAGTTAGGGACTTCCACTGTAGTGCAAGCCTGTAGTAAACAATTGTGGTAGGTATAATAAGAAAGGAAATTTACTATAAAATTTAGATTTCCCCCCAGACATTCCCCCCCAAAATAGTCATTTCCCCCCCAAAGTAGTCATTTCCCCACCAAAGTAGACATTTCCCCCCCAAAAGTTGGTGATCATTCAAAAGTGAAAAAAATACAATTTCCAGTCTTTTATTCTCTTCAAAACATGCTCAACATATAACATAAACATCATAAAATGTAACACACTCACAAAAAAATACTCAGTAGAGGTGGGGTTCGAAAAATTACGATTCATAGAACTATATATGTACATAAATAGCACATAGCACACAGATACCATATAGCTGTATACAGACTGTTACATTCCCTAAACACTCCTTGAATTTGTTTGTTTGTTCATCTAGTTGGAATTTTAAACAGCCATTTAATTTGGGACTCCATCAGTCCCAAATTAAATGGCTGTTTAAAATTCCAACTAAATGAACAAACAAATCCAATTTTTTGATTTTTACCCCCTCCAACTTTTTTTAACATTTTTTTTCAGCCCTCCCCTTTTTTTAACATTTTTTTTTCACTGTACTGTAATTTTAGTTGAAAAATCTAGAACCTACATGCTGCAGCCAAACATTGCTGACCTGTTTTTTCAAGAAGGAATGAAACAAGGTCATGAAAAAAACCCTAGTGGGAATGAGAGAATGCACATCATTAGTAGACTTATTGCTGTAAAAGCACTAAACCATCAATTTGACTGAAAACAGTCATGAAACTAGTCAACATAATCCTTTGATGTTTGTAAAAACTGTTGCAGTTCATCCATTGCTCTGAAAACATATACTGTCAGCTAACTAAATGTAAATGATACATCCTCTGGACCAGTGCCATCTGCTGGTTGATCAGGGCCATACATGCATGGATCACAGACCCAATCACATTGAGTTTCTCCCCTGACCATTCTAAGGTATGTATCTCTGTCAATCCCTGCAAAAATAATAAAATATTCAGTCCCTTGTGGCAATTGCAAGTAGTATCTACTATTTTCTATCTGCACTACTGGCTTGTAGCATATGTCTTACAAGATTTAAGCTATTTTCAACTCTGTACGGTCATTCTGCTCTACTGTACAATCTGAGATGAAAAAGTATGAGGCTCAAAATAGTCGGAATCACTTTTTGTTAACCATTTACCTAACGAATCTGCCATATCTGCACTTTGCTATTCAAATTTTATTTTTTCATTTCTTTACTCCAAAACATACCTCATGACCTATTAATGGAGCAAGCTTGATGAGTTTAATAAGGACTAGCCATGGCTAGAAGAAAAAAGTGCCTAATTGGCCCCCGCTGGGGGAGGGGGGGAATGTTGGGGGTTACATAAGGGTTACATAAGTTTAAAAAAAGGTTCCACATGTAGTGACTGTAAATAGTTAAAAATGCATATTGGAGGTTCTAGCGCTCTACCAACTGGACAAACAGTTATTGTGAAAACATTTACAACCACGCCTTTTACTTAAAAGGAATTAGGTAAGGAATTAGCGGAGAATCAAAACCAAAACCCTATTAAAATATAGATGCTATTTGAATGCGACCTTCAATAAATAAATAAATTTCTAAATAAAATAAATGAATAAAGAAATAAATGTTATGCAAGTCATGTTCAAGAAAATGTTCTATTTTTACTTGACTGATATATCCCGTACCATGGGTGGGGAGATAAGCTGTGTGGAAACTATTCACTTGCATATCAAAAACTTTCTACCTAAGCTCCTGATATTAGTTAAATAAAATAGGTAAGAACTTACCTGTATTACATGTCCGGTGTTGCCATCTTAGACATCGTTCACACTGTAGTGCATGTTGCCGTGGCCTAACATGATTTGAGCAGCTTATACATGGATAATTTGCGGTGTCCACCATACTGACTGTTTGGTTGATAATGCACCCATACGTGTTGACCTTTCCAACATGATGAACTTAATAACATCATCAGAAAGGATATGATTTCGCGCGTCGAAGGGGCGCAGGGACGATATGGGGGACAAGCCCCTTTCGACCTTCGGTGGCTGTATAATTTTGATGTCGAGGTGTGGCAAAGGAGGAAAAGGAAGGAGGGAGAAGGTTTATCCCCTTCTTGGCTTTTTCCGGCTCTTTTTCTTAGGTGGAGGTTGGCATGGTGATGGTGATGAGGCTGGTGGAGGTGTTGGTGAATGTCCTGTTAGTTCCCTAGATTCCTTAATCAGTTGTTCTGTTCTGGCGGATACTTTTAGAGCATTTTGGATGATGAGGTCTATAGGATCTGTTGGCTGTTCATCTTCTTCTTCGTTCGCTCCGGGGCTTTCCGGTAGTGAAGGAAGAGGGGAGTGAGGGGTGGGAGGCGGTGAAAAAGCAGCTTCCAGTTCATCCTCAGTCTCCGCTGGATGTTCCTCATCCAACTGAACCGGCTCAGGAGCCGGCAGTTGATTGGGTGTACCATTGGAACTAGGAGGGGAACTGGCGGCTGCCTCCAGAGCCTCCACCCCCTCACTCAACTCTTTCTTCCTATTCCGGAAGGCCTCCAAGCGCCGGACGTCCCTGCGCTTGGTCGAAGGACTCTTCTTCTTTCTCTTGTTGATGCTCTTTTCAGGACCTCCGTGCCCCTTCGGGTGAGGACCAGTGGGAGAGGGGATCCTCTCTCCAAAAGTGCTACCTCTCCCCGAAGAGGTTGGTGTTGATTTCTTTTCAATTTCGAACTCCAGATTCAAGTGGACGCTCAAGCCTTTTTCCTGGATAGTCCAGGAAATAGGGCATGAGATGCCCAGAGCTGAAATGGCTTTCACAAGTCTGTCTGGTAATTCCATGTCTAGCAAGGTGTTCACGCTCTGAAGTCAGATGTGTGAATGAGAGCACGGCATTGATTCTGTGAGCATATTTATAAGCAATATCCACTCCATGTTACTGAATCCCAAACCTTCAAATTTAATCCCTGTTTGGTTTCTCTCTTCAGAAATTAAAATTCTGCTTGTAAAATGTGTGAAGAGTAATAGTGTTGACTAGTTTCATGACTGTTTTCACAGTCAAATTGATGGTTTAGTGCTTTTACAGCAATAAGTCTACTAATGATGTGCATTCTCTCATTCCCACAAGGGTTTTTTTCATGACCTTGTTTCATTCCTTCTTGAAAAAACAGGTCAGCAATGTTTGGCTGCAGCATGTAGGTTCTAGATTTTTCAACTAAAATTACAGTACAGTGAAAAAAAAATGTTAAAAAAAGGGGAGGACTGAAAAAAATGTTAAAAAAAGTTGGAGGGGGTAAAAACAAAAAAATTGGATTTGTTTGTTCATTTAGTTGGAATTTTAAACAGCCATTTAATTTGGGACTGATGGAGTCCCAAATTAAATGGCTGTTTAAAATTCCAACTAGATGAACAAACAAACACATTCAAGGAGTGTTTAGGGAATGTAACAGTCTGTGCTATGTGCTATTTATGTACATGTAGTTCAATGAATCGTAATTTTTCGAACCCCACCTCTACTGAGTATTTTTTTGTGAGTGTGTTACATTTTATGATGTTTATTTTATATGTTGAGCATGTTTTGAAGAGAATAAAAGACTGGAAATTGTATTTTTTTCACTTTTGAATGATCACCAACTTTTGGGGGGGGGGGGGGGGGGGGGGATGTCTACTTTGGGGGAAATGACTACTTTGGGGGGGGGGGGAATGACTATTTTGGGGGGGAAATGACCAATTTGGGGGGGAAATTGTTAGGGGGGGGGGGAAGTGTCTTGCACCCGATTTTATATGGAGACAATTCGATCGGTGAGAGGCAGCATCCGAGTGAACGATTACGCTGCAAGTATAGATTTGAAGGACGCGTATTTTCACATCATGATTCATCCGGCTTTTCGGAAATACCTCCGTTTCGTGGTTCAAGGAAAGGTATACCAGTTCAGAGCAATGTGTTTTGGCCTGAACCTTGCTCTGTGGGCGTTCACTCGGGTGATGAATGCAGTAATGAGCCATTTCAGAACACACTCGGCTTCGATGACGTCGGCATATCTGGACGACATACTTCAAAGGTACGAAAATTTTCATGCTCTCCAAAGCGACGTTCAGAGTCTGCTATCGCTCAAATCAAATGGTTTTGCGCGCCTTCAGCGCGCAGGGACAATATGAGGAGCAAGCCCCTTTCGACCCTCATTAGCTGTAGAATTTGAAAGTGTCAGACCGTGGTAAAGGAGGAGAAGTTGTGGGTTGTTGGCGGCACTTGTGTCTTTTCAGCTTCTTTTTCAGAGGTGGAGGTTTGGAAGGAGAGACAGTGGTAGTTGGTGTTGTTGGTGGGCTGCCTGATGGTGGTTGCTGAGTTTTGTAGGGTCTGGTCCTAGCCAAGTCTGGAGTGGTTGTGGGTGATTGCTGAGTCTTTTGTTGTTGTAGATTTCTGGCGTCTATTAGTTTTTTGGTTTCTTCGACTTTTTGCATGAATAATTCGTATTGCCTGTCCATCTGTTGTCTGTGAAGGTCTCCTTGTATCTTGTTTTCCCGTAAGATGTTCTTTATCCTGTCGTCCGCGACCTGGCATTCTGGTTTAGAAGGAAGAGGCGAGTGGGGGTCAGGAAGAGGCGAGAGGGTAGCTTCCATTTCCACCTCCGTCTACACAGACTCTTCCTCATCCGACAATACCTACTGGGAAGCCGGCATTTGGATGGGGCTGTCTGTGGGAGTGGGAGGGGAAGTGGTGACCGCCTCTGGCTCTTTCTTTTCCTCACCTTTCTCTTTCTTCATCTCCAAGAATGCCTCCAAGCGTCTGGAGTCCCTCCGCTTGATGGACGGGCTCTTCTTGCTTCTCCTTCTCTTTTCAGGACCTCCAGGCTTCCCCGGGTGAGGACCAGTGCGAGAGGGGCTCCTCTCACCAAAGGTGCTACCTCTCCCCGAGGAGGGTGGTGTCTTGGTTGTTTCCGCAGGATCAATCTTGAATTCAAGATTCAGATGGACGTTCTCGCCCATTTCCTGGATGGTCCAGGAGATGGGGCAAGAGACGCCCAGAGCTGAGATGTATTCGAGTAAACGAGCTGGTAATTCCAGGTTTTCCATTTCAATTAGTTGGTGTTGACACTCTGAGTTCAGAAGTGTGCTGTGATGGTGCCTGCTACGATGCCTAGGTTTTATAATCAATGTCGACAAGTCGGATTTAATGCCGACGAGGTTGTTTGTTCATCTGGGAATGAGTTTCAATACTCAAAACAATCGGGTCAGTTTGCCGGTAGCAAGAGCAAAATTAGTTTCGCTTTACGCAAAATACTGCATAAACGCACAAGTCATTACTGCAAGAGAGTTTATGCCGCCGCGGAGTTAATTCCGCTAGGTCGTTTACGCACTCGTCCACTTCAAATTTATCTAATTCAAAATTGGAGCGTAAAACGTCAGTTGTTGGACAGTCCGATTGTTTTAACACACTCAGTAAAACATCATCTTCAAATTTGGGCGGATATCCAGTGGTTATCCCAGGGAATACCGCTTCAGATTCAGGAGCCGTCATTCATAATCATGACGGACGCCAGTCAAGAGGGTTGGGGTGCTTCTCTGATTCCAGGCGATCAAGTGTGTCACGGTTTATGGGAGAGTCAGTTTCTTGTGTCTCATATAAACTACAAAGAAATGAGGGCAATTTGGTTAGCTCTAAATCATTGGCTCAGTCAAGTAATACACTCACATGTTCAAATTCTGTCAGACAATTCAACAGTAGTAGCCTATATTCGGAATCAGGGAGGTACTCATTCCGTCCAGCTGATTCTTACCGAAAAGATTCTTCTTTTCTCTCAAGAGAATCAGATTCTGATATCGATTCGCCATATTCCAGGTCGTCTCAATGTAATAGCAGACTCTCTATCGAGAAAGGATCGCCTGCTACCTTCAGAATGGATGTTAAAAAAGTCTGTCTTCAATCAGATTTGCTTCCAGTGGGAACGTCCAATGATCGATCCTTTTGCCACGAGTCTGAACAATCAGTTACAGACGTTTGTGTCTCCATGCCCGGACCCTCAGGCTTATGCAGTAGACGCTCTGTCAATTTCTTGGAATGGGATCATAGGGTATGCTTACCCTCCAGCTCCCCTCATTCAACAGATCTTGCTAAAGATAAAACAGTCTTCTTGCAAGATTCTTCTGGTTGCAAGTCTGTCGGCTCACAGACCATGGATAAATCTTCTCCGGGAACTTCTTTGGGACGTTCCACAGAAGTTACCACCTCTCCGGGATCTTCTGACGCAGGGGAAACTCCGTCGGCTTCATCACAATCCGGAAGGCCTCAACCTTCACGTTTTTCCGTTGTGCGGTCCTTCTTGCACGGAAAACAGTTTTCCAGACGAGCAATGGACGCAATTTCTAACTGTAGGAGGACCTCCTCTTCATTAAATTATGAAGCGAAGTGGAAGGTTTTTGTTCGTTGGTGTGAATCACAATTGATTGATTTTTTTAACCCAACTATTCCTCAATTAGCTAACTTTTTTATTTATCTTTTTCATGAAGTTAAGCTACAGCCAGTCACTATTAAGGGCTATAGGTCTATGCTTTCTGACACCTATGCACACCAAGGGAAATTAAACATTGGGTCAGATTTATCTTTAAATAAATTAATGAGGAACTTCTCTGTGAATAGACCTCGCACCTTGAGACTAGTCCCTAAGTGGAATTTAGCTTGGGTTCTTCTGAAACTTCAGGAAGCACCTTTTGAACCGTTAAATACTGTTGAGTTTAAATTTCTTACTTATAAAACGTTTTTTCTCTTAGCATTTGCGTCAGCTAGAAGAGTTAGTGAGCTTCATGCTTTGTCTGTTGAAGACTCTCATTATCGTAGTGTTGGTAATTCTATTACCCTCACTACGAAAGTGGGATTCTTAGCTAAGAATCAGGTTCCGGACAAACGGCCTAGTCCTATTCTTATTAAAGCATTACCATCTTCAGATGGTCAGAGACCCTTGTTGTGTCCAGTAAGAGCGCTTAGGATTTATAAGGAGCGTTCTAGTTTTATTAGAAGAGGTAGGAAGAGGTTATTTCTTTCTCTTCTTCCTAACAGAAATGATATTTCTGTTCATTCCATATCTAGATGGATTCAATTAGCTATTCGGTCGGCTTATAATTCTTTGTCTTTGAATCAGAGAATAGCTTATAAGATTTCAGCTCACGAAGTTAGAGCTTTAGCTTCTTCTTGGGCTTATGCTGGTAGTACTTCTTTGAAGGATTTGATGCAAGCAGCTTACTGGACACAACAGACGACTTTTACCAAATTTTATCTTCGAGATTTAGAATCAATTTCGGATGATCTCAGATCTTTAGGACCGTTATCGGTAGCTCAGAATGTCGTCCATTCTAATTAGGATTTTCATTCTGCTCTAGCACTGTCTCCAGTCTGCTACCCTCTTCGTTTTGAAGTGCAGTTACTTTCAAAACAAGGGGAAGGGGGGGGGGGGGGATGGTATTTCCAAATAGTCATCTGGCTTTATAGTGAAAAGTATGGACATACCTCCTTCAGTGATAGTATCCTGGGGTCGGTGCTATGGTAGTTTTAATGTGTAGCTTGGTATGAAGCAATTTTCAATGTATTATATGCTTTTAATGTGTAGCTCGATGTGAAGCATTATTGTATATGTCATGTGTCAAGACGAGCTTTACTATACAATACTCGGACACTTTTAATGATTTATAAAGAGTCTCATTTCTCTGGACTTCTTTATATTTTGGCTTCCTTTATCAAATTAGCATAATGGGTTATGCTAGGCCTTAAATAGAGTTACACCTATATTTTCATTGTTTTTTCTGTAACAAGAGCAATGAATATCAAGTACTGGGCCCGCCTGCCTGTTTACTATTCTCAGCTAGTCTGGGCCATTGGTATAGTGGAAAAATATGAAAAATTTATACCAATTTTAATATTTGTAATACTTACCAATGGCCCAGACGGGGATGGCCCTCCCTGGAGTAGACACTCCTTCCTCCCCGCTGAGTTATATATTACAGTTCTTAATAACATTTAACAGGCACAACAATAAAGAATGACATGATGGCGGTAGCCTATTGTTGTCCTTGACAACAAGTTGCGCATTGCGCAAAAGTATGGAGGACCATACTGGTCTTCTCGTTTTTGGGCAAATTTTGGGGGGTTTGGGGGATTCAAAATTTGTGTTTGGCCCTGGTAATAAATTGGGTTGCACCAGCTAGTCTGAGCCATTGGTAAGTATTAAAAATATTAAAATTGGTATAAATTTTTCATTTTTTTCTCCATTTTTTGTCTCAAAAACATAGGTTATGACCTATGTTTTTGAGTCAAAAAATGGAAAAAAATAATGAAAATTAAGTGGCGATTTTTGAGAATAGTGCTGACCTGTTATGGCTGTTACGTTGGGTAAAGGGTTAATACTATTCATTAACTGAAGCCAGGATTTTTTTTTATTTTGAGTGGGGGGAGGGGGAGGTCACCCTTGCATAGAAATGCAGAATAACCTTTCTGGCCTTGGAATCAGGAAAGGAATCAGGAACAAATTAGGGGTGAGCACATGGAGAGGGATGGCTTGGCAAAAGTTAAGAGAGGTGGGTCACCCTCTCAAAAATTAGGCCCTCCCAGATTGCACCTTGTTGCTTCTGTAGCAAATGACTGAAATCAGCATTGAGATATATTTAATGTTTAGAGGGATGTTCCTGATGTGTACTTTGGGTATTGGGGGAGGGGCACAAGATGTTAACCCCTGAGACCCTCTACCCTACCCCAGATACACCCATATTCTCCATAAAATATATTTAGTGCACATTTTTATTGTAAAAAAACAAAACCAACCTATAAACTAGTCGTGAGGATAAAGAGGGGAATTTGGTGATTACTAGGCAGTTCTTATTTGTTAACTGTTGACTGAACCTATGTTCAGTCAGCAGGTTCAGTTTGTATTGTGGGTATGGTAAATGGTTTGGTGTTTGTAAGTTATATACAGTCAAGCAGGCTTATTCAAATAAAAGATCTATAATTAAGTTCATGTGCTGTGGAGCGACTTTCGCAGTGGGGAGGTAAGCTTGCATGTAAACAGGGATTCTAAAAAATTGTGGCCTGAGAAGTGATCTGCATGATTTTAGGGCATCAATGGACTACCAGCACCGACCTGGTGCCAGTAGCCTACAAATGCCCTAAAACCACCCAGACTGCACAATAGGCCTACATTGTGTAATTTGACAGACTATTTCAGTGGTTACTGCTCCAGTGCTAACACTAACTTGGATAATCACCAATTTGATATTAAGGATGGCAAGTGGATTTACAATCAATTGAGTATGTATGCAAGACTCATTCATTTATTCTTTTCAATATATTTAACATTATTGGCTAAAAAAGTGAGTGGGCAAAATGCCCCTCTCAGTGGTCTCGACTGTATTTATTTTTATTATTTTAAGGATAAATTTTTTTTTTACTTTGCAGGAGAGAAGGACTTCCAGTGTAAGATTTGTGAGAAGAAGTATCGCCAGAAAGTACATTTGGATTCTCACATGGTATGCCATACTGGAGAGAAAAACTTAAAATGTCAATACTGTGACAAATGCTTTGCTCGCAAAGCAGACAGGAAGCACCATGAATATACGCATACCAAAGAACTAGTGTTAATGTGTCCTCACTGCTCTAGATTCTTTCATAAGAAACAAAACTATAAGCGACATCTACAGATACATAATAATGAAAGAAACTTTGTGTGTTCTATGTGCAAGAAAGCATTCTTCCAGAAGTATCATTTAAATCGTCACCAGCAAACTTGCAAATTTAGGGACAAAGTTATTACAATTACAGAATAACCTTTTTGTGTTTAAACTTTCTATTTATTCTTTAGAAAATGCTCAATCAATAAAATGATAAATGGCCTAGAGTATTAAGTGATCTAGTATGCTCGGAAATTCAAAATCTGTGTAATCCAGGAAACGGTGGCTCAAAACAAATGGTGTCACTCCAGTTTGAAGAAAGAGCTTTGAACAGAATCATCTAATTGTACTATTTTTATTCCCCTGCAGGAAAGGAATATAGTAAAGAGTTCCATCTGTCTCTTCATCCATGCCTCCTGTCCATCCGAAAGTTTTGTTGATGAGATTTCACTTAATTTAACTGGCCTGCTTTGTATTTAACAGTGTCTTGGACAAGTTCAATAGCCACCACTTTGTGATAATAAGTAAGGGAGTTATTGCCCTTTGGTCAAATTTTACCCCAAATTTCATTGTTATTGCAATAACCTCCAGAGTAGACATCAGGTTTCAATAAAATATGATGCATTGCTTTCTTGGTTGAGTTTTTAGCTCACCTGACTGAAAGTCAGGATGAGCTTTTCTTATCACTCTTCGTCCGTTGTCCGTCCGTCTGTCGTCCTGCGTGAAGGTGGTGTTTGAGCCTCTTTCTCCTAAACCACTGGCCACATTTTAATTAAATTAGTGGTTATATAGGGGCATTTTGATTTTTATGCAAATTAGGTTTCGGCTCATATTGAGCAGAGGGGTGGGGAAAAAATGGCCAAATTTTTTGAAAATCTTCTTATAATGAACCACCAGTAGCAGAGACTGGATATGTGGTATACAGAGTCCTTTTGAGGTTTAGAATCAAGTTTGTTCAAGAGAAGTTTGTTGGGCATTATTTGGCTTCGTTATGGGAGGGGTAAAAATTTTTGCCACACCTAAAATTTCTATTTTCAGAACCGTGAGGTCGATTTGAACCAAATTTGATATGAGATGATAATGGGTCATAAGTAGTTGATTGAAGCAAACAAAATTTTTCTCATTGCCCCGTGGGAACCTCCGGAGCTGAAAATAGGAAAAACCTTAAAACTGCCATATCTCCAAAACTACATGGCACAGAGAATTCTTATTTTGTATAAGGCTTACTTTTATCCAGTAGAATAAAATGGTTAAAAAAAATCCCTATCAGTTTGAACACAAGGTACTCTTTTCAGGACTTTGAAAAAGTGCTGAGTCAGCACTTTTTAACACTGTAGGCAATGGGAAAAACATTAAAAAATCTTCTTCTCCAGATCCAGCATGCAGAATCTTTTGATATTTGGTATGCAACATTGCAGGGTGGATCTGATTCAAGTTTGTTCAAATCGGCCCCCTGGGTTCATATTTGGGCTCAGTATAGGAGCCCAATTTCAAACTTAGTGCATTTCAGGCAAATTTCTTCAAAAAACTTCTTCTCCAGATCCAGCAGGCAGAATCTTTTGATATTTTGTATGCAATATTGTGGGGTGGATCTGATTCAAGTTTGTTCAAATCAGCCCCCTAGATTCATATTTGGGCTCACTATAGAAGCTCGAATTTGAACTTAGTGCATTTCAGGCAAATTTCTTCAAAAATCTTCTTCTCCAGATCCAGCATGCAGAATCTTTTGATATTTGGTATGCAACATTGTGGGGTGGATCTGATTCAAGTTTGTTCAAATCAGCTCCCTAAATTCATATTTGGGCTCACTATAGAAGCCTGAACTCGAACTTAGTGCATTTCAGGCAAATTTCTTTAAAAAAATCTTCTTCTCCAGATCCAGCAGGCAGAATCTTTTGATACTTGGTATGCAACATTGTGGGGTGGATCTGATTCAAGTTTGTTCAAATCAGCTCCATTAGATTCATATTTGGGCTCACTATAGAAGCCCGAATTCGAACTTAGTGCATTTCAGGCAAATTTCTTTAAAAAAATCTTCTTCTCCAGTGAGTGTTTGACAAATGCTAGGGGTGTTTGTATTGGCACTTAACTGATTTTGGTGAGAGGTACATCCAAAGTCGATGTATCGAATGACATATTTAGACTTGTTGCAATAGTCATGGCTAGTCTATCTATGGCCACAGTATCTAGTTCGATCAGCACCTTCAGCTTAAGCTCTAGCATTAGGAACACTACCGTTAGGATGTCGGACACAGACGAGCCGAATGCCAAGAGAGCATGTACGGGTCCGGGCACCATCACGGCTCCGGTCACCTTCATTAGTGAGAAAAATAAGGCAATATACAGAACTATCAGAAACTTATGCATTAAACAATTGAAACTCGAACATCAAGCCTTTTCTTAGATAAATGTGCGTCCTCCAACCTCTCACCCACTGGAATTTGACCCACAATACCTAGTTCCCGAACCACCCGCAATGACATTACCAAAGCGAGACTAAAAGATACCCTCATCCAGGCCAGCGGCCAAATATTACAAATCACACTGAAACAGGTCCACACTGACCTTAACACGGTTACCGGCCAAATAGTAGCTGCCCAAACCAGGAATTGCATATACTTAATACACTGCAACCAATGAGGTAAACAATATGTTGGTGAAACAAAAAGAAACTCCAGTATCCGCATCCGAGAACATATGGCGGACATTAGACATACACGGGACACACCCATTGCCATTCACTTCAATGGCCCCAATCATTCTTTTTCCGACATTCGCTACCGTATTATACAAGTACTACACTCCGACCCGGAATCTTCTACAAATACGGACCAGCGCCGATTGAGTGAAGTCCATTGGGATATTCACACTTAAAACACTACAACCATTTGGCCTGAACAGAAAGGACTTTTAATTAAGTGGTATATATATACCTCCTAAGCTACTGAAGTAAAAGTAGATACCTTCAAAATTCTGCTTAGTGCAAGTTCCAAGGCATCTCACTTGCCGGTGAAATATAGCAATCCCACGAATGAGAAATTGAGACTATATAATGGTATTATTGACTGGATGAAACAACAGAATGTTGGGTTTTATAGCACAAACATCGAAAGTTTTGGGAAAAATTTTGTAAATACCATGAGGGATGTGCCGTGGTACATTGATGAAAACCACCAAACACTGAGTAATCGTGCATGTCCAATACCTGAGGATTTGGGTCATTTCACAGGGTACAGAGCCCCACATATGAAAACAAAATGCAAACTTGACGAGTCATGTCTAACCGAAAGTGTACTTAGAAGTCACGCATCAGCATTGATGTTATTAACTGAAAACGTGTTCAGGTGCAAAGAACAGTTGTCTGGTATAAAATTAACAGTGAAACAACTTGGGGAGAATCTCCTGAAATATGCAAATTATTTGAATTCTCAAAAATCAAAAGTAGCTGCACATCAGTCACAAATTGCGATCAGCGAAAAGCAGAAATGGGACATTATTTTACCCAAGTATGATGTCAAGCCAGGCCCCCGTGCACGTTACAAGAATTTGGGAGCTTCCATCACCATGAGTGAACCATATACGCCAATTTTGGTGAATGATTATGTCCCCGGAGAATCAAATAAGCATTTTGACTTTATTAAGGGATTTGTAGTTCCTACAAAGTGTGTAAAGTACACATATTCAGGTTCTAAGGAGCATCTGGTTTTCCTGTGGAAGTGTCAACAACTGACAATGACAGCGAAGTTATGAATAAAAACTCCCAAATAGCTGCAGAACATTTAAAAGATCTTCCAAAGTATCACACACGTGCAATGCGAAGAGAGTTCCTTTCGCTATTCGGGACTGCAATACACAATAAAGCTGCATTTTTGCAGTTTAACAGGTCACTGCTCAGTAAGCTTGACAGCCGACAAGAAAGAGATTAATAAGCACGTCAGTAAAATTCTTGGTGAAGAAGACTCTGACTTGATATGGGACTTGAGAGTTAAAAATGAAGGCCAGCTAGAACAATATCACGAATTTCTAACTGACTGACAAAAATACGTCACAAAAAATATTGAACTAGCTGTAGATGAAAGGCAATACGATCAAGTAAATTCCAATGGCGATGTAGTGACACATCTAGCAACAGCATTCTCTGTACGTGATCTTCATGAGCAAGTTGTAAAAGTGTCCACAAGGAACTAAAATCCCATCAAAGGAGTGATTTCGGTTTCAAATGTAAAGTGGGCGAGCCAGGGTTTCCCGTGGCAATGGTTGAGCGGGGGAAATCTGTTCTTGTGGGCATCGGAAAAAAGTTCCAAGTAGGGGATCATGACTTCACAAAATTTTCCCTCACCCCAAGTGTCCATCTTGTTGACATACCAAATAATCTAGGTGAAACTTTCTGTGGGGGTGATGTCTTTGTTGGAATGAAAGAGAATTGCTTTCAGCCTTCAAGTCCATTTCGTCATGCCTGTGAGTTATCTGGTATCTTGAAGTCACAAAATAGTTGCAAACCAATATTATGTCTATACACAGATGGGGGCCCCGATCACAGAGTAAACTACAAATCTGTACAAGCTTCACTGATAACTCTTTTTCTCGAACACAACTTGGATATGCTTATATCAGTTCGATCGCCTCCAGGTAATTTGTGGAAAAATCCTGCTGAAAGGATCATGTCTATCTTGAATCTTGGCTTTCAAGGTGTGGGTTTAATGAGGCAGCCAACTAATACTTTTGAAGGAAAACTTAAAAATTTGTCATCGATGAAGGAGATTCGAAATTTGGGAGAAAAAGAAAATGATCTGGCATCTGAAATTTCAGATCGCTTTCAATCAGTTAAACTTCTGCTGAACCAAGTTATTCAGTGTCTACAGTGGAAATCCTCACATTTAAAGCCTTTCGAGGCAACCTCACTTCAAGACATTGAAAACTTGAAAGCCAAGATTCAAGAGATTGATCTTGATTTGGACACTAGTGGTAGCACATGTAGTACTACGAATGCAATCAAAGGCAATAAGCAATTCTCTGAATTCCTATCGTCACACTGCTGTTGTAGGCAATATGTGTTTTGCATAAAAAAATGTGGAAAATTGTCTTGCAGAGTTTGCAAGCCCCCAGTCCTACCTGATATTATTTTTGATTCACTGCATTTCATTCCAGACCCTGAACCAAAGAATTCTGAGAAGTATAAATCATTTGATGAGTTGTATAGTACCAAAACTAGTGAGAAATATAGGCCCACACTTATTAACAAGTCAAACTCAGCATCATTGTCTCATGAAATACCATTTACTCCTACCGCTCAAACTGCCAAAAATGTAGAGATGTGTGTATTTTGTTCCGAGTGTGAAAAGCCAAGGGTTTTACACAGTAAGCATGTTGTACATGGATCAAAACGATCCGAACTTACTGAAATGTTGTCAGATATTTCGTATTCGTGTGGATCAGTCTTTACAGACATTGAAATTGAAGAGGGTCATATTTTGAAATCAGTTCATGTGAAAGCAAACCACACTTGTGAAATGCCATTAGAGATTCCATATTTCTCTGCTAAGTTTGATCCAGCATGCTTCTATTGTGGCTCTGAGGAGAGTCTACAAGAAGCATCTGGGAAATATCCAATCTGCAATGGGTGTCGCATGTCAGGAAAGCAGTTTGTTGACAAAAGGTCTCGGGTCACAAAACCGAATGTAAACTCACAAATCTCCTAAACTGACCTTGTGGATTGATGTTATTTTGTTTCAGGGCAACTTTTTCCATCCAGGTTAATGTGTATAAAACTTGTTTGATACATTATAAAATTTGATGCTCAGTATCCAGAGTTCAACTTTTTATAAGGGGTGGGCAGGGGAGGGGGCTACATGCAGGGTGATAAGATGTCAGACTCCTATCACTGTTGATGGGAAAGAGATCAAATTGCGGTCGCTTAAACAAGTTATCTATTAAAGTGAGTTGTCAATTACTCCCTGGAGGTCTGCGGTCTTATGTGCATGTGGGTAATTATCTGGTACTAAATCTTGAGATTTGCTCCAGTAAATGATCTTCCTTCACCAATAAACTGTTTTCATTGGTGGGGGAAGATCATGCACCAGAGCAAATCTTCTAGTATTTAACACCATTTACAAAATGGCCATGTTGCGATAATGGCCCTAGCTTTTGATGTGACTTGAAATACCATTGAATCTAACTGATAATAGTGTCAGTATGCAATATCCCGTGTATCAAAACTCATTCAGAACTTACACCTACATATATTTATTAAATATATGTAGGTGTAAGTTCTGAATGAGTTTTGTTAAACACTTTGAATACCCAATGCGGACAGCACACGTCACTTACAAAAAAAAATGTGACGAAATTTTTCATTTTTTGTTCCGAAAACATAGCTTTTGACCCCTCATTGGAACGAGCTCAATGAGCTCGTTCCAATGAGAGGTCATAGGCCATGTTTTGGAGACAAAAATGAAATTGTAAAAGTTGAATAGTGATTTTTGTGAACCCAGCTGGCTGATCTTTAGCCGTTTACACATTCTGTAGAGGGTAAAAACGAAGTGACAAGATGCAATATGACTTTTTATAGAAGTCCTTTTAAATCCTTTTTATTTGTTGCCTTACATATAGTCCCAAATACCAGTGATGTCTTAGTAGTTCTGTATGTAAATCTAACAATTTGATCTGGAGAAATTAACCCTTTATCCATCAAATTAGGCACTCCTCCAATCCATTTCTATATGTACCCATACCATGTATGGTGTACATAATGTCAGCATCCAGGGTGGCCCTCCGTCATACAGCTTTCTACTAGTTGCACGTATGGGTACACATCTGACGATTTCATCAGCCTATTTTTTCTTCTGCTGAAGATCTTGCTTTACATCGGATAATTTTAATTCTGTTACTGACTTCGGGCCGTGTTGCCTGGGGTCTTGTGTCCAGTTTTTATTCTGAAGTTGTTTACATTGACAACGCTTTATTTGTATAGGGAGTTTCCTATTATTTTTAGGGAAACAACAGTTGTAAGTAACATAAAATATTACGGTAGTGTGGCAATTAATTTTTGGGATAATATAATAATTTTGTCCACACTTAGGTGCTTTTTTTTCCCTTTGGGAACTTTGGGCTCTTATATAAGAAAAAAAATTTCAAAATTTTTTTTCAAAATATTTTCTTTTGGGTGTAATTATTTCTGGATTATATATTTTAATGTTATCTTATATTTAATGTAGACTTGGTGGTAGTACAATCGACCTATTTAAGCTTTTATGTAATAATATTTCTCAAATAGCATGGCAAAAAGAGGAAGCCTTTCCTCTGTTTACATGGTCGTTGCCTTGCTTGTAGTCGATGTACTCCCACTAATTCTTGCACAACATGTGTCAGATTTAGACAACGTTGAAGACGGGTGTTATGGTTCATTGTTTGAGGCGAGAGTACACTACCGGTCCTCCCGCGGCAAGGGGACACTGCTGGTCCTCTCATCAAAAAGTCACTCTAGTTTTTAGCTTAACTTGACAAAATCAAGATAAGCTGTTGCCATCATGCATGCGGAAGTCTGTGAGTCTGTTCACATTTTCCTTTAGCATGGGCTACACCCCACAGTTCTTGTTTGATCGTCACAAAATTTCATATGCACGTTTGGGGGTCATGTTTAGATGAGAACGTCCCCTCTTGGTCGTGATCGGTCAAGCGGTATGGCTGCCCAAGCCCAAAACCCGAAAACCATTAGCACAGTCTACAGGTCGTATTTATGAAGGGATTTCATTGTAACTTGGTAGGATGCTCTGTATAATGCCTAGATGAGAACGTCCCCTTTTGGGCATGATCTGTCAACCGTGATGGCTGCCCAAGCCCGAAACCCAAAAACTTTTAGCACAGTATGCAGGTTATGTTTAATATGGAGGGATTTCATTGTAACTTGGTAGGATGACTCTTTATGATGTCTAGATGAGAATTTCCCCATTTGGGCGTGATCTGACAACCGTGTCGACTGCCCAAGCCCAAAACACGAAAACCTTTAGCACAGTCTACAGGTCATATTTATTGAGGAATTTCATAGTAACTTGGTAGGATGACTCCAAATAATGTCTAGATGAGAACATCCCATTTTGATCGCGATCATTCAGCCTTGATGGGTGCCCGAGCCCAAAAACCTTTAGCATAGGCAAAAGGTCATATTTATGGAAGGATTTCATTGTAACCTGTTAGGTTGACTCCATATAATGCCTTGATGATGCCATCCCCTTTTGGTCGTGATTGGTCAACTGTGATGGCTACAGGTGCCCGGAGCCCAAAAACCTTGAGCACAGTCTACATGTCATATTTATGAAGGGATTTCATTGTAACTTTGTAGGATCACTCCGGATGATGCCCAGATGAGATTGTCCCCTTTGGTTGCGATCATTCAGCCATGATGGCTGCCCGAGCAGCAATTCTTATCACAATTCTTGTCTTATTTCATAATCCTTTCATAAACATTGAACATTATCCTTTTCATCAAACACAACACACTAGTTAAGCTACAGTGTCATTGACTTATACCCCCCGCAAACAAAGTTGGGGGGGGGGGGGGAGGGGTATATAGAAATCACCTTGTCCGTCCATCTGTCCATCCTTATAAGTGCAACTCCTCCTAAACTGTTTGAAGAATTTTCATGAAACTTTACACAATGGAAGAACTCCATACGAAGATGTGCATGAAGCAATATAATTCCGTTCTGACATTTCCAAGGGGAGATAATCTGACTTATACATTTCAGACACGGGGGGGGGGGGGGGGGGGAGGTGGGGGGGATCACTTTGTGAGCTCGATCACAGTACCTCTAGTTTAGTTTCTATTTACAGAGGAACAAGAACATGGTGAGGTTACGTGACGCCATCAGAGAGTGTGCTTCCGTCGTCACAATAAGATATACAATCAAAGCTAGCGGCAAAAGTGCTCAATAATATTAGACAAGGAACTAGGCCTTAGCATTTAAGGTTTACTTCCTTGTCGCCAGCTAGCTCGACCGGTGGAGCGATTACTCAGGATTTGAGTAACGTTACACCGGATAGGTCCGTAGCGGTCGAAGAGAGAGAAAAGAGTGTAGCGAGCACTATAAAATCCAAACATGCACACCCTGCGATGACCGAAAGGAGGAAGCCTTGCAGTTCTGAGGTATGTTCGGCCAGGTCTGTCAAGACCACGAGCAAGAGAGAGGCCCCTCTCTCTTACAACAACATCTGGGATCAGAGGTTGTTGGTAGGAACTTACGTCAGTCGGAGCTTACGTCCATGCCTCCTGTCCGGGACGCTCCTTCTAATAGACTGCCAGGGTAGGCTAGTCTTACGGCTTCCTCCACGTCTGAAAAGCACACACAACCGCACAAAAAGTCTGTTGTCGCATTTAGACAGGGCTAAAAACCATTGCGCATGGTTTTAGTTCCCTGTCGCCAGATAGCTCGACCAGTGAAGTGGTTACTCAGGCCACTGAGGACTGTGGCGCCGGGTGTGTCCATTCTGGTCTAGGAGACGAAAAGGGTGGAGTGAGCACTAGAATATACAATCATGCTCACACTGCAACGGAGAAAGAAGGAAGCCAGCAAGTTCTGAGGTATGCTCAGCCAGGTCCGCCAGGACCGCGAGCAAGAGAGAGGCCTCTCTCTCTTTCAACATCATCTGGGGCCAGATGTTGTTGGTAGGAACTTGCATCAGTTGAAGCTTATATACATGCCTCCTGTCCGGGATGTTGTTCCGTCTAATAGGCAGCCGGGGTCGGCTAGTCTTACAGCTTCCTCTACCTAACGGCTAAAGTGCTCTCAATATTGCACAGGGCTATAAACCACGGCTGGTGGTTTCAATTCCCTGTCGCCGGTGAAGCGATTACTCTTGAATATTAGGACCATGACAATGGGTGTGTCGCATTTACATAGTAAATCAGAGCTAGCGGCAAAAGTGCTCAATAATATTAGACAAGGAACTAGACCATAGCATTTAGGGTTTACTTCCTTGTCGCCAGCTAGCTCGACCGGTGAAGCGATTACGCAGGTTTTGAGTAATGTGACGCCGGGTTTGTCCCTAGCGCTCAAGGTAAGAAAAAAGGGTGTAGTGAGCACTATAAAATCCAAACATGCTCACCATGCAATGACGGAAAGGAGGAAGCCAGCAAGTTCTGAGGTACACTCGGCTAGGTCTGCCAGGATCATGAGCAAGAGAGAGGCTCCTCTCGCTTACAACAACATCTGGGGCCAGATGTGGTTGGTAGGAACTTTAGTCAGTCGGGGAGCTTACGTACATGCCCAATGTCCAGGACGCACCGTTCAATACACAGCCGGGGCCAGCTACCATTTGGCTTCTTCAGCATCTACTAAGCACACACGACCGTTCCTTGGCTATGTGATTTCTGATATCTAGTCTGCATCGTCAAATAGGTCCACACTTTTGTCGAGGAAGTTGCACCATCTAGTAGCCAAGGAGACGAGGCCTCAATCATCGGGACATCTGCAGTTAAGAGTAATCTTGTACACACTGTCCCAGGAGCAGCCAGCGGACAAGCAATACATGACTGCTGCTCCTCAGGGCTCCATAACGGACTTGCTGTCGTAGATTGCGCAGTTTATCGCAGTATTTCTGCAAATGCAGAAGCACTCAACATCAGTCTCAGATGCTGTTGACCGTGATTCTAAAGCTTATTTAGATGGATGCTGAAAGGGATATGGAGGAGGATTAACATTCCCTTTCGGAACAACACATGGATGCTATTCATTATCACAACCTTGAACTTGTTCCAGTGAATCAGAATGTTGCGAATAATTGTGAGAAACTGCTAACATTGTTAGACGCTGACTTCATCCAGACAAACAGGAGGATATGTCTTTTCTGGTTAAGTCTACACGGGTGTCACAGTCTTCGGTTATTTAGATGACGCCATATTCAAACTTCCTGTGGGAAGAAGTAATATGGTTTCTTATCATCTGTATTTTTTACCATTTTTTGAACAACATTCATTTAAAAAACGGCCAGGGAAGATGTGTTGAGAGTTTCTCTGTATTAGAAAGAGCAAGCTAAGGTCTTAGTTGTGGCCTTACCTTCGTCATTTCGCTGTTCGCTTGGATACAATTGAGAAGATAATTTCTTAGAGCGAATTTAGTCTCACTGTCTTATGTAGATCACCTTTAAGAACTGTGACGCAATGTCTATAAGGAAAGGAATTTTGTGGACGTTTGTACCTCTTTAAAAATTCTTTCCAGGCCTATTTTATCACATATATCTCAGTCTTAACAGTTGCTAAGTGGGAGTTATTCTGATGTGACGAAGCCTTAGATAGATGACAAGGTGGAAAACTCTCGACGGTTCGCTCTGGTTTTCCAGACACTAAGTCTCTGATGATAAGCTTTCATTAATGTAGAATTAAGCTACAAAAAAAGCATCAATACTCTGCCTCTTAAGTTGGTGTCTAATCGACCAACAACAGCAGAAAAGAGTAAGAGAGGATGTCCTCGACACAGATCGTCTAAAAAGGACTCATAGCGAGGGTATAGGTAACCCTCCTACTATTACTTTAGGGATCATCAATACAGCGACTCGGATAGGGGGTTTAGGTCTGTTCGAGATTACTGATCAGACACCCCTAAGCCGGTGACTCGAGGCTCTTCAAGAGCTCGGTCTGACCGATAATTGACTGGAACTGGATAACGTGTTTATCATGGCTCTAAAAGATTATTTATGGTAATCATTCAGTCGATAAAAACGAGCATTCGAATGATCGATTGTGTGTCAAGTATAGTTCTTAAGATCACTTGAATAATGAACTAGATAATGTCTCAAGGGATGAATGATAGGATATGCGTTTAACATGTGTATTACCGAAGTCCGTCAATCGCTCAAATTGCATATTTTTTGGTATACCTTTTTGACTCCAAGTGCCTCCAGCCTATTACTATTAAGGGCTATAGGTCTATGCAGTCAGAAACTCTCTCTTATGTGGGAAAGCAGTGGATTAGGTCGTAATCTCTTCCTCTACAAACTGATTTGGCACTTTTCTCTGAAGAGGCCTCGAGTTTTGCATCTTACACCTAAACTTTGAACTTGGCATGGGTGTTGCATTGTTTGGAGGGGTGCCATTCGAGTCTTTATCTGAGACCAATATGCTTTTTCTCACATATAAGACTGCTTTCCTTCAAGCGTTTGCTTCTGCCAAACATGTCAGTGAGAGCTTCATGCGCTTTCTGTTGATTCAGCTTTCTTCAGAAATGAGGCTAACAGTGTAACCTTCACTACTGTAGCGCTTTTCTGGTCAGGAATCAACTCCCTGATTCAGTGCCTCCTCCCACCTGCATTTGGGCACTTCCTTCTGTTGACAGCTGGAGGCCTCTTCTTTGTCCTGTTCGTACAATCAAGACTTACATATATCGCACTCAGTTCATTCGGAGGGGTTGGAAGAGATTCTTTCCGTCTCTCATTCCTGGGAGGCAGTCTATCTCTTCCCATTCTGTTTCCATATGGATTTGTCTCACAGTCAAGCAGGCTTATTCTAGTTGGTCAGTTCAGGATCTTGTTTCGAACCAATTTAATGCTCATGAGGTTCATGCCATTTCTGCATCCTGGGCGTTCTCCAATTCTGTTTTGCTTAGGGATGTTATGAATGTGGCTTACTGGAGAAATGCTACTACTTTCTCCTCCTTTTATCTCTGCCACCTACAGCAGCAATTTTTAGCTCAACTTGACAAAGTCAAGCTGAGCTATTGCCATCACTTCTCGTCCATCAGCGTACGTACGTTAGTACATTAGTATGTTAGTACTTTATTACGTACGTCCACAATTTCCTTTGGCACACCTCAGAGGTCGCAGTTATGATCAGATCACTTTGAAACTTGCTATGCTTCTTTGGGGTGATCTCTAGATGGGAGCTATCGATTTTCTTCAATTTCTGTCAAAAAATGTTGCCACAGCCAACATTCTTAGAACTTAGTTTAGTCAGACCTCAATATTTCCCCTTGGCACACCCTACAGGGCACATTTATGATCGGATTGCTTTGAAATCTGGTATGCTTATTTGGGGTGACCTTTAGATGGGAGCTATCGATTTTCTTCAATTTCCGTCAAAAAAATGTTGCCATGGCCAACGTTCTTAGAACTCAGTTTAGTCAGACCTCAATATTTCACCTTGGCACACCCTACAGGGCACATTTATGATCGGATTGCTTTGAAATCTGGTATACTTATTTGGAAAGACCTTTAGATGAGCGCTATCGATTTTCTTCAATTTCCGTCAAAAAATGTTGCCAAGGCCAACATTCTTAGAACTTAGTTTAGTCAGAAGACCTCAATATTTCCCTTTGGCACACCCTACAGGGCACATTTATGATCGGATTGCTTTGAAACCTGGCATGCTTGCTTGGGGTGACCTCTAGATGGGAGCTATCGATTTTCTTCCATTTCCATAAAAAAATGTTGCCGCGGCCAACGTTCTTAGAACTTAGTTTGATCAGACCACAATATTTCCCTTTGGCACACCCTACAGGACACATTTATGATTGGACTTTACTAAAATATGCCCTGTAGGGCGTGCCAAAGGGAAATATTGTGGTTTGACTAAACTAAGTTCTAAGAACGTTGGCCATGGCAACATTTTTTTACGGAAATTGATTTACTAAAAAAAATTAATATTTTCAAAATATTTTTTAAAAACTTTTGTTACAGAGCTACTGTCAGAACCTTTTGATATTGAATATACAACATCTTCAGGAGGATCAGAGTCAAGTCATTGAATAAAAGTCCAAGGGTTCATATTTGGATTGTATTGGTATCCAACATCCCTTGTAGGATCAGATTAAAGTTTGTTCAAATTAAGTCCCTGTGTTTAAACTCGGAATTTTCTTTTGATATTGTTTACTGTATTATAAAGTGGGGGTGGGAGCTTTTTCCAGTTTGATCAAATCAAGACCCTGGGTTTATACTTAGGCTAATTTTCTTCAGGTCCACTAAACAGAAACCTCTGAATATTTGGTATACAGCAACCTGATGGAGGTCAGATTCAAGTTTGTTCGAATCAAGTCCATGTCTTCATATTTCGCCTCCTAGAGGGGCCCAAATTTTCACTGAGTGCAATATGAGGAATATTCTTCAAAAATCATCTTATCAGATTCACTAGCCAGAATCCTTTATTTGGTATTCAGTATCCTTATGGCGGTCAGATTCAAGTTTGTTCAAATCAAGTCCCTGAGTTAATATTTTGGCTTCTTATGAAGGCTCAAAGTTCATTTTCTTCTTAGATCCACCAGTCAGAATACTCTGATATTTGGTATACAACATTATTTAATGGTTCAGATTCAGTTTTGTTGAAATAATGAACTGAGTGCAAAATGCAGAATAATCTTCAAAATCCTCTTATATTCGATATACAACAGTGTTTTGTGGGTCAGCTTCATGTTTGTACAAATTTAGTCTGTGGATTGATATTTGGGTTCATTTTGGGAATATGAATTTTAGCTTAGTGCAATGAGGAAAATTCTTTAAACACCTTCATAAGATACCTCTCTGCAGAATCTTTTGATATTTGGTATGTGGCACCTTAAGGATGGGGGTCATGTAAAAGTTCATTATATGAGCTTTGAGGGACACAAGAGGTGTTTCAAAAATAACATAGAGCCCAATGGAAGATTTACTGTTCATTTATTTAAACGAATTATGCCCACAAGTGACAGGGCTGATTGTGGTCAAGTTTAGTCTGATGTATATCGGGCTGGATTAGATTAATGTTTGTTCATATTGGGCCCACCATGCTGCTTGAGGCCCTGAGGGTGGTGAGAAGGGGTCTATTTTATTGCTTTCATATGAGTTTTGAGTGATTTTAAGCAAAGGAAGGGAGCGCGGTGGCTCAGTTGGTAGAGGTGCAGGCTGCAAGCCGAGAGGTCCTCGGTTCGAATCCCACCTGCGGCAACCGCATTGTGTCCTTGGGCAAGACACTTCATCACCATTGCCCGTGTGGGGGCACGATGACGCCGTGTACTAAGGCGTACTGCACGTCGATGGTACGCATGTCTTCAACCAATCTAACCCTGCCTGTGCTGCAGTGCGGAGTTACGATGTTGGGGAGCTGGCAGCTGCTCGTCGTTGCTCGGTGGTTCTCTCCGGGTACTCCGGCTTCCTCCACCCGTAAAACTGTCACGGTCATGATTAGCCATTGTGCATAAATATGTGACCTTAAACACCCATAAATAAATAAATAAATAAATAAGCAAAGGAACCTCAAAAAAAATTCACCCCATTGAAACCCCATCCACTCCTAGGGAAAGGGGGGGGGGGGGTGTTATCATGTAATTTTTAGCTCAACTTTGTCAAAGCCAAATTTGAGGTATTACCATGGCCTGTCGTCCATCTGTCCGTCCATTGCGCTGTCAACACGGCTCGGGCTAGAGGCCATATTTATGAACTGATCCTTACGAAACTTCTTGGGTACCTTTGTTATCACCATGGGATGAGAACGAGTGTTTTGGGGTCCGGTCCGGTCCGAAATTTAAGATGGCCACTAGCAGCCATTTTGTACAAAATTAGGTGCAATCAGATTTTTGCACAGAACTTCCATATGAAAGCTCTGATTTGAATAATTTTTTGTATGCTTGTTTAGTACCATGGGATACATTACATATTATTCAGGTTTTTTTCTCGTGCGTAAATTATGCAAATTACTTTCAGCACTGTAAGTGCAAATGCCAATATGGCTTGGGCTAGAGGCCGTATTTATGAACTGATCTTCACGAAACTTCTTGGGTACCTTTGTTATCACCGTGGGACAAGAACGAGTGTTTTGGGGTCTGGTCTGAAATTCAAGATGGCCACTAGCAGCCATTTTGTTCAAAATTAGGTGGAATCAGATTTTTGCGCAGAACTTCCATATGAAAGCGCTGATTTGAATACTTTTTTGTGTGAATGTTTAGTACCATGGGATACATCACATATACGGGTTTTTTTCTTGTGCATAAATTATGCCAATTAGACTAACTTTGATCTATTTAGTGTTACTTTCAACACTGTAACTGCAAAAGCCAATACAGCTCGGGCTAGAGGCCATATTTATGAACCGATCTTTACGAAACTTCTTGAGTACCTTTGTTATCACCGTGGGATGAGAACGAGTGGTTTTGGTGCAGTCTGAAATTCAAGATGGCCACCAGCAGCCATTTTGTACTTTATTTAGTGCAATCAGTTTTTTGTACAGAACTTCTGTATGAAGATTCTGATTTGAATAAATTTTTGTATGAATGTTTAGTAACATGGAATACATCACATATAATATGTTTTTTTTTTCTCATGCAGAAATTATGCAAATTAGATGAACTTTGATTTATTCAGTGCTACTTATACACAGTAAGTGCACATGTCAATACGGCTCGGGCTAGAGTCTGTATTTATAAACCAATCTTCACGAAACTTCTTGGGTACCTTTGTTATCACCTTGGGACGAGAACGAGTGTTTCTGGGTGCGGTCCAAAATTCAAGATGGCTGCCAATGGCCATTTTGTACTGAAATTAGGTCCAATCAGTTTTTTGTACACAACTTCTGTACGGCTCAGGCTGGAAGCTGTATTTATGAACCGATTTTTACAAAATTTCTTGGGTACCTTTGTTATTACTGTGGGATGAGAACGAGTGTTTTTGGGTGCAGTCCAAAATTCAAGATGGCCGCCAGCAGTCATTTTGCACTTTAGTTAGTGCAATCAGTTTTTTGTACAGAACTTCTGTATGAAAGTTCTGATTTGAATAAATTTTTGTATGAATGTTTAGTAACATGGAATACATCACATATGGTACAGGTTTTTTTCTCGTGCAGAAATTATGCAAATTAGATGAACTTTGATTTATTCAGTGCTACTTATGCACAGTAAGTGCACATGTCAATATGGCTCAGACTCGAGTCTGCATTTATGAACCAATCTTCACGAAACTTCTTGGAGTACCTTTGTTATCACCTTGTGACAGGAACGAGTGTTTTGGGGTGCCTTTGTTATCACTGTGCTATTAAAACAAATATTTTTAGGTTCAGTCAGACCCACTCTGGGACTCAAAAGATTTCTTTTCTAGTTTAGCATCTAACTGTCACCCTACCTTTACAATACTTTACCTATATATGTGTTACAGGCTACGGTCAGCATTTATGTACAGACCGTTACAATACTTTATATGTACCTTTGTTATCAGGTCATTACCTAGATGTTTGTCTTTGCTGTGTCACATAATATACATGTACATGTCTTAAACAAGTAGAGCTACAGTGCCATTGACACTTTCATTTACTTCCTTTGCTTTAAAGTGCTTTTGAAGGATTCTGAGAGATTTTGATTTTTTAAAATAGCTTTTCCCCTATGGCCTGGGGTGGGGTGGTGTACAGATCATTTTTTTTTTCTTGCTGTATAATGAGTTTTGAAGGATTTCATGTGATTTCATGCAAAAAAAGAAATTAAGAAATTCATTGCTGTCATTGCTTCCCCCCCCCCCCCCCCCCCCCCAAAAAAAAAAAAATCTTTCTTGGATTATTCAGGTGAAGAATTTTTTCAGCACAAAAATCACTTGTAATCCTTCAAAACTTTTCATAACATGGAAAAATAAAAATTGCCCTCTGCAACTTGCACTCCACCCCTCAGTTAATAATGTGACACAATTGTAGTTTCAACAATGCCTACCCTGCAAAATAGATGTTTGGAATTCCAGGTCCAGGATAAATGGTCTGTATTTTAGGTGAACAACTGTATTGTAAAAAATGACATTTCATCTCTCTGTAGGGGTAACTAGCCATAAATCATCTGACATTGACAACTGTGTTGTAAAAAATTACATAACTTCTTTCCTCTGTAGGGTTAACTAAACATAAATGCTGAATGTGACCTTAAATCCTTCATTTAACAATTTATCAGTTGAGTAATTAAGACCTATTGGGACCTCTTGTTTTTGTTTTGTTAGCACAAAATCACTCAGAATCCATCAAAACTCATTTTAAATCAAAAAATAAAATATTTCAACCAACTGACCCACCTCCATTCACCTTCTCTTCTTTCCTGGTTAAAAATTCCACATTTACACAAATGTGAAGGTTTTTTTTTCTTCAAATGCAAGATTTGCCACCTATCCTGGAAACTTTAAAATAGAGAAATGGAGATTTAGAATTCCAGATCATTGAAAAACACTGGAAATCTGGGCTTTATTTCTGGCGGCATCTGTCTGATTACTAGAAGAAACATCTGACATGGACAACAGAGTTATAAATAGTTACATGACTTATTTCTTTTACAGTGTTAACTAGTCATAGATACTGAACTTAATCCTTTAAACAACTTTGTCAGGTGAAGACCTCAAGTCCCCTGGGGCCTCTTGTTATTACTTTTTGTCTAGCATAAAGATGGCGTTTGAGTCTTCTCCTAAACTTCTGGACTGGATCAAAAAAAATTTCATGTGAATGATGACAATGGAGGGGCAATCAGTTATGTTAAAATTGATATGCTGCCTCCAATGGATGGAATAACTTGATAATGGTATTTTGCTTCCTTTTGTGATGTTCACTCAAATTTGTTCAAGAGAAGTAGGAGGGGCAATATTTGCAGTTCTGGGGTGGAGTGAGATTTTAGATTGCCCACAAAATTTCTATTTTCAGAACTGATAGGTTGTTTTAAACAAAATTTGATATTCTGTACTATTGGGTATTAAGTACTTGATTCATGCCAATCCCCATAGGAATCCCATGAACGATAAATAGAAAATCCCCCCCCCCCCTCCCCATCTCCAAAACCACATGGAACAGAAAATTATTATTTAATATGAAACACCCTTAGGACCAGTAGATTCAAATCATCAACAAAATAGCAATGGTTTTGTCATAGGGTACCTTCCTTTGGGAATTGAAAACATTCTGAGCATATTTAAAAAAAAAATTAACAAAATTCCTGTCAGAATCTTGTGTTATTTGGTGTACAATGTCTTTAGGAGGATGAGATTCACATTTGTTTAAATTACCATATTGACTTGGGGTATAAGCCCATAATTGAAAATAAGCCCACCTACCAACTTTTCAGATTTCGGTTTCAGATTCCCCTCCTTGTAAATAAGCCCAGTCCCTGACTTTGTGATGACAACATCGATGACAGCCATGTTGGAAAATGTAAGAGGTTACAACAAAAAAGAATATTCTTGGAAAATCTTCTTCAGAATCAGAATTCTATCAGAATCTTTTGATATTTTCTGTGCAGCTTCCTTATTGTGGTTGGATTTAAATTTGTTCAAATCAAGTTCTTGGTTTCATATTGGAAATCCTTATGGGAGTCTAAATTTTAATTTAGTGAAATATAAATAAAATTCTTTATAAAATCTTCTCCTTCTTCAGAATCAGAATTCTATCAGAATCTTTTGATATTTTATGTGCAGCTTCCTTATTGTGGTTGGATTTAAATTTGTTCAAATCAAGTTTTTGGTTTCATATTTGAAATCCTAATGGGAGTCTAAATTTTAATTTAGTGAAATATAAATAAAATTCTTTATAAAATCTTCTCCTTTACATACAGGGGCACTTGGGTTTTTCTTCAAATTGGATTTCTGCTCATATTGTGGAGTGGGGTGGGGCCAAAATACCCAAAATTTAAAAAAATCTTCTTCTCATGAACCAGCCATAACAGAGATTTGATATTTCGTATGCAGCTTCCCTTTGAGGTGTAGACTCAAGTTTGTTCAAGAGAAGTTTGACGGGCAATATTTACCTTTGTTCTGAGAGGGGCAAGAATTTTTGCCCCGCACAAAATTTCTGTTTTCTGAACCCAGAGGCCGATTTGAACCAAATTTAATATGAGGTATTATTGAGTTATAAGTACTTGATTTATGCCCTGTGGGGACCGCAGGAGCTAAAAATAGAAAAAAAATTAAAATGCCCATATCTCCAAAACTGCACGGCACCGAGAATTTTTATATGGTGTGAAGCTTCCTTAGGACCAACAGAAAGGATTGGTAAAAAAAAAATTGCCATCGGTTTTATCATAGGGTACAGTTTCGGGACTTTGAAAAAGTGCTGAGTCAGCACTTTTTAACACTGTAGGCAATGGGAAAAACATTAAAAATCTTCTTCTCCAGATCCAGCAGGCAGAATCTTTTGATATTTGGTATGCAACATTGTAGGGTGGATCTGATTCAAGTTTGTTCAAACTGGCCCCCTGGGTTCATATTTAGGCTCAGAAGAGGAGCCCGATTTCAAACTTAGTGCATTTCAGGCAAATTTCTTAAAAAATCTTCTTCTCCAGATCCAGCAGGCAGAATCTTTTGATATTTGGTATGCAACATTGCAGAATGGATCTGATTCAAGTTTGTTCAAATCAGCCCCCTGGAATCATATTTGGGCTCACTATAGAAGCTCGAATTGGAACTTAGTGCATTTCAGGCAAACTTCTTAAAAAATCTTCTTCTCCAGATCCAGCAGACAGAATCTTTTGATATTTGGTATGCAACATTGTGGGGTGGATCTGATTCAAGTTTGTTCAAATCGGCTTCCTGGGTTTATATTTGGGCTCACCAGTGTAGGAGCCCAAATTTGAACATTTCAGTGCATTTCAGGCAAATTTCTTTGAAAATCCTCTTCTCAAGATCCAGCAGGCAGAATCTTTTGATATTGGGTATGCACCATGCTTAGGGGGGTGAGGTTCAAAGGCCCTGGGTTCATATTTGGGCTCACTGTGGGTGCCCGAATTATAACTTAATTCAAAATGAGGAATTTTATTTAAAAATCTTCTTCAGATCCAGCAGTTGGAATGTTTTGATATTTGATAGGCAGCATCCTTAGGGGGTGAGATTCAAGTTTGTTCAAGCCATGTCCCTTGGTTCATATTTGGGCTCACTATGAGAGCCCGAATGACAACTTAGTTCAAAATGAGGAATTTTCTTTAAAAATCTTCTTCAGATCTAGCAGACGGAATTTTTTGATATTTGGTGTGCTGCATCCTTGGGTGGTTTGGGGGGGGGGGGGGGGGGGGGTGGATTCAAGTTTGTTAAAGCCAAGTCCCTCAGGTCATATATGGGCTCCCTGGGGGAGCCCAAATTATAACTTAGTTCAATATGAGGAATATTCTTTAAAAAATCTTTTTTTTAGATCCACTGGTCAGAATCTTTGGATATTTGGTATAAGCTTTTCTTAGGAGGAGCAGATGCAACTTGTTGAAATCAATTCTCTGGGTTGATATTTAAGCTACCATGTCAGGTGAGCGTCCTCAGGCCCCCTGGGGCCTCTTGTTGCTCATCTGATTGCAAGTCAGTGGGAGCTATTGCTATCACTTGGCGTCTGGCATCCTGCGTCGATCGTCCGTTAACTTTTGGAAACTTGTCTTCTTCGCAACCACCGGACCAAATTCAAACATATATTGCATAGACCATCTATGGAGTATACTATTTCTATTTTATTCAAATGAAGCAGCTGCCATCTTCGGGCTCTGGTTAATGCCCCAAAAGCTTAAAAATCTTTAAAAATCTTCTTCTCATGAACCACCAGAGGGAATGCCTTGATATTTGGTATGGAACATCCTTTTGTGTTGAAGATTAAAGTATGTCCAAGGGAAGTTGGTGGTAGGTCAATATTTGGGCTCTTTGAGGAAGCATACCCATTTGGGCTCCGCCCCAAATTTGTATTTCAAGAATCAGTGTGCCGATTAGAACTAAAGTTGGAATGTTGTATAAGTGGGTCCTAAGTTATTGATTGATGCCGAAATTCTTTTTTTCACAGCCCCTTGGGAACCCCAGGGGCTAAAAATAGAAACAGAAAAAAATTCAAATGCCCATATTTCCCAAACCACATGGGAAAGAGAACTGTTATTTGGTATGAAGCATTCTTAGGACTATTAGAGTGGAATGGTAAAAAGAAATGCTGTCAGTATTATCAGGGTGTTCTGTCTGACTCGGCATATTTGCAATAATTTATCCTGAAGCAACAGCTGTTAGTTCTTCAAACTAGAAAACAATTTAGTGCTAATGTAATCATTTTAAAGACAGGTTGAGTAAGCTGTCAAACATGACATATATACCTTATTTTCATTAGGATTCAATGTCATTTCCAAACAAAGTTGAGAGAAACCCCTTGCTTCACTTTTGGAAAATAAAATGATTCTGTTCAATGCATTTAATCCTCTCAAGACTTCAGTGTGGGTTCCTAAGATTTTATTTCATGCAATGTGAGAATAATGATAACCCTTTCCATACTCACATTACTGCTCTAAACATCATGGAGATAAGTGGCAAGACCAAAAATGTCCATTTCTGATTTCTTGATTGAACCCTTTCAATGATATGCACAAAAATGGTTTTTCTAGTTTCTTGGCAAAATTTTTCTGATTCCTGTATGAAAATCCTTAATTTAACCCCTCAAGACTTTAGTGTGGGTTCCAAAGATTTTATTTCATGTAAGTAAGACTAATGATAACCCTTTCCATACTCACATTACTGCTTTAAACATCATTAAGAGACAAAAATGTCCATTTCTGATTCCTTTCTCGAACCCTTTTAATGCTGTGCACATAATGTTTTTCCTGTTTTCTTGGAAAGATTTATCTGATTCCTGTATGAATATCTTTAAATAGTGGTAATGAAAACCTATTTCTGATTTTTTTCAGAAATATTTTATCCCCGAAAATAAGCCCCCATAAATTTTCTTTCTGTTTTGTTTATTTTTTATGCTTTAACCATTTTTGCACAGTCTTGAATTTACTGATGGCAGGAAATTCTGTTTCTCTAGTTTGAATTTTTTCTTATTCTTTAAAACCACTGGGTCAAATCCATTCATTTATGGCACAGACCATCTTTGGAGTATATTTTTTATACTTTGTTCAAATGAAGCTGCGGCCATCTTCAGGCTGGTGGAGTTTACTCTTCAGATTTTTTTCCCCAAAAATGACTATATCTTTTGGGGTGGGGTTCATGCTTCATAACCCAAAAATTGCTTTAAAACTCCTCTTCTCATAAGCCACTCGCAGTAATGCTTAGATTTCTGGTATGGAACTTACTTTAGTGATGCAGATTCATCTTTTTTCAAAGAAACTCAGTAGGTCAAAATTTGGGTTCCCAAATTAGGGCTCCACTCAATTTTCAGAACCAATGGGCATGTGTGAACCAAATTTGCCATGTAGTATATAACTGGGTCAAAAGTACTTCTTTATGCCAGAAATTTCTTTTTTGTATTGGGGGGGGGGAGGGTTGAGAGAACCACAGGAGTTGAATACAAAACAAAAAGTTCATTTGGTTGTTGTTTTTTAACCCTCTGCACACTGTTGTCAAAATCTCAAAATTTCAGGCTGCTAATTTTTCCTATGATGCAACTAGAAATTTAATCAATTCAGTCTTGTGTGACAGAGTTCATTGAACTCTGTCAAACAAGACTGAATTGATTAAATTTCTAGTTGCATTATGGGAATAATGGGTACTTGAAATGTTGGTATTTTGACATCAGAGTGCAGGGGGTTAATACATCACAGAGCAGAGCTTGCTAGGAAGCTTTCCTAGGACCAGCAGAAATAAATGGCCAGAAAAGTTACCTTTGGTTGTGTCATAGCAAATCAAAAAATTGCCCTTGCTGCCGATCACTTACTTATACACTCATCCATTTTGACAACTTGAGCCAGGTGAGCATTTTAGGCTAACTTGAGCCTCTGGTTATAATTATTTTTCTTATTATTTGGAAGGTTTTTAGTTTTTTTGCAATGAAATCATGAGCCGATTAACTGATGCCCTAATTGATTGACACATAATTGCTCACTGGCTGACACAACAATATACTAGAAACTGATCTTAGATGTGCCTGTGAAATAACACCCCAAGAGATTTCTTCCATGGTTACCTCACCTATGTAAATGGACAAGGTTAAAGATTGTTTGAGGCTTAATCGTTTTAATTGTTCTGTTTTACTGTGACGCAGCACCTTTTTTGCCTACCTACAGGACTACAGGTACATTTGAAACTTGCACATTGCTTTCTTTCGTTAACAAGGTTAAATTTCTTCAAGTCAAAATATTCTCTCCAAAATAAAATTGTCATTGACTAATTCAGACTTTGATGATTTTATTCAGGGCAGAATAGTTTGCATACACATTTTCGAATTTTCCTTTTTGTGAGGGTTCCGATCCAAAACGTCTACCACAAGCACATACCCGACAGTGTCTCTCTGCGATAAACCCCATTGAAGTCTACAGTTAAAATTAGTGGATATCCATTTGGAGTTCATAGTTATCCGGTTGAGAACAATGCTTCCATAAGTTCAAGATAACAGTTAGGCATCAGAGTTCTTCATCATCACCCTATGCCTCCATATTTGTCTTGTTAAATGCACGACCCATCTGTGGAAAGGAAAACAAACTTAAAGACTTTATTTTAGATAATGACATCGATATCTTGATCATTACTGAGACTTAGCTGAAGCTAGATGACAATGCTAATAAGTTTTCATTAAGGCAGTTGGTACCCTCCAGCTTTAATATCATCCATCGACCACGTACAACTCACAGTAGAGGCATTGGTGTGATATTCAGAAGCACAATTCTAATGCCCTGGCTCAGGCAATGGTGCGAAACCATTTGATGTCCTTGACTGTGTGATATCATCTAAGATATTAGTTCATATTTTTATTATCTACCGCCCACCTCCCTCAACTGTTAATCATCTTACATCATTGTGCTTCTTCAAGGAGTTGGCCAGACATCAGTCTATCATGGTCACCTACACAGGTTCTTCTTGTCATTACGGGTGACTTCATCTTGACCATCAGAATAACTATTTCACAAAACAGTTCATTACTCGGAATTGTTTGGTTATATCCAGCTTTTCAAGATGCCAACAACTAGCAAAGACCCCACCATTAACTTGACCCTTGTTCATGGGTGTTCTGCCATCAACGATCACAACATCCTTTTCGACCCTTGCATTTCCAATCACTTGGATATAACTGTCTTTCAAAGAATTGCCTACTGAAAAGGATTGTAAAATATAGAAATCTTTGTTCGGTCGATGTTGAAACTTTATCTGAAAAATTGAATTGTCTGTTTTGAAAAGAATTATCTTTGTTGACAGAGATGTTGAAGCATTAGTTGTGGACTAAGAACAGATAATGAATGAACTGGTCCCTGTAAAATCAAAACTTGGGGAAAGAAGAATTTTGAGCGACACACCATTGAAATCCATAAAGCAAAGCAACAATGCAGGAGACTGGACAGGCTATTCAGTTCAACTGGTCTCCAAAGCCGGAGGTAGATGTTCTGCTGTCAGAAAAATATAATTGATAAACTTATTAAGAGTGCAAAGAAATCTTATTTACTGATCTAATACCTGAACTAATAACTCCGAAATTCTATTTTCTGTGACTAGACCGACCATGTTCTGGAGCATGATGATCCACAGCTTGCGGTTTGTTTCAGTGATTTTTTTCTTACTAAAGTTCAATTAATACAACAAAGTATACCTAACTATGAGCCATCTACTAGCAATGATTTTGAGATTTGGTCCACACTGGATTACTCTTCAGCCTAGTCTCGTGATGTTATAGTTAAATTAGTTCAAGCTACGACACTAAAATCAAACAATCTTGATCCTTTTCCGACATCTGTTTTGATTGAACATCTTGCACTGTGCCTTTCATCATTGTGAACTCTTCTTTACATTAGGGCTGCGTCCCAGATACTCTAAAAACAGAACTCGCAACACCTTTAACCCTTTGCCAAACATGTAAAAAGGACGACACTTGCAAACAAAATTCTTGAATAACTAATTTTTTTTCATTTTTTGTCTCAAAAACAGGTTATAACCCCTCATTGGGACGAGCTCGTTCCAAAGAGGGGTAATAATCTATGTTTTTGAGACAAAAAAAAAATGAGAATTAATTGGCGATTTTTGAGAATAGCGCTGTCGGTTTTGGCTGTTACGTTGGGTAAAGGGTTATCAGAAAGTCAATACTTGATGCATACAATATGAAAACTATCAACCAGTTTCGAACCTTTCCTCCATCTTCAATCTCATTGAGCGTGGCGTAATGAAACAACTGATCCATCACTTAAATGATCTTCTTGAACCTTACCAGTCTGTTTATAAAGCAAACCACAGTTGTGTAACCATTTCTATGAGCATTCAGAATCATATAATTGTTGCCATGTCTGACAAGAAGGCAGTGCTGTTGGTATTGCGTGATTTATTGGCTGCTTTCAGTTGACCATTCCATCCTCCTTCAAATTCTGCATGATCATGGTGTACTCAATGTCGCATTATTGTGGTTCAAATCATAGTTCACCAGACACCGCCAACATGTCTTTATAAACAAGTCTAAGTCTGTGGACAGACAGTTATGTTGCTATATTCCAAAAGGGTCAGTGCTTGTGCCTGTGTTGTTTATCATTTACTTATCGTCATTAGGGCATCTGCCCATGTCGCAGTCAGATGTCTAGTATTACCTGTATGCAGGTAACACGCCGATGTATATTATTTGCGGTAAACAAGCTCTATTTTATTGGTAAAATGGGTCTCAGTAGCCCAATGCTTGGGGTGAAAGTCCTCTCAAATGAGCAGCAAAGGTGCAAATGATCGACTAAACTTAACTTTATTTCCATGTTGTCATGATTATAGCCATTGTGAAGAAATTAGGGTCCTGTGAATATTCGAGATTCGATTCAATATCGATATCGTCTGTCTGCTTCGAGATACATTCCGAATCAGTCTCAAGTTCGATTTTTTTAATCTCTTGTGCTTAGTGCAATTTGTTACATTTCCAACGAAAATTGACATCAGACAATTCATTCCTGTTCACTCAATTCATACTTAATTGAGTAAGTGACAATGTTTAATTGTAAGGTTAGTAATATAGACAAAAGAACGTCACCGGGTCGTGCACGGCACGAAGTTAATTTCCTATCAACCTACCTTACAGTTGTTTTCAACAGGCTTGCATTACAGTGGAAGTGCCTAACTCAGAAGTTTACTCTCTATTTTGTTCTTTCCCAAGTGATTTGGAAAAGAAAAGTGGTGCAAAAGCACCAAGAAAAAATAAGCCAAAACTGGATCGAGTGCAACTGGTGCACATCCAGAAGGGGATACACTTCTCCTAGTACAAATCCACGGCTTCCGGCACCAGTGCACAGACGTATAACCAACGTGTCATTATTTTTTCTTCCGCCATCTTAGGAAGATGCGTTTTCATTTGCTCTGATACAGTTATAATTCAACTCGTTTACACTATGTTCCTGTGCTGAATTATGGATCTGCTGGCCATTGAATAAACAGGGTTGCGTTTTTTGGATATTTTTGATTATATTCAACCACCTTTTTGTAATTATCTTCTCCGTATTCGCACGCGACTTTTGTTTACCGTGCTGTTAGGTCTCTTTGTTTTTGGTTGACATATTTATGCTGTCCTTTTGGATATTGCTTTTGGAGTTAGGTGTCAGTGGGGTTGTTCTGGCAGCATTTCTCCCGTCTGTTGAGGGTCGAATTTCTGACTTTTGGGTTCTGTTGTGTTCCCACCGGGTTTTTATTTCCTGCCACCTTCCTCTAGTAGTTGGGGGTGTTCTGATTCTTATTTCTGTTCGTTCACCTTTCCTTCTACTTCTCTCACCTCTGTTATGCCCAGGATGGTTCCATGGGGGCAATGCCCTTTGCCGAGGCATGTCAATGATTAGCATGCTCCACGTGTAATGGGTGTTCTGATCGACCCTGTGGGTCTTGGTCGTCCACCTTTTGGGCTTCCGTGAACCGTGTGGTGCGTTCGCGTGGTCGTTCTTCCCACGCCCGCAGGAAAGGGGGAACGCTGTCATCCGGGGCCTCCCAACACGACTACGTCTGGTGAGAGTTCTACCCCTTCCTTGGGGGATTTGTAGTCTATTCTTGCAGTGGATACTGCGGGAGCTGTTGAAATGTCCAGTGAATTGATGCCTTGCTCCGGGACTGTTGTCCCTCTCCAGTCGACAATGAGGCTGTCACTGGGATTGTGACTCCTCCTTTGAAGCCGAGCTCGGTTGCTCTATCAGCTTTTTCACCGGTTTCAACAGCTTCCGACATATCTTTTGCTGCTGCTGCTCCATCTGCAACGTTCACGGTCACTGTCTCAGCCGACTCGGCTTCTCCCTGCAGTGGTTTGCAGGGTTATCTGCTAATTTGAACATGAAATATCGTTCTCAGCGTTCCCTGGCTTCAACTCGGCAAAATTGGAAGGGGTTGCCGGCCGATTCCTCTGCTGTGGTCTCTCAGCCATCGATCCCAGCAGGTTTTGCTTTGGATTCAGATGCCCATAGCGGAGTCACCATTGAGTTTGTTGTGCTTCCGTCCACACACTCTGGGCCTTTGGCCAGTTTTAGGGGACCGGCACATTTTGTGCAGCCTTTACCTTCTGCCCTCCAGAGGTCTGCGGCGATTCTCTTGAGTTACCACACTCAGATCCTCGGGGTACTTCATACCCTTGTCAGCATCTGTATTCAGATGTTTCGGCTGTTCTAGAGGATCGTGATCCTTCACTGGTTAAGAGGGTCAGATGCGAAGCCACTTTGCCAGGCCTTTTCCACGTCGAACCAGCAGATACGGGTCGTGAGCTTACAGAGACCCACTCCTTTCTCACGCAGGTTCTTTCCAAGAGGCTTCCCATTGCCTCCAGCGAGGCAGCTAGTGGCTTCCAGACGCTCTCTGCGACGCCTCCGCACGGGATTGGAAGCAGGCGCTTTCTGATCCCCCTGGTGTTCCTACACCATGGGAGGCATTGGCTGGTATGACCGAGATGGGCTATGTGTTGTCCGACTCAGGGGATGGGTCAGACACACCTGACGTTGAGACCCATCAGTCTTCTTACTTGGGGCGGCTCTTGACTTTGTATTTGAGTTTCTTCCGGAACTAAAACTGTCAGACCAGTCGGAGGTTTCAGCCAGGCCGCGATCATCGGTCGCACACTTACAGCCTGTGGAGCAGCCTGCTTCCGGGTGTCTTCGACCATACCAGTCGATACAAGTGGTTGAAGCTTTTGCAGCATTGAACTCTAAGCTGAGTTTCAAGGCTATGAAGACTTCGTTCTTCACTAGGGCTGATATCTTTTTGCCCCTTGAGCATTATCATTCCTACGATTCTCCCAATCCGTCTGTCTGCCAGACTTTGACGCTCTTGGATCAGGACTCCTCCCTCTGGCTTTCCAAGCCTAAGTCGGCTGTTCTTCCTATGGCGACTTTGGAGTCCCTGATGGTTTTATCCAGAGAGATGCAATGCATGCGTTCTCTCTCGGATCACGTCGTCTCTGCATTGGCTGCTTATCTGCCTCAGATAAGTTTGACGACGTACAGGTTCCTTTGCATGTGATCTCTAAGGCGCTTATGCATCAAACTCACACGTATGCCTGTAACATGGCAAATTTGGAATTAGTTCGCCGGGACGCTGTGTTGGACACGAGCCATTCCCATTCCGAAGGGCAGTGCGCTGCTCTTCAATCCGCCGCTTCTTTGGAGGCCGGGGCCGTCCCATGCCTAACAAACGCCCTTCTGCTTCCTATGTTAAGCCAAGGGCTGACCCTCCTGCTTCCGCTTCTTCCTCTTAGGTGGTAAGGGTAAGGGAGTTCTCAGGATCCTTCTATCAGAGGAGGTGGTTTCTCCCCTCACGGGCCTCGCCGGGGCTCGAAATGAAGGTCCTCACTTCGATTCGTCACAGGATGGAGGAAGGATATCAGAGTTTGCAGACCTTTGGGCCATGATCACATCCGATCCTTGGATATTAGATGTTGTTCTGTCCGGTCTACGGATATCCTTTCGGAGGCACCCCACTCTGTTGAGGGTGCCGCTTTCAATCCAAGTTCCTTCAGACGGTTCACATCAGGAACTTTTGATCACAGAGATAGACAATCTCCTGTCAAAGGGGCGATCGAGGTCGTCAAGAACATTCACTCGGTGGGATTTTATTCTCGCCTGTTCTTGGTGCCGAAGAAAGACGGCCGACTCCGACCGATTATCGTTCTGAGTATCCTGAACCAGTCTATCACTGCTCCCAAGTTTAGCATGGAGACTTTCAGGTCAGTTCGCCGCTCCATTCTCCAGGGAGATTTCGCTTCCAGCATCGAACTGCGAGACGCTTACATTCACGTTCCGATTCATCGGACATCGCGGAGGTATCACATATTCGCTTTTCTGGGGCGAGTTTACTAGGTCAAGGCCATGCCTTTCAGCATCAACCTGGCTCCTTCGGCATTCATCAGACTGATGTCGCATGTGATAGCTTTCCATCACACGGAGTCCAGGGTGAATACTTCGGCATATCTCGACGATATCCTCTTGAGGCACTCCAGTGCTGCTCTTCTGGAGGCCGATGTTGACACCTTGTTCAGCCTGAGTGAGGTCTCTTGGCTAGGGTTCAGTGTCAACAAGAAGTCGAACCGTGCCCCTTCTCTGTCGTTTTTGTTATACGGGGATGGCCTTCCGTACTCAGCTGAATGCGGTGGCCTAACCGGAGGAGGGCAGTTATTCTCTCGGCGTTTGTCGTGACTCTGACCCAGCCCATGTCCTTGACAGCTCAGAGTATTCTCCGGTTGCTCGGACTCTGCGGTTCGGTGACGGATCTCATTCCTTTAGTTCGGCTGCATGTCAGACCTCTCCAACACTTTTTGCTCAGTCGTTGGAGACTAGATCTGGTGCTTCAGTTACCAGCATCTCTCAGTCGTCACCTTCTTCCCTGGACGGATGTTCAGTAGATTATGCAGGGAGTTTCGTTGACCCTATCCGCATCTGATTGTGTTCTGACGGCAGATGCTAGCTATCACGGATGGGGTACGATATTGGATCCTTTAGGTCTTTCCCTTCACAGGGTTTGGGACCAGGATCAGGTAGCTCTTCCGATCAACCAGTATGAGCTTCTTGCTCTTCTTTTGAGTTTCCGGCAGTGGATCCCTCATCTTTCGAATCGCTAGGTCCTTCTGTTGTCTGATAATTCAACAGTGGTCGCTAACATTCGGAACCAGGGCGGCACACACTCGGTTCCCAAGTACGAATTGGCTCAGGTTCTTCCACTGTTCGCTCAGGACGTCAACTCCGGGGTGGTGGTTCGTCACATTTCCCGTCATCGGAACATCCTGGCCGACTCCCTGTTTCTAGCGGGCAGAATCATTTCCACCGAATGGATGCTTCACACAGCCGTGTTCCAGTTGCTTTGTGATCTCTGAGTCGTCCCCACATCGATCTGTTTACGACCCGTTGGAACCATCAGGTGGACACTTTTCGTGTACCCATGTCCAGATCCTCTGGCTTTCGCCTTGGGCGCTCTTGTCGCTCAATAGGAATGGTCTAGTCGGCTACGCCTTCCCGCCGGTTCCGATTCTGCCCCAGGTTCTAGCCAAGATACGAACCTGCAGTTGTTGAATCCTTCTGATCGCTCCCCAGTTGCCTCAGTGGGTGTAGATAAATCAGCTCCGTTCTCTGTTGGCGGCGGTTCCGGTATGTCTCCCTCTACATCACGTCCTTCATTGTCAAGGTCACCCGAGCAGGTTTCACGTCGACCCGACTTCATTGTGCCTTCACGCATATCTTTTGTCCGGTCCTGTCTCCTCCATAGAGGTTTTTCCGAGACCAGCAGTGGAGTGCCTTTCTTCAATGTGACACTGTCGATGGTGTGCTGATCACTCTGTTCATTATGCCGATCCTTCGATAACACAGACTGCGGAGTTTCTGGTATATCGGTTTGATTCTCAGGGTCTCCAACCTGTTACCATCAAGGGGTACAGGTCCATACTTTCGGAGACCTTTTCGTATGTGGGAAAGCATTGTATCGGCACTAATCCGTACCTCTCCAAGCTTCTTCGGCACATTTCTTTGAAAAGGCCTAGGGTTTTGCAGTTGACCCCAGGACGGACTCTTTCTTGGGTGTTGGTTTGCTTGGGGGGTGGGGGGGAGGGGTGGTGCAGTTCGAACCATTATTCCAAGTGGATGTGTGTTTCCTCACATACAATACAGCTTTTCTGGTGGTTTTCCCTCAGCCAGAAGGGTTAGTGAGCTTTACGCCCTCTTGGTTGATCCGGCCTTTTCCAGGGGCTTCGCCAACAGTGTTACTTTTACCACTGATTGCTCCTTTCTGGCCAAGAATCAGATACCAGACTCTACTCCGCCTCCTATCTGTATCAGGGCTCTTCTTCTGTTGAGGGTAATCGCCCACTACTCTGTCCGGTTCGTGCAATTCGCATTTACCTCAACCGGACACAGTTCATTGGGAAAGGCAGAAAATGATTCTTTCTGTTTCTTATCCCTTGTCGACAGAATATCTCTCCTCAATCCATTTCTGGATGGATTTGTCTTGCTATTCGAGCGTCATACGCTCGTCCAGCGACTGACGATTGCATTACCAATCACATTTCTGCCCACAAGGTACGTACATTGTCTACCTCCTGGGCTTATGCTAACTCCGTCAAGTTGTCGGATGTTATGCAGGCAGCCTACTGGATAAATGTTTCTACTTTTTCCACCTTCCACTTGCGTCAGTTGCAGGAGCTGCCTAGGGACCTTTTTTTCTTTGGGCACTCTTTCTTCTGCTTAGGATGTTATCAACCTTAGCCATTAGGCTTCTTCCAAGGTCAGTTCCCGCCCTGTGCATGGATACTGTCCTTTCTGTCTGTGTATCACACAGGACCATATGCCTCATCTCCCATTGTCTTTTACTGATGGCTGTGATGCTATGGTTTTATAGGCCTTGGGAACTCTTCTTCTGTCCACGGTTCCAGCGCTGTCTGGTTATGTGGGGACTGATTATGTGATTCCCTCCTCCTAATGTCTATTCAGCCTCTTGTAAACAGTTGTAAGGCAGGTTGATAAGAAATTTAAATTTTATAGCAAATTTCCTTTCTTATACCTACCACATTTGTTTACCTGGAGGCCCTCCCGTCTTCTTATTCGGGTAAGAATCCTTCCTCCCCGTTGGTCATAACTCCAATATTGGCGGATTCAAATAAGAATGACACTTGGTTATATGTCTCCGCACTCGTAATGGAAGCCGTGGATAGTATCCCCTACTGGGTGTGCACCGGTCACACTCGACCCAGTTTTGGCATATTTTTAGCTTTACTAATCACTTTTTGTCCGTCCGTCATCGTCTGTCCGGCGTAAACTTTACATTATTGACTTCTTCTCACAAACTCCTGGACCAACTGGAACCAAATCTGGTGTGAATCTTCCTTATCATATGTCAATTCAAGTTTGTTCAAATAAAGTTGCCACGCCCACAGGGGGCACCACAACTCTGATAGCACCTATAAACTACCCCCAAAAAACTTTAGATCCAGTGATCAGAATTTGTTCATATTTGGTATACAACATCTCTAAGTGGTGAGGGGGGGGGGGGGGGGGGGTGAGGGGGATTTTGGTTCAGATTCAAGTTTGTTCAAATCGAGTCCCTCAGTTAAAATTTGGGCTCCCTAGTGCAATATGTGGAATATTCTTTAAAAAATCTTCTTCTTCAGATCCAAAAGTCAGAATCTTTTCATATTTGGCTCACATCTCTAGGAAGGTCAGATTCAAGTTTGTTCAAATCGAGTCGCTGGTTTAATATTTGGGCTCCCTATGGAAGCTCGAATTTTAACTTAGTGCAATATGAGGATATTTCTTTAAAAATCTTCTTCAGATCCAGTGGTCAGAATCTTTTCATATTTGGTATACATCATTTCTAGGGGGCCAGATTCAAGTTTGTTCAAATCGAGTCCCTGGGTTAATATTTGGGCTCCTTATTGGGGCCCAAATTTTAACTTTGTGCAATACTTGGAATATTCTTTAAAAATCTTCTTCAGATTTACCAATCAGAATCCTCTCATATTTGGTATATAACGTCTCTAGGGGGTTCAGACTCAAGTTTGTTCAAATCGAGTTCCTCATTTAATATTTGGGCTCCCTATGAGAGCCCGAATTTTAACTTAGTGCAATATGAGGAAATTTCTTTAAAATCTTCTTCCTCAGATCCACCAGTCAGAATCCTTTAGCGTTTGGTATACATCATTTCTAGGGGGGGGGGGGGGGGGGGGTCAGATTCAAGTTTGTTCAATTCGGGTCCCTGGGTTGAAAAGTTTGGGTCTGGTTCGGACCTAGAAATTTTGGACCAAATTGTGAAAAAAAAATTTAGCGATTTTTTATGTTTTGTTCAATTTTGAGACGAAAAAAAAAATTTAGCCTGAAAATTTTGGGTCCGGCTCCGAGTTGAAAATTTTGGACCTAAATCTGGAGAAATAAAAATTCGGTTTTTTATGCGTTTTGTTCAATTTTGGGACGAAAAAAAACCCTAAATTTTTAGTCTGAAAATTTTGGGTCCGATTCCGACTTAGAAATTTTGGACCAAAATTCGGAACAATTTTTTTCGATTGTTTTCAAAATTGAGTTCCTAGATGAATTAGAGTGGTTTTATGCGAAAATGTTTTTACCCCATGCCCCGCCCCCCCCCCCCCCCCCCCCCCGCTCTTCTTTGTCGGGCAATTAAATGTAACAAAATGTTTGTCTGCAAAATATCTTTTGAAAGATTTAGAGTGATTTTATGCAGCCCCCAAAAATTAATACCCCTATGACCACCAACCCCACTCCCCACCGCCAGGCGTCAAATAAGTGGAGAAAAGAAAATGCAATATGAAGGAACTTCTTTAAAAATCTTTTCTAGAACTATCAGTTAGAATCTTTTGATATTTGGTTTTCAATATCCACTGGGGGGGGGGGGGGGGGGGGGGGCGGGGGTCAGATTCAAATTTGTTCGAATTGCGACCCTGGGTAAATATTTGGCCTCCTCATGGGAGCCTGAATCTTAACTTAGTGCAATATGATGAAATTTCAAATACAGGTAATCTTACCAATGGCTTCCATCTTATCTCCAAAGCTCCAAGGCGATAAGATGGAAGCCGTTGGTAAGACTACTTGTATAGGAGCTGGATCATAGGTATCCTTAAATACCAAAATAAGGCTAAGAGGGCTGGTAAATTAGACCTCATTGAGGGATTTTTTCATGGCCTCAACAAAAATGAGGCTAAGAGGGATAGTAGAATAGACCTCATTGAGGGATTTCGCATGGCCCTCATGGCCTCATACGACTAAAAACGGGTGTTGAAGGCCAGACGTTTTCCAAAAAGGGGTGCCGAAATTGGGGTGTCTGGGGATATGGCTGTTAAATACCGAGATGAGGCTAAGAGGGACAGTAAATTATACCTCATTGGGGGATTATTTCATGGCCCTCGTGGCTTCAATAGAAATGGGGTTAAGAGGGATAGTAGAATAGACCTCATTGAGGGATTTCTCATGGCCCTTATGGCGTCATATGACTAAAAACTAAAAAGGGGTGCCGAAGGCCAGACGTTTTCCAAAAAGGGGTGCCGAAATTGGGGGTGCCTGGGGATATGGCTGTTAAATACCGAGATGAGGCTAAGAGGGATAGTAAATTATACCTCATTGAGGGATTTTTTCATGGCCTCAAACGAAATGAGGATAAGAGGGATAGTAAATTAGACCTCATTGAGGGTTTTTCTCATAGTCCTCATTGCCTCATACGACTAAAAAGGAATTCCATAACCAGAGACGTTTCACAAAAAGGGATTCATGGGACGTGACCATTGGATTTTGAGGTGATGAGAATCGTGTAGGACTTCGTTGTAATAAGGGGAGATAACTCTGCATAAAGATTACGAGGGATGAAGCAATCTGATTGACCAGTTAGCGCCAGGAAAGTGAACTGATTGGGTGATCAAGATAAACGAAACAACGAGTACTCGGAATAGGGTCAGAACTAACAAGAACAGGCCAGAAATTTCTAAATATAGTAACAATAAGCAAAGCTGTTCAACTTGTGACAATGTTTGCCTGTTTTGGAACAAGTTTGTTCCTTTGTTAACCCATATAATACAGTAGTTCAAAAGTAATGGTTAACCCTTTACCTAACATGAAAAGCAGGCGACACTTGCAAAAAAAAATCTTGAATAACTAATTTTTTTCCATTTTTTGTCTCAAAAGCATCGGTTATGACCCCTCGTTGGAACGAGCTCGACGAGCCCGTTTCAAAGCTGGGTCATAGCCTATGTTTTTGAGACAAAAAATGAATAAATAATAAAAATTAATTGGCGATTTTTGAGAACAGCGCTGGTCGGTTTTGGACGTTACGTTGGGTAAAGGGTTAATCGATCAATTACATTTTTGGTCGATCAAGACATTGATCATTGGTTGGTTAATCGATTAACCGTTTCAACTCTAATCTTAATAGACAAGTCATTTTGTATTGCACCAAACGTATGTTACGGAAAATTGTGATGATCCTCACAAGACTGACTGAACACCTTAAACACCAATAAATAAATATTGTCTGTAGGACTGTCGCTGAAGCAAGTAGGACTGTTATCCAAAGTCTTAGTTTTTGAAGGCTTAGCTTGTTATTATTCACCACAATCTGTGACAACAACAACTGCTTCTGGACAACGTGAGCCACACAGACTCGCGAAATGTCACCTCCTCGCCATCAATCAAAATTGATGGCGAGGATGTGACATTTCGCGAGTCTGTTCAGTTCAAGGGTCTTAATATTTATTTATATTAAATATAGTTCATTCAAACAGTTCAAAGGTGTTAACACTGCATTATATTTAGTTCAAAACAACTTTCTGAGATTCATTCAGTTCAACTTTTGTTCAGTTCAAGAGGGTTAACACTGGGTTATATTTAGAGGTTATAGTTCAAAACAACTTTGTTTCTTCAATAACTTAAACTTTTGTTCAGTTCAAGAGGGTTACATTGGATTATATTTAGGGGTAATAATTCAGCGACCACGTGCTACCATAGAAACCAAGATGGCGGCCTCCAGTATACAAAATGGACGACGGAACCACGTATCACCCTAACAACACGCGCTGCGCATGCGCACTAACACCACGTATCACTATGGGGATGACGTCACAACATGGCTGCTCACGCGGGTTGCCATGACTGAGTCACGTGATATGGCGTCACTTCCGAGGACCCCCCACTGAGGTTCCCCAACCTATGGCTCAAACGTGCGAGCTATTCTTCTAACCTTGTCCTCGCTTATAAAGGCTACCATGGAGTTGCTCCTTCATATCTATCAGAACTGGTCAAGAAATATCCTCTAATCCATTCTTTTAGATCTGAGGATCAATTCCTACTGGCTGAGCCATCTTCAAGATCTTCTTTGGCAATCTCCCGGTGTGCATATATTGCTGTGGAAATGATTAAATGGTTTTTAAAAAGAATGGTTTTAAAAAGAATGTTAAAATTATGCTATCTAAAGACATTTTTAACCAATATTCTAAGTCCTTCGGTAGGAAATCAGAAGTTGAAGGGACTTATTGGGATTGTTGGCAGCCCTTTTTTCTGTTCAGCCCATCACAGCTACAATTTTAAAGCTACAGTGACCAAATTTGGCACACCTGTTAATGGTGACTTCTGGACATACAATTAGGCATTCGTTTTCTGATGCCCGACCTTTATACAAAGGAACATCACTTTTAACGTTTCTTCTATTTCTCTTAATATCAACTCCTCTACCATGCCTCCCTTTTTAAAACTTTGGATATATCATTTCCATCAAAAACCTTGTATCTAAAAAAGTGGTACTGATCTAGGAAATTGTTAATAGTTATGGCCTAATTTCCAGGTGACATTATTGGTGTCAACATCACAAAAAATTAAATGTCATCCAATTTTCCTGAAATTTTAATATTTTTGTAGAGCTCGAAAAATTAGGAGGTAGCTATTTTGGGGGATTTTTTTTTTTGTTTGTTTCTTTTTTTATTTATTGCCACTTTTGACAATTTTTTCTCAAAGGACAGGCTAGTTTGCACATATATATAATTTACAACTTTCTTTCTATGATACCATTATCTTCATAATTATATATTACTCAGCTAGAAAACTTCTCTCATGCTCAAAGGTGTCAAAAATTAAAATTCAGTTTGCTGTGCAGCTTAAAAAATTAAGAGATCGCTGTTTTCACTTTTTTGATTTGTCCCAATTTTGACATTTTTATTTTACTTCAAAATTTAGCTTATTTTCGACATATTTTATTAAAAGCGCTACACTTGTGATTAACGTATCTCCCTATTTAACAGGGACAACGGTCGGTGTGCATCCAGGTGTCCTGGCGTCATCACACTGATAGCACAATAACTTGAACAAACATTCTCCGATTTGGCTACTATTTGCCATGCAGAGCTTTATTTATTAGCTCACCTGACTGAAAGTCAGGGTGAGCTTTTCTGATCACTTTTCGTCCGTCGTCCGTCGTCCGGCGTCCGTCGTCCGTCGTCCGTCGTCCGGCGTGAAGGTGGTGTTTGGGTCTTTTTCTTCCAAACCACTGGCCGCATGTTAATGAAATTTCATGTGAGTAGGGGTTATATAGCGGCATTTTGATTTTTGGGCAAATTAGGTTTCGGCTCATATTGAGCAGAGGGGTGGGGCAAAAATGCTCCAATTCTTAAAAAATCTTCTTCTCAAGAACCAGCAATAGCAGAGACTTGATATTTGGTATGCAGCTTCCTTTTGAGGTGTAGACTCAAGTTTGTTCAAGAGAAGTTTGTAGGTCTATACTTGGCGATGTTATGGGAGGAGCAAAAATTTTGGCCCCACCCCAAATTTCTATTTTTTAAACCGAGAGGCCAATTTGAACCAAATTTTATGTGAGGGCTTATTGGGTCATAAGTACCTAATTTATGCAGAAATTTTTTTTCCTGTAGCCCCGTGGGAACCACAGGAGCTAAAAATAGAAAAAAATTAAAACGCCTATATCTCAAAAACTGCACGGCAGTGAGAATTTTTATTTGGTGTGAAGCTTTCTTGGGACCAACAGAAAGGATTGGTAAAAAAAAATTGCTATCGGTTTTATCATAGGGTACTTTTTCGGGACTCTGAAAAAGTGCTGAGTCAGTATTTTTTAACACAGTAGGCAATGGGAAAAAAATAAAGAATTGTTTTCTTCCAAACCACTGCTCTAAAAGCTTTCATATTTTATATATAACATCTTTGGAACATTGATTCACATATTTGTAGAAATCAAATTCCTCGGTCCATATTTGGGTTCCCTATGGGAACCCAAATGTTCAAATTAGTGCAATATGAGGGATATATTTTAAAAATCTTCTTCTTCGGATCCACAAATCAGAATCTTTTGATATTTGCTATGCATCATCCTTAGGGGGGTGAGATTGATGTTTGTTCAAGCCAAGTCCCTGAGTTCATATTTGGACTCCCTTTGGGAACCCAAATTGTAACTTAGTGCAATACGAGGTATATTCTTTTAAAATCTTCTTCTTCGCATCCACCGGTCAGAATCTTTTGATATTTGGTATACAGTATGCTTAGGGAGGTGAGATTCAAGTTTGTTCAAGTCAAGTCCTTCGGCTCATATTTGGTCTCCCTGTGGGAGCCCAAATTATAACTTAGTTCAATATGAGGAATATTCTTTAAAAAAAATTTTTTTTTCAGATCCACCAGTCAAAATGTTTTGATATTTGATGTACAGCATTCTTAGGGGCTGAGAGTGAAGTTTGGTAAAGCCAAGTACCTGGGTTCATATTTGGGCTCACTGTGGGAGCCCAAATTATACCAAAATTTTTATTTTCCAAACCAAAAAGTCGATTTGAACCAAATTTGATATGAGGGCTTATTGGGTCATAAGTACCTAATTTATGCCGAAAATTGTTTTCCTGTCCCCCACGGGAACTGCAGGAGCTAAAAAAATTTTTTCTTTTTAAATGCCCATATCTCCAGAACTACATGGCACTGAGAATTTTTTATATGGTGTGAAGCTTCCTTAGGACCGGAAGAAAAAAATGGTAAAAATTTTATCATAAGGTTCTTTTCTAGGACTAAAAGTGCCAAGTCATCATTTTTTAACAGTGTAGCTAATGGGAATAACGTTGAAGAATCTTCTTCTCCCAAACCACTGCTTCAGAAGCTTTTGTTTTTGGGTTCCCTATGGGAGCCCAATGTATAACTTAATTCAGTATGAGAAATATTCTTAAAAAATCTTTTTTTTCTGATACTCCTCTCAGAATCTTTTGATATTTGATTTTTAGTTTTCTTAGAAGCGGCAAATTGAAATTTGTTCAAGTTCTGGTTTATTGATAAAATTGGGCCCAGTAACCAATTCCTGCGTTGAAAGCCCTGTAAAGTGGGCAGTAATAGGCATAAACGATTGACCAAACCTGATATTATAATTATGCCTCTGTAATGATGTAGCCTTAGAAAGTGACCTTAAATTCCAATAAATAAATAGATAAATTATTGAGTACCCAATATGGGGATCTAACATATGAACACTCTGGGTTACTAAGTAGAGAAAACACTTTTATGTTGAAAAACTGATAATAACCACAAGGCAGAATCCCTTGCTATTTTGGTGATATGACTCGGCCAGTATCAGGTGAGCGCCCTCAGGCCCCGTGGGGCCTCTTGTTTCTTTTATTTTATTGTTGTTTAAGGTCACATATTTCTGCACAATGGCTAACCATGACCGTGACAGTTTTACGGGTGGAGGAAGCCGGAGTACCCGGAGAGAACCACCGAGCAATGGCGAGCAACCGTCAGCTCCCCAACATACCAACTCCAATGCAGAGCTTTAGCAATAATAATATCTCAAGTGAGTTCAAAATTACCGTATACAGTTATGGGGCCTAATTAAGTCATTTTTTATGAATTTTGAGCTCTTTAGCGCAGTAACTTGAACAAAACCCCCCGATTACACTAATAATTGCCATACAGGTCTTTTGCAATTTTATCTCAAGCGAGTTCGGAAACTGGCCCAGGCCAGATTTTTTTTTACAGAGTTATATAGTCATTTTAGCCCGACTGTTTACAGTGAGGGCTATAGTAATGACTTTTGTCCGTCCGTCCGTCTGTCCGTCTGTTAACTTATAGAGTTTTGGTTAAAGTTTGTGGTTAAAGTTTTTTACTGAAGGTTCAAGTGGTTTTTATTTTATTTTTTTTTTTCCTGTTTAGTTGACATTTGGAGTTTTGGTTAATGTTTGTGGTTAAAGTTTTTTTTATTCAACCTTCAAGTACAGGCTATACCCGGTAGTTCTTGTCTGATCGTCACGAAATTTCATATGCAGGTTTTAGGTCATGTCTATATGAGAACGTCCCCTTTTGGTCGTGATCGGTCAACCGGTATGGCTGCCCGAGCCCAAAACCCGAAAAACCATTTGCACAGTCTACAGGTCGTATTTATGAAGGGATTTCATTGCAACTTCATAGAATGCCTCTTTATAATGCCTAGATGAGAACGTCCTCTTTTGGGCATGATAACTCTGTCAACCGTGATGGCTGTCCAAGCCCGAAATCCAAAAACTTTTAGCACAGTCTGCAGGTCATGTTTAATATGGAGGGATTTCATTGTAACTTGATAAGGTGACTTTGCATGATGTCTAGATGAGAATTTCCCCATTTGGGCGTGATCTATCAACCGTCACGACTGCCCGAGCCCAAAACCCGAAAACCTTTAACACACTATACGGGGCATATTTATGGAGGGATTTCATTGTAACTTGATAGGTTGACTCCGTATGATGTCTACATGAGAATTTCACCATTTGGGCGTGATCTTTCAACCGTCACCGTCACGACTGCCCGAGCCCAAAACCCGAAAACCTTTGGCACAGTCTACAGGCCATATTTATGGAGGAATTTCATTGTAACTTGATAGGTTGACTTCATATAATGTCTACATGAGAAAGTCCTCTTTTGGACGTGATTGGGCAACTGTGACGGCTACAGGTTCCCGAAGCCCGAAAACCTTCAGCACAGTCTACAGGTCATATTTTTGAAGGGATTTCATTGTAACTTCGTAGGATCAATCCACATGATGCCCAGATGAGAATGTCCCCTTTTGGTTGCGATCATTCAGCCATGATGGCTGCCCAAGCCCGAAGCCCGAAAACATTTAGCACAGTCTACACGTCATATTAATGGAGGGATTTCATTGTAACTTGATAGGTTGACTTCATATAATGTCTACATGAGAACGTCCCCTTTTGGGCAACTGTGACCACAACAGGGGCCTGAAGCCCGAAAACCTTTAGCACAGCCTACAGGTCATATTTATGGAGGGATTTCATTGTAACTTGATGGTTTGACTTCATATAATGTCTAGATGAGAACGTCCCCTTTTGGGCAACTGTGACGGCAACAGAGTCCCGAAGCCCGAAAACCTTCAGAATATTCCACAGGCCATAATTATGAAGGGATTTCATTGTAGCTTGGTAGGATGACTCCAAGGTTGTTGTTAAAAACCCAGACAAACACCCCTACCCCCCTCCCCCCAATTAGGCTTTTTCTGTTCTTCTTTTCTCCAATATGCATTTTGAACTATTTAGAGTCACTACATGCGGAACCTTTTTTTTTAACTAACGTACCACCCCAAGCCCCCTCCCCCTTTCACCCCCACCCCCGGCAGGGGCCAATTAGGCACTTTTTTTTCTTTCGTCGAAAATGCTTATTTACAGTTTTGGTTAAAAACCCAGACAAACACCACCGCCCCCCCCCCCCCCCCCCCCCCCAATTAGGCATTTTTTTTTTTTATTCTTCCAATATGCATTTTGAACTATTTACAGTCACTACATGCAGAACCTTTTTTTTCCTTTTGTCAAAAATGCTTCTTTACAGTTTTGGTTAAAGTTTGTGGTTAAAAATCCAGACAGAAATTTACACCCCCCCCCCCCCCCTCCAATTACGCATTTTTTTTTCTTTCCTCGAATATGCATTTTGAACTATTTACAGTCACTACATGTGGAACCTTTTTTTAAACTCACGTAAACCACCCCCACTCCCCCCCCCCCCCCACCGCGGGGCCAATTAGGCACTTTTTTTTCTTTCGTCAAAAATGCTTTTTTACAGTTTTGGTTAAAGTTTGTTGTTAAAAACCCAGACAAACACCCCCCCCCCCCCAACCCCCCACCCCCCACCCCCATGGTGCCAGTTGCATTCTAAAGGACTTAGACCGACCACATGTGGATAAAAAAAATGGGCTCCCCTAACACACACCCACTCTCCCCCACCCCTCATCCCCCACCCCACCTCCTCTTCACCCAGGGCCATTCATGCAATATTTCTTCTTTGGTACAAAATGCATTTTAGCCTGACTGTTTATAGTCAGGGCTACAGTCATGACTTTCGTCCGTCCATCTGTCGGTCCATCCATCTGTCTGTAAACAATTGGTTTCCGACTGATAACTCCAGTTTGGATTATTTGATATCAACCAAAGTTGATATGTGTATTTTCCAGCTAGTATACAGGTCAGGTTTTAATATAGGTTCCACAACTCCCCCCCCCCCCCCCCCCCTCACACACACACACACACAAACGTGTCACTTAGGCAATTATTCCCAAAATGCATTTTGAAGGATTGGGAGTTATTGCATGCAAAAAAGAAAATCGACTCATATAGCCCAACATTGCTTAATGTACTGCATCTTTAATCCTTTACTTTACACAAGTTGAAGCCAACAGTACAAATTATTTTTCTGAAACATCAGATTTTTTCATTTTTTATTTACTCCTAACCATGGCTTATTAATCCTTATTGGAACAAGCTCATCAAGTTTGTTCCATTAATAGGTCAGGAGCTGCAAGCCGAGAAGTCCTCGGTTCGAATCCTACCTGCGGCAACCGCGTTGTGTCCTTGGGCAAAACACTTCACCCCCATTGCCCATGTGGGGGCACGGTGACGCTGTATACAAAGGCGTACTGCACGTCGATGGTGCACCTGTCTTCAACCAATGCTAACCCTGCTTGTGTGGAGTTCGTATGTTGGGGAGCTGACAGTTGCTCGCCGTTGCTTGGTGGTTCTCTCTGGGTACTCCGGCTTCCTCCACCCGTAAAACTGTCGTGGTCATGATTAGCCATTGTGCAGAAATATGTGACCTTAAACACCAATAAATAAATAAATAAATCATAGGTCAGGAGGTATGTTTTGAAGTAGAGAAATGAAAAAATATAATTTGAATAGCAAATTTTGTATATCATGAGTGCAGATATGGCAGATTCGTTAGGTAAACTGTTAACAAAAAATGGCTCCGACTATTTTGTGTCTAAGCATTGCCATTCCTGGGACAGTCGGGCTGCATGCGTGACATCACTCTAGTTAAGAATTTTGAGCTTGTTCAGGGTCGTCATGCTAAGGAAAAATCGGGGGGGGGGGGTGGGGGGGGGATCGGTAACACCATCTAAGCGGGGCGTTACCATCGGTTAGCGCGTAGCATGCTCCAAAATTTTGGCAAAAAATGCCTCCCAGATTGCCGAAAATGGCACCTCCCAGGCCTTCACCGAAAATATTTGGGAGGGGGTCCCCTGTACACCGTTGGCATGACGCCACTGAGCTTGTTAGTGCAATAACTTGAACAAACGGACTCCGATTTGACCAACATTTGCCATACAGGTCGTTTGCAATAATATCTCAAGCGAGTTTGAAAACTGGCCTGGTTCGATTTTTCGTTACAGAGTTATGAACCTTAATTAAATAATTTTTACAAATTCTGAACTTGTTAGCTTTATAACTTGAACAAAGGTTCCAGATTTAACAACTGGAATATGATTGATAACTGGATTATGGACATGCAACACTCTCTGATTGCCACCACAAATCAATGCCTGCATTTCCGATGCGTACATCTTGTTTTCTGTACCTTTTACTTTGAACCTCATTTTCTGCCCCAGCCTTTCAAAATTTTGGGAATATAATCTCTGTAAAAACCCATATCTAAAAGTATGTTGCTGTCTTTGGAAATTCTCCAACTTTATGACCGAACTGTGAGGTTACGTCATAGGGGACGAAAGGTAAAATTAGTATGTTGCAGAGCTAAAAAAAATAAGAGATGGCTGTTTTTGTTTTTGTTTTTTTTGTTTTTTTCGATTTATCGTAATTTTGACATTTTATGTCACTTCAATGTTCAGCCTTCTTTGGACATATATTTTCATTGAAAACACTATTTTGTGATTCACACAGCTCCAAATAAAATAACTCAGTTATGAAACTTCACACATTGTTTTTCAGTTATTTGAGATTGTGTAATTTTACTTTTTTTCATTTCAAGTTTATTCACCCTTTGCCTGAGATGTCAGTTTTATGTCTTTTTCTATACCTTTTATTTTCGACCTTATTTTGAGCCTTGGTTTTTCGAACTTTTGGGAATATAATTTCAAAGAAAAGCCATGTCTAAAAGGAGATTCCCAGTGCTTCATGCTGAACTATGCAGTGACTTCAAAGGGTGTCATAGGTCAAAAAAATAAAGTTTGTCTGATTTTCAGGAAATTTTATTATGTTTTTGAACTCAAAAAGTTAGCAGATAGCTGTTGTTGTTTTGTTTTGTCTTGCAATTTTAAGTAATTTTAGAGTTTTCACTTCGCTTCAGATTCATATTTTAGTATCATATATTACTTCATCACAAGCATTTTTGAAAAGATTACCAAACATTCTTAGCCCCAGACTTTGATATACACTTCAAACTTTACTCCCCCAAAAAGCATGGACTTCTTTGAATGACTTCTGGAATTTCGATTTCTAGCTGTTATTGTTAATAATGTCATTTCTTTGTGACATATGGCATATACATCACTAGTAGGCAGTGTGTTGCACAGCACATTTATTTTCCATACCCCAAGGTCAATGTCAAAGTTAGGCATCAAATGTTAAGAATGTCATTTCTTAGTTACATTTCTTTTCGGGAAAATAACTTCTTCAAAACCTGCACATAAAACTTCCTGTATATGTATGTTATCGGGAGACTGTGTGTCATGCTCCACATTTACATTCTACATCCCAAGGTCAAGGTCACAGTTTAGTGTCAAATGCTAACATTTTTTCTTAGTGAAACCATCAAACCATCATTTCTTTACTTTTTGACATAATTTTGATGAAACTTTTTAATATCATTCAATGTACCATGCATCAAATTTACCTTCCACACACAGTCAAGGTCACATTTGTGCATCAAATGCCAATTTACAATGCCATTTCTTAGTGACATGTTCTTGGTGCGTTGTGCGGAATCACTTTTTGCTTCTGCGCCCAAGGTTAAGGTCACCCCTCATCAACATTTTAGTTATACCCTCACTTTGGAGAAGTCCATCCGTCCCTCCGTCTGTCCATCCGAACATTCTTGTGTAAGCAACTACTACTTCTTTAGCCAATTTTGATCAAATGTCTCAAACATTATGACTAGCAAGTGAGCATGCACATATTCTAAATTTTTTCATCTGCGATAATTTTAACTAGGTTATCTCCCCTGAACTTATTAGACGAAGTCAAGCTGAGCTTATCTAATCGCTCTCCATATGTCATCCGTCAACACTATGTTTTGGACTTATCCTCCAAAACCACTAGACCAATTCAAGTGAAAGTTTGTGTGAGTGATGCCCCCTCCCCCCCCCCCCCCCCGAATGGGCATTGCTTTTTTGTTCAACTCAACATGTCCAGCCCCAGTGGGGATGGGTGGGGGAAATTGCTCCAAAATATTTTAAAAATCATCTTCTCATGAACCAGTGGGTACACTGGCTTGATATTCGGTATGGGGCTTCCCTTTGACGTGTAGAATCAAGTTTGTTCCAACAAAGTTCGTGGAGCGATATTGGCCTTTGTAATGGGAGGGCAAGAAAGATTTTTCGCCCCGCCCAAAATTTCCATTTTTTGAACTGATTGTCTGATTTGAACCAAATTTGGTATTATTGGATCATAAGTACTTGACTCATGCAAAAAAAAAATCCGTGTCCCCATGAGAACCCCCAGAGCTGAAAATAGAAATATTTTCAACCGCCCATATTTCCCAAACCACGCGGAACAGAGAACTGTTATTTGGTATGAAACACACTTAGGACCAGTCGAACTGTATGGTGAAAACAAATTGTCAGTGTTTATGCCAGGGCGCTCTAAAGGGTGGGGGGGGGGGGGGGATCAAAAAATGCAGAGTCAGCATATTTGCAAAAATATTTAACTAACTTTTCTCTAGAACCAATTGTCAGAATCTTCATCCATAGAGGGGTTAGATACAAGTTTGTTAAAATTAAACCCCTTAGATCATTTTGGGGCTCAATGCAGGAGCCCGGATTTTTAACTTAGGGCAATATAGGAAATAATCTTAAAAAATCTTCTTCTCCAGAACCACCAGACAGAATCTTCTAATGTCTGGCATACATCATTGTTATGAGAGTCAGATTCAAGATTGTTCAAATCAAGTCCCTAACTTAATATTTGGGCTTCCTATGAAGTTTGTTCAAATCGAGTGCCTGGGTTAATATTTGGGCTCTCCATGGGAACCCTAATTTTAACTTGGTGCAATATGAGCGAATTTCTTCAAAATTTTCTTTTTCAGATTTACCCGTCAGAACCCTTTCATGTTTGGTTTAGATCATCTCTAGGGGAGTCAGATTCAAGTTTGTTCAAATTGGGTCCCTGGGTTAATATATGAGCTCCCCTATGGTAGCCCGAATTTTAACTTAGTGCAAAATGAGGAAATTTCTTTAAAAATCTTCTTCGATCCCCCAGTCAGAATGCTGTCATATTTGGTATACAACATCTCTAGGGCGGGTCACATTCTAATTTATTAAAATCAAGTCCCTGGGTTTTTATTTGGGCTTCCTAGGTGGTTAATATTTGGCCTTCCTATGGGAGTCAGGATTGGCCATATAGCTGAAGAATTAAAAATTGTTTATTAAGTCCCCTCTAGAGGTGTGTAACTAAGATCAATCCACATAGGTTGTATCAAGGGGCTCCATAGCGGAGCTCCTGTTTTTACACTGTGATTAACTGATGAAAAGGCGTGATGCTTGGACTATTTTAGTCACTCCTGAGGGGGCTCAATGATTGACAATGGATCCTATAGAGATTGATTGCTTAATGTGAATTCAGTCTTAGACTCTGTTTCAATTGGATTCTGTTCAAAGTGGGTGCTTTAGTCCCCATGGGACCTCTTGTTTATTATTTATTATGGATTTTCAAATGAGATTCTTGTGTGTGCGACTCCTCCTACATTATTGAACCGATTTTGATAAAACTTCTTAAACATGATGACCAAATTTGGTGTGTGATATTATGCAGTCATAAGTACTTGAGTCATGCAAAAAAAAATGTTTGCCCATTCCAACCCAGAAGCTAAAAATAGAAATATTTTAAAATGCCAATACTTCCCAAACCACATGGAACAGAGATCTGTTATTTAGTATGAAGTATCCTTCGGACAAACAGAAATGGAAAGGTACAAAAAATACCACCTGTTTGGTCATAGAGTTACTGTGGAGGGACCTGGAAAAATATTTGCAAAATTGTTTAAAATCTCCAGAACCACTGATCAGTATCTTTTGATATATGGTATACAACATCCATAGGGGATGGGGTGAGATACAAGTTTGATAAAATTAAGCCCTCGGCTTACATTTGCCTCAATACAGGAGCCCAAATTTTAACTTGGTGTAATACGAGAAGTACTCTTTAAAGGAATCTTCTTCTCGGAATCACCAGTCAGAATTTTTTAATATTTGGTATAGAACAACATTATAGGGTACAGATTTGTATTGTTCATTTCAAGTCCCCCACTTAATATTGGGGCTTCCTATGGTGGTCCGAATTTTAACTTCTTGCAGTATGAGAAATAATTTTTAAAAATCTTCTTCAGGTCCACCTGTCAGAATTTGTTGATATTTGGTATACAGCATCCTTGGGGGGGGGGGGGGGGGGGGGGGGGGGGGGGGGGGCAGATCTAAGTTTGTTTCAACAAGTCCCTGTGATTATATTTATATTTGAGAGCCGAATTTTAACTTGGTCCAATATGAGGAATAATCTTTAAAACTCTTCTTCTCCAGAGCCACTTGTCAGAATCTTTTGATATATGGTATACAGAATCCTTACAGGGGATGGATTCAAGTTTGTTAAAAAAACAAGCTCATCAGTTAATAATTGGGCTCTCTATGAGAGCCTGAATTTTAATTTAGTGCAATATGGGGAATAATCTTTTATAATCTTCTTCTTCAGGTCTACCAAGCAGACTTTTGATATTTGTTATACCACATTCTTAGAGGGGGCAGATTCAAATCAAGTCTCTTGATTAATATTTGGGCTCCCTGTTGGGGCCGAAATTTTAACTTGGTGCAATATAAAGTATATTCATCTTCTCATGAACTCCCAGTCAGAATCTGTTGATTTACAGGATACACCATCCTTAGGGGAATCAGATTCAAGTTCCTAAAAACTTAAGTCCTGGGTTAATATTTGGGCTCCCTGTTGGAGCCTACATTTTAACTTACTCCAATATGAGGGAATAACCTTTAAAAATCTTCTTCCAAACTACTATTCACAATCTTTGGATGTATGGTATGCAGCATCCATGCAGGGGTTGGATTCAAGTTTGTTTTAAATCATGTCCCTAACTTAATATTTGGGCTTCCTTTGTTTTCCAAAATTAAAAAAATCTTCTTCTCCAGAACCAGCAATTAGGATCTTCTGATATTTGGTATATAACATATCGGGAGGGGGTGGGGGAGAAGGGTCAGATTTATGTTTGTTCAAATCGGGGTCCCAATGTTAATATTTGGGCTCCCTATGGTAGCCCAAATTTTAACTTTGTGCAATGTGAGGAAATTTGTGAAAAATTTTCTTTTTGAGTTCCACCAGTCATAATGCTCTTGTATATGGTATACAACATCTCGGGTGTCTGTGTGTGTGTGTGTGGGGGGGGGGGGGGGGAGGGGGGGGGGAGGGGGGGTCATATTCAACTTTGTTCAAATCGAGTGCCTGGGTTAATATTTGGGCTGTCTATGGAGCTCAAATTTCAACTTAGTATAATATGAGAGAATTTCTTCAAAAATCTTCTTTACAGATTTACCAGTGAGAATCCTTTCATATATGGGGCGAGGGTGGGGGAGGGGGGGGGGGGTAGATTCTAGTTTGTTCAAATCGAGAGTCTGGGTTGATATTTGGGCTCCCCATGGGAACCCTAATTTTAACTTAGTGCAATATGAGCGAATTTCTTCAAAAATCTTCTTTTTCAGATTTACCCGTCAAAACCCTTTCATGTTTGGTTTACAACATCTCTAGGGAAGTCAGATTCAAGTTTGTTCAAATTGGGGCTCTGGTTAATATTTGAGCTCCTTATGGTTGCCCGAATTTTAACTTAGTGCAATATGAGGAAATTTCCTTAAAAATCTTCTTCCGATACACCAGTCAGAATGCTGTCATATTTGGTATACAACATCTCTGGGGGAGGGGGAAGGGTCACATTCTAATTTATTAAAATCAAGTCCCTGGGTTTTTATTTGGGCTTCCTAGTGGGTGAGATTGAAGTTTGTTCAAAACGAGTGCAAGGGTTAATATTTGGCCTCCTTATGGGAGTCAGGATTGGCCATGCAGCTGAAGAATTAAAAATTGTTTATTAAGTACCCTCTAGAGTTGTGTAACTAAGATCAATCCACATAGGTTGTATCAAGGGACTCCATAGCGAAGCTCCACTTTTTACATTGTGATTAACTGATGAAAAGGCATGATGCTTGGACTATTTTAGTCACTCCTGAGGGGCTCTAGGATTGACAATGGATCCTATGGAGATTGATTGCTTAATGTGGATTCATTCTTAGACTCTGTTTAAATTGGGTTCTGTTCAAGGTGAGTGCCTTAGGCCCCATGAGACCCCTTGTTTATTATTAGGCTTTCCCAAACCCAGTTTGGGAAAGACTCTTGTTATTCTTCTTTTTCAAAATTTTTCTTCTATATTTTTTTTTCTTCTTATTTTTTAAAAGTCTCAAAATTGTTTACAGTTATTTAGCTCAAATTTTCCACACAATTAGAGCATAATATGATACACCACAATTACCACTTAAATCTTAAAACATTAACCCTCATTGGCTAAAAAATGACATAAATATAGATTTTTTCTTCAAAATTGACCAAATTCAAGGGCAAATTTCTCTAATTGCAAGGTTGTTGTAACAGTTATTTGGTATGGATAGATGCAACAATGATTGTGGAAGAAAGTTACTGTTTTCTTTTTAGTCTCAGATTTAACCCTCAAGCACAGTGAGGGCGAAAATAAGAGTACCGTTTGAAAATGCCAAAATTGGCCAACTTAGGTTGCGTTTTTGTATCATTTTGGAAAGAGTTAGTATCAAACGCTTTTCATGTACGTATTCATAATTGCCTACCGATCATATTTGCTGTTGTAAGTTTGGTTGTAAAGTTTAACCCTATCCCATTCTAGTTGCATAAAAGTAGGTACCGTCCAAAAAAACTCAATTTTTTTCAGAATTTGGTAAGTTAAGTGACAATTTACTCCATTTTTAATTGATTGAGCTCTGAATGTTTTCTATAGCTGCATGCAGCAGTCAAAGTACGACAAATTTTGTCCTATATGTTATTATTAAATGTTCAACCCTTGGCGGATTTGAGACTTCCCAAAAGGGTACTGTCAGTATAATTGTTATTTTCGCCAAAATTTACATGCAATTTCTCAGCACTGGAGCCATATTTTCTCAAAACGTTTTCCATGAAAAGATAGGGCATTCATCCAAGAACAATGTCGCTGTTATATGTTTTATTCCAAGTTTTAACCCTCACCCAGTTGTCGTGTCTTGACTTGGAGTACCCTCAGCTTATACATGTTCATTCAAAGACCAAGATTCGAGATTCCCCCATGTCTCTTATCAGACACTCAGTCTGTGATTGATGTTCACACATTTAGAGCATAATATGATACACTAAAATCACTTCACAAATATTTTAAAATCAACCCCTATTTCCCACAAATGATATGAATATAGCATTTTATCTTCAAGATTGACTAACTTCAAGCGCTAATTTATCTAATTGCAATGTTGCTGTAACCATTACTTTTGTATGCATAGATGCAACAATGCTTGCAGAAGAAAGTTACTGTTTAGTTTTTAATCTCATCTTGAACCCTCAAGCACATGCAATGACGGTAAGAGTTTCATTCGAAAATGGTAAAATTAGCTAACTTCGGTTACATTTTCCTGTCATTTTGGAAAGGGTTAATTTTAAACACTTTGTTTTACTATAGGTAGAGATGCTCAATGAACAAATCCGCTGGTGTAAGTTATGCTTTGGGGCTTAACCCAACACATGGCCACATAAAGAATAGTATTGTCCGACAAAAATTGATTTTCAGTGAATTTTGCAAACATCTGTACTCATTTCCTCTAATTGCAAGGCTGTTGTAGCAATTATATTTGTATGGATAGATGTAACAATGATTGCAGAAGAAAGTTACTGTTTACTTTTTAATCTCAAGATTTAACCCCAAGCACAATGAGGGCGCAATGGCGGATACAGAGGGGGGGGGGGGGGGCGGTCGCCCCCCCCCCCCCCCCTTTAGCTCGTGTTTGTCTCGCATGTAGGGCGTAGCCAGGATTTTCATTTGGGGACAATTCATGAATTGAAGTAAAAACATACAACGACATTTATTTCCTCCATCACCATTCGCTATGGAAAACAAATATACCGTTGAAATTATGCAAAATATATCTACTGGTCGCCTTCATTTATAGCGTCACCGACACAGCATGATATTGAGGTGCTACATGCCCCTAGCCTCAGGTACCCCATGGCTATGCCAATTATGGGTCAGGATCTTAATTGGCATAGTCATGGGGTACCGAAGCCAAGAGGGCTGACTGCTGAAAACTTTCAAACGCTGGCAGATCGCAATGTTCTCCTGAGGTTAAGTCGGTTATGACTGTAAACAGTGTGTCCAAAATACAATATTATGGTAAACGGATCTGAAGAGCATATTTCAAATTTTCTAATTCTGTCTTGAACGTATGACAGAATTTGAAATTCTGAAACATGCTGTTTAAAAAGTGTTAATTAGCCGTTCAAAAATTCAAGAGGATTTCCACCCCAGAAGCCACCAGAATGCCCCATTTGGTCGCTCATTTCCAAAAAAAAATCTGGGGGGAGAACCCCCCAGACCCCCCTACAAAAGCTCGTGCTTCGGCACTCGCGGCAGATGCACGATTCGCCTCCCCTTTGAGAATTCCTGCATCCGCCACTGTGAGGGCGAGAATAAGAGTACCGTTATAGAATTCCAAAATAGCCAACTTTGGATGCTTTTAGTATATCATTTTGGAAATGGATAATTTCAGACACTTTGCTTTGCTATTTGTAGTCTGCATTTTCACATTGGAAAGTTGGAAAAGCCCGTAATTTGCCCAACAAATTACAATTCTCTAGTTTTTTTTTTGTTTTTTTTTCCTCCGTGAATTTTGTCTGTTGAACTGCTCAAATACAAGCTGTACGATTTTAACCACATTTGGTTACTTATGTCATGAACTCTTAGTCCAGGCACATTAGACATAAAAATGAGAAAGTAAGGAAAAAAATCGGAGAAAGCTGATTTTTTTATATGTTTCCGGGACACACATTGCGGATAAAGTGTGAAAAGTCCCCGCGAATCCGAGTTGAGCTTTTTTAGTTATAGCGTTTTTTTGATGAAAAAAAAATTCGACCCAGCTCCATATTTCTCATTCTTATTCGCCTTAGTAGGGTGAGAATCATAAATATCGTGCTGAATTATATTGAGAATACATATCCCCAACAGAAAATGCCAACTTTGTACCAATCCTCACACTCAATGGTGAAATATTCACGAAAATGTACAAAATTACGAAAAAAAATTTATTGTTTTCATACACACAACGGTACACAACGTCCATTAAATCAAATCTACGACTACTTTGGGAGTTAAATTATATATCAAAAATTGCAGAAAAGCAGTGGCTTTATAATGATATATAACAATAGTCATTTATTCCATAATGAACTGGTGAAATATTAACCATACCCCCTAAACTCAAATTCAAACGGCATCGACTTTTCTCATTCAAATACCGTATTATAGCATCATTGTTTCAATTTCCATGTTCGATTAAATCACATAATGTGGTGTTCGCCTACACTCAAGATGCATTGGCATGTAATGTGTGACTGAACGTTTGTCCAGTGACGTTTGACCAACCACTTTATATCAAAGCAGTGGAGATTGTGTCTTCGTCAGATAAGTGGACAAAAGTTTTCGTTAGACTTGGCGGCTTCCATATGATTATGTCATATTTAGGGGCAATTGGTTCGATCATGGCTGGTAGCGGCTTGGATGAACTTTGGGGGACTGTTTATGCTGGTGGGTCAATCCATCATTTGATCAGTGGTCATGCATATTCAAGAGCAGTTCGTGCCCATTTGCTAACACAAATTGCCATTACAAAACTTGTGTTTGAAGAAAGCCGAACACTAGATAACATAGACTGCACAGAAGTCAATGAAATATTCTGTGGACTTGCCAGAGGTGACTGTACAACAGCTGATGCTGTCAATCAAGAAAGTGTCAACCATCTACTGTCAAAATTACACGAACTGCTCAAGAATGCGTCCGTAGGACGCACAGGAAAGCTTTGGGTACAATACTACGAGCAAATGGGTCTTCTCCAGTTGTTCTTGAGAGCAGAGCGCACAGGCGACTGGGAACTCCACACATATTGTGTTCGCAATATGATTCCAGTATTTCACGCAGGTGGTCATTTTGCATACGCAAAAAGTTCTCATCTCTATTTGCAGCAGATGAATGAGCTAACAGAAATAATGCAACAGGATGATTTGAAGTTGTTCACTGAGAAAGGTTACTTTACCATAAGGCGCTCAGATAAATTCTGGGACGGGATATATTCTGATCAGACCATAGAGCAGTGTTTAATGAGAATGTTCAAGCTCCCTGGTGGTCTCACACATGGCAGGGGAATAACCGATAGCACTGTTGCGAAATGGGTACATGGACTACCTCTTTGCCTTCCGATATGTAATGCTCTCGAAAATTTTGTTCATGTTCACACTGGTCATGGCGAACAACATCGGGATCTCCGTCAAAGTTCACAATTGACTGATGCCAATGATATCACCAAACTAGAACTATCACTGAAGGTGATTAATACCCCCGCTTTGGGTTTTTAGAGGAATGCACTTCTGATCATGTAGGCGAAGGCCATAAGGAAATGTATACATAAAGATCATTTTTTGTTGTTGAAATTTGTATTTGCATGTGGCCTTCCACAGAACAGCACTGAATACTTAAAGAGCCCACACATATATGGTTTACATTTGGAAAAACACATTTACAATGTGCAACATGAATTCAAAATCGGTTCATTAATGTAGGAGGAGTTGCACACACAAGAATCCCATTTGAAAACCCATAATAAATCCAAGTTAAAGGGAGATAACCTGGTTAAAATTGTCGCAGATCAAAAATTTGGGAATATGCGTATGTTCACTTAGTTGTGATAATGTTTGAAAGGTTTCGTCCAAATTGATTGATAAATGTAGGAGGAGTTGCACGCACAAGAATTTCATGTAGAAACCCATAATAAATCTAAGTTAAAGGGAGATAACCTAGTTAAAATAGCCACAGCTCAAAAATTTTGGAATATGCGCATGTTCACTTAGTAGTGATGATGTCTGTAAACTTTCGTCCAAATTGATTGATAAATGTAGGAGGAGTTGCGCACACAAGAATTTCATGCAGAAACCCATATTAAATCAAAGTTCAAGAGAGATAACCTGGTTAAAATTGTCGCAGATCAACAAGTTTGGAATATGCACATGTTCACTTAGTAGAGATGATGTTTGAAAGGTTTCATCAAAATCGGTTCATTAATGTAGGAGGAGTTGCGCACACAAGAATTTGTTCGAATGGAAAGACATAATAAATCTAAGTCAAAGGGAGATAACCTGGTTAAAATTGTCGCAGATCAAAAATCTTGGAATATGCGCATGTTCACTTAGTAGTGATGATGTCTGAAAAGTTTTGTCCAAATTGATTGATAAATGTAGGAGGAGTTGCGCACACAAGAATTTCATGCAGAAACCCATATTAAATCAAAGTTCAAGAGAGATAACCTGGTTAAAATTGTCGCAGATCAAAAATCTTGGAATATGCGCATGTTCACTTAGTAGTGATGATGTCTGAAAAGTTTTGTCCAAATTGATTGATAAATGTAGGAGGAGTTGCGCACACAAGAATTTCATGTCCGGAAAGACGTACGAACGGACGTACGGACAATCTTGGAATATGCGCATGTTCACTTAGTAGTGATGATGTCTGAAAAGTTTTGTCCAAATTGATTGAAAAATGTAGGAGGAGTTGCGCACACAAGAATTTCATGTAGAAACCCATATTAAATCAAAGTTCAAGAGAGATAACCTGGTTAAAATTGTCGCAGATTAAAAAGTTTGGAACATGCACATGTTCACTTAGTAGAGATGATGTTTGAAAGGTTTCATCAAAATCGGTTCATTAATGTGGGAGGAGTTGCGCACACAAGAATTTGTTCGGATGGAAAGACATAATAAATCTAAGTCAAAGGGAGATAACCTGGTTAAAATTGTCACAGATCAAAAATCTTGGAATATGCGCATGTTCACTTAGTAGTGATGATGTCTGAAAAGTTTTGTCCAAAAAATTGTCGCAGATCAAAAATCTTGGAATATGCGCATGTTCACTTAGTAGTGATGATGTCTGAAAAGTTTTGTCCAAATTGATTGATAAATGTAGGAGGAGTTGCGCACACAAGAATTTCATGTAGAAACCCATATTAAATCAAAGTTCAAGAGAGATAACCTGGTTAAAATTGTCGCAGATTAAAAAGTTTGGAATATGCACATGTTCACTTAGTAGAGATGATGTTTGAAAGGTTTCATCAAAATCGGTTCATTAATGTAGGAGGAGTTGCGCACACAAGAATTTGTTCGGATGGAAAGACATAATAAATCTAAGTCAAAGGGAGATAACCTGATTAAAATTGTCGCAGATCAAAAATCTTGGAATATGCGCATGTTCACTTAGTAGTGATGATGTCTGAAAAGTTTTGTCCAAATTGATTGATAAATGTAGGAGGAGTTGCGCACACAAGAATTTCATGTCCGGAAAGACGTACGGACGGACGTACGGACAATCTTGGAATATGCGCATGTTCACTTAGTAGTGATGATGTCTGAAAAGTTTTGTTCAAAAAATTGTCGCAGATCAAAAATCTTGGAATATGCGCATGTTCACTTAGTAGTGATGATGTCTGAAAAGTTTTGTCCAAATTGATTGATAAATGTAGGAGGAGTTGCGCACACAAGAATTTCATGTAGAAACCCATATTAAATCAAAGTTCAAGAGAGATAACCTGGTTAAAATTGTCGCAGATTAAAAAGTTTGGAGTATGCACATGTTCACTTAGTAGAGATGATGTTTGAAAGGTTTCATCAAAATCGGTTCATTAATGTAGGAGGAGTTGCGCACACAAGAATTTGTTCGGATGGAAAGACATAATAAATCTAAGTCAAAGGGAGATAACCTGGTTAAAATTGTCACAGATCAAAAATCTTGGAATATGCGCATGTTCACTTAGTAGTGATGATGTCTGAAAAGTTTTGTCCAAATTGATTGATAAATGTAGGAGGAGTTGCGCACACAAGAATTTCATGTCCGGAAAGACGTACGGACGGACGTGCGGACGGACGGACGGACAGACGTACAGGGCGATTCCTATATAGCCCCCACTTCTTCGAAGCGGGGGTATAATTATTGAACTGGCTCAGAGTGCATTCCCCCTTTCAGAATAGAGATCCACTACAATTAGTCTCTATAGCGACCGGGCTTGTGGCCGACGAAACTGTGAACTGTGACCAAGTTCGCAAAATTGGTGAATGTTGCGTATCGAATGTTGTAAGCAAAACGTTCAACAGCATCAAACTACGACGTGTTGACACTGTGAAGTCTTTCGCATCGATGGCAAATAGCATCAAAGTCCGTGGAAGTAAGGTAGTGATTGACCCCACAATTCTGTTCAACCGCATCACATGTGTTATTCAGTCACAAGCAGAGATGGAAGAGTATCTCAAATATGAAATCGCCCCGAAACCACCAGCATTGTTTGATTCTGCTGGAATGAGGAAGACACAGAAAAGCACGCTCGGTAAGATCCTCAAAACATACGGTTCCGAGCAAACTAAAATCCCAGAACATTCTCTGTTTGTTGTAGATGGTGGATTTTTATTGAGGGCAGTTGTATGGCCTAAACAGTCGTCATATAAGGACATATGTACATCATATTCCAATTATCTAGTGAGACATTTTGGGGCGAACGTCGTGGTTGTTTTTGATGGTTATGCTTGTACAATGTCGACAAAGGGCATGGAACAAGCCCGTAGATCTAAAGACAGGTATTCCATTGATATCAATATCTCACCCGAGTTACCAGCCACCACACTCCAATCCGATTTCCTTGCAAATGCCAAGAACAAAACCCAACTGATCGATCTTCTAATGCAGGAGCTATCTGCTATCAATATTCAGTCCAAGCAGGCCGAGGCTGATGCTGATGTACTGATAGCCGAAACTGCACTTGACATCGCTTAAGATGACAACAATGTTGTCGTTGTGGGAACAGACACAGACTTGTTAGTCATTCTTACCTCTCGAGTTCAACCGGTGTGTAATATTCACATGATGTATTCCATTACCCCAAACTTACTAGTTTCAGTTAGTGAAATAGCAACCAAAATGGGTGACCATAGAAGCAACCTCCTTGTAGCACATTCTATAAGTGGTTGTGACACTACTTCTGCACTCTTTCGAGTTGGTAAGAAGAAAGTATTCAGTACAATTGTCTCCGATGTTACTAGCGACTCACAACAGTATGTCAACACAATTTTGGCGGATGACAGTACACCAAGTGCAGTAGCCGCTGCCGGGGAACAACTTCTCCTGATCTTATACGGGAGTAAAACTGTTTCCTCTCTCGACCAATATAGATATGTCACTTACAAGCGTTATGTAGCAAAATCTAAACTGAATAAACCCATCGACCTAGCCTCACTCCCACCAAGCAGCGATGCTGCACAACAACATGTCTACAGATGTTATCTCCAGGTCCAACAATGGCTGGGCACTTCGCTTCCTCCGACGGATTGGGGGTGGTCGCTAGACAATGGACTTCTTGTACCGACTGCAGCCACAAAGCCATGTGCCCCCGATAACCTACTGAATCTGATCAGTTGTGGTTGCAAGAGTGCTTGTACAAAAAGGTGTGGGTGTAAGAAGGCAGGACTCTCTTGCTCAGGTTTGTGTAATTGCAGTTCGGATTCTTGTAACAACCACAGAAACACTGTCCTGTCGAAAATTTCTGAGTTCGATGAATAATATGTATATAGGTCATTTCATTTCTGTATATAGCGTTGATAATAGTCAATGTAACTTAATCCATGTTGATTGATTTGTACATTCTGTAAATATTATTTATTGATTTTTGTACATTCTGTAAATATTATTTATTGATCTAATGCTGCCAGACACAGACGTGTCTGTTCGATCCCAAGCCCGAAAATAGTTGAGTTCTCATGCTGACGAATTTTATGCCAAAAGGGGAACTCGGCCAGAAGCAGAGGGGGTCTTCCATAATGTCTATTTTGTAAGCAATGATAAAAGTCTTCAAATGGTGGTGGATTTTTTATCGTCTGTCCATCTAACATCCCGTTCTGTACTACGACACTTTGGGCAAATCCGTTAGGAAAATCGTCATTTTTTGCGTAAATCCGATACTTTTTTGTGAATTTTAATAATTTTTCGCAGAAATTGTCACAGAATGCACATTTTCCTCTAGGTAAATGTATATTAGACATTATGTAGCTCGAAATACGCGTAAACAAAAAATACAGTTGGATCAATTCGAGGTTACAAAGTTCGTGCGATTTTTTTTGATTTTTTTCAAACGCGTTTTCGAAAAAAGGCTGTAGAAAAAAAAGCTCAACTGGGATTTTAGGGGACTTTTGTCTAATCGTTCAGTGACATGTACTCGACATTCCCTGAAAAAATCAGCTTTCTCCGATTTTTTTCCCTAGTGAAACCTAATGTTCTTGGGCTATCTAGTGAAATGCGGTATCGTCATATCTGTGAAAACGCGTACAGTCATTTTACCGATATCGAATCTTTACGAAATGCGGGGCACTTCAACTTTAATCACGTCGCAAAAATCGAAAGGTAACACAAAGTAACAAAACTTTGAATCAAAAGTTTCATTAATATTTTACTCTTTAAATGATAAAGTTACAGTGTTATCTGGCATCTGCATATTATGTTATTTAGTTGGAAATCATTAGCACCCTGTCAAGTTTCCAAATTTCGTGTATGGGAATTCCCCGTTCTATTTTTTTCACTCTTCGACAACAGGGTCATTCCATCGGACCGAGACTTACTTTTCGGCTGAAAGCATCGCAATTTCATTCACCTTTTAGCAGGAGGAAAAGTACATATTTATCTGCATTCTATTTTTCACGATGAATTTAGTTTTGCTTGCGTGTATTTTTACCTATTTCGAATCGGCAAAATCCACACTTGATCAATAAGAAATAACTCGAGATTGATTGTTTTTTCCGAACTTTTCTCGATCAACTTGAACAACTGCGTAAATCAAAGAGACGTGAATTGTATCTGGGTGACTCTGTGGAGTATGTTGTGTTTGCAACAGATCTGTCAAACTGACAAATTGGGTGGGGTGGGGGTTGGTTGCAATGGCAGAATTCCATAAGGTGAAAAATAATTGTGTGAATGGTGGAGTGGGAGGATAGGATGGGGATTTGAGTTATTCCCAGGCCGCACAACCCCAAACATGTTTGAATGTGATCAAGTTACCCTGCTATTACCTGTGCCACCACCTCTCCACTTGTGATCAAGGGAAGAGTTGGGGGGGGGGGGGGGGTCATAGGCAAAACGCCAGTTATCTTGGTCAATATTATATGGTCACATTTAAAATTAGTGGCAGCGTGACCTGGGCATCACACGCACCCTCAACCCCCCCCCCCCCCCCCCCCACACACACACACACGCCAGACTGGGATGCTCTTAAGTCATCCAGATCACTGCCGTCAGGGTGGTGGAAGCAGTTTGTGGGGAATTTTTGTCATTTTTTTTCTTTTTGGGTGGTGTCTGGAGGAACAACATTGTTTCCTGCAATTTTGCCCCCCCCCCCCTCCCTCCACACAGAGACAGAGAGAGAGAGAGAGAGTTATGGGAGACTGGCCATGGTACAAAAATTAAATTACATGTCTCCTGACCCAGGGATTCCATCAGCGGGGCAGGGGGGCTTTTAGGGCATCTTTCCCCTAAATTCAATTTACTGCATCATTTTATTTGTTCACACTGCTGTAGATGAGTTGGCAATGGTTCTACATCTTTGCTGCCTGCCTGTTCATCCCCCCACCCCCCCCCCCCCCCCCCCCCCCCCCCGCCCTCGCCTTAGCTGGGGCTCCAAGAAGTTAAGTGAGGCATCAAGGAGACATAATTACATTAAAATGTTTCACCCACTGCACTCTGATGTTTCACTCCTGGAGATTTTGAGGGTTTATTCCATCCACATACAAAATTACTGTTAGGGAAAGTTCCTAAGATGTGAAAAGAGGTGAGCTAATTAAAATTAAAATTTGAAATCTGCTACCACGCGGCAGCAGATTTCGAATTTTAAATTATTCATCCCTTTGCTATCACAATCTAGAAAAATATTGGTTGATTTGTCACCATATGTGGAGTTTGAAGCATGCCTCAACATATTAGTGGCTCGTTGATACCACCACCCTGTGTATACAGGTGTTCAGAGATAGAAGGCATCAGGGGCTAGGAACCAGGGGAGGGGTGGGGAGGGAGGGGCACGTGCCCCTCCAACTTTCCTCCATGGGTAATATGAATAAATATGTACTAATGATAGATTTTATGCAAAATATTGTGTTCATAAAAGATTATTATTATAATTTCCTGGAGAATGCCTTAAGGCATTCTCCAGGAAATTGTAATAATATAATATTTATGAACAAAGTTGTGGGTTTTAACCACGTATAACGTATGCAGTATTGGAGGGAAAAGCCACTATTGTGGTGAATTCCAGCTGTATTGGTATGTGCTAATGCCCTCCCAAGTCTAATATGATTCCTACACCCCTGGAAGGCATGTCAAGTTGATCAGAGGCCCAAATTCTCTTTTACACACACCATGTCTATGTATGGGTAAACCATATTCATCCTTCCTAGCACAGCCCATGCAAATGTTCCCATTGCCAAGTTGGACCAGCAGGTCGTAGAAGCCTATTCGACTTGGAAGAACCTTTTATTGATTAACAGTATGCCTATATTGGTCCAAATTCCAGCAGAATGCCTTGTGGCATTCTCCAGGAATTTGTAGCAATATTACAATATTAGATATATTTTTCATAGCTAAAGTGATGATAGATAATCATGGATGAAAGTTGAGGTTGCACCTACCCCCCCCCCCCCCTCCACGGGTCACCGGGGCTCATCGACACAAAATATTCAGAATAAGCAAGCAGATGTGACTCCTGTTGCACCAGAATCGAAATATTTAATGTGCTAATCCGTTCCCAGTGGTTAGTACTGGTTACACGAATATTTAGTCCTTGGAACGTCAGTAACGTTCATTGTTGTCGCCTAATTTCGTTTTAAAACACCCCCAAGTTGAAATCCATGTTATCCAACGCACGGAAGAGAAAACTGGCCAACGATTTCACTCAGTATGTGAAAGAACATAACCGTGTTTCAAACTATAGCATTTAAAACAAAAAATTCCAGCAATTAAGTTCAATTTACGAAAAGATTTGTGGTGATTCGATTATCATAAATTGGTTCGAAAATGGTAAAATGGGTAGGTCCAACGATTTCCTTATCCATAAAATATAACATTCAGAATAATTTCCATTTTTTATCACATGATTTGGGATACTTTTCTGAATTAAAACAGCATAGAAAAGTTACTGGTGGAGAACATTTTCAAAACGAAATCGGATATTGTCTGAAAGTGGTTCGATATCGGTAAAATGACTGTATTTTCAAAATATTCTGCCAAAACTTTCAAAATTTCAACATTTTTCGAAAGTCTCAAAACTGTTTACAGTTATTTAGCTCAAATTTTCCACATATTTAGAGCATAATATGATACACCACAATCACCACTCAAATCTTTCAATATTGCCCCCCATTGGCCAAAAATTACATTAATATAGCTTTTTTCTTCAAAATTGACCAATTTCATTCAAGGGCAAATTTCTCTAATTATAAGGTTGTTGTAACAATTATTTTGGTATGGATAGATGCAACAATGATTGTAGAGGAAAGTTACTGTTTAGTTTTTAATCTTAGATTTAACCCTCAAGTACAATGAGGGCGAGAATAAGAGTACCGTTTGAACATGCCAAAATTGGCCAACTTTGGTTGCATTTTCTATCATTTTGGAAAGGCTTAATTTCAAACACTTTTCATGTCCGTATACACAATTGGCTACCGAGCATATTTGCTGTTGTAAGTTTGGTTGTAAAGTTGAACCTTATGCCCATTCTGGTTGCATAAAAGTAGGTCCCGTTCAAAAAACGTCCCATTTTTCAAAATTTGTTAATTTCAAGGGACAATTTACTCCATTTCTAATTGATTGAGCGCTTAGCGTTTTCTATGGCTGCATGCAGCAGTCCAGGTATGACAACTTTTGTTTTATATGTTATTATTAAAAGTTTAACCCTTAACAGATTTGAGACTTCCTATTAGGTTGCCGTTGGAATAATTGTTATTTTTGCCAACTTTTATGTGCGATTTATCAGCACGAGAATCATATTTTCTCAAAACACTTCCCATGAGATGATAGGACATTATTCCTAGAACAATTTTGCTGTTATATGTTGTATTCAAGGTTTCAACCCTCACCCAGTTGTCGGGCCTTGATTGAATTGGAGTACCCTCAAATTGTACATGTTAATTCAAATACCAAGATTTCTCCTTGTCTCTTATCAGAAACTCAAGCTGTGATTGATGACAGGTCTCTGGAAAGTGAAATGAGGTATCGTCATATTCATGAAACCTTCAGAGCATAATATGATACACTAAAATCACCACACAAATATTTCAAATTTAACCCCTATTGGTTAAAAATGACATGACATACCATTTTTTCTACAAAATTTACCAACTATAAGGCCACATGCCAGCGTGAAAGAGTACAGTCGGTGGAGTTGTTATAAGGCCTACCTGCCCGACATTAACCATACACCATTCACGTCACTGTTGTAAGAAAAATAGTCTCCCTGTCTGCTTGATTTGGTCATTTCTGGCAACTGAATTGCCCGAAATTGTCGGCTTCTTTCCGAGTCAGGGGTGGGGGCGGTGGGCACAGTCCTCACAGACACCCTGGGCCGTATGCCCATGATTCATATGTACTTATTTTGTCCAAACCAAACGGACATGGCTTGTTTTTCTTTCCATGAAAATATTCAGTAATTATTGAAGAGCAAATTTTATGTTAAATATTTTGATGTCCTGCTTTATCTCAAATATCTGTTTTGGCTGCATAAAACCTAGTAGTATCACAAAAAACTTTGCTTCAACTATATTTTTCTTTTTTCAAAACTGATCGATAGTTTTGTGTACAATACAGTTTGCCTTTTTACATTAAAAAGCTGGGAAAGCCCGTAATTTGTCCAACAAATTACAATTCTCTAGTTTATTATGGATTTTAAAATGAGATTCTTGTGTGCGCAACTCCCCCTACATCATTGAACTGATTTTGATGAAACTTCTTAAACATGACGACTGATGAGAGAACATGCACATATTTCCAAATGTTTCACTGTGATGATTTTTAAAAGGTTATTTCCCATTCAACTTAGAAGATTTAATATAGATTCGTCTATGAGATTTTTGTGCATACAACTACTCCTATATTTTTTAACCAATTTTGATCAAACATTATGACTGGCAAGTGAACATGAGTAGGTAATAATTGAGAATACAAACACACCTGTACATGTACGTGTACGTGTACACGTACATTCGTGTACACCTCCATAGGATTTAGTGTTAAAATCGTGTACCTGTACACGATTTGAACGTTTTTTAGGGTGTTTTAGAATCCACTTTGCGGATTCAAACACCACTGAATTGTATCCTAGAGTGAAAAAAACGCCCGTTGTTTTACGTACACGTACATGTACCGTTTTGATTGAAATCGGCAAATGGATTTCTCCCATAGGATTCAGTGTTAAATTGCGAGCAAAAAAACGTTTTGTCGTTTCTAAATCATCGTCTTGCCGATTCTAATAATCCGCGTCTGTACACGATTTTAACACTGAAACCCTATGGAGGCGTACACGGAGATCCACTTGCGGATTTTAGGTCGGAAATCGACTCGTGTACAGACATGGTGTTAGAATCCGCAAACCCACTGTCACGTTTCCCAAAGTAAAACTAACGCATGTTATTGCGAGGTAATCTTAATAAGAACTTAATGGAAATGTTTTGAATGAAGAATGTTGCCAGGGTGTTAGGATCCGCAAACCCACTGTCACGTTTTCCTGAAGTAAAAACTAACACATGTTATCGTTATGACTGAATGAGGTTTTCATTCAAAAGAGTCAATTATAAAATATGATCTGTAAAAAATAGACATTCGTGTCTTGGTTCGATGTGACGAAGAGAAATTGAGTTTAGACATTCGTTAAAAAGAGTCGATTATAAATATGATCTGTAAAATAGACATTCGTGTTTTGTCTTGATGTAAAGAAGAGAAATTGACTTTAAGCGTTCGTTCAAAAGAGTCAATTATAAATATGATCTGTAAAAAAATAGACATTCGTGTCTTGTCTCGATGTGACGAAGGAGACAATTAGAGAAAAGAATCAGAATTCTTGTGAAGTAATCTTAATAAACACTTAATGGAATGTTTAAACGCATTTTCCGCTCAATTAGGTTTTGGGTGGTAAAATTTTTAATATATTCACGATAGCGATCAGAGAGATTTGAAATGAATGAATAAGTTCCTTTAACGTTAAAATTAGAAAAAAAAACCAGTTTTCTTTTGTATGTTGAAATGTTTTAACCATCGTCAAAGGGATTCTCTCTTAATTCGACTCTGAGTGAATGGTTCTTTGATATGTGAATGGAAATCCTTTGACAAAACGTAAATTACTATCAAAATGCGTTAAATCAGAAACCGGTTTGTCATGTACTGCTTAAACGTATTTTTAAACTTCTCCAATTCAATCAACACTGAGTTGAGATGTGAATATTTTTAGTTTATTATATTAAAGACGGAAAGATTTTATTAACTTAAAAACATAAAAATATAATTGAACATTTAATTTTGAAAATAATAAAACAATTAAAAACGAAAAATGTTTTTACAGATGGATTCTAGACACCGAGATCGAATTTTAGAAGAGTATGAACGTGCTAAGAAGGGCATTCAGTCAGCTGACAGAAGCAGACGTCTTGGTGAGATGGAACTCAAACGCGAAGCCACAAAAATATTTAAACCTGTGATGGAGGGTCAAGAGTGAAGCAGGAAGGAGATAGTCGAAGAATTGAGACCCATAAAGGAGAGTTCTTTGAGAATGGGTTCGTTGCCTCTTAGTTTTGGAAATCGGCATTCCGTTCAATCTACACCGGATTATGTTCCCACGGGAATTCAAATGGAGACCGACACCGATACAGCCTCGACTATCACCACTGATAGCGTCGCATCGTCTGATGATGATGGCGGTAAGAGAGATCTGTTGTATGGATTTTATAAGGATTCGGAGGGGAGAACTTTTATTGGAGACACAGAAATAGAAATTGGTGATGATGAATTGATCATTGGTTCAAACAAATACGAATTGACTGATGGACTGCGCAAATTGCTCCTTTACGACAAGCCTAGCGATTACACGGATCAGGATTTCGACAATTACGGCGACATTCTGGTTCAGACCCACGCCATGAAGAAAAATAACGATGCCAGAGAGACGAGACCCAAAGCCAACAGAGGTTACAAGTGGACGAAAGTGGTGAAACCCATATGGGATATGAACAAGAAGTTCATCAAATCGGTGACTGGCAAAGGGGTGAAAACAACTTTTCTTCCGAGCGATTCTGACGCTCTGTCTCAGAGATTGAGTTTGTTGATGGTGAGCAGACGGGCTGGTAACACAGGATTAAATAATCAGATAGTTACTATATCTGACGAATTGTTAAGACAGAAGGTTTTGAATAAAAACCATTATAAAAGGCTGATGAACGAATTGAAGGATTGATGTGTATATAATAAGTAGAGAGAAACAAACAAACAAACAAAAATAAACAGTAAATTTTTACACTAGAATAATAAAAGTATTTAAACAACAAAACGATTTACCAGTGAAAAAACAAAATATATTATAAAAATAAAATATGTTGGTGATAAAGAACAGGGGATACGTCAGAACTTACGTTCAAGGTGGTTCTGGCATTGTCGATTCTATAATGCGAGCGTTCACGAGCGATGCGGGTAGAAAACTCGCATCGACTGCATTTGAGGTTGGTAAGAAGACGGCTTTGGATGCTGGTAAGAAAGTCACTTCCGAAGCCAGTGGTAGGCTAGCTTCTGTGGCTGGCAAGAGGGCAGCCGATGCGTTGATCAGTCCGCAGGTGAAGCGAGCTGCGTTAGAGCGAACGCCGAAAAGTTGGAAAGATTTTAAGGATGCTGTGGTACCCATACAAGATTTAGCCAAAATGGCGAGTGGATCTGGATTGAAGAGAACTCACAACGGTGTGATATAAATAAATAATAATATTAAAACAACTGAGTTTGAAAAAACATAAAAAATTGTGTTTGAAAAGAATCTAAAATAACAAACAAAAATAAAACAAAAGATGAACATTAAAGATATGTCTTGGAACGACGCCGTGACTAACAGGTCGAATAACGAGTTCTTTCCCAAAAGCATAAGAGGCTTGATAGTGGGAAAATCGAATTGTGGAAAGACCAATCTGTTGATGAATCTGTTGTCCCGACCCGACTGGTTGGATTACGACAGATTGTTCGTGTTTGGCAAGAGCTTGTTTCAACCCGAATACAGATTGCTTTGAGAGTGCATGGATCGTAGATTGCCCAAGGACGTCATAGCCAGAATCTTTGACAGTAGGGAGGAATTCGACAAGAGTGAAGCTCCACTTTCGACCATTTTAGAAGGTGCAGCGATGGAGCTGATGAAGAGAAATGCATCTTCGAACGTCGAGTGTCGATTTTATGAGAATGCTAGCGACGTTCCGGATCCTAGAGAACTGAAATTGGAAGATAAGAATCTCACGATTTTCGATGATCTGCTTTTGGAGAGACAGAACCGATGCGAATCGTATTACGTTAGGGGTCGACACAGCAACGTGGACTGTTTCTACCTGTCGCAGAATTATTTTCGATTACCCAGACAGACGATAAGGGAGAACGCTAATTTTCTATGTCTCTTTCGCAAAGATCTTAAGAATCTCAATCACATCTACGGCGATCACATCGCAAACGACATGAGCGCGGCGGAATTCAGGAGATTCTGCAAGAGGGTTTGGGATGGTGGACTTTACAATTTCGTCGTGATCGATTTGACAAGCGAATTTAATCGCGGAAAATATCGGTGCGGATTCGACAAGTTTTATGTTTCTGATGATAATAAGATAGAGCGTGAAAATAAAATTTAGAAAATAATAAATCTTCAAATAATTAGTTTTGAATAAAAAAAAAAATAAAATTAAATATAATGTTCGAACATGGAGAATTGTTAGAACGGATAGCTGAGAATACGGCTGCAAAACAATCCATTCAAATCGTGGTGAGTGGCGATTCGACTCGATTCGCTTCGAAATTCGAACCTTCCATCGAATTGAATAGAGAAAAAAGATACGAGATTGCGTTGGTGAATCTAGAGACTTATTATTCCTTTCCCAATGTCACCAAAAAGAATAACTTGTTCAAGTATTCCGACGGAGTGGATTGGTTGGAGATTCGAATTCCCAAAGGGAGTTATGACATAGACGATTTGAACAATTACATTCAGATGTGAATGAAGATGGATGGAAAGGGAAGCAACAAGATCAGACTCGCTCCCAATCCTAATACCTTACAGACGATGTTGGATTTGGAAGATAATTTTCGAGTGGATTTCAACACGGACGATTCTATAGGCAAGATGTTGGGATTCGATCGAAAGGTGTATCGAGGCCATGCGGCATCTGAAAATATGGTCGACATTCTCGCAGTCAATAGCATTCTGGGGAACGTGGACGTGATTGCTGGGAGCAACGTGAATGGTAGCGCTCAACCGACGATCTATTCCTTCTTTCCAAATGTGTCGCCGGGTTATAAGATCGTGGAGCAACCTCGAAATTTAGTTTATCTACCAGTGATATTAGACACGTTGTATAGTCTCAAAACCACGTTGATGGATCAAAATGGTGAACTGTTAGATCTTCGCAGAGAGAGGGTGATGATACGATTTCACATGAGAGAAATATAAAAGCAAAAAAAAAAATATTGTGTATATATATAGATAACAAAAATAAAATAAACGCAATATTAATTTTACAAAATTATTTTAATATAAATAATTATTATTAAACAAGAAACAATTGAAGTAAATATATTTTAAAAAAAGAATTATGACAGAATACGTGATTAAAAATGTGAACATATCCGCAGGACAGAGGAAGAAACTTAAGAGAGCGTTAACAACTCGAGGCGAGGCGGTGAGATTCAAATTCACTCACGAAGATCTGACGAGAGGTGGTCAGGATTCGATTGCCTGGACCAGAAGTCAAATCAAAAGGATGGAGAAAGCGATTCGTGATGGAAGAGGGTTGACGGTGAGATTGAGTCCCGCTCAACTGAGATACAATTTGAGAATGAAAGGTGGTTTCCTACCGCTATTGGCAGGAATCGCCGCAAAAGCATTACCCTTCGCCGCAAAGGCACTACCCTTTCTTGGAAAGACTCTCGGTGTGGGAGCTCTCACGGGACTCACTAGTTCGGCAGTTTAGAAATTAATTGGTGGCAGTGGACTGTTTTTGAAGAAGGGAGGAGCCGTGTGTCGCGTCCACGTAGACGACAGCGGTAAAGGATTGTATCTAGAACCCGTTAGAGGTGGCAACTCTCTGAGAGGAAACGGTCTCTATCTGAAGAGTGGACAGAACGTTGAGCGACTCGGCAAGGGTTTGTTGCTCGGTGAGAATTCGCCGTTTAAGAATATACCGATTTTGAATATGTTATTATAATATAAAATTATATGATTATATAAAATATAAATCATAGAAAGTATAAAATAATATATTTAAAATGGATAAAAAGGTGGAGAAACAATTAGACGATAATGACGAATATCGCGAGACAGAGTGCGAAAAAAAAAAAAGATGTGGAAAAATGGTTAGATGCTAATGATGGATATCTAAGGAAAGAACTGATGAAAGAGTTAGATAAACAGCGGGATAGACGGTTGGAAATGAAAAGAATGAGACGCTTTCCACCGTCACCACTACCTTCTGAAGAGAATGGTAATGATGCGAGTGTTACCAAGAGATGCACAACATTCGTTCATAATTATGATTCGGATAAACAAATGTGCTGTTATAAAAACGTATCATATTACAAAAAAAGAAAAAAAGAAAAGAAGAATCGACGCTGAAATTTAAGAAAAAAGGAAACGTTATTATATTATATGGGTAATAGTGAAGAAGGAAAACAAAAAAAAAAGTAATGAGATCTAAAAGATGATCTAATTACTTTTTTTTTCCTTTTTCTTCGCTAAAAAAATCAATCTCTCTATTGTTTATATTTCCAAGCCCGTTATTAGCATGTTGACACTCGTGTTTTCAAGATGATCTCATCACGTTTTTTCCTTCTTCTTCGCTAAAAAATCAATCACTCTGTTGTTTATATTTCCAAGTCCGTTATTAGCATGTTGACACTCGTGTATTCTCCTTTTTCGAAAACGTGTTGAATGTTTATCTTTACTCTTTTGAGTTTTTTTACATCGGTGAACTTGCTCTCACCACCCGATTTGTCCACGAGTTCGCGTGAGATTTTTGGATATATGTAACTTCCATAGAACAACGTCAAATCATCCTTGTCAAATTCTTTATCTTTAGCGATGACGATTTTCTGCAGATCGCTTTGATAGTCGTAAAACAAATCGAGCATGGCTTCATCCAATTTCAAAGTTATCTTATATTTGTCGTATTTATGCTCTAAATCCTTCATCTCAATCTCATTCAATTCGATGGGATCGTGTTGTTGTAATCTATAGATCTTAAAACCTAATTTCTTATCAACCTACTCACAATTGTTTACTACAGGCTTGAACTACAGTGGAAGTCCCTAACTCGGATAAAATACTCTCTATTTTTGTCTTTCCCAAGCAAGTTGGGAAAGAAAAGTGGTGCAAAAGCACCAATAGAAATAAGCCAAAACTGGGTCGAGTGCAACCGGCGCAGACCCAGTACGGGACGCTCTCTCCCAAGTACAACTCCACGACTTCCGTTGCCAGTGCGCATATACCGTCTCTAAAGACTCATTCTTTTTAAAATCCGCTTCATGTCGAGATGTTTTTGCACGCTTATCAGTGTTCCACCAGCTCGATGTTTGATGATTCCTGATTCATTATACCACAGTGTATCCTTTGTATTCTCAGGAACAGTGTTTTATATATTCTATTTTCTATTATATGTCCATAATGTATATTTATTTGCTCTCTCTCGAGTCGCTCGCGAATTTCGCGTGCCACGCGGTTCGGACTTAGATTTTTTCACAATTATTGTTAATGCTTTTTTTGCAAAATTTTCTAATTGTGTTAGAGTTAGGTGTCAGCGGGGTACCACTCCTGCAGTGTTTCTTCTTTCTTTTGAGAGTAGTCTTCCTGTTGGGTGGTTCCCGGTCGACCTTCTGGGGTCTTTGTTTCTGTCACCTTTCTCTCTTCTTTGGGGGTGTTCTGTTTTCTCATCTCACCTTCTCTGCTCCTCTCACCTCTATCATGCCCAGGACAATTCCCTGTGGGCAATGTCTGCTGCCAAAGCATGTGGACGATGTACATTCGTCTTGTTCCTCCTGTAATGGGTGTTCGGCTGAGCGGCCGTGTGGTGTCTGTGGAACATGGTCTTCCACCTTCTGGGCGTCAGTAAACCGTGTCGTTCGTTCTCGTGGCCGTGCCTCCCGCTCCCGCGGGAAAGGAGAACGTGGTCGTTCGGGGCCTCCCGAGCCGACTTTGTCTGGTGAGAGTTTTTCCTCCTCCGTGGGGGATGTGCAGTCTTTTCCTGTGGTGGATACTGCGGGAGCCGTTGAGTGTTCTGGTGTAGAGATGCCTGGTTCCGGGACTACGGTCCCCCTCCAGTCGACATCTGAGGCTGTCACTAGGGTTGTGACTCCTCCTTCGGAGCCGAGCCGGTGTGCTCTCTCCACTTTTTCACCAGCCTCAACGACTCTCGACGTATCTACTACTGCTGCTGGTCCGTCTGCTTCGTCGTCTGTTTCAGCCGGCCTCGGCTTTTCGCTGCAGGGGACTGCAGGACTGTCCGATACTGTAGACGTGGGATATCGGCCTCAGCCTTCCCTGACTTCAACTCGGCGAAGTCGGAAGGGGCTGCCGGCCGAGCCCATCGCTGTGGTCTCTTCGCCGTCGAGCACCACAGTTGTGTCTTTGGATTCGGATGTTCGTAGTGGAAACACTATGAACTCCGTGGCGTTTCCGTCTACTCACTCTGGTCACACGACCAGTTTTGGGGGACCAACGCTTTTTGTGCAGCCTGGACCTTCTGCCCCGCAGAGGTCCGCGGTGACTCTCATGAGTTCTCGCAATATTGATCCTCGGGGTGCATCGTACCCCTATACACGTCTGCCTTCAGATGTTTCGGCTGCCGCCCGTCGTCCCGCGTCGGGTGTTTTGGAGGATCGTGACCCTTCGCTGGTTAAGAGGGTCAGAGGTGAAGCCACTTTGCCGGTTCGCTCCCCTGTCGAACCGGTCGGTACAGGCAGTGAGCTTAGGGAGGCCCTCTCCTTACTCACTCAGGTTCTTTCTAAGAGCCTTCCTGTTGCTTCCAGCGAGGCTATGGGTGGTTTCCAGGCGCCTCCTATGGCGCCGCCTCCCGGGATTGGAAACAGGCCGGTTTCCGATTCCTCTGGTGTCCCGACACCATGGGAGGCGTCGGCTGGTTTGCCCACTATGGGCTATGTGTCTTCCGACTCTGGGGAGGAGTCCGACATGCTTGAGGTCGAGGGCCAGCAGTCTTCGGACTTGGGGGCGGCTCTTGACTTTGTGTTTGGGTTTCTGCCTGAGCTCAAACCTGCTAACCAGCCGACAGTGTCAGCCTGGCCGCGATCATCGGTCGCGCGCCAACAGCCTATGGAGCAACCTGCTTCTGGGCGCCTTCGACCATGCCAGTCGGTACAGGTGGTTGAGGCTTTTTCAGCATTGGATGCCAAGCTGAATTCCAAGGCTTTGAAGACTTCGTTCTTCACCAGGGTTGACACCTTTTTGCCTCCTGTGCGTTATCGTTCCTACGATTCCGCCAATCCGTCAATCTGCCAGACTTTGACGGTTCTGGATCAGGACTCCACTTCCCTCGGGCTTTCCAAGCCCAAGTCTGCCGTCATTCCAATGACGACTCCGGAGTCCACGTTGGGCTTATCTAGAGAGATGCTTGGCATGCTTTCTCTCTCAGATCACGTCGTCTCAGCTTTGGCTGCTTATCTGCCTCCAGATAAGTTTGACGAGGTACAGGCTCCTTTGCGCGTGCTGTCCAAGGCGCTTATGCACCTTACTCACACGCATGCCTGTAACACGGCCAATTTGGAATTAGTTCGAAGGGACGCTGTGCTGGACACAGGACGATCCCTTCCCGAGGAGCAGCGTGCTACTCTTCGATCTGCTTCTTTGGCAGGTCCGCAACTTTTCCATGGTTCCGTGTCGACGGTCCGGGATGACGTCCTACGCCATTCCAAAGATCAGCTGCTGTTTCGTCAGCTTGATCAGCCTTCTCGGGGAGGCAAGGGCCGTTCCAAGCCTAACAAGTACCCTTCTGCTTCCTCTGTGAAGCAAAAGGCTGGTCCTTCTGCCGCCGCCTCTACTTCTTACTCACGGGGTAAAGGTAGGGGTCGGCAGAATCGAGGGAAGTCTCAGGATTCTTCATTTAGCAGAGGAGGTGGTTTCTCCTCTCGCGGGCCTCGTCGGGGCTCGAAATGAAGGTCCTCACCTCGACTCGTCCCAGGTTGGAGGAAGGATAGCAGAGTTCGCAGACCATTGGACCACCATCACATCCGATCCATGGGTGTTAGATGTTGTTCGGTCCGGGCTGCGCATATCCTTCCGACGGCACCCCACTCTGTCAAGGGTGCCTCTTCCAACCACAGTTCCTTCAGACGTTTTACGTCGGGAACTTTTGTCCACGGTGATTGCCAATCTCCTGGCAAAGGGGGCGATCGAGGTCGTCAAGAACGTTCAGTCAGTGGGTTTCTATTCCCGCCTGTTCTTGGTGCCGAAGAAGTACGGCCGACTCCGACCGGTTATCGATCTGAGCATCCTGAACCAGTCTATCATTGCTCCCAAGTTCAGCATGGAGACTTTCAGGTCGGTCCGCCAATCAATTCACCAGGGAGATTTCACAGCCAGCATCGACCTGCGAGACGCTTACTTCCACGTTCCGATGTATCGGGCGTCACGGAAGTATCTCAGGTTCGCTTTTCTGGGGCGAGTTTACCAGTTCAAGGCCATGCCTTTCGGCCTCAACCTGGCTCCTTGGGCGTTCACCAGACTGATGTCGCATGTGATAGCGTTCCATCGCACACAGTCCAGGGTGACTACTTCGGCATATCTGGACGATATCCTCCAGAGGCATTCCAATGCTGCCTTACTGGAATCGGATGTCGCCACTCTGTTGAGCTTGCTCACGTCGCTAGGATTTAGAGTCAACGAGGAGAAGTCGGACCTGGTCCCTTCTCAGTCGTTTTGTCATCTGGGGATGTCTTTCCAAACCAAATTCAATTTGGTGGCTGTTCCCCAGGCCAAGGCTGTGATTCTCTCAGCTTTTGCTCTGACTCTGTCCCAGTCCAAGTCCGCGACCGCTCGGAGTTTTCTCCGGCTGATCGGTCTCTGCGGTTCGGTGACGGATCTCATTCCTCTAGGTCGGCTGCGTGTCAGACCTCTCCAACACTTTCTGCTCAGTCGTTGGAGACCGAATGTAGATTCTCCGGATCAGGTGCTTCCGTTTCCGGACCCTCTGTATCCTCACCTTCTTCCCTGGACAGATGTTCAGTGGATTACGCAGGGTGTTCCGCTGGACTTACCCACGTCCGATCGCGTTCTGACGGCAGATGCCAGCGATCTCGGATGGGGTGCGACGTTGGATCCTCTCGGTCTTTTCCTACACGGGATGTGGGACCAGGATCAAGCAGCTCTACACATCAACCAGAAGGAGCTTCTTGCTCTTCTTCTGAGTTTCAGGCAGTGGATCCCTCACCTGTCGAGTCGCCAGGTCCTTCTACTATCCGACAATTCGACAGTGGTTGCTTACATTCGGAACCAGGGCGGCACGCACTCGCTTCCGATGTACGAGTTAGCTCGGGATCTTTTACTGCTCGCTCAGGATGTTCACGCCGGAGTGGTTGTTCGTCACATTCCCGGTCGTCTGAACGTCCTAGCCGACTCCCTGTCCCGACAGGGCAGGGTTATTTCCACCGAGTGGATGCTTCACAGGGCAGTGTTCTAGTCGCTTTGTGATCTCTGGGGACGTCCCCACATCGATCTCTTTGCGACTCGTTGGAACCATCAGGTGGACACTTTCGTGTCCCCGTGTCCAGATCCTCTGGCTTTTGCCGTGGACGCTCTGTCACTCGATTGGAACGGTCTAGTCGGCTACGCCTTCCCGCCGGTTCCGATTCTTCCTCAGATTCTCGCCAAAATTCGAACCTGCAGTTGTCGAATCATTCTGATCGCTCCCCTGTCGCCTCAGCGGGTGTGGATCAATCAGCTCCGCTCGCTGATGGCGGCGGTTCCGGCACGTCTCCCGCTACGTCGCGACCTTCTTTGTCAAGGTCGCCCGAGGAGGTTTCAAGTCGACCCGACTTCATTGTGCCTTCACGCATATCTTTTGTCAGGTCCTGTCTCCTCCGTAGAGGTTTTTCGAGACGAGCAGTGGAGTGCATTTCTTCTTCAAGGAGGCACTCCACTGGTTTAGCTTATGCTGCTAAATGGAAGGTCTTCTGTCGATGGTGTGCTGATCACTCTGTTGATTATGCCAATCCTTCGATTTCACAGATTGCGGAGTTTCTGGTATATCTGTTTGATTCTCGGGGTCTCCAGCCTGTTACCATCAAGGGTTACAGGTCTATGCTTTCAGAGACTTTTTCTTATGTGGGGAAGCGTCGTATCGGCACTAATCCTTACCTCTCCAAGCTTGTTCGGCACTTTTCTTTGAAAAGGCCTCGGACTTTGCAGCTTACTCCACGATGGAATCTTTCGTGGGTGCTGCTTTGCTTGGGGGGGGGGGGGGGGGGGGTCGAACCTTTATCCCAGGTGGATATGCAATTTCTCACATACAAGACGGCTTTTCTGATGGCATTTGCTTCGGCCAGACGGGTTAGTGAGCTTCACGCCCTCTCGGTTGACCCGGCCTTTTTTAGGAGCTCTCCCAACAGTGTTACTTTTACCACTGATTGCTCCTTTTTGGCTAAGAATCAGTTACCAGATACTACTCCTCCTCCTATCTGTATCAGGGCTCTTCCCTCTGTTGAGGGTACTCGCCCTTTGCTCTGTCCGGTCCGTGCTATTCGCATTTATCTTGATCGGACACGCTTCATACGGAAGGGCAGAAAACGTTTTTTTCTGTCTCTCATTCCGGGTCGACAGAAGATCTCTCCTCAATCCATTTCTCGATGGATTTGTCTTGCTATTCGTACGGCTTATAGTCGTTTAGCAGCTGGCGATTGTATTACCAATCGTATTTCTGCCCACGAGGTGCGGGCACTGTCTACCTCTTGGGCTTATTCTAACTCCGTCAAGTTGTCGGATGTTATGTAGGCAGCCTACTGGAGAAATGCTTCTACTTTCTCCACCTTTTATTTACGCCAGTTGCAGGAGCAGTCGGAGGACCTTTTTGCCCTGGGTCCTCTTTCTTCTGCTCAGGCTGTTGTCTGCCATAGCCATTAGGCTTCTTGAAGGTCAGTTTCAGCCTTGTGCTGTTACTGCCCTTTTTCTGTCTGTGTGTCACACAGGCTCATATGTCTCTTTTCATTGTCCTTTACCAATGATTGCGACATTATGGTTGATAAGCCTCAGGACCTCTTCCTTCTACTTCACGGTTCCAGTGCACTATGGGTTATGTGGGGGTTGGTTATGCGATTCCCTCCAGCCTTTTGTCTATTCAGCCTGTAGTAAACAATTGTGAGTAGGTTGATAAGAAATCTAAATTTTATAGTAAATTTCCTTTCTTATTATACCTACCACAATTGTTTACATGGAGGCCCTCCCGTCTTCTATACGGGTAAAGAATCTTTCCTCCCCGCTGATCACATAACTCTTAACGTTTACGGATTCAAAAAGAATGAGTCTTTACAGACGGTATATGTGCACTGGCAACGGAAGTCGTGGAGTTGTACTTGGGAGAGAGCGTCCCGTACTGGGTCTGCGCCGGTTGCACTCGACCCAGTTTTGGCTTATTTTTATTGGTGCTTTTGCACCACTTTTCTTTCCCAACTTGCTTGGGAAAGACAAAAATAGAGAGTATTTTATCCGAGTTAGGGACTTCCACTGTAGTGCAAGCCTGTAGTAAACAATTGTGGTAGGTATAATAAGAAAGGAAATTTACTATAAAATTGAGATTTCTTATTCGTTTCGACTCGTTTCAATTTCAATTCGCATCTTTTAGGTGTTGCTGTCATGATCGATTATTTGGTTTTTTTGTTTTATGAATTCTTGCAAATAATGTATATTTTAAATTTTGTATTTTAATAATTTGTTTAAAAAAAGTTTTGTTTTGTTTTTTGCTCTTTATATATATAAAAAAAAGTTTTTTAATTTTAATTTTCTTTAATGTGAAAATTTTTTGTAAAAAGTAATGAGATCACCTTTTTCCTTCTTCTTCGCTAAAATCAATCTCTCTATTGTTTATATTTCCAAGTCCGTTATTAGCATGTTGACATGCGGTATTTTTCCACTTACCAAAATGTCTTGAATGTTTATCTTTACTCTTTGGAGTTTTTCTACATCGGTGAACGCGCCTCACCACCATTTGTCCATGAGTTCGCGTGAGATTTTTGGATATATGTAACTTTCATAGATCATCATCAAATCATTCTTGTAGGGTCTTCTGTATTTGTCGATGATATTATTCAGCAGATCGCTTTCATACTCATAAAACAAATCGAGCATGGCTTCATCCAATTTCAAACACATTATATATTTGTTGTCGTAGTGCTCTAAGTACACCATCTTAACATCGTTCAATTCGATGGGATCATGTTCTACTGTATAGATACAAGTATCTGTTAGTGTATTAAAAAAACATTCTTTCAATTTACATCTTTTGGGTGTTGTTGTCATGATCGATTATTTGGTTTTTATGAATTCTTGCAAATAATGTATATTTAAATTTTGTATTTAAATAATAATTTGTTAAAAAAAAGTTTCTCTTTATATATAAATAAAAGTTAAATTTTAACATCCTTTTTTCTTTTTTTTTTTCGTATTAATTCAATTTTTTTTCACGTTAAGAACATATAAGTGATTAATTCTTTTTGAAGGAATTAAAACATATTATAAACAATTTTAAAACTTTTTAACAAATTATCATTAATACAAAATTCGAAAAAAATATTCTTACAAACTCAATTTTGAGGTAAAAACAATGATCAAGTCCGAACATCCGAATTATAGTTTAGAACGCGCAAGACTTCAAACGTTTAAAAATTGGCCTTCGCATCTTGCTCAAAAACCCGAAGATTTAGCCGCTGCGGGTTTCATTTATGTTGGTAAAAGCGACAAAGTTAAATGTTTTTGTTGTAATATACATTTGATGAATTGGGAACCTCATGACAGACCTTTACTAGAACATATAAATAATATTAAAAAAGGTGAATGTGATTATTTGAACAAGATCATAACGTTGGGATTGATTAAAATCAAAGACGAAGAGTGGGATAGAAATAAAAACCAAAAATTATTGATAGATATGTTACAATTAGGGTACACTAAGGAACAATTGTACAATGCGTTAAATAACGCAAACAAGACATTATCTCAATTTTTGACTTTAGAACATCTGATTAAATTCATGACACAAGCGGACGAGTTATTGTCGTGTGTCGAAAACGAGTCGAGCAACACGAACACTTGTCTGCTTTGCGAAAATGTCGCAAACGTTTTGTTTCTACCGTGCGCACATTTGTGTTATTGTAAGGAATGTTATTCTAGAGATGAGAAAACGTGTTCGTTCTGCAAACAAGAAATAAAAGCGATCGTAAATTGTTTTGAATAAAAAACACATTAAAGAAAAAAAATTGAATTAAAAAAAAATCTTTTTTTTTATATAAAGAGTAAAAACAAAACTTTTTAAACAAATTATTTAAATACAAAATTCGGAAAAAAAATATATTCTTACAAAATGAAGCAAACAGATAAAAAAAAATTGAAAAATTTAAATGAGAAAACCGTACCTCAGTTAAACGAGATTTGTAAACTATTAAAAATTTCACATTTCAGAAATCATAGAACTAAATCAAAAAAGATTGAAGTCATACAGAAACATTTGCGAAACGATGGAAAGGCAAACGAATGCCGATAGGAACGATGTCAAAAAATGCATCGGTTGTGAAAAATGAGAAGAAGAAGAAAAAGATAGTAAAAGGAATCGAAATGCCGACGTCGAAAAAAACAAAAAACGTTTTGATTGTGAAAAATAAGAAGACGACTAAATGAAAAGCCGTTGAAGAAGAACTTCAAGTTTCCAAAGAAAAGAAAAGAAAAACTAAAACGAAAACGAGTGATGCACTTCAGATTCTAGGCAAATGAGATATATCGAGCGAAATTCGACGAGCAATAGACGAAGGGAAAGGAAAAGAATATCTAGCGCAACTCGCCGCGGAACTATTTCAATCGAAGTCTGTGGAACGGGAGAGTACGATCAAAGGCATTTTTAAAACTTTCGACGTGGTTCCCTCGTTGAAGAAAATCGATCCGAAATTGTTCATGGAACGGGTGAAGAAAAAAGTATTGGATTTGTTTCGCAAATACATGAACGTGGGACTAAAAATTAAGATAATACTCCATTGCGTGATGAATAAAATTGACGTGAAGTCTGGCGAGAGCATCGTGAAAAATGCATATTTCAGATCTAATGTCGAACCCGTATTTCGAGGTTCAGATTTATCGGACGTTTTCGAAAAGATGAAAGACAAGATGTTGACGTCTCTCGTGAATTATCAACATGAAGGTAGTAATTGGACGTTCGATGAGGTGTTGAAACTCGAAATTCCCACAACTAAAAACGATTTGTTGAAAGGGTCTTCCTACGTGAAATTACCGTATTTCCTAGCTAAAAAACACGCCGTGATCAACGTGAAAAGTAACGATGATCAGTGTTTTAAATGGGCAGTCACCTCCGCTTTATACCCTGTCAAAACGAACCATGATAGAGTTTCTCATTACGAGGAGACTTCTAAAAATATCGATTGGACCGGAGTGACTTTTCCAATGCAGTTAAAACACATCGAATGTTTCGAGGCTCAAAATCCCATCGTAGCGGTGAACGTCTTGGGATACGACGAGGAAAAACGAACGATCTATCCTCTCACACAGACTTCATATCTCGGAAGAGAAAAGACGATTATTTTATTATTGATTTCGAACGGTGACAATCGTCATTATTGTTGGGTTCCAAATCCGAGTCGATTACTGTCGAGACAAAATAATAAACATAATGGAAAGATATCTTTATGTTGCAACTGCATGAACACGTTTCACAGCGAAAAATCGTTAGTGAAACATCAGGAATATTGCAACGAAAATCAAGGTGTCGTCGTTGAAATGCCCAAACCCAACACCATTGTGAAGTTAGAAAATCACAATAGAAGGTTAAAAGTACCATTCGTCATGTACACCGATTTCGAATGTTTCACCACAAAAATGAGTTCCTGTCAACCCAATGCTCTTCAAAGTTACGTTGAAAGATATCAAAAACACACACCTTCGGGCAATTGCATTTACGTGAAATGCGCTTTTGAGTCGCAACACGACATGGGTCCCTTCACCTACACGAAACAGTATGAAGACGACGACGTGGCCCAAAGGTTCGTGGAAGAGTTAGAATCGAAAATTCAAATGTTATACGACAAATTCAAAACTCCGGCGACAATGATCATCATGCGAGAGCAGCAGGACGAAAATAACAGAGCCACTAAATGTCACATATGCAGACAATCGTTCGATGAGAATTCGGAGGAAAATAAGAAGGTCAGAGACCACGATCATTACACAGGTCTGTATCGTGGTCCGGCTCACAGCAAGTGTAATTTAAAATATCGAGACGCCACTTTCTATCCGGTGATATTTCACAATCTCTCGGGTTACGACAGTCATCTGTTCATGAAAAATCTCGGCACCTCACACGACGAATTAAATTGCATCGCGAAGAAAGATACATTTCCTTCACGAAATGGAAGCTCATGAAGAAGAAAAGAGTAATCAACAGAAATACGTTGGAAGAAAAAACGAAATCCATTCGTAGATGCATACGTTTCATCGACAGTTTTAAATTCATGTCGACCGCTCTGGAAAAATTAGTCGATAACATGAGCAAGGATAAATTTAAAATCATGAGTGAACATTTCGGAGAACGAGTAGACATCATGTTGAGGAAAGGAGTCTATCCTTACGATTACATGAACGATCTAAAGAGATTCGAAGACACTGCACTACCTTTGAAAGAAGATTTTTATTCGAAATTATACGAATCCGACATTTCTGACGAGAATTACGAACACGCCAAAAACGTGTTGAAATCATTTGATATGAAAACCATGAGAGATTATCACGATCTCTATCTGAAGACCGACGTTCTGCTCTTGGCAGACGTGTTCGAAAATTTTCGAGACGTCTGTTGTCGAAATTACGATCTGGATCCCGCTTGGCATTTCACCGCACCCGGTCTGGCGTGGGACGCTCTGTTGAAGACCACCGAAGTCCAATTGGAATTATTATCCGACGTGAACATGTTGCTCATGTTCGAAAGGGCTGCGAGAGGTGGCGTCTCGATGATCTCTCACAGATATTCTGAAGCTAACAATCCCTACATGAAAGAAGGTTTTGATTCGAAACGGTCGATTAAATACATACAGTATTGGGACGCTAATAATCTGTACGGTTGGGCTATGAGTCATCCTTTACCGATTGGAAATTTCGAATGGGTGACGGAACCGGAAGAGATGCAAAAATGGAGAGACTATCCTTGCATTTTAGAAGTCGATTTGAACCATCCGGAAGAATTACATGATGCACACAACGATTATCCGCTGGCTCCCAAACGAATGGAACCGAACGAAGTAGACGAGGAAAAACTCATTCCCAATTTATTTAATAAACGTAACTACGTTGTCTATAGCGAGAATTTGAAACAGTACGTCGATTACGGGATGAAATTAGTCGACATACATTGCATCATTCGATTCGACGAAGAGCCTTGGATGAAAAAATACATCGATCTCAACACGAATCTCAGAATTCGAGCTAAGAACGATTTCGGAAAAGATTTCTTCAAACTCATGAACAACTGCGTGTAAGGTAAATCGATGGAAAACATCAGGAAGAGAACCGACGTTCGACTCGTCACGTCTGAGAAAAGAACTAAAACATTAGTGGCGAAACCCAATTACAAACACCGAACCATATTTGATGAAAATCTAGTGGCCGTTCACATGCAAAAGATGCACCTGAAGTTCGACAAACCGTATTATCTCAGACCGATCATTTTAGATATCAGCAAGCGATTGATGTACGAGTTTCACTACGATTACATCAAACGAAAATTTGGTGATAAAGCCAAACTACTGTTCACCGACACAGACAGTTTAGTTTACGAGATAGAGACGAAATACGTCTACCGAGATATATCTCAGGATGTGGCCGAGTGGTTTGACATGAGCAATTATCCCGTCGATCACCCATCCAACATTCAATCGAACGACAACAAGAAGGTGTTGGGTAAATTTAAGGACGAGAGCGGCGGTAAACAGATCGTCGAATTCGTGGGCTTGAGACCCAAACAGTATGCTAATCGTCTAGAAGATGATGAAGAGATCAAGAAGTGCAAAGGAGTTAAAGCGTGCGTGGTGAAGAAAAACATCTCTTTCCAAGAGTATAAAGATTGTCTGTTAGAAGTGGTCCGGTGTATAAGACTATGAAATCGTTTCGAAGTGAAAATCATGACTTGTATACTGAAATAGTCAGCAAGATTTCGCTGACGGCCGACGACGATAAGAGATTCGTGTTAGACGATAAAATAAGCACTTTGGCACTTGGACATTAGACTGTGGATCTAATTAGAGACGATATGAATGTGGATGATTGGATTCTAGATATGATTGTGGATGATAAGATTCCAGATATGATTGTGGATGATAGGATTCCAGAAAATCAAGAGGAATTAGATGGATTCAAAATTATAGAAATCGATAGAGACATCGAGAGAGTTAGTTTAAAAAGAAAAATAAAAAAAAAAAAAAAAATAACGTCATTTTTAGTGAATTATAATAAAATAAATAAAAAAATATATATACGCATTTATGGATAAGAAAATAAAGATATCCGTAGAAGGTGTTGTCTTACCTAACGAACCCCAATTCTTAAATTCCGAAAACGTTCGAACTAAGAGAGACAAACTACGTTTGATATCTCTTTTTGCGTCGACTTTTTTCGAGGTAGCGAAAAAGACGTATTTGAATATAATAGATATTTGCAGTTGTTATTCCTGTTCAAAAAATTGTCAAAAGATCAAGAGAAATACATTTACGACACGGTATCTAAAAAATTTCATTCGTTAAATCACTACAAAACGATCGAATCTGTTCTACTAAAAGATGGTATTATCAGGATTCCAGAAAATCAAGAGGAATTAGATGGATTCAAGATTATGGAAATCGATATAGACATTGAGAATGTTAGTTTAAAAAGAAAAAGAAAAAAAAAAAAAAAATAACGTCATTTTAGTGAATTATAATAAAATAAATAAATAAAAAAAATATATACGCATTTATGAATAAGAAAATAAAGATATCCATAGACGGTGTCGTCTTACCTAACAAACCCCTATCCAACATCGATCTGTTGAATGCGGCAAAAGATTTGAAAATCAAAGATTTTCTAGGCGTGTTTTCCAGAGATGCCTTGCCGAAGAGAAGTCCTCGACAATCGGAATGCGGAATTTTAAATCTAGACGCTTCATCGGGTGAAGGCACTCACTGGGTGGCGTGGATCAAGAATGGGAAGAAGAAAAATTATTATTTCGACAGCTACGGAATCTCGCCGCCAAAAGAAATAAAGAACTATTTCAACAAATTGATGGTTTGTTACAACACGGAACAAGTGCAATCACCAGATCAAGTGTTTTGCGGTCACCTGTGTCTCTACATTCTCAAGAGATAGTCTGAAGGAGATCGATTTCAAGACCTTCTCAATGATTTACATTAGAGAGAGATTTTTTTTATAGTATATATAAAGATAAAAAATTATTTTAAAAATTTTAATCGAATAAAAACGAAAAATAAAATAACATAGTTCATTTTTAATAAACTGCGTTTTGAATATATTTTTTCTAAAACAAAAAAATCCCTACAACAACATGCCAGTCGATAAATTTGGTAGAAGTGACGACGAAAAAGTCAACCTAAGAAAGAAGAGGAAGACATTCGAAGTCGACGATGGTTACGACGTTGCCAACTTAGATGAACATTACGTTCGGAGATACGAACCTCGAGAAGAACCTTTGAACATGAACGATAAGAAGCTCTACAATCTTCCCGAGCTGATAGATCTCGCAGATGCTGCGACTAAAAAATACGTTGACAGGGGAAACGCCGATTTTGAACGAATCCTGCTAGATAATTACCTGGATAAAACCATGACCGACGATCTCGATCTGAAATCCAAACGTTTGGTAAACGTCGCAAATCCCATAGATCCCACCAATGCCCCGACCAAGAAATACGCGGACGACACTCACGCGAGATTCAGTGAACACCTGAGAAATAGATATGTTCAGAAAACGATTGCACTCGGAATTGAACGCCAATTCTAACAAGATAATGAACATGGCCACTCCCACGAATCCCAAGGACGTGGCGACCAAACACTACGTAGATCTGGAACAGAGAAAGTCTGACAGACGAGAAATGAAATCGGATCTGAATGCGGGATTCAACAAGATATTGAATCTGTCGAAGATCAATGACACGGATGCAGACTCAACCGCGGTCAACAAGGGCTATGTAGATTCTGCCATGATACAATCACAAGAATACCTAGAATCGCAAGTGGACGATCTCTACCTGAACAAACAATCTGGCAGAACCATGGAGGGTGGCATCAACATGAATGGTCACAATTTATTCGGTCTCGATCACGATCCCGAATTCGATTCCAGCGCGGTCAGCGGAAAGTACGTGGACGACAACTCGGTCTGGAGAAAGGGTGACATCATGGAAGGTAAACTAGACATGGGTGGACACACGCTCACGAATCCCGTGAACATGACGGATGCCTGCACCCTGATTTCGGTGGTGGAGAAAGTCAAATATGCTAGACAATTGATCACTGTGTGGGTCGAAGAGGCCGGCACCTTTGATGAAGGAAAAGCTGAGTGGTCTTTCGGAAATGGAGGTAGCGGATCAAAACATGGTCAGGTGGGATATCCCATGCCGCTGGGAGGTGAAATCCTTCGAATGAGTCTGGCTTCCTCAGATTTGAATAACAGAGCGGTCGTCAATCTCACGGTGAATGGAGTAGAGAGCGATAAGAGATACAGCGTCGAAAAGACTGAGAATCAACACGCGAATGTTAGCACGTTCGGCATGCCTCTCAAAGTGAACGCTGGAGACAGGATTAATTTCGTTACGAAAACCAATAATCCTGAAGCTGCCACTTCCGTGGTGAGTCTACTGATCGAACTAGTTCCTTTGAACAAACATTGAACGCGTGGAAAATAATGAATTAAAAAAATAATGTGTGATTATTAAAAACAAAAAAAAAAGTAATGAGATTTAGAAAGATGTTCAATCTCTCTAGATCACATTACTTTATTTATTTTTTTTTGTTTTTTTGTTTTTTAATAATTACTCATTACTTTTTATTTTTTTTGTTTTTTATTTTTTTCACACTCGTCTCTCATCGAATGATCGACATCTTATTTCCGTCCGATTCGAATTGTAATTCTCTGTCCGACAGGACCAGGGCGAAGGCTTCGGTTTTTCTCTGAACGTTCCTATCGAATTGCATCTTGATCTGAATGTCTAAGACGCTACTCTTGAGTCGTTCACTCTGTTTACTGATGTCGAATACGAACATGGGATACATCGACTTGTATTCACCGGGAGATATGTTAGGGTTGCTCATCAATTTGTCTAGACCGTGATACTTCTTTCTAAAATCGTCGGCGGCGCCGTACAGTCTGCAGAAATCGTTCTTGTCGAACGATGCATTGTAATCGATTGCTGGATATCTCGTGGCGTTCAGAAACACTTGCATGTTTCTCAAACTGCAGTGATCGAACAGCGATGCATTCTTTTCCTGAGACCCACCCCTATCGGTCTGAAATGCAACCACGATAAAACGCGGTCTCTCGGAAGCGGATTTCACCATCAATCTCCAATCGAAGTGATTCGTGGAGGGAGGAATGCTAGCCGTGTCACACTGTCTCATTCTAAATCCAACGGGTAATTTACTCTTGGATTCTATGATCTTGTAGAGATGCGCTTTCTCCACGATCGAAGGCTCCACGTGCGGAACGAACCACGATATCTTGTGTAGAGTTATCTTACCCGCATTGGTCGCAGTGAGTCTCACTATTGCATCGTCGTTTTCTTTTCGAATCAACGTCAGATTGTGTTTGAATCCATACATGATCTTGTTGTAATCGTCTGCAAATCCGAAGATGTGTTTCAAAGGTATCCGGAATGAAAACGTTCCTTTAGGTCTGGACGTCTTGACGACATAGTCGAATATCAAGGCGGCGCCGGCGCTAGCAGGGCCGATGGTGTCTTTCACCCACAACTGATTAAGTCCTCTGGATTTCGAAAAATCATCAGGGTACGACAAGAGTCCGAACATCGTGGTAGCTTGACCGGGATGAAACACAGATTCTATCTCTTGTCCAGATAGTATGTATTTTATATTACTGAATAGATGCATGATGCCATTATTGGCTAGAGTAACCGTGTCGTCGTTGGCGTAGTCGCTCCCATCTTCCTTGGTGAGACGTCCCTGCACCACTATGTAACTCTCGCTAGGATGTATGAATAGATCTTGAGTTTCAACGTTGATTCTTATCTCTCCTGCATTGTTCAAACTCGTTCCGGTTACCGGTTCGTATTCGTGAACCTCATATTCTTGAATACTTTCATCTTTCACTATGCTTTGTGCTATATCTAGTATATTTGTCATTTTAAAGGATTTTTAGTTTTTTGTTTATTAATTAACTTGCTTTCTTTATCTAAAAAATAGTTTTTAATTATTTTTTATTATTATTTTTTTCTCTCTTATATATATGTGTGTAAACAAGAAAATGTTAAAGAAAGTAAATAAAAAAATTTTGTTTTCTTTATCAAAACTTTGTCTTCTGTAATTGTTGTTCGTAAAACTTTCCGATGATCTCTTCTCCATCCAAAGCTTCGATTTCGTAAGTAACCAGATCGGTGTGAAATATTTTGATTATCACGAAGATTTCCGAGGTCCATCGAGGAGTATAACCCTTTTTGAAGTGCTTCTTATAAGCGTAGATTCTCACCCGATCACCGACCGCAAATTTCGGCGTTCTAGACTTCTTCCTGATCTTAGATCTCTCAGGATATAGATTCGCGTAGACCCGTTTTTCGTTTCGAGGATCGCTAGCTTCCACGGGAGTCATCTTGATCGATCTGTGTCGGGTGTTGTTGTAATCTTTAACAAGACCGTTCAGAGCGTATATGTATTTCTTGGTCGAATTCGCCGTGAAGTATCTGTGCATCTTTTCCTTCATCGTTCGATTCCAACGTTCCACCACACTGGCTTTCTCTTCGTTTTCGATCAAGTAGAGGTCTACCAATCGATGAACGTGCTTGTTGTAGAATTCCTTTCCCTTATCCACCCACAATTTACTCGGTTTTCGAGAAGACGAGTCGAACACGCTCTTCAGAGCCTCGGCGACGCAAGGTCCCGATTTATTCTTCAAAGCTCTGATCCAACCGTATTTGGAAAACACGTCGATGACTGTCAATAGATATTTGATGCCCTCGTTCCACCTCGAAAACGATCTCTTGTCGACCAAGTCGGCAGACCAAATATCATCCAGACCCTTCACGAACACCCTTCTCTTTCGAAATTTATGCACTATGGGTTTGTGTAACTCCTCGGCCAATTCGCTCATCAATAATCGTTTCTTCTTTTCAGATGCGCTTTTTTTTTTGAACGCCCCATCCGAATCGACGTTTCGCACTGATCAGATTGCCGACCAGCAAACGTTCTATCTTGTCTCTCCTGCTCAGATTTGATATGCCTCTCAATTTCCCCAACATGTTTTTATCGCAGATGTCGTTGCGAGTCTTGGTGTCGGGATGTCCAGCGTAGCACAGATCATGATCATACACGGCCGCGTCCACCCTATTCACAGGTTTGCTCCAAGATTTGGGAGTCAGATCGGCGTTGAGTTTCTTGTTCAATTTCGTTCCGGGTCCCGTGAAACTGTGACTGGGCAGATGCATTTCGAAAGGTAGATTATTGATCATTTTATTCACGATGCCTTTACCTTTGCTCGCATTTTTTTTTTTGACGAATCGTGTCTTGACAGAACCACACATGTCGCAAATTCCGCGAAGCATCTGTCTGTCGTTTTTAGTTCGCACTTCTCAAGAATTACTCGTCTCGGTAACTCTCTTACACTTTACGTAATACATTTTTTAAGAGTTATTTAAATTAATTTCGTTTTTTATTTTATATATAAATTTAATAATTAATTAATTCTGTTCTTATTGTATATATATTTTTTTTTTTCAATCGCTGCTCTTGAGTTCTATCATCTTACTGAATTCCTCCCTGGCCTCTTTCCTCCCCTTTTCCACGAGAGAATCCTTCATCTCTTCCTTGATGATCTGACGAGTCTTGATTCTCACGGCTTCTTTCAAGGCATCGTATTTCGTTTTCTCGCTCAATATCGCGAAGTATTCACCGTCTGATATCCTACCATCTTTCAATGCCATAGAGATCATTTTGGATATCGTGTCGATCTTGGAGCCGGCCAAGACGCGAATCTTGTCGTGTTTCCTCGCCTTCAGATATAATTTCCTACTCAAAAAGTTTCCGAGCATGCTAAACAATCCGACGGCGAGAGCCACTCCTTCTACGGTCAACACGATCGGAATGCCGACCGTGGTCGACAACAATCCGATGCTGGCCGCGTGTAAACCCATGGAAATCGTGATGAGTGTCGTGTCGATCGCATTGACGAATTTCACGAAATGCGAATACTTCTTCTTGAGAGAACGACGAGAATCTCTCTCTCGAGTTAGATACTCTTGGATTCTACTGATTTGATCGATGCGATACCTCTCTCCTCTTTCTCTTTCTTCTAGCGATGGTGCCGTCGGCAAAACGTCGATCGGCTTCTCATCCTCGTCGTCCACTAACGTCGGATACAATTTATTTCTGGTTCTCATTTTTGTTTTTTTTCTTTCTAATATTAGATAAAAAAATTTATGTGTGTATTTATTTTTATTTTCTATTCTCCCTTATTTTATATCAACGAGAAAACTTAGACGTATGCTTCATTGAACAATAATTTCATGATGCATCCCTTATCTCGTAAAGTTAGACTTTTACGCGGCAATTTCTGTTCTTCCGAAACTGTGGGCTTGCTTTGATCCTTACAGAAGAGTAATCTCTTCCAAAACGTGATCACTTCATTGATTTGAACGCGTTCGAACGCTGGTTCGAAATACTTGATGACCATATGTTCCCTTTCCATCCACAGACACGAATGATTCTCGTGATCGAAGTCTAGGTGATCCCGACATCCGACGCATCGTTCTAACAAGAGACGACCTAGTTGTTCGTTCACGCAGAATGCGTAGGCTCTCATCAGCATTTTTAAAAGAAACCTTACTCTAATAGTCTGAGAATCGCTCATGATTTACGTATTTATTTTTTTATTATCTATTCGATTTGATATATTTATTTTTTTAAAATAACTATTTATTTATATTTTTTTCTCTCCTATATATCAATAAAAAACGTGACAGTGGGTTTGCAGATTCTAACACCCTGGCAACATTCTTCATTCAAAACATTTCCATTAAGTGCTTATTAAGATTACCTCACAATAACATGCGTTAGTTTTACTTTGGGAAACGTGACAGTGGGTTTGCGGATTCTAACACCACGTCTGTACATGAGTCGATTTCCGACCTAAAATCCGCAAGTGGATCTCTGTGTATGCCTCCATAGGGTTTCAGTGTTAAAATCGTGTACAGACGCGGATTATTAGAATCGGCAAGATGATGATTTAGAAACGACAAAACGTTTTTTTGCTCGCAATTTAACACTGAATCCTATGGGAGAAATCCATTTGCCGATTTCAATCAAAACGGTACATGTACGTGTACGTAAAACTACGGGCGTTTTTTTCCCTCTAGGTTACAATTCAGTGGTGTTTGAATCCACAAAGTGGATTCTAAAACACCCTAAAAAACGTTCAAATCGTGTACAGGTACACGATTTTAACACTAAATCCTATGGAGGTGTACACGAATGTACGTGTACACGTACACGTACATGTACAGGTGTGTTTGTATTCTCAATTATTACCTACTAACATGCGCATGTTCTAATAAAAATTCATCTGTGTCACTTTTAACCAGGTTATCTCCCCAGTACTTTGATTTATTATGGATTTTAATTTGAGATTCTTGTGTGCGCAATTCCTACATTATAGAACCGATTTCTATGAAACTTCTTAAACATGGCGATTAATGAGTGAACATGCACATATTTCCAAATTTTCCACCTGTGATGATTTTTACCAGGTTATCTCCCCTTCAACTGAGAAGATTTAATATAGATTTGTACATGAGAGTTTTGTGTGTGAAACTCTTCCTTCATGAATGAACAAAGTTTGGTCAAACGTCTCAAACATTATGACTAACAAGTGGACATGTGCATATTCCAAGATTTTTGACCTGCAACAATTTTAACCAGGTTATCTCCCATGAACTTAGATTTATTATGGATTTTCAAATGTGATTCTTGTGTGTGCAAATCCTATTTTATTGAACCGATTTCAATGAAACTTCTTAAACATAGTGACTAATAAGTGAATATGCACATATTTCCAACTTTTTCATCTGTGATGTTTATTTCGAGGTTATCTCCCCTTCAACTTACAACTTCGTATATAGATATGTACATGAGATTTTTGTGTGTGGAACACCGCCTTCATTAACGAACGAATTTTGATCAAACGTCTCGGACATTATGACTGATAAGTGGGCATATGATAATAATTTTTTATCTGAGACAATTTTAACTAGGTTATCTCCCATGAACTTAGAATTATTATTGGCTTTTCAAGCTCACCATTCAGAGGTGCATTCTAGTAAGACAGAAGTTGGGGTATTCATCGCCTTCAATGATAGTTCTACTTTTGCTGGACATAAGTTCAAGGTCACAGTTGAGTGTTGAATGGTAAGCGACATTTTCCCGTCCACAGCCATAATTTCTTTACTACTACATCAAATTTACCCTTCACACTCATATTACATTTGAATGTGTATTCATGAGTAGTACCAGTGATTTTAATGCTTCACTCAATGAATCAGCTGCACCCGCCAGCATGATATGAAATTCAGGAGATGAAAAAAAAAATCTTTTTTCAAAACATTTACAACAAAACCCTATCATGTGACGCTTCATGGGAACAAGCTTGTTGACCTCATGTCGATGAGGTCTCACATATTATTGTTTTGCTGGAACTTGTAAAAAAATTTGAAAAAATAATATTTAAAATAATGAATTTTGATGTCTGCACTGGGTGAAGGGTTATCATCCCTTGGTTATAAAGAAGCAAATGCAAGATAGCCATGTCTCTTATTAGCTCATCTGACTGAAAACACATCGCGTTTTGTTTTTGTTCAAATCTACTTTCCCAGACCCATATGGAGGGGGTGGGGTGGGGGGTGGGGGGTGGGAGAAGGCTCCCAATATTAAAAAAAACACCTTCTCGTGAACTGATGGGTACAATGACTTGATATTTAGTACTTACCTTCCTATTGAGGTGTAGAATGAACTACGTTCAAATGCAGTCTGTATAGCAATATTTCTGTTAGTAATGGGAAGGGTAAGATTTTTGCCTCCCCAGAAATTTCTATTTTCTGATTTTCTAAACCGATGAGCCAATTTGCACCAAATTTGGTGTGTGATATTAGGATCATAAGTTCTTGAGTCATGCAAAAAAATTGTTTGCCCATTCCAACCCGGAAGCTAAAAATAGAAATATTTTAAAATGCCAATACTTCCCAAACCACATGGAACAGAGATCTGTTATCTAGTATGAAGTATCCTTCGGACCAATAGAATGGACAGGTACTAAAATTACCACCAGTTGGGTCATAGTGTACTGTGGAGGGACCTGGAAAATTATTTGCAAAATGTTTTAAAATCTCCAGAACCACTGATCAGTATCTTTTGATATTTGGTATACAGCATCCATAGGGGATGGGTGAGATACAAGTCTGATAAAATTAAGCCCTCGGTTTACATATGGTTCAATACAGGAGCCCAAATGTTAACTTGGTGTAATGTGAGAAGTACTCTTTAAAAGAATCTTCTTCTCCAGTTCCACCAGTCAGAATCTTTTAATATTTGGTATATCAACAAAGATTCTAAAATAAACCATTCAGGAAGTGTCAATACCATTATGTCACATAATAAATAACTCACTAGAAGCTGGAATCGTTCCAACAAAAGTGAAAATAGCGAAAGTTATACCTGTATATAAAAGCGGTAACCCCAAAGAATTTAATAATTACAGGCCGTTTAGGAAACGTCCGGTTTTCTCAAAGGTCCTTGAAAAGATAGTCTGCATTAGGTTAACATCATTCCTGAACCATTTTACATTCTCTGTGAACACCAATACGGCTTCAGAGCAAAACATTCTATCCTGCATCCGATACTACATCTCCTGCATGATGTGGCTTCAAACAATGACAAAACAACAAAAGAATACACTTTATCCATGTTTCTAGATTTATCTAAGGCATCCGACACCATCAACCATAATACTCTTTTCAAAAAGTTGGATTATTACGGAATCAGAGGCATAGCTAACGAGAAGTTATTTGACGGGGCGGGCAGTATGTTAGTTTTCAAGGTCATATGCCCCAAGGTAACTACATTTCGTGTGGTGGCCCCCAAGGCTCCATCTAAGGTCCCATACTTTTCCTAATATATATTAATGATATTACAAATTCAACAACATTTAAACTTCTCTCGTTTGCCGATGACACTACAGTATACAAATCAGTACACGAGGTTGACTCTCTTTTCCTGGAGGTCAACAAGGAAATCGACCAAATAAGCAATTGGTGCTCAGCAAATAACCTCTCCCTTAATGCAGATAAAACAAAGTGCATGTTAATTCGCCACACAAACACAAAAGTACAACTAGGAAATAGATGTATTAAAATAAATGGAAACAAGATAAGATTAGTAAGCAATTCAGGGACAGAAAAACATGTCAAATTTCTTGGTATTCTCCTGGATGAAAATCTTACCTTTAGAGAGCATGTAGCCCACGCATGTGCTAAGTTATCCAGAGCCATCTTTGTGATCAGGAAGGTCAAAAACTTACTGCCTCTAGCCGCCATGAAACAACTTTACTTCTCTCTAATCCATAGCCACATCCTGTGCGGAATCGAAGTATGAGGATAATCCTCAGCATGCAAAAATGATCCACACTCCAGAAATGTGCAATTCGCATTATAAATCGAGGCAAGTACAACTGTCACACCGACCCTTTATTCCGGAAGTCTAATATTTTAAAAATAGATGACCTCTACACAGCGCGATCGATACTCTTTATGTTTGACTTGATAAATAGAAATCTACTTATGCTGTTTAACGACATCTTCAAGATTAAATCGCGCGTTACTAATACTCGACAGTCCAGATATACTCAAATTCATCGTGACAAACCACGAACAAATTTCAGTACAAACCTGCCAAAACATAAATTACCAGCCATATGGAACGAACTCGACAATCAACTAAAACCTGTACACCCCAGACAGTTATTCAAGAAAAGACTTTACGACAAACTTGTGGGTGCGTATCACACATCTTTCGTATGCAGCATTCCGCGCTGTTAGATTGCAGAAACTGACAAGACAAGATATATATATATCAGGCGTTAACCTAATGCAGATTGCCCTGTGTTTTGCTAATAATGCTATCTGTCCGATTAATTCTCCATTACAGCAACTAGCAACCAGTGACCTCCACAATATTGATCATTAAGTATATATATATGTTACAGTAAATATGTAAAATCAGTAAATATGTATAATTCCTGAAAATTTCAGTAAATATGTATAATTGCTAAACTGATCAGGAATTATACATATTTACTGAAATTTTTAGGAATTAAACATATTTACTGAAATATCAACTGATTTTTTATACTTGTTTACTGAAAGTGTGGTTTGGGTGTATGACAAGCCATATTTAGGGGATAACTATGTTGTATTTGATTGTTTGGGGCCGTAAACGATGGTTTTACTGTCGCAAATTGAGTTTTGCCGGCGACGCGTTAGCGGAGCCGGTAAAACGGATATTTGCGACAGTAAAACCATCGTTTACGGCCCCAAACAATCAAATACAACATAGTTATCCCCATTCTAATATAATTCGGCTGAAAACGGAGATAGATTTGATCTCCCAACTATAAAACAACGACTTGTTGAAGACAACATTGTCAACAATTTAAAACTAAAAATACAGTCTTCGTGACGTCATTTGGGAGTTCCGAACCAAATCACGAAATATATTTTACGCTGCCACAATACAAATAATTCCAAACGTTTTAGTCACTTTATCACCAATAACAAAATATATTTATATTTGTACTGACAACATTTATCATGTTTAAATATTTGTGACAATCTGAAAACAAAATACGCCGGCTGCTTTCTTTATTCAAAGTTTAGAGTTCACCTTGTGATGTTTCAGTCGGCGTCGGAAAGCACTCGAGGATTTCCCATTAAAGTTAAAAAATTTGATATCTTTGATTGGAAGCCCTTGTTTATAATTACTTTTGGTTACAGAACAGTTGTTCATTTCAAACTGTTTCTGGGAAGTGGTGTCTTGGGGAATTGGGCTACTGCTATTGACATAATTGTTACAGAACGAATAGTTCACCTCTCTTGAGCAGTGGTGAATGCGTTTCTGTAGTGACTGTAGCTGTACATGTGATGTGGTGCCACGAACGCAGGTAACAAATTAGAAAATGAAAGGACCGCTTGCACTTGAAGTTGATGTTATAACATCGCTAGCGGATCTGTCAGAAATATTTGGCCTTGAACAACTAAAATTATTATTGCCAGTTCTCGGAATTTTGGTTTTCTATTTCGCACATAGCGTCCACAAATTCTTCATCGTACGAAAAATGGCTGTTTATAAATTATATTTTCATATCGCTTACTGCTTCCACACGGTTTCCGTTAAGACCGTCTAAATCAGTTTTTTAACACTCATTTCATTACTCAGCAGTCTCTGCCAAACCCCTATTCCACATTAATATTAAACTTTCCAACTTAATCCGTATTAAATACAGTTAATTACAAGAAAGATAGAGAACGTTTTTTACAGCAAGTCAGCGCGTTCACAGCGTTTGTTTACATTGGATACGGTAATCAATGACTCCAAATGGAACGAAAATAGAACGCCCACGAATACATCTTGACTTCCTAAAATAGTTTTCGACAAGATAAAATTTGCGACAGGTTACGCTGATTTTACTGTCGCAAATTTTATTGATTAACCAATCAAATTTCGAGATTTATAGTAATTGTATTAGAATATGTTTTTAATCATTTTATTGACATAATAACAGAAACAAGATATGATATGATGATGAAAATAAAATCAAACAAATAAGAAGCATACCACGAGAACACATCAGCAAATTCGATCTTGGACGATCTTGCTCTTTTTACCATTCTCTCTGCTTGCTTAAGTTGGGATTCGGCTGCTCTCTTCCTGTTCTCTAGAATGGATTCAGTGCGTTCGTCAATTTCTTCAGTGCGGTCTTCGATTTCTTCATCTTGTGGTGGTGTGTCAGTTGAAATTTATGGCATTGGTTGCTGTTGTAACACCTGGAGAAGGTCGTCTTCTGTCTGCAGCTTGGAGATGAACTCTTGTGGAAGGCTGGATGTTGTGAGGCCCACTTTGCCATCAGAACCAAGCAATGCTGCAAATGGAGTTCTCTCTATGCCGCTGTGGAAACTGGAGTTCTTTTGGAATTGCACAAACTTTAATCCAATGGTCCAGTCGGTGGTGTTTTGTCTGCCAACCAAGGGATGAGTATGTCCTTGATGTCACAGTTCGACCGCTCGATGGAACCCTGGCTCTGTGGGTGTCGAGGTTTCCCATGTACAATCACAAGATCTGGTGTTACAACAGCAACCAATGCCAGAAAATTCAACTGACACACCACCACAAGATGAAGAAATTGAAGACCGCACTGAAGAAATTGACAAACGCACTGAATCCATTCTAGAGAACAGGAAGAGAGCAGCCGAATCCCAACTTAAGCAAGCAGAGAGAATGGTAAAAAGAGCAAGATCGTCCAAGATCGAATTTGCTGATGTGTTCTCGTGGTATGCTTCTTATTTGTTTGATTTTATTTTCATCATCATATCATATCTTGTTTCTGTTATTATGTCAATAAAATGATTAAAAACATAATATGGCTTGTCATACACCTAAACCACACTTTCAGTAAACAAGTATAAAAAATCAGTTGATATTTCAGTAAATATGTATAATTCCTAAAAATTTCAGTAAATATGTATAATTCCTGATCAGTTTAGCAATTATACATATTTACTGAAATTTTCAGGAATTATACATATTTACTGATTTTACATATTTACTGTAACATATATATACTTACTTAATGATCAATATTGTGGAGGTCACTGGTTGCTAGTTGCTGTAATGGAGAATTAATCGGACAGATAGCAGCATTATTAGCAAAACACAGGGCAATCTGCATTAGGTTAACGCCTGATATATATATATCTTGTCTTGTCAGTTTCTGCAATCTAACAGCGCGGAATGCTGCATACGAAAGATGTGTGATACGCACCCACAAGTTTGTCGTAAAGTCTTTTCTTGAATAACTGTCTGGGGTGTACAGGTTTTAGTTGATTGTCGAGTTCGTTCCATATGGCTGGTAATTTATGTTTTGGCAGGTTTGTACTGAAATTTGTTCGTGGTTTGTCACGATGAATTTGAGTATATCTGGACTGTCGAGTATTAGTAACGCGCGATTTAATCTTGAAGATGTCGTTAAACGGCATAAGTAGATTTCTATTTATCAAGTCAAACATAAAGAGTATCGATCGCGCTGTGTAGAGGTCATCTATTTTTAAAATATTAGACTTCCGGAATAAAGGGTCGGTGTGACAGTTGTACTTGCCTCGATTTATAATGCGAATTGCACATTTCTGGAGTGTGGATCATTTTTGCATGCTGAGGATTATCCTCATACTTCGATTCCGCACATGATGTGGCTATGGATTAGAGAGAAGTAAAGTTGTTTCATGGCGGCTAGAGGCAGTAAGTTTTTGACCTTCCTGATCACAAAGATGGCTCTGGATAACTTAGCACATGCGTGGGCTACATGCTCTCTAAAGGTAAGATTTTCATCCAGGAGAATACCAAGAAATTTGACATGTTTTTCTGTCCCTGAATTGCTTACTAATCTTATCTTGTTTCCATTTATTTTAATACATCTATTTCCTAGTTGTACTTTTGTGTTTGTGTGGCGAATTAACATGCACTTTGTTTAATCTGCATTAAGGGAGAGGTTATTTGCTGAGCACCAATTGCTTATTTGGTCGATTGTTGACCTCCAGGAAAAGAGAGTCAAGCTCGTGTACTGATTTGTATACTGTAGTGTCATCGGCAAACGAGAGGAGTTTAAATGTTGTTGAATTTGTAATATCATTAATATATATTAGGAAAAGTATGGGACCTTAGATGGAGCCTTGGGGGACACCACACGAAATGTAGTTACCTTGGGGCATATGACCTTGAAAACTAACATACTGCCCGCCCCGTCAAATAACTTCTCGTTAGCTATGCCTCTGATTCCGTAATAATCCAACTTTTTGAAAAGAGTATTATGGTTGGTGGTGTCGGATGCCTTAGATAAATCTAGAAAAATGGATAAAGTGTATTCTTTTGTTGTTTTGTCATTGTTTGAAGCCACATCATGCAGGAGATGTAGTATCGGGTGCAGGATAGAATGTTTTGCTCTGAAGCCGTATTGGTGTTCACAGAGAATGTAAAATGGTTCAGGAATGATGTTAACCTAATGCAGACTATCTTTTCAAGGACCTTTGAGAAAACCGGACGTATACTAAACGGCCTGTAATTATTAAATTCTTTGGGGTTACCGCTTTTATATACAGGTATAACTTTTGCTATTTTCACTTTTGTTGGAACGATTCCAGCTTCTAGTAAGTTATTTATTATGTGACATAATGGTATTGGCACTTCCTGAATGGTTTATTTTAGAATCTTTGTTGAGAAACCAAATATTAAAAGATTCTGACTGGTGGAACTGGAGAAGAAGATTCCTTTAAAGAGTACTTCTCACATTACACCAAGTTAACATTTGGGCTCCTGTATTGAACCATATGTAAACCGAGGGCTTAATTTTATCAGACTTGTATCTCACCCATCCCCTATGGATGCTGTATACCAAATATCAAAAGATACTGATCAGTGGTTCTGGAGATTTTAAAACATTTTGCAAATAATTTTCCAGGTCCCTCCACAGTACACTATGACCCAACTGGTGGAAATTTTAGTACCTGTCCATTCTATTGGTCCGAAGGATACTTCATATTAAATAACAGATCTCTGTTCCATGTGGTTTGGGAAGTATTGGCATTTTAAAATATTTCTATTTTTAGCTTCCGGGTTGGAATGGGCAAACAATTTTTTTGCATGACTCAAGTACTTATGACCCTAATATCACACACCAAATTTGTTGCAAATCGGCTCATCGGTTTAGAAAATCAGAAAATAGAAATTTCTGGGGAGGCAAAAATCTTACCCTTCCCATTACTAACGGAAATATTGCTATACAGACTGCATTTGAACGTAGTTCATTCTACACCTCAATAGGAAGGTAAGTACTAAATATCAAGTCATTGTACCCATCAGTTCACGAGAAGGTGTTTCTTTTAATATTGGGAGCCTTCTCCCACCCCCCCCCCCCACCCCCTCCATATGGGTCTGGGAAAGTTGATTTGAACAAAAACAAAACGCGATGTGTTTTCAGTCAGATGAGCTAATAAGAGACATGGCTATCTTGCATTTGCTTCTTTATAACCAAGGGATGATAACCCTTCACCCAGTGCAGACATCAAAATTCATTATTTTAAATATTATTTTTTCAAATTTTTTTACAAGTTCCAGCAAAACAATAATATGTGAGACCTCATCGGCATGAGGTCAACAAGCTCGTTCCCATGAAGCGTCACATGATAGGGTTTTGTTGTAAATGTTTTGAAAAAAGATTTTTTTTTTCATCTCCTGAATTTCATATCATGCTGGCGGGTGCAGCTGATTCATTGAGTGAAGCATTAAAATCACTGGTACTACTCATGAATACACATTCAAATGTAATATGAGTGTGAAAGGTAAATTTGATGCCGTAGTATAGTAAAGAAATTATGGCTGTGAACGGGAAAATGTCGCTTACCATTCAACACTCAACTGTGACCTTGAACTTATGTCCAGCAAAAGTAGAACTATCATTGAAGGCGATGAATACCCCAACTTCTGTCTTACTAGAATGCACCTCTGAATGGTGAGCTTGAAAAGCCAATAATAATTCTAAGTTCATGGGAGATAACCTAGTTAAAATTGTCTCAGATAAAAAATTATTATCATATGCCCACTTATCAGTCATAATGTCCGAGACGTTTGATCAAAATTCGTTCGTTAATGAAGGCGGTGTTCCACACACAAAAATCTCATGTACATATCTAAATACGAAGTTGTAAGTTGAAGGGGAGATAATCTCGAAATAAACATCACAGATGAAAAAGTTGGAAATATGTGCATATTCACTTATTAGTCACTATGTTCAAGACGTTTCATTGAAATCGGTTCAATAAAATAGGATTTGCACACACAAGAATCACATTTGAAAATCCATAATAAATCTAAGTTCATGGGAGAGAACCTGGTTAAAATTGTTGCAGGTCAAAAATCTTAGAATATGCACATGTCCACTTGTTAGTCATAATGTTTGAGACGTTTGACCAAACTTTGTTCATTCATGAAGGAAGAGTTTCACACACAAAACTCTCATGTGCAAATCTATATTAAATCTTCTCAGTTGAAGGGGAGATAACCTGGTAAAAATGATCACAGGTGGAAAATTTGGAAATATGTGCATGTTCACTCATTAATCGCCATGTTTAAGAAGTTTCATAGAAATCGGCTTATTCTGGTAAGCATTTGTTAACCCTCCATGGGCTGTACAGACGAAAGATCATACCTTGGAGCCGATTAGGCAATTTGGCACAAAAAACTCCGGCTTTATGCTTAATCGCTGCTCTACAGTAGTCTACAATAGTGCCCAATTCCATTCCAAACTGATAGAGTCGGGACGAATAGTACTCTCACTTTCCACGCGATGCATGGTGTTCTCCACGCGGTCTCGACACTTGCAACAGATGCCAAAATGTCGGCCAGGGTGCGTAGAACAAGTTCTGAAAATCAGAAGTCGCTGCCTTCAGCGGTCGGGATACGGTTCGTGTTTGTGTGAAGTGCAATTTTAATTACTAATTGGCAAATTTTCGTTAATCGTTTCCCGCCAAAAAACCTACTCACCGCCGATTTCTTTCCACTTCAGCTTCTGCGAATTATCTAAGGTTTAAAGATAGTGTCAGGATACCCCCCCCCCCCCCCCGCACTTCCCCACCTTGGCGGCGTTCTGGGTCGAAAGTCTCGAAAATGGCAAGAGGCTACATTAACGTATGGCAACGGTATAAACTACAAGTAGTAAGGACGATATTGAGACAAACAATCATATCTTGGAGTCGGTAAGGCAATGAGGCACCAAAACCTTGGACGTTATGCTCAATCGCAGCTCTACAGTCGTCTACAACACTGCCCATGTCCATTCTAAACTGATAGAGTCGGGACGAATAGTACTCTCACATTCCAAGCGATGTGTGGTGTTTCCCAGGCGGTCCGGACGCTCCAAACAGATCCCAAAATGTCGGCTGCGTTCGTAGAACAAGTTCTGAAAATTTCAAGTCGCTGCCTCCAGCGGCCTGGACACGGTTCGTGTATGTCAGAAGTGCTATTTTAATGTCCAATATGCAAATCTTCGTCAATCTTTTCCTGCCTGCCAGAAACCCAATCACCGCCAATTTCTTTTCACTTTAAACTTCTGACGATTCTCTTAGGTTTAAAGGTTGTGTTGGGATCCCTGGGTGGCGGTCTTAAAGAAGCAACTTCCATTTACAGCCAACTTTCCACCAGTCACACACAATTGTAACATTTAAGTGGACTTACTCCAGAGAGAGAGAGAGAGAGAGAGAGGGAGAGAGAGGGGAGGGGGCACTAAAGGAGTCTGCGACCATTCACGACGTCTTTTTTCGAACTGGCTTGAAAAGGAAGGACCAAATTCTATATCCCAGCCAATTCTAGGCAGATTTCAATGAAATTTTCACTCGTTGTTCATGGATAGTTGCGGCATCACATTTCGTCACCTAAAATTCGAAAAGAGCGCATGCGCATGGATTTCTCTGAAAACTCTGTAGGTTTTAAGTAAAAATGGCCATTCGCTCTTTAGGCTTTTCCCTCTGGAAAAAACTATTGTTTTTCTACGGATTATTATTATTATTTTTTTTTTTAGGCTTTTCCCTCAGGAAAAGACTATTGTTTTTCTACGGATTATTATTATTTATTTATTTTTTTTTTTTAGGCTTTTCCCTCTGGAAAAGACTATTGTTTTTCTACGGATTATTATTATTTTTTTTTTTTTTTTTTTTTTTTTTTAGGCTTTTCCCTCTGGAAAAGACTATTGTTTTTCTACGGATTATTATTTTTTTTTTTGGGGGGGGGGGGGAGGGGGGGGGGGGTTGGGTTTTTTTTTTTTCCACACATTTTTGTCCGTACGATTCAGAAGCCATTTTGGAACCGATTTTCACACAATTTGGCACACGTATCGACTGGCAAAAAATCTAAAAATGTACCAAAGCATTTCGCCAGAATGGGCAAAAAACTGCCAAAATTGGGGTTTATCGGCACTTTCTCGAAACACGTCTTTAGGATTTTTTTTAAACATACATCATTACTAGACCTGCCTATGACACAACCTTTGATACACACGACATATTAGGCGATGCATATGGTAACCCTCCACAGGCTGCCAAACATCGAAATTTTGATGAAATGGGCCGGTTTCAGACCCCCACAACACCCAAACGATACCCGAGAGGTAAACATAACTTCCTTTATTGCAAGTGGAATTCACCGAGGATCATTTTTGTAAGTAATAAGGGTGTTCAGAAAACCAAGTGTTAACCCGTTTTGGGCTGGTTAAACAGCAATACCCCAAAAAAGCTCAAAACTTCATGTTTTCTGTGGATTTCTCTAAACGAGTCTTATAGATTTTCAAGAAAAATTGGTCACTCTCAGGTCTTGGTGTGACATTACAAGCTGCATGGATAAAATATTCCGGTCAGCATTAGTTAACCCTCCCCGAGCTGCTAAACGTAAAAATTGTGATAAAATGGGCTGTTTTTAGACACCAACAGCACCCAAACGATATACCTCAGAGAAAGGGGCCTTCATTTATCGGACGCAAAATTGATCAGAAAATATTTTTGAAAGTGGTAAGGGTATTCAAAATTTGACGTCTTAACCCATTTTGGGCTGGTTAAAGAGAGATACCCATTAAAATCTTAAAATACCCATTTTCTGTGGATTTCTCTAACAACATCTTGTAGGTTTTCAAGAAAAATCGGCTATTTGCAGGTCTTGGTGTGACATTACAAGTCGCATGAACAAAATATTCCGGTCAGCATTAGTTAACCCTCCCCGGGCTGCTGAAGGTCAAAATTGCGATAAAATGGGCTGTTTTTGCACACCAACAGCACCCAAAGGGGACACCACAAAGAAAAGTGCCTTCTTTTATCGTGCGTATAATTTATATGGAAACATTTTTGTGAGTAGTAAGGGTATTCAAAAGTCGACGTCTTAACCCATTTTTGCAGGCTAAAGAGAGATATCCCTTGAAAGCTTTAAATTCTCATTTTCTGTGAATTTCCCTAACAGTAACTTGTAGGGTTTCAAGACAAATTGACTATTCGTAGGTGTTTCTGTGACATTACAAGTTGCATGGACAAAATACTCCGGTGAGCGTTTTTTAACCATCTACAAGCTGCCAAGCATCGTAATGTTGTTAACATGGGACTTTTTTCAGACATGCACAGCACCTAATGTATACATGAGAGATAAACATAATCTCCTTTGTTTGAAGTGGAATTCACAGAGGACCATTTTTGTAAGTAATAAAGGTATTCAAAAAGCCAAGCGTTAACCCCTGTTGGGGAGGTTAACAGGGATACCCATCAAAAGCTTAAAAAATCGTTTTCCCTGGATTTCTTTACAAACATTTTGTGGGGTTTTCAAGAGAAAATGGCCGTTGATAGGTCTTGGTGTCATATGACCAGTTGCATGGATCAATTATTCTGGTAGGCATTTGTTAACCCTTCATGGGCTGCTAAATGTAAAAAAAATTGAGGAAATAGTCTGTTTTTGGACACCAAGAACATCAAATGGAAATGCCACAGAGAAACGTAACTTCTTTTACCGGATGCAAAACTGATAGGGAAACATTGATATTGATATTAACCCATTCTACCATTAATGATGGGTTTTACCTAAACGTTTTTTTATCAAACCTAAACCGAGTCATTTGAGACTACTATACTCACCTTTCTCATAACATCAATGAAGGAACTTTAGTGAGACAGTTAAAAACAATTCATCAGACACTGTGGGGTCAAGAAAAATCATGGAATCTAATCGGGAAAAGCCATGATTCTCGAGAATCATAAAGTCTATTTTTTTTTTTTTTTTTTTTTTTTTTTTTCCACACATTTTGTCTGTACGATTCAGAAGCCATTTTCGAACCGATTTTCACGAAATTTTGCACACGCATAGAGGGGCACAAAATCTAAAAATGTACCGAAGTGGAATTTTTCGATTTAAACCCCATATTTCGTCAGAATTGGCAAAAAACTGCCAAAATTGGGGTTTATCGGCACTTTCTCGAAACACGTCTTGTAGATTTTTTTTATACATTCGTAATTGCTAGACCTGTCAGTGACACGACCCTTTGACACACACGACATATCAGGCGATGCATATGGTAACCCTCCACAGGCTGCCAAACATCGAAATTTTGATGAAATAGGCCGGTTCAGGCCCTCACTGCACCAAACAATACATGAGAGATAAACATAACTCCTTTATTGGGAGTGGAATTCACCGAGGATCATTTTTGTCAGTAATAAGGGTGTTCAAAAAACCAAGCGTTAACCCGCTTTGGGCTGGTTAAACAGCAATACCCCCATAAAGCTAAAAAATTTGTGTTTTCCGTGGATTTCTCTAAACGGGTCTTGTAGATTTCAAGAAAAATTTGTCACTCCCAGGCCTTGGTGTGACAATAGAAGTTGCATGGACAAAATACTGCGGTGAGCATTTGTTAACCCTCCACGGCTGCTAAAAGTCAAAATTGTGATAAAATGGGCTGGTTGTTTGGACGCCAACAGCACCCAATGGGTACGCCACAAAGAAACGTGCCTTCTTTTATCGAGCGCACAATCTATATGGAAAACATTTTTGTAAGTAGTAAGGGTATTCAAAAGTCGAAGTCTTAACCCATTTTGGGACAGGCTAAAGAGAGAGACCCCTTAAAATCTTAAAATTCCCATTTTCTGTGGATTTCTCTAAAAACATCCTGTAGGTTTTCAAGAAAAATGGACTACTCGCAGGTCTTTGTGTGCTATTACAAGTTGCATGGACAAAATATTCCGGTGAGCGTTTATTAACCCTCTAGAGGCTGCCAAGCATCGTAATTTTGTTGAAATGGGCTGTTTTCAGGCATGCACATCACCCAACGTGTACCTGAGAAATAAACATAATCTCCTTTGTTGGAAGTGGAATTCACCGAAGACCATTTTTGTAAGTAATAAGGGTGTTCAAAAACCAAGCGTTAACCCATTTTGTGGTTGTTAATAGTGATACCCATCAAAGGCTTAAAAATTTATGTTTTCCCTGGATTTCTTTACAAACATGTGGTAGGGTTTTCAAGAGAAAATGGCCATTGATAGGTCATGGTGTCACATTACCAGCTGATTGGATAAAGTATTCCTCTAAGCATTTGTTAACCCTCCATGGCTGCTAAATGTCAAAATTTTGAAAAAAATATTCTGTTTTTGAACAACAACAACATCAAATGGGAATACAACAGTGGAACGTAACTTCTTTTACCGGACGCAAAACTGACATGGAAACATTTTTGTAAGTAGTAAATGTGTTCAAAGATCGAGGTCTTAACCCATTTTTGACTGGTTAAGGAGATATACCCCTTAAAAGCTTAAAATTCCAGTTTTATGTGGATTTCTCAATTTCTCAACAAAAAAAAATTCAAGAGCAATTGACCATTCGCAGGTCTTCGAGTGACATTACAAGTTGCGATGAACAATATGTTTCGGTAAGCATTTGTTAACCCCCCCTCCCCCCCCCCCCACCCCCTGAGGCTGCCAAGGCATTGACATTTGGAGAAAATGGGCTGTTCTTGGGCAACCATAACACCAAATGTGTACCTACGAGATAAACATAACCTCCTTCATTGGAAGTGGAATTCACCGTCGATCATTTTTGTAAGTGATGAAGATCTTCACCAAACCAAGCATTAACCCTTTAGAGCTGTTTAAAGAGAGATACCCCTCAAAAGGTTAAAAATTCATGTTATCTGAGGATTTCTTTAAAAACATCCCGTAGATTTTCAGGAAAAAATGGCCATTCTCATATCTTAGTGTGACCTTACAAGGTGCATGTACAAAAATATTCCTGTAAGCATTTGTTAACCCTATGCAGGTTCTCAAACATCAAAATGTTGATAAAATAGGCTGTGTTTGCGTACCCACAGCACCCGAAGTTGGGAGGAGAGATCAAAATAAGTGAAGTAGAATTCACTGAGAATTATTTTTGGAAGTAATAAGAGTATTCCAAAAAACAACACTTAACCCGTTTTGGCTGGAAAAACAATGATACCCATCAAAAGCTTAAAATTCCTGTTCTCCTGGATTTCTCTGAAAGCATCTTGTAGATTTTAAAGAAAAAATGGCCATTCACAGTTCTTGGTCTGATATTACAAGTGCATGAATAAATATTCCTGTTGGCACTTGTTAACCCTCTACAATCTGCCAGACATCAATATTTTGGATACATTTGAGATAAAATGGACCATTTTTAAACACTCAGTGAGTATGTGTCAAACAAACATAACTCCTTTTGTCGGTCATTGACTTGTTGGACGACGATATTGACATTAACCCACTCCACCGTTAATGATGGTTTTTACCTAAACAATTTTTTATCAAACTGTGTCATTTGAGACTACTAGCTTCACCTTTCTCATAACATCAATGAAGGAAATTCAGTGAGACAGTTAAAAACAATTCATCAGACACTGTGGGGTCATGAAAAAATCATGGAATCTCATCGGGAAAAGCCATGATTCTCCAGAATCATAAAGTCTAGTTTTTGGGGTTTTTTTTTTCCACACATTTTGTCCGCACGATTCCGAAGCCATTTCCGGACCGATTTTCACAAAATTTTGCACACGCATAGAGGGGCACAAAATCTAAAAATGTACCAAAGCGAATTTCGATTTAACCCTTATTTCGTCAGAATTGGCAAAAAACTGTCAAAATTGGGGTTTATCGGCACTTTCTCGAACACACGTCTTGTAGATTTTTTTTAAACCTTCATCATTGATAGACCTGTCTGTGCCACGACCTTTCATACACATGACATATCAGGCGATGCATATGGTAACCCTCCACAGGCTGCCAAACATCGAAATTTTGATGAAATGGGCCGTTTTCAGGCCCCCAGAGCACCCAAACGATACTAGAGAGTTAAACATAACTTCCTTTATTGAAGTGGAATTCACACGGAGATCATTTTGTAAGTAATAATGGTGTTCAAAAAACCAAGCATTAACTCGTTTTGGGCCTGGTTAAAACAGCAATACCCCCAAAAAGCTAAAAAATTCAGGTTTTCCGTGGATTTCTCTAAACGAGTCTTGTAGATTTTCATGAAAAAATTGTCACTCTCCAGGCCTTGATGTGACAATAGAAGTTGCATGACAAAATACTTCGGTGAGCATTTGTTAACCCTCCACGGGCTGCTAAAAGTCAAAATTGTGATAAAATGGGCTGTTTTTGGACGCAACGGCACCCAACGGGTACGCCACAAAGAAAAGTGATTTCTTTTATCGAGTGCACAATCTATAGGGAAACATTTTTGTAAGTAGTAAGGGTATTCAAAAAACGAAGTCTTAAACCATTTTGGGCAGGTTAAAATCTAAAAATTCCCATTTTCTGTGGATTTCTCTAAGTACATTCCATAGGTTTTCAAGAAAAATTGACTACTTGCAGGTCTTTGTGTGACATTACAAGTGGCATGGACAAAATATTCCGCTGAGCGTTTATTAACCCTCTACAGAATGCCAAGCATCATAATTTTGTTGAAATGGGCTGTTTTCGAACACACACAGCACGCAATGTATGTCCGAGAGTTACACATAATCTCCTTTGTTGGAAGTGGAATTCACTGAGGACCATTTTTGTAAGTAATGAGGGTATTCAAAAACTCAAGCGTTAACCCCCTTTGGGGTGGTTATTAGCGATAACCATCAAAAGCTAAAAAAAAAAATTATGTTTTCCGTGGATTTCGTAACAAACATCTTGTAAGTTTTCAACAGAAAATGGCCATTGATAGGTCTTGGAGTCACATTACCGGTTGCTTGGATAAAATATTCCAGTAAGCATTTGTTAACCCTCCATGGGCTGCTAAATGTCAACATTTTGAAAAAATAGTCTGTTTTTGGACACCAACAACAACAAATGGGAATGCCACAGAGATACATAACTTCTTTTACCAGATGCAAAACTGACAGAGAAAAATTTAGTAAGTAGTAAGAGGTATTCAAAAAATCGAGGTCTTAACCCATTTTCGCCTGGTTAAGATGTACCCCTTAAAAACTTAAAATTCCAGTTTTCTGTTGATTTCTCCAAAAAATCTAGTAAGTATTCAAGAAAAATTGACCATTTGCAGGTCTTGGAGTGACATTACAAGTTACATAGACAAACTATTCCGGTAAGCGTTAGTTAACTCTCCAGAGGCTGCAAAGCATAGAAATTTTGAGAAAAATGGACTGTTCTTGGGCACCCATTGCACGCAATGTGTTCTGCGAGATAAACATAACCTCCTTCTTTGGAAGTGGAATTCATCAGACCAAGCATTAACCCATTTAGGGCTGGTCTTAACCCGTTTTGGGCTGGTTAAACAGCGGGTACCCATCAAAGACTTAAAATTTCATGTTTTCCCTGGATTTCTTTAAAAACATCTTGTAGAGTTCAAGAAAAAATGGCCATTCACAGGTCTTCATGTGACATTACAAGTTACATGGACAAAATATTCCGTTGAGCATTCGTTAACTCTCCACGAGCTGCTAAACATCAAAAATGTTGATAAAATGGATTGTTTTCAGACACCAAGAGCACCCAATGGATATGTAACAGAGAAATATAACTTCTTTTACTGCGCGTAGAATTCACAGAGGATCAGTTTTGTAAGTAGTAAGGGTATTTAAAAGAATGAAACTTAACCTATTTTAGACTGGATAAGGAGAGATACCCCTTAGAGACTTAACTTTACATTTTCTGTGGATTTCGCTAACTGCTTGTTGGCGATTTTCAAGAACAATTGGACATTGGCAGGTCTTACAAATTGCATAGATAGAATATTCCGCTAGTCGTTTGTTAATCCCGCTACAGGCTGCTAAACGTCAAAATTTTGATAAAACGGCTGTTTTCGGGCAGCAAATGGTATGTAATAGGTAAACATAACCTCTTTTACTCAGAATTCATGAGGGATAATGTATGATAGATTAAGGGTATTCAAGGGAGCGTGGTGGCTCAGTGGTAGACTGTTGTACTTCTATGCTAGAGGTCCTGAGTCCGATCCCCGTCCGTGACGACTCACGTTGTGTCCTTGGGCAAGGCACTTTAGCCGGTTGCCGACATGGGGGCAGGATGACGCCGTGTACTAAGGCATACTGCACGTGGATGGTACGTATGTCTTCACCCTCTGTAACCCTGCTTGAGCGGAGCTTGAACAGAGTTAGAATGTTGAGGAGCTGACAGTTGCTCGTCGATGCTTGGTGGTTCTCTCCGTGTACTCCGGCTTCCTCCACCTATAAAACTGTCACGGTCACGATTAGCCATTGTGCATAAGTATGTGACCTTAAACACCAATAAACAAACAAATAAATAAATAAATAAATAAATAAATAAATAAATAAATAAATAAATTAATAAATAAGGGTATTCAAAAACCAAGCCTTAATCCTGTTTATAGGATTAAAGACAGACAGCCCATGCCGTGTACGCTGCCTACATTACTTGTAAAATCGACACCCTCACTAAATCTACTCCAAGGTGCGGTGTCGGGACCGACCACCTGACGGTTCTGACCTCATTAGATAACACTCCTTCGTTGTATTATCAGCATGCATTTCCCCAAGAAGCAAAGACAAAAATACGTCTGCGGAAAATAATGGCAAATATTTTATTTAGTCTGTATTTTGTCCGTATAGAAAATGTCTCGCCCCACATATACCTAAACATGATTCAATGATACAATTGGACATATTTCTCTCATAAAACGTGAAAAAACACTTGATTTATTGCATTTTAGGATTGCGCATGTGTATTCTAAGAAGATTCCCTGTCTGTTATTAAACTACGGCGTGTCTTTGATCTCGTTTGGGACGATCAGTGATTAGCACCTTTTCGACAAGAGCCATCGAAATTGAAAATAAAAAAAAATAATCAAATTTCACTAAAACCTTTTGCAGAATCGTGTTTTTCAGAAAACGCTTTCGCGATTGCGTGTGTCGTTTTCAAAATTCGGATCAGTAAGCACGAAATTATAAATATGTTGTTGTCAATAACAAAATTGAAAGCATGTCGGTCAAACTTGCATGACGTCAGAACTCGACTCGGGTAAAATACTGCGGTGTAGTGAAAGGACGAGAGTAAGAAACGCTGATATCGCAGTAGGCTTTAAAATGTCCATGGAATGTCCTAAAATCAAGTTTATATTTGCAGCTTTATTGCAAATAGGTTTCCCGTTGTTTCTTGTTGAAATGTTATTTCCGTCAAGGCCAAGTACCATAGAAAATTTGGAATACTGGGCAGTGGGATAGGACACCTGCCCCATGAACAACTGATTCCTATTAAAATTAATTAGCGGGGACATCCCCCCATGCTGTTTATTTTACCTAGGACACCTGCCCCCTTCTGTTTTTTTTTACCTAGGACACATGCCCCCGCCCTACTGTTAGATTAGATTAAACATATTTTATTTGCCATTTGACAATGCAAATCAGGAAATCAGGATTGGAGGACAAGTGCTTACCACTTAGAAGCCCCTCCGTTCCTGTACAGTGACTTATAATTTACAATATGGAAGAACGTATTCCATAAATAACAGAATCTAGCAAAATCTAAATATTATAAACATTATAGACAAACACAAATTAAACTGAGAGAAAGAGAGAGAGAGAGAGAGAGAGAGAGAGAGAGACAGAGAGAGAGAGAGAGAGAGAGAGGGAGGGAGAGAGAGAGAGAGAGAGAGAGAAGAGATCAAAAGAATAAATAGAATATAAAGAAAAAAAGAAAACATGAAATACAACATTAGATCCAGTGATGATGCCCGCCACCCACCCATTTGCATTCTGTAGTATCTTGGCCGTAATGGGAGTCTAAATTAACATCTTGATAACAGGCACTGAGCATAGGTTTTCACTTCTGGGGATGTTCACACAACTGTTTTTTCACCAAGTACACCTGCCCTGCCCCCGTTTGTTTGCTAACCGGCCCCTCCCCATTGACCTTTCTATTTTTAGAAGCACCCGGGCCGACGGGGAGAGGGCGTTGTTGGGAGCATGGCTAGATTTTGCTATAAAATGGGGTTGAAGGAAGGTACCCTCAAATCTGGGTCGAAAGTGGCGAAAATTACAAAAGGCTACTTCAACGTATGGTAACGGTATAAACTACAGGCGATCTGGGCGATGTACAGACGGAAAATCATACCTTGGAGCCGGTTAGGCAATTTGGCACAAAAAAACTCCGACTTTATGCTCAGTCGCTGCTCTACAGTAGTCTACAACAGTCCCCAAGTCCATTCCAAACTGGTAGAGTCGGGACGAATATTACTCTCACTTTCCATGCGATGCGTGGTGTTCTTCACGCAGCCTCGACACTCGCAACAGATGCCAAAATGTCGGCCAGGGTGCGTAGAAGAAGTTCTGAAAATTAGAAGTCGCTGCCTTCAGCGGTCGAGACACGGTTCATGTTTGTGAGAAGTGCAATTTTAAAGTCTAATTGGCAAATTTTCGTTAATCGTTTCCCGCCAAAAAACCTACTCACCGCCGATTTCTTTTCACTTCAACTTCTGACGATTATCTGAGGTTTAAAGATAGTGTCAGGATACCCCTCCCCCGCCGCCGGTTAGGCAATGTGGCACCGAAACCTGGGATGTTATGCTCAATCGCAGCTCCACAGTCGTCTACAACACTGCCCGTGTCCATTCTAAACTGATAGAGTCGGGACGAATAGTACTCTCACATTCCAAGCGATGCGTGGTGTTTTCCACGCGGTCCGGACACTCCAAGCAGATCCCAAAATGTCGGCCAGGGTTCGTAGAACAAGTTCTGAAAATTTCAAGTCGCTGCTTCCAGCGGTCTGAACACCGTTCGTGTATGTCTGAAGTGCTATTTTAATGTCCAATATGCAAATCTTCGTCAATCTTTTCCTGCCTGCCAGAAACCCACTCACCGCCAATTTCTCTTGACTTTAAACTTCTGAGATTCTCGTAGGTTTAAAGGTTGTGTTGGGATCCGTGGTGGCTGTCTTAAAGAAGCAACTTCCATTTACAGTCAACTCTCCACCAGTCACACACAATTGTAACATTTAAGTGGACTTACTCCAGCGAGGAGACACTGAAGGATTCTGCGCCCATTCCCGACGTCTTTTTTCGAACTGGCTTGAAATGGAAGGACGAAATTCAAACAATTACCTCCTCTCTCCAAAACACCATATCTCAGCCAATTCTAGGCAGATTTCCATGAAATTTTCACGCCTTGTTCATGAATAGTTGTGGCATCACTTTCCATGAAGAGCGACATGAATTTCACATTTCGTCACGTCGAATTGGAAAAGAGCGTATGCGCAGGGATTTCTCTGAAAACATCTTGGAAGATTTTAAAGAAAAAATGGCCATTTGCAGTTCTTAGTGTGACATTACAAGTTGCATGGAAAAATATTCCTGTTAGCACTTGTTTACCCTCTACAAGCTGCCAGTCATCAATATTTTGGATACATTTGAGATAAAATGGACCATTTTCAAATAGACACAGCACTCAGTGGGTATGTGTGAAATAAACATAACTCCTTTTGTGGGTCATTAACTTGTTAGACGACGATATTGATAATAACCCACTCTACCGTTAATGATGGTTTTTTCCCTAAACAATGTTTTTATCAAACTGAGTCATTTGAGACTACTATACACTCACCTTTCTCATAACATCAATAACGGAACTTCAGTGAGACAGTAAAAACAATTCATCAGACACTTTGGGGGCATGAAGAATCATGGAATCTCATCGGGAAAAGCCATGATTCTCCAGAATCATAAAGTCTAGTTTTTTGGGTTTTTTTTTGGGGGGGGGGGGGGGGGGGGGGGGGGGGGGGCTCCACACATTTTGTCCGCACGATTCCGAAGCCATTTTCGGACCGATTTTCACAAAATTTTGCACACGCATAGAGGGGCACAAAATCTAAAAATGTACGAAAGCGGAATTTTCGATTTAACCCTTATTTCGTCAGAATTGGCAAAAAACTGTCAAAATTGGGGTTTATCGGCACTTTCTCGAAACACGTCTTGTAGATTTTTTTTAAACCTTCATCATTGGTAGACCTGTCTGTGCCACGACCTTTGATACACATGACATATCAGGCGATGCATATGGTAACCCTCCACAGGCTGCCAAACATCGAAATTTTGATGAAATGGGCCGGTTTCAGGCCCCCAGAGCACCCAAACGATACACGAGAGATAAACATAACTTCCTTTATTTGAAGTGGAATTCACCGGAGATCATTTTTGGAATTAATAATGGTGTTCAAAAAACCAAGCATTAACCCGTTTTGGGCTGGTTAAACAGCAATACCCCAAAAAAGCTCAAAAATTCAGGTTTTCCATGGATTTCTCTAAACGCGTCTTGTAGATTTTCATGAAAAAATTGTCACTCCCAGGCCTTGATGTGACAATAGAAGTTGCATAGACAAAATTCTCCGGTGAGCATTTGTTAACCCTCCACGGGCTGCTAAAAGTCAAAATTGTGATAAAATGGGCTGTTTTTGGACGCCAACGGCACCCAACGGTTACGCCACAAAGAAAAGTGATTTCTTTTATCGAGCGCACAATCTATAGGGAAACATTTTTGTAAGTAGTAAGGGTATTCAAAAAACGAAGTCTTAACCCATTTTGGGCAGGCTAAAGAGAGAGACCCCTTAAAATCTAAATATTCCCATTTTCTGTGGATTTCTCTAAATACATTCCATAGGTTTTCAAGAAAAATTGACTACTTGCAGGTCTTTGTGTGACATTACAAGTGGCATGGACAAAATATTCCGCTGAGCGTTTATTAACCCTCTACAGAATGCCAAGCATCATAATTTTGTTGAAATGGGCTGTTTTCGGACACACACAGCACGCAGTGTATGTCCGAGAGTTACACATAATCTCCTTTGTTGGAAGTGGAATTCACTGAGGACCATTTTTGTAAGTAATAAGGGTATTCAAAAACCCAAGCGTTAACACCTTTTGGGGTGGTTATTAGCAATACCCATCAAAAGGTAAAAAAAAATCATGTTTTCCGTGGATTTCGTTACAAACATCTTGTAAGTTTTCAACAGAAAATGGCCATTGATAGGTCTTGGAGTCACATTACCGGTTACATGGATAAAATATTCCAGTAAGCATTTGTTAACCCTCCATGGGCTGCTAAATGTCAACATTTTGAAAAAATAGTCTGTTTTTGGACGCCAACAACAACAAATGGGAATGCCACAGAGATACATAACTTCTTTTACCGGATGCAAAACTGACAGAGAAAAATTTAGTGAGTAGTAAGGGTATTCAAAAAATCGAGGTCTTAACCCATTTTCGCCTGGTTAAGATGTACCCCTTAAAAGCTTCAAATTCCAGTTTTCTGTGGATTTCTCCAAAAAATCTAGTAAGTATTCAAGAAAAATTGACCATTTGCAGGTCTTGGAGTGACATTACAAGTTACATAGACAAAATATTCCGGTAAGCGTTAGTTAACTCTCCAGAGGCTGCAAAGCATAGAAATTTTGAGAAAATGGACTGTCCTTGGGCACCCATTGCACGCAATGTGTACCTGCGAGATAAACATAACCTCCTTCTTTGAAAGTGGAATTCATCAGACCAAGCATTAACCCTTTTAGGGCTGGTCTTAACCCGTTGTGGGCTGGTTAAACAGCGATACCCATCAAAGACTTAAAATTTCATGCTTTCCCTGGATTTCTTTAAAAACATCTTGTAGTTTTCAAGAAAAATGGCCATTTACGGGTCTTCATGTGACATTACAAGTTACATGGACAAAATATTCCGTTGAGCATTCGTTAACTCCCCACGAGCTGCTAAACATCAAAATGTTGATAAAATGGATTGTTTTCAGGCACCAAGAGCACCCAATGGATATGTAACAGAGAAATATAACTTCTTTTACTGCGCGTAGAATTCACAGAGGATCAGTTTTGTAAGTAGTAAGGGTATTTAAAAGAATGAAACTTAACCTATTTTAGACTGGATAAGGAGAGATACCCCTTAAAAGCTTAAAATTTACATTTTCTGTGGATTTCGCTAACTGCTTGTTGGCAATTTTCAAGAACAATTGGACATTGGCAGGTCTTACAAATTGCATAGATAGAATATTCCGCTAGTCGTTTGTTAATCCCGCTACAGGCTGCTAAACGTCAAAATTTTGATAAAATCGGCTGTTTTCGGACAGCAAATGGGTATGTAATAGGTAAACATAACCTCTTTTATCAGACTTAGAATTCATGAGGGATAATGTATGATAGTGTTAAGGGTATTCAAGGGAGCGTGGTGGCTCAGTGGTAGACTGTTGTACTTCTATGCTAGAGGTCCCGAGTTCGATCCCCGTCCGGGACGACTCACGTTGTGTCCTTGGGCAAGGCCCTTTAGCCCGGTTGCCGACATGGGGGCACGATGATGCCATGTACTAAGGCATACTGCACGTCAATGGTACATATGTCTTCACCCTCTGTAACCCTGCTTGAGCGGAGCTTGAACAGAGTTAGAATGTTGAGGAGCTGACAGTTGCTCATCGATGCTTGGTGGTTCTCTCCGTGTACTTCCTCCACCTATAAAACTGTCACGACCACGATTAGCCATTGGGCATAAGTATGTGACCTTAAACACCAATAAACAAACAAATAAATAAATAAATAAATAAATAAATAAATAAATAAGGGTATTCAAAAACCAAGCCTTATCCCTGTTTATAGGATTAAAGACAGACAGCCCATGCCGTGTACACTGCCTACATTACTTGTAAAATCGACACCCCCAATAAATCTACTTCGAGGTGCGGTGTCTGACCCGACCACCTGACGGTTCTGACCTCATTAGATAACACTCCTTCGTTGTATTATCAGCATGGATTTCCCCAAGAAGCAAAGACAAAAATACGTCTGCGGAAAATTATGGCAAATATTTTATTAGGCTTTTCCCTCTGGAAAAGACTATTGTTTTTCTACGGATTATTATTTTTTTTTTTTCTTTTTTTTTTTTTTTTCTTTTTTAGGCTTTTCCCTCTGGAAAAGACTATTGTTTTTCTACGGATTATTATTTTTTTTTTTTTTTTTTTTTTTTTTTTTAGGCTTTTCCCTCTGGAAAAGTCTATTGTTTTTCTACGGATTATTATTTTTTTGGGTTTTTTTTTTTTTTTTTTTTTTTTTCCACACATTTTGTCCATACGATTCAGAAGCCATTTTCGAACCGATTTTCACACAATTTTAACTCTTATTTCGTCAGAATTGGCAAAAAACTGTCAAAATTGGGGTTTATTGGCACTTTCTCGAAACACGTCTTGTACATTTTTTTTAAACATTCATCATTGCTAGACCTGCCTGTGATACGACCTTTGATACACACGACATATGAGGCGATGCATATGGTAACCCTCCACAGGCTGCCAAACTTCGAAATTTTGATGAAATGGGCTGTTTTCGGGCCCCCACCGCAACCAAACGAAACACGATAGATACACATAACTGCTTTTATTGGAAGTGGAATTTACCGAGGATCATTTTTGTAAGTAATAAGGGTGTTCAGAAAACCAAGCGTTAACCCGTTTTGGGCTGGTCAAACAGCAATACCGCCAAAAAGCTCAAAACTTCATGTTTTCCGTGGATTTCTCTAGACGAGTCTTGTAGATTTTCAGGAAATATTTGTCACTCCCAGGTCTTGGTGTGACATTACAAGATGCATGGACAAAAAATTCCGGTCAGCATTACTTAACCCTCCCCGAGCTGCTAAACCTAAAAATTGTGATAAAATGGGCTGTTTTTGGACACCAACAGCACCCAAACGGTATACCACAGAGAAAGTGGCCTTCATTTATCGGACGCAAAATTGATCAGAAAATATTTTTGAAAGTGGTAAGGGTATTCAAAATTCGACGTCTTAACCCATTTTCAAATGGTTAAAGAGAGATACCCATTAAAACCTTAAAATACCCTCTTTCTGTGGATTTCTCTAAAAACATTTCGTAGGTTTTCAAGAAAAAATCGGCTATTTGCAGGTCTTGGCGTGACATTACAAGTTGCATGGACAAAATATTCCGGTCAGCATTAGTTAACCTTCCCAGGGCTCCTCAACATCAAAATTGTGATAAAATTGGCAGTTTGTGGACACCAACAGCACCCAATGGGTACACCACAAAGAAAAGCGCCTCCTTTTATCGAGTGTACAATTTATACAGAAACATTTTTGTAAGTAGTAAGGGTATTCAAAAGTCGAAGTCTTAACCCATTTTGGGTTGGCTAAGAGAGATATCCCTCAAAAGCTTTAAATTCCCATTTTCTGTGAATTTTCCTAACAGTAACTTGTAGGGTTTTAAGAAAAATGAACTATTCGTAGGTCTTTATGTGACATTACAAGTTGTAGGGAGCGTTTATTAACCATCTACAAGCTGCCAAGTATCGTAATTTTGTTGACATGGCGTGTTTTCGGACACGTACAGCACCCAATGTATACACGAGAGATAAACATAATCACCTTTGTTGGAAGTGGAATTCACAGAGGACCATTTTTGTAAGTAATAAGGGTATTCAAAAAACCAAGCGTTAACCCCTGTTGGGGAGGTTAACAGGGATACCCATCGAAAGCTTAAAAATCGTTTTCCCTGGATTTCTTTACAAACATCTTGTAGGGTTTTCAAGAGAAAATGGCCGTTGATAGGTCTTGGTATCACATTACCAGTTGCATAGATAAATTATTCTGGTAGGTATTTGTTAACCCTCCATGGGCTGCTAAATGTCAAAAATTTTGAAGAAATAGTCTGTTTTTGGACACTAACAACATCAAATGGAAATGCCACAGAGAAACGTAACTTCTTTTACTGGACGCAAAACTGATAGAGAAACATTTTTGTAAGTAGTAAAGATATTCAAAAATCGAGGTCTTAACCCATTGTCGACTGGTTAAGGAGATATACCCCTCAAAAGATTAAAATTCCCGTTTTCTGTGGATTTCTCCAAAAAATCTAGCACGTTTTCAAGAAAAATTGACCATCTGCAGGTCTTTGAGTGACATTACAAGTTGCATGGACAAAATATTCCAGTAAACAATTATTAACCCTCCAGAGCCTGGAAAGTATAGACATTTTGAGAAAATGGGCTGTTTTGGGGCACCCATAACACCCAATGTGTTCCTGCGTGATAAACATAACCTTCCTCATTGGAAGTGAAATTCACTGAGGATCATTTTTGTAAGTAATGAAGGTATTCACAAAACCAAGCATTAATCCGTTTTGGGCTGGTTACAGAGCGATACCCCTCAAAAGGTTAAAAATTCATATTTTCCGAGGATTTCTCTAAAAGCCTCTCATAGGTTTTCAAGACAAATACTGGCCATTCTCATTTGAGACTACTATACTCACCTTGTATGAGCTCAAAAGTAAGTGTATATTTATTTATTATCAAGAATAACCACCCATAAGTTCCACTCTCACCGTGTTCCGCTTCATCGGTCGCCAGCGGTCGATTTATCCAAACAAAATTACCAAGGTTACCACCTCCCCCCTGCCTCTTTCTCCAACCAAACACACATTGAAAGGTACGCCTCACCTCGTATTCCACACTGCCCTGCATAATATCATTTATTATTTATTTATTGGTGTTTAAGGGCATATACTTACGCACAAGGGCTAATCTACAGGTCGAGGAAGCCGCAGTACCTGGAGAGAACCACCGAGCTGCTGCCAGCTTCCCAACATCGTAACTCCGAACTGCAGCACAGGCAGGGTTAGATTGGTTGAAGACATGCGTACCGTCGACGTGCAGTACGCCTTAGTACATGGCGGCATCGTGCCCCCATATGAAGAATCAGAGTTAAGTGCCTTGCCCAAGGACAGAGCATGGGAGTCCGAATTGATCGCTCAGACGGCCACCCATCCAATGATTAACCAGGCTCAACGTTGCTTAACTTCGGTGATCTGGTGAGAACCGGCTACCACAATGTCACCGCTCCGCCACTGCATGATAAGAAAGCAGTAAATAATGTTAGCTACAATGAGATCAGTTACTTATAATATCAAGAAGTGTTGACACTATAGCGTTTCACCGACAGTGGGTCCAGGTATATAATAGTCTGTAAAACGGCTATACACTGCCCGTCCTCCGCCCCAGAGAGGCGACGTGGCAGTATATATCTATCTTACTGACGCTATGTTGTGCCTAAGGAACCTTACAATAAAAGGTGGGGATCCCCAACATGGGAAGGGGGGGAGGTATATTTACTACTCTGTAGGTTATCAAATGCAGTGGTGCATGGCGCCAACATTCCCCCGGCAGTGGGGCTAGATATATACTAGTTTGTAAGACGGTTATACTCCCCTTCTCCGTCCCAGGGTATATTTTATCTACACATATGTACAAACAACACTTCCTATTTTCGTATGTAATTATTGTAGTTTATAACTTCATGTTTGTCGTTGTATGTAAGGATATCTTCATTGTAATAAATAAAACTAATCCTACGGGAAAAAACCAATTGGAGAGAAATTTACTTCTGCTATTAACAGACAGGTGTTAGGTGAGCTCTACAAGGTGTGAAAAAAATGACATAATCATGCATAACAACTGTGGTCAAATAGGAGATAATTGATACAGGACTATACATGACATGCTCAAGAATTTAAAGTTCACATTTTCTGTGGATATCTTCAACTGGTTCTAACAGATTTTTAAGAACAAATAAACCCTGGAGAAGAAGTATTCTCGCAAGCCTTCATTAACCCTCCACAAACCGTCAACTATCTAAATTTTAGGTAAATTTGAGATACAATGGGCTATTTACATTAGACGCTGATTCTCAGACGCTGATATTAATTTTAACCCGCTCCACAAACAATGATGATTTAACCAAAACGTTCTTTTATCACACTGGGTCATTTGAGACTATTATACCCCTTTTTCTCAAGACATCAATAAAAATACTTTAATGATACAATTAAAAACTATTCTTCAGACACTCCAGGGCCATAAAAAAATTTATTAACCCTCTACAGACTGCCAAGCATCGTAATTTTGTTGAAATGGGCTGTTTTCAGACACACGTAACCCCCAACGTGTACCTGGGAATTACCCATAATCTCCTTTGTTGGAAGTGGAATTCACCGAGGACCATTTTTGTAAGTAATAAGGGTATTCAAAAAAACCAAGCGTTAACCCCTTTTGTGGTTGTTAATAGTGATACCCATCAAAGGCATAAAAATTTATGTTTTCCCTGGATTTCTCTACAAACATCTGGTAGCGTTTTCAAGAGAAAATGGCCATTGATAGGTCATGGTGTCACATTACCAGGTGATTGGATAAATTATTCCGGAAAACATTTGTTAACCCTCCATGGGCTGCTAATTGTCAAAATTTTGAAAAAATAGCCTGTTTTTGAACAACAACAACATCAAAAGGGAATGCAACAGAGAAACGTAACTTCTTTTACCGGACGCAAAACTGACAGGGAAACATTTTTGTATGTAGTAAATGTATGCAAAAATCGAGGTCTGAACCCATTTTTGACTGGTTAAGAAGATATACCCCTTAAAAGCTTAAAATTCCAGTTTTCTATGGATTTCTCAACAACAAAAAATTCAAGAACAATTGACCATTCGCAGGTCTTCGAGTGACATTACAAGCATGAACAAAATGTTTCTGTAAACATTTGTTAACCCTCCAGAGGCTGCCAAGCATAGACATTTGGAGAAAATGGGCTGTTCTTGGGCAACCATAACACCAAATGTGTACCTACGAGATAAACATAACCTCCTTCATTGGAAGTGGAATTCACCGTCGATCATTTTTGTAAGTAATGAAGGTATTCACAAAACCAAACATAACCCTTTAGAGCTGGTTACAGGGAGATACCCCTCAAAAGGTTAAACATTTGTGTTATCTGAGGATTTCTTTAAAACATGCCGTAGATTTTCAAGAAAAAATGGCCATTCTCTGATCTTAGTGTGACATTACAAGTTGCATGTACAAAATATTCCTGTAAGCAATTTTTAACCCTATGCAGGTTCTCAAACATCAAAATGTTGATAAAATGGGCTGTGTTTGCGTAGCCACAACACCCAAAGTTGGGAGGAGAGATCAAAATAAGTGGAAGTAGAATTCACTGAGAATTATTGTTGGAAGTAATAAGAGTATTCAAAAAACAACACTTAACCCGTTTTGGGCTGAATAAACAATGATACCCATCAAAAGCTTAAAATTCATGTCCTCCCTGGATTTCTCTGAAAACATCTTGTAGATTTTAAAGAAGAAAAATGGCCATTCACAGTTCTTGGTGTGACATTACAAGTTGCATGAATAAATATTCCTGTTACCACTTGTTAACCCTCTACAAGCTGCCAGACATCAATATTTGGGATACATTTGAGATAAAATGAACCATTTTTAGCTCAACTTTGGCGAAGCCAAATTTGAGCTTATGCGATGGCCTGTCGTCCGTCTGTCCGTCTGTCCATCAACATTTGGATACGGCTTGGGCTAGAGGCCGTATTAATGAACCGATCTTCACGAAACTTCTTGGGTAGCTTTGTTATGACCGTGGGACGAGAACGAGTGTTTTGGGGTGTGGTCCGAAATTCAAGATGGCTGCCAGCCGCCATTTTGTACCGACGATGCAGAAATCTGTTTTTTGTACAGAACTTCCATATGAAAGCTATGATTTGAATAATGTTTTGTATGAATGTTTAGTACCATAGGATACATCACATATAATACGGGTTTTTTTCTTGTGCGTAAATTATGCAAATTAGACTAACTTTGATGTTTTTTGGTGTTACTTTCAACACTGTAAGTGCAAATGCCAATACGGCTCGGGCTAGAGGCTGTATTTATGAACCGAACTTTACAAAATTCCTTGGGTACCTTTGTTATCACCGTGGGACGAGAACGAGTGTTTTCGGGTCCGGTCCGAAATTTAAGATGGCCGATGGCAGCCATTTTGTACAAAATTTGGTGCAATCAGATTTTTGCACAGAACTTCCCTATGAAAGCGCCGATTTGAATAATTTTTTGTGTGAATGTTTAGTACCATAGGATACATCACATATAATACAGGTTTTTTTTCTCGTGCAGAAATTATGCAAATTAGATGAACTTTGATTTTTTCAGTGCTACTTACACACAGTAAGTACACATGTCAATACGGCTCGGGCAAGAGTCTGTATTTATGAACCGATCTTCACGAAACGTCTTGGGTACCTTTGTTATCACCTTGGGACGAGAACGAGTGTTTCTGGGTGCAGTCCAAAATTCAAGATGGCTGCCAGTGGCCATTTTGTACCGAAATTAGGTCTAATCAGTTTTTTGTACACAACTTCTATATATGGCTCAGGCTAGAGGCCGTATTTATGAACCGATCTTTACGAAACTTCTTGGGTACCTTTGTTATCACCGTGGGATGAGAACGAGGGTTTTTGGGTGTGGTCCAAAATTCAAGATGGCCATTTTGTACCAAAATTAGTGCAATCAGTCTTTTGTGCAGAACTTCTGTATGAAAGTTCTGATTTGAATATATTTTTGTATGAATGTTCAGTAACATGGAATACATCACATATAGTACGGATTTTTTTCTCGTTCATAAATTATGCAAATTAGATGAACTTTGATTTATTCAGTGCTACTTATACACTGTAAGTGCACATGTCAATATGGCTCAGGCTAGAGGCTGTATTTATGAACCGATCTTCACAAAACTTCTTGGGTACCTTTGTTATCTCCTTGGGACGAAAACGAGTGTTTCTGGGTGCAGTCCAGAATTCAAGATGGCTGCCAGTGGCCATTTTGTACCGAAATCAGGTCCAATCAGTTTTTTGTCACAACTTCTACACAGCTCATATTTGTGAACTGATCTTCACAAAACTTCTTGGGTACCTTTGTTTTCACCTTGGGACAGGAATGAGTGTGTTTTGGGGTGCCTTTGTTATCACTGTGCTATGAGAACAAATATTTTGGGGTTCAGTCAGACCCACTCTGGGACTCAAAGATTTTTTTCTAGTTTAGCATCTGACTGTCACCCACCTTTACAATACTTTACCTATACATTTGTTACAGGCAATGGTCAGTATTTATGTACAGGCCGTTACAATACTTTATATGTACCTTTGTTATCAGGTCATTACCTAGATGTTTGTCATTGCTGTGCCACATACTATACATGTACATGTCTTTGTCTTGACAAGTTGAGCTACAGTGTCATTGACACTTTCATTAAATTGACACAGCACTCAGTGGGTATGTGTCAAACAAACATAACTCCTTTTGTCGGTCATTGACTTGTTGGAAGACGATATTGACATTAAACCACTCCACCGTTAATGATGGTTTTTACCTAAACAATTTTTTATCAAACTCTGTCATTTGAGATTACTATCTTCACCTTTTTGGGTTTTTTTTTTTGTTTTTTTTCCACACATTTTCACACAGATTCAGAAGCCATTTTCGAACCGTTTTTCACACAATTTGGCACACGCATAGAGTGGCAAAAAATCTAAAAATGTACCGAAGCGGAATTTTCGATTTAACCCTTATTTCGCCAGAATTGACAAAAAACTGCCAAAATTGGGGTTTATCGGCACTTTCTCGAAACACGTCTTTAGGATTTTTTTTAAACATCGATCATTACTAGACCTGCCTATGATACAACCTTTGATACACACGACATATTAGGCGATGCATATGGTAACCCTCCACAGGCTGCCAAACATCGAAATTTTGATGAAATGGGCTGGTTTCAGACCCCCCACAATACCCAAACGATACCCGAGAGGTAAACATAACTTCCTTTATTGGAAGTGGAATTCACCGAGGATCATTTTTGTAAGTAATAAGGGTGTTCAGAAAACCAAGTGTTAACCCGTTTTGGGCTGGTTAAACAGCAATACCCCAAAAAAGCTCAAAACTTCATGTTTTCCGTGGATTTCTCTAAACGAGTCTTGTAGATTTTCAAGAAAAATTGGTCACTCTCAGGTCTTGGTGTGACATTACAAGGTGCATGGATAAAATATTCCGGTCAGCATTAGTTAACCCTCCCCGAGCTGCTAAACATAAAAATTGTGATAAAATGGGCTGTTTTTAGATACCAACAGCACCCAAACGATATACCACAGAGAAAGGGGCCTTCATTTATCGGACGCAAAATTGATCAGAAAATATTTTTGAAAGTGGTAAGGGTATTCAAAATTTGACGTCTTAACCCATTTTGGGCTGGTTAAAGAGAGATACCCATTAAAATCTTAAAATACCCATTTTCTGTGGATTTCTCTAACAACATCTTGTAGGTTTTCAAGAAAAATCGGCTATTTGCAGGTCTTGGTGTGACATTACAAGTCGCATGAACAAAATATTCCGGTCAGCATTAGTTAACCCTCCCTGGGCTGCTGAAGGTCAAAATTGCGATAAAATGGGCTGTTTTTGCACACCAACAGCACCCAAAGGGTACACCACAAAGAAAAGTGCCTTCTTTTATCGCGCGTACAATTTATATGGAAACATTTTTGTTAGTAGTAAGGGTATTCAAAAGTCGACGTCCTAACCCATTTTGGACAGGCTAAAGAGAGATATCCCTTGAAAGCTTTAAATTCCCATTTTCTGTGAATTTCCATAACGGTAACTTGTAGGGTTTCAAGACAAATTGACTCTTCGTAGGTGTTTATGTGACATTACAAGTTGCATGGACAAAATACTCCGGTGAGCGTTTTTTAACCATCTACAAGCTGCAAGCATCGTAATGTTGTTAACATGGGACTGTTTTCTGACACGCTCAGCACCTAATGTATACATGAGAGATAAACATAATCTCCTTTGTTTGAAGTGGAATTCACAGAGGACCATTTTTGTAAGTAATAAAGGTATTCAAAAAGCCAAGCGTTAACCCCTGTTGGGGAGGTTAACAGGGATATCCATCACACGCTTAAAAAATCGTTTTCCCTGGATTTCTTTACAAACATTTTGTGGGGTTTTCAAGAGAAAATGGCCGTTGATAGGTCTTGACGTCATATGACCAGTTGCATGGATCAATTATTCTGGTAGGCATTTGTTAACCCTTCATGGGCTGCTAAATGTAAAAAAAAATGAGGAAATAGTCTGTTTTTGGACACCAAGAACATCAAATGGAAATGCCACAGAGAAACGTAACTTCTTTTACCGGACGCAAAACTGATAGGGAAACATTGATATTGATATTAACCCACTCTACCATTAATGATGGGTTTTACCTAAACATTTTTTTATCAAACCCAAACCGAGTCATTTGAGACTACTATACTCACCTTTCTCATAACATCAATGAAGGAACTTTAGTGAGACAGTTAAAAACAATTCATCAGACACTGTGGGGTCAAGAAAAATCATGGAATCTAATCGGGAAAAGCCATGATTCTCCAGAATCATAAAGTCTATTTTTTTTTTGTTTTTTTTTGTTTTTTTTTTTCCACAGATTTTTGTCCGTACGATTCAGAAGCCATTTTCGAGCCGATTTTCACACAATTTGGCACACGCATAGAGTGGCAGAAAATCTAAAAATTTATCAAAGCGGAATTTTCGATTTAACCCTTATTTCGCCAGAATTGGCAAAAAACTGCCAAAATTGGGGTTTATCGGCACTTTCTCGAAACACGTCTTTAGGATTTTTTTTAAATATTCATAATTAATAGACCTGCCTATGACACAACCTTTGATACAAACAACATATTAGGCAATGCATATGGTAACCCTCCACATGCTGCCAAACATCGAAGTTTTGATGAAATGGGCCGGTTTCAGACCCCCACAGCACCCAAACGATAACTGAGAGGTAAACATAACTTCCTTTATTGGAAGTGGAATTCACCGAGGATCATTTTTCTAAGTAATAAGGGTGTTCAGAAAAACAGCAATACCCCAAAAAAGCTCAAAACTTCATGTTTTCCCTGGATTTCTCTAAACGAGTCTTGTAGATTTTCAAGAAAAATTGGTCACTCTCAAGTCTTGGTGTGACATTACAAGTTGCATGGATAAAATATTCCGGTCAGCATTAGTTAACCCTCCCCAAACTGCTAAACGTAAAAAATGTGATACAGTGGGCTGTTTTTAGACACCAACAGCACCCAAACGATATACCACAGAGAAAGGGGCCTTCATTTATCGGATGCAAAATTGATCGGAAAATATTTTTGAAAGTGGTAAGGGTATTCAAAATTTGACGTCTTAACCCATTTTGGGCTGGTTAAAGAGAGATACCCATTAAAATCTTAAAATACCCATTTTCTGTGGATTTCTCTAACAACATCTTGTAGGTTTTCAAGAAAAATCGGCTATTTGCAGGTCTTGGTGTGACATTACAAGTCGCATGAACAAAATATTCCGGTCAGCATTAGTTAACCCTCCCTGGGCTGCTGAAGGTCAAAATTGCGATAAAATGGGCTGTTTTTGCACACCAACAGCACCCAAAGGGTACACCACAAAGAAAAGTGCCTTCTTTTATCGCGCGTACAATTTATATGGAAACATTTTTGTTAGTAGTAAGGGTATTCAAAAGTCGACGTCCTAACCCATTTTGGACAGGCTAAAGAGAGATATCCCTTGAAAGCTTTAAATTCCCATTTTCTGTGAATTTCCCTAACGGTAACTTGTAGGGTTTCAAGACAAATTGACTATTTGTAGGTCTTTATGTGACATTACAAGTTGCATGGACAAAATACGTCGGTGAGCGTTTTTTAACCATCTACAAGCTGCCAAGCATCGTAATGTTGTTAACATGGGACTGTTTTCAGACACGCACAGCACCTAATGTATACATGAGAGATAAATATAATCTCCTTTGTTTGAAGTGGAATTCACAGAGGACCATTTTTGTAAGTAATAAAGGTATTCAAAAAGCCAAGCGTTAACCCCTGTTGGGGAGGTTAACAGGGATACCCATCCCACGCTTAAAAAATCGTTTTCCCTGGATTTCTTTACAAACATTTTGTGGGGTTTTCAAGAGAAAATGGCCGTTGATAGGTCTTGACGTCATATGACCAGTTGCATGGATCAATTATTCTGGTAGGCATTTGTTAACCCTTCATGGGCTGCTAAATGTAAAAAAATGAGGAAATAGTCTGTTTTTGGACACCAAGAACATCAAATGGAAATGCCACAGAGAAACGTAACTTCTTTTACCGGACGCAAAACTGATAGGGAAACATTGATATTGATATTAACCCATTCTACCATTAATGATGGGTTTTACCTAAACATTTTTTTATCAAACCCAAACCGAGTCATTTGAGACTACTATACTCACCTTTCTCATAACATCAATGAAGGAACTTTAGTGAGACAGTTAAAAACAATACATCAGACACTGTGGGGTCAAGAAAAATCATGGAATCTAATCGGGAAAAGCCATGATTCTCCAGAATCATAAAGTCTAGTTTTGGTTTGAAATTGCAAGTTGCATGAATAAATATTCCTGTTAGCACATGTTATCCCTCTACAATCTGCCGGACATCAATATTTTGGATACATTTGAGATAAAATGGACCATTTTCAAATAGACAGAGCACTCAGTGGGTATGTGTCAAACAAACATAACTCCTTTTGTCGGTCATTAACTTGTGGGACAACGATATTAATATTAACCCACTCTACCGTTAATGATGGTTTTTACCTAGACAATTTTTTTATCAAACTGAGTCATTTGAGACTACTATAATCACCTTTCTCATAACATCAATGAAAGAACTTGAGTGAGACAGTTAAAAACAATTCATCAGACACTGTGGGGGCATGAAAAATCAAGGAATCTCATCGGGAAAAGCCATGATTCTCCAGAATCATCAAGTCTAGTTTTTGGGGGTTTTTTTCCACACATTTTGTCCGCACGATTCCGAAGCCATTTTCGAACCGATTTTCACAACATTTTGCACACTCATAGAGGGGCACAAAATCTAAAAATGTACCGAAGCGGAATTTTCGATTTAACCTATATTTTGTCAGAATTGGCAAAAAACTGTCAAAATTGGGGTTTATCGCCACTTTCTCGAAACACGTCTTGTAGATTTTTTTTAAACATTCAGCATTTCTAGACCTGCCTGTGACACGACCTTTGATACATACGAGATATTCGGCGATGCATATGGTAACCCTCCACAGGCTGCCAAACATCGAAATTTGGATGAAATGGGTCGGTTTCAGGCCCCCACTGCACCCAAACAATACATGAGAGATAAACATAACTTCCTTTATTGGAAGTGGAATTTACCGAGGATCATTTTTGTCAGTAATAAGGGTGTTCATAAAACCAAGCATTAACCCGTTTTGGACTGGTTAAACAGCAATACCCCCATAAAGCTAAAAAATTCATGTTTTCCGTGGATTTCTCTAAACGAGTCTTGCAGATTTTCAAGAAAAATTTGTTACTCCCAGGTCTTGGTGTGACAATAGAAGTTGCATGGACAAAATACTAAGGGGAGCATTTGTTAACCCTCCATGGGCTGCTGAAAGTCAAAATTGTGAAAAAATGGGCTGTTTTTGGACACCAACGGCACCCAATGGGTACGCCACAAAGAAAAGTGCCTTCTTTTATCGAGCCCACACTCTATACGGAAATTTTTTTGTAAGTAGTAAGGATATTCAAAAGTTGAAGTCTTAGCCCTTTTTGGGCAGGCTAAAGAGAGAGACCCCTTAAAATCTTAAAATTCGAATTTTCTGTGGATTTCTCTAAAAACATATTGTAGGTTTTCAAGAAAAATTGACTACTCGCAGGTCTTTGTGTGACATTACAAGTGGCATGGACAAAATATTCCGGTGAGCGTTTATTAACCCTCCACAGGCTGCCAAGCTTTGTAATTTTGTTGAAATGGGCTGTTTTCGGACTCACACAGCACCCAATGTGTACCTGAGAAATAAACATAATCTCCTTCGTTGGAAGAGGAATTCACCGAGGACCATTTTTGTAAGTAATAAGGGTATTCAAAAAATCAAGTGTTAACCCGTTTTGGGTGGTTTAAGAGTGATTCACCCAAAAGCTTAAACAATCATGCTTTACGTGGATTTCTCTAAAAATGTCAAGTAGATTTTCAAGAAAAAACTGGTCCGTCGCAGATCGTGGTGTAACATTATAAACTGCAAGGACAAAATATTCTGATAAGCATTTGTTAACCCTCCACAGACTCTCAAATATCAACACTTTGATAAAATAGGCTGTTTTCAGCCCCCCCCCCCCCCCCCCAGCACCAAACCTGTAGCTGGGAAATTAACATAACTTCCTCTCTTGGAAGTGGAAATCACCGAGGATAATTTTTGTAAGTAATAAGGGTATTCAAAAAACCAAGCCTTAACCCGTTTTGGGCTGGTTAAACAGCGATACCCATCAAAGGCTTAAAAATTCAAGTTTTTCCTGGATTTCTTTAAAAACATCTTGTAAATTTCAAGAAAAAAATGGTCATTCATAGGTCTTAGTGTGCCATTACATGTTGCATGGACAAAATATTCCGGTCAGAATTTGTTAGCTCTACACCAGCTTCTGAACATCAAAAGTTTGATAAAATGGGCTGCTTTGAGACACCAACAGCACCCAATGGGTATATAAAGGCTAAACAAGACTTCTTTTACTGCGCGTAGAATTCACAGAAGATCAGTTTTGTATGTAGTCAGGGTATTTAAAAGAATGAAGCTTAACGCATTTTGGACTGGATAAGGAGAGATACCCCTTAGAAGCATAAAATTTACATTTTTCGTGGAGTTCGCCAACTGCTTGTTGGCGATTTTCAAGAACAATTGGACATTGGCAGGTCTTGGTTGGTATTACAAGTTGCATGGATAGAATGTTCCGCTAATAATTTGCTAACCCCTCTACAGACTGCTAAACGTCATAATTTTGATAAAATTGGCTGTTATCGGTCTCCAAATGCGTATGTAATAGATAAACATATCCTCTTTTATCAGAATCAGAATTCACGAGGGATAATGTTTGATAGTATTAAGGGTGTTCAAAAAACCAAGCCTTAACCTGTTTTTTCCTGATTAAAGACAGGCAGCCCATGCCATGTATGCTGCCTACATTACGTGTAAAATCGACACCCCCATTAAATCTACTGCGAGGTGGCGTGTCAGACCCGACCACCTGACCTCATTAGATAACATTCCTTCGTCATATTTAGCAGCATGGATTTCCTCAAGAAGCAAAGATAAAAATACGTCATCGGAAAATAATGCCAATTGTTTTATTTAGTGTGTATTTTGTCCGTATACAAATTTTCTCACCCACATATACCTAAAAATGATTCAATGATACGATTGGACATGTTTCTCTCATAAAACATGCATAAAACGTGAAAAAAAACTTGATTTATTGCATTTTAGGATTGCACATGTATATTTTTAGAAGATTCTCTGTCTGTTTTTAATCTTCGGCGTCAGTCTTTGATCTCCTTTGGGACGATCAGTAATTAACACCTTTTCGACAAGAGCCATCGAAATTTAAAATAAAAAAATAATGAAATTTCACTAAAACCTTTTGCAGTATCGAGTTTTTCAGAAAACTCTGTCGCGATTGCGTGTGTCATTTTCAAAATTCCGATCAGAAATAATGAAATTATAAATATGTAGTTAGCAATAACAAAATTGAAAGCATGTCGGCCAAACTTGCATGACGTCAGAACTCGATTCGGGTGAAATACTGCAGTGATGCACTGAAAGGTTGAGAATAAGGAACGCTGATATTGAAGTAGGTTTTAAACTGTCCATGGAATGGTCCTAAAATCAAGTTCATGTTTGCAGCGTTACTGCAAATAGGTTTCCCGTGTTTCTTGTTAAAATGTTTTGGACCGCCTCACTTCATATTCCACATTGCACTGCATGATATTATTTATTTATTGGTGTTTAAGGTTTGTAAGTAGTAAGGGTATTTAAAAGAATGAAACTTAACCCATTTTGGACTGGATAAGGAGAGATGCCCCTTAAACGCTTAAAATTTACATTTTCCGTGGGTTTCGCTAACTGCTTGTGGGGGATTTTCAAGAACAATTGGACATTGGCAGGTCTTATAAATTGCATAGATAGACTATTCCGCTAGTCGTTTGTTAATCCCTCTACAGGCTTCTAAACGTCAAAATTTTAATAAAATCGGCTGTTTTCGGACAGCAAATGAGTATGCAATAGATAAACATGACCTCTTTTATCAGACTTAGAATTCCTGAGGGATAATGTATGCCAGCACTAAGGGTATTCAAGGGAGCGCGGTGGCTCAGTGGTAGACTGTTGTACTTCTATGCTAGAGGTCCCGACTTCGATCCCCGTCCGGGACGACTCACGTTGTGTCCTTGGGCAAGGCACTTTGGCCCGGTTGCCGACATGGGGCCATGATGTCCCCATGTACTAAGACATACTGCACGTCGATGGTACACATGTCTTCAACCTCTGTAACCCTGTCTGAGCGGAGCCTGAACAGAGTTAGAATGTTGAGGAGCTGACAGTTGCTCGTCAATGCTTGGTGGTTCTCTCCGGGTACTCCGGCTTCCTCCACCTCTAAAACTGTCACGGTCACGATTAGCCATTGTGCAGAAGTATGTGACCTTAAACACCAATAAATAAATAAATAAATAAATAAGGGTATTCAAAAAACAAAGCCTTAACCCTGTTTTGTCGGATTAAAGACAGACAGCCCATGCCGTGTACGCTGCCTACATTACTTGTAAAATCGACACCCCCACTAAATCTTCTGCGAGGTGCGGTTTCGGACCCGACCACCTGACGGTTCTGACCTCATCAAATAACACTCCTTCGTTGTATTTAGCAGCATGGATTTCCCCAAGAAGCAGACAAAACTATGTCTGCGGAAAATAATGGCAAATATTTTATTTAGCCTGTATTTTGTCCGTATAGAAAATTTCCCACCCACATATACCTAAAAATGATTCAATGATACAATTGGACTTATTTCTCTCATAAAACGTGAAAAAACACTTGATTTATTGCATTTTAGGATTGCGCATGTATATTCTTAGAAGATTCTCTGTCTATGGCGCGTCTTTGATCTCGTTTGGGACGATCAGTGATTAGCACCTTTTCGACAAGAGCCATCGAAATTGAAAATAATCAAATTTCACTAAAACCTTTTGCAGAATTGTGTTTTTCAGAAACCGCCTTCGCGATTGCGTGTGTCGTTTTCAAAATTCGGACCAGTAAGCACAAAATTATAAATATGTTGTTGTCAATAACAAAATTGAAAGCATGTCGGTCAAACTTGCATGACGTCAGAACTCGACTCGGGTAAAATACTGCGGTGATGTAGTGAAAGGACGAGAGTAAGAAACGCTGATATCGCAGTAGGCTTTAAACTGTCCATGGAATGGTCCTAAAATCAAGTTTATATTTGCAGCTTTACTGCAAATAGGTTTCCCGTTGTTTCTTGTTGAAATGTTATTTCCGTCAAGGCCAAGTACCATAGAAAATTTGGAATACTGGGCAGTGGGATAGGACACCTGCCCCATGAACAACTGATTCCTATTAAAATTAATTAGCGGGGACATCCCCCCATGCTGTTTATTTTACCTAGGACACCTGCCCCCTGCTGTTTTTTTACCTAGGACACATGCCCCCCCCCCCTTATTGTTAGATTAGATTAAACATATTTTATTTGCCATTTGACAATGCAAATCAGGATTGGAGGACAAGTGCTTACCACTTAGAAGGCCCTCCGTTCCTGTACAGTGACTTATAATTTACAATGTGGAAGAACGTATTCCATAAATAACAGAATCTAGCAAAATCTAAATATTATAAACATTATAGACAAACACAAATTAAACTGAGAGAAAGAGAGAGAGAGAGAGAGAGAGAGAGAGAGAGAGAGAGAGAGAGAGAGAGAGAGAGAGAGGGAGAGAGAGAGAGAGAAGAGATCAAAAGAATAAATAGAATATAAAGAAAAAAAGAAAACATGAAATACAACATTAGATCCAGTGATGATGCCCGCCACCCACCCATTTGCATTCTGTAGTATCTTGGCCGTAATGGGAGTCTAAATTAACATCTTGATAACAGGCACTGAGCATAGGTTTTCACTTCTGGGGATGTTCACACAACTGTTTTTTCACCAAGTACACCTGCCCTGCCCCCGTTTGTTTGCTAACCGGCCCCTCCCCATTGACCTTTCTATTTTTAGAAGCACCCGGGCCGACGGGGAGAGGGCGTTGTTGGGAACATGGCTAGATTTTGCTATAAAATGGGGTTGAAGGAAGGTACCCTCAAATCTGGGTCGAAAGTGGCGAAAATTACAAAAGGCTACTTCAACGTATGGTAACGGTATAAACTACAAGCGATCTGGGCGATGTACAGACGGAAAATCATACCTTGGAGCCGGTTAGGCAATTTGGCACAAAAAAACTCCGACTTTATGCTCAGTCGCTGCTCTACAGTAGTCTACAACAGTCCCCAAGTCCATTCCAAACTGGTAGAGTCGGGACGAATATTACTCTCACTTTCCACGCGATGCGTGGTGTTCTTCACGCAGCCTCGACACTCGCAACAGATGCCAAAATGTCGGCCAGGGTGCGTAGAAGAAGTTCTGAAAATTAGAAGTCGCTGCCTTCAGCGGTCGAGACACGGTTCATGTTTGTGAGAAGTGCAATTTTAATGTCTAATTGGCAAATTTTCGTTAATCGTTTCCCGCCAAAAAACCTACTCACCGCCGATTTCTTTTCACTTCAACTTCTGACGATTATCTGAGGTTTAAAGATAGTGTCAGGATACCCCTCCCCCGCCGCTCGTTTGGAGCCGGTTAGGCAATGTGGCACCGAAACCTGGGATGTTATGCTCAATCGCAGCTCTACAGTCGTCTACAACACTGCCCGTGTCCATTCTAAACTGATAGAGTCGGGACGAATAGTACTCTCACATTCCAAGCGATGCGTGGTGTTTTCCACGCGGTCCGGACACTCCAAGCAGATCCCAAAATGTCGGCCAGGGTTCGTAGAACAAGTTCTGAAAATTTCAAGTCGCTGCTTCCAGCGGTCTGAACACCGTTCGTGTATGTCTGAAGTGCTATTTTAATGTCCAATATGCAAATCTTCGTCAATCTTTTCCTGCCTGCCAGAAACCCACTCACCTCCAATTTCTCTTGACTTTAAACTTCTGAGATTCTCGTAGGTTTAAAGGTTGTGTTGGGATCCCTGGTTGCTGTCTTAAAGAAGCAACTTCCATTTACAGTCAACTCTCCACCAGTCACACACAATTGTAACATTTAAGTGGACTTACTCCAGCGAGGAGACACTGAAGGATTCTGCGCCCATTCCCGACGTCTTTTTTCGAACTGGCTTGAAATGGAAGGACGAAATTCAAACAATTACCTCCTCTCTCCAAAACACCATATCTCAGCCAATTCTAGGCAGATTTCCATGAAATTTTCACGCCTTGTTCATGAATAGTTGTGGCATCACTTTCCATGAAGAGCGACATGAATTTCACATTTCGTCACGTCGAATTGGAAAAGAGCGTATGCGCAGGGATTTCTCTGAAAACATCTTGGAAGATTTTAAAGAAAAAATGGCCATTTGCAGTTCTTAGTGTGACATTACAAGTTGCATGGAAAAATATTCCTGTTAGCACTTGTTTACCCTCTACAAGCTGCCAGTCATCAATATTTTGGATACATTTGAGATAAAATGGACCATTTTCAAATAGACACAGCACTCAGTGGGTATGTGTGCAACAAACATAACTCCTTTTGTGGGTCATTAACTTGTTAGACGACGATATTGATATTAACCCAACCGTTAATGATGGTTTTTTTCCCTAAACAATTTTTTTTATCAAACTGAGTCATTTGAGACTACTATACACTCACCTTTCTCATAACATCAATAACGGAACTTCAGTGAGACAGATAAAAACAATTCATCAGACACTGTGGGGGCATGAAGAATCATGGAATCTCATCGGGAAAAGCCATGATTCTCCAGAATCATAAAGTCTATTTTTTTTTTTTTTTTTTTTTTTGGGGGGGGGGGGGGGGTGGGGGGTTCCACACATTTTGTCCGCACGATTCCGAAGCCATTTTCGGACCGATTTTCACAAAATTTTGCACACGCATAGAGGGGCACAAAATCTAAAAATGTACCGAAGCGGAATTTTCGATTTAACCCTTATTTCGTCAGAATTGGCAAAAAACTGTCAAAATTGGAGTTTATCGGCACTTTCTCGAAACACGTCTTGTAGATTTTTTTAAAACATTCATCATTGATAGACCTGTCTGTGTCACGACCTTTGATACACATGACATATCAGGCGATGCATATGGTAACCCTCCACAGGCTGCCAAACATCGAAATTTTGATGAAATGGGCCGGTTTCAGGCCCCCAGAGCACCCAAACGATACACGAGAGATAAACATAACTTCCTTTATTTGAAGTGGAATTCACCGGAGATCATTCTTGTAAGTAATAATGGTGTTCAAAAAACCAAGCATTAACCCGTTTTGGGCTGGTTAAACAGCAATACCCCAAAAAAGCTAAAAAATTCAGGTTTTCCATGGATTTCTCTAAACGCGTCTTGTAGATTTTCATGAAAAAATTGTCACTCCCAGGCCTTGATGTGACAATAGAAGTTGCATAGACAAAATACTCCGGTGAGCATTTGTTAACCCTCCACGGGCTGCTAAAAGTCAAAATTGTGATAAAATGGGGTGTTTTTGGACGCCAACGGCACCCAACGGTTACGCCACAAAGAAAAGTGATTTCTTTTATCGAGCGCACAATCTATAGGGAAACATTTTTGTAAGTAGTAAGGGTATTCAAAAAAACGAAGTCTTAACCCATTTTGGACAGGCTAAAGAGAGAGACCCCTTAAAATCTAAAAATTCCCATTTTCTGTGGATTTCTCTAAATACATTCCATAGGTTTTCAAGAAAAATTGACTACTTGCAGGTCTTTGTGTGACATTACAAGTGGCATGGACAAAATATTCCGCTGAGCGTTTATTAAACCTCTACAGAGTGCCAAGCATCATAATTTTGTTGAAATGGGCTGTTTTCGGACACACACAGCACGCAATGTATGTCCGAGAGTTACACATAATCTCCTTTGTTGGAAGTGGAATTCACTGAGGACCATTTTTGTAAGTAATAAGGGTATTCAAAAACCCAAGCGTTAACCCCTTTTGGGGTGGTTATTAGCGATACCCATCAAAAGCTAAAAAAAAATCATGTTTTCCGTGGATTTCGTTACAAACATCTTGTAAGTTTTCAACAGAAAATGGCCATTGATAGGTCTTGGAGTCACATTACCGGTTACATGGATAAAATATTACAGTAAGCATTTGTTAACCCTCCATGGCTGCTAAATGTCAACATTTTGAAAAAATAGTCTGTTTTTGGACGCCAACAACAACAAATGGGAATGCCACAGAGATACATAACTTCTTTTACCGGATGCAAAACTGACAGAGAAAAATTTAGTGAGTAGTAAGGGTATTCAAAAAATCGAGGTCTTAACCCATTTTCGCCTGGTTAAGATGTACCCCTTAAAAGCTTAAAATTCCAGTTTTCTGTGGATTTCTCCAAAAAATCTAGTAAGTATTCAAGAAAAATTGACCATTTGCAGGTCTTGGAGTGACATTACAAGTTACATAGACAAAATATTCCGGTAAGCGTTAGTTAACTCTCCAGAGGCTGCAAAGCATAGAAATTTTGAGAAAATGGACTGTCCTTGGGCACCCATTGCACGCAATGTGTACCTGCGATATAAACATAACCTCCTTCTTTGGAAGTGGAATTCATCAGACCAAGCATTAACCCTTTTAGGGCTGGTCTTAACCCGTTGTGGGCTGGTTAAACAGCGATACCCATCAAAGACTTAAAATTTCATGTTTTCCCTGGATTTCTTTAAAAACATCTTGTAGTTTTCAAGAAAAATGGCCATTTACGGGTCTTCATGTGACATTACAAGTTACATGGACAAAATATTCCGTTGAGCATTCGTTAACTCTCCACGAGCTGCTAAACATCAAAATGTTGATAAAATGGATTGTTTTCAGACACCAAGAGCACCCAATGGATATGTAACAGAGAAATATAACTTCTTTTACTGCGCGTAGAATTCACAGAGGATCAGTTTTGTAAGTAGTAAGGGTATTTAAAAGAATGAAACTTAACCTATTTTAGACTGGATAAGGAGAGATACCCTTTAAAAGCTTAAAATTTACATTTTCTGTGGATTTCGCTAACTGCTTGTTGGCAATTTTCAAGAACAATTGGACATTGGCAGGTCTTACAAATTGCATAGATAGAATATTCCGCTAGTCGTTTGTTAATCCCACTACAGGCTGCTAAACGTCAAAATTTTGATAAAATCGGCTGTTTTCGGACAGTAAATGGGTATGTAATAGATAAACATAACCTCTTTTATCAGACTTAGAATTCATGAGGGATAATGTATGATAGTGTTAAGGGTATTCAAGGGAGCGTGGTGGCTCAGTGGTAGACTGTTGTACTTCTATGCTAGATGTCCCGAGTTCGATCCCCGTCTGGGACGACTCACGTTGTGTCCTTGGGCAAGGCACTTTAGCCCGGTTGCCGACATGGGGGCACGATGATGCCATGTACTAAGGCATACTGCACGTCAATGGTACATATGTCTTCACCCTCTGTAACCCTGCTTGAGCGGAGCTTGAACAGAGTTAGAATGTTGAGGAGCTGACAGTTGCCCGTCGATGCTTGGTGGTTCTCTCCGTGTACTTCCTCCACCTATAAAACTGTCACGACCACGATTAGCCATTGTGCATAAGTATGTGACCTTAAACACCAATAAACAAATAAATAAATAAATAAATAAATAAATAAATAAATAAATAAATAAATAAATAAATAAATAAATAAGGGTATTCCGCTGCCTACATTACTTGTAAAATCGACACCCCCACTAAATCTACTTCGAGGTGCGGTGTCTGACCCGACCACCTGACCACATTAGATAACACTCCTTCGTTGTATTATCAGCATGGATTTCCCCAAGAAGCAAAGACAAAAATACGTCTGCGGAAAATTATGGCAAATATTTTATTAGGCTTTTCCCTCTGGAAAAGACTATTGTTTTTCTACGGATTATTATTTTTTTTTATTTTTTTATTTTTTTTGTTTTTTTTTCTTTTTTAGGCTTTTCCCTCTGGAAAAGACTATTGTTTTTCTACGGATTATTATTTTTTTTTTTTTTTTTTTTTTTTTAGGCTTTTCCCTCTGGAAAAGTCTATTGTTTTTCTACGGATTATTATTTTTTTGGGTTTTTTTTTTTTTTTTTTTTTTTTTTCCACACATTTTGTCCGTACGATTCAGAAGCCATTTTCGAACCGATTGTCACAAAATTTTGCACACACATAGAGGGGCACAAAATCTAAAAATGTACCGAAGCGGATTTTTCGATTTAACTCTTATTTCGTCAGAATTGGCAAAAAACTGTCAAAATTGGGGTTTATCGGCACTTTCTCGAAACACGTCTTGTAGATTTTGTTTAAACATTCATCATTGCTAGACCTGCCTGTGATACGACCTTTGATACACACGACATATCAGGCGATGCATATGGTAACCCTCCACAGGCTGCCAAACATCGAAATTTTGATGAAATGGGCTGTTTTCGGGCCCCCACCGCAACCAAACGAAACACGATAGATACACATAACTCCTTTTATTGGAAGTGGAATTTACCGAGGATCATTTTTGTAAGTAATAAGGGTGTTCAGAAAACCAAGCGTTAACCCGTTTTGGGCTGGTCAAACAGCAATACCCCCAAAAAGCTCAAAACTTCATGTTTTCCGTGGATTTCTCTAGACGAGTCTTGTAGATTTTCAGGAAATATTTGTCACTCCCAGGTCTTGGTGTGACATTACAAGATGCATGGACAAAAAATTCCGGTCAGCATTAGTTAACCCTCCCCGAACTGCTAGACGTAAAAATTGTGATAAAATGGGCTGTTTTTGGACACCAACAGCACCCAAACGGTATACCACAGAGAAAGTGGCCTTCATTTATCGGACGCAAAATTGATCAGAAAATATTTTTGAAAGTGGTAAGGGTATTCAAAATTCGACGTCTTAACCCATTTTCGGCTGGTTAAAGAGAGATACCCATTAAAACCTTAAAATACCCTCTTTCTGTGGATTTCTCTAAAAACATTTCGTAGGTTTTCAAGAAAAAATCGGCTATTTGCAGGTCTTGGCGTGACATTACAAGTTGCATGGACAAAATATTCCGGTCAGCATTAGTTAACCCTCCTAGGGCTCCTCAACATCAAAATTGTGATAAAATTGGCAGTTTGTGGACACCAACAGCACCCAATGGGTACACCACAAAGAAAAGCGCCTCCTTTTATCGAGTGTACAATTTATACAGAAACATTTTTGTAAGTAGTAAGGGTATTCAAAAGTCGAAGTCTTAACCCATTTTGGGTAGGCTAAGAGAGATATCCCTCAAAAGCTTTAAATTCCCATTTTCTGTGAATTTTCCTAACAGTAACTTGTAGGGTTTTAAGAAAAATGAACTATTCGTAGGTATTTATGTGACATTACAAGTTGTAGGGAGCGTTTATTAACCATCTACAAGCTGCCAAGTATTGTAATTTTGTTGACATGGGCTGTTTTCGGACACGTACAGCACCCAATGTATACACGAGAGATAAACATAATCACCTTTGTTGGAGGTGGAATTCACAGAGGACCATTTTTGTAAGTAATAAGGGTATTCAAAAAACCAAGCGTTAACCCCTGTTGGGGAGGTTAACAGGGATACCCATCGAAAGCTTAAAAATCGTTTTCCCTGGATTTCTTTACAAACATCTTGTAGGGTTTTCAAGAGAAAATGGCCGTTGATAGGTCTTGGTATCACATTACCAGTTGCATAGATAAATTATTCTGGTAGGTATTTGTTAACCCTCCATGGGCTGCTAAATGTCAAAAATTTTGAAGAAATAGTCTGTTTTTGGACACTAACAACATCAAATGGAAATGCCACAGAGAAACGTAACTTCTTTTACTGGACGCAAAACTGATAGAGAAACATTTTTGTAAGTAGTAAAGATATTAAAAAATCGAGGTCTTAACCCATTGTCGACTGGTTAAGGAGATATACCCCTCAAAAGATTAAAATTCCCGTTTTCTGTGGATTTCTCCAAAAAATCTAGCACGTTTTCAAGAAAAATTGACCATCTGCAGGTCTTTGAGTGACATTACAAGTTGCATGGACAAAATATTCCAGTAAACAATTATTAACCCTCCAGAGCCTGGAAAGTATAGACATTTTGAGAAAATGGGCTGTTTTGGGGCACCCATAACACCCAATGTGTTCCTGCGTGATAAACATAACCTTCCTCATTGGAAGTGAAATTCACTGAGGATCATTTTTGTAAGTAATGAAGGTATTCACAAAACCAAGCATTAATCCATTTTGGGCTGGTTACAGAGCGATACCCCTCAAAAGGTTAAAAATTCATATTTTCCGAGGATTTGTCTAAAAGCCTCTCGTAGGTTTTCAAGACAAATACTGGCCATTCTCTCTTGAGACTACTATACTCACCTTGTATGAACTCAAAAGTAAGTGTATATTTATTTATTATCAAGAATAACCACCCATAAGTTCCACTCTCACCGTGTTCCGCTTCATCGGTCGCCAGCGGTCGATTTATCCAAACAAAATTACCAAGGTTACCACCTCCCCCCCTGCCTCTTTCTCCAACCAAACACACATTGAAAGGTACACCTCACCTCGTATTCCACACTGCCCTGCATAATATCATTTATTATTTATTTATTGGTGTTTAAGGGCATATACTTACGCACAAGGGCTAATCTACGGGTCGAGGAAGCCGCAGTACCTGGAGAGAACCACCGAGCAACGACGAGCAGCTGCCAGCTTCCCAACGTCGTAACTCCGAACTGCAGCACAGGCAGGGTTAGATTGGTTGAAGACATGCGTACCGTCGACGTGCAGTACGCCTTAGTACATGGCGGCATCGTGCCCCCATATGAAGAATCAGAGTTAAGTGCCTTGCCCAAGGACAGAGCATGGGAGTCCGAATTGATCGCTCAGACGGCCACCCATCCAATGATTAACCAGGCTCAACGTTGCTTAACTTCGGTGATCTGATGAGAACCGGCTACCACAATGCCACCGCTCCGCCACTGCATGATAAGAAAGCAGTAAATAACGTTAGCTACAATGGGATCAGTTACTTATAATATCAAGAAGTGTTGACACTATAGCGTTTCCCCGACAGTGGGTCCAGGTATATAATAGTCTGTAAAACGGCTATACACTGCCCCTCCTCCGCCCCAGAGTGGCGACGTGGCAGTATATATCTATCTTACTGACGCTATGTTGTGCCTAAGGAACCTTACAATAAAAGGTGGGGATCCCCAACATGGGAGGGGGGGGGGGCAGGTATATTTACTACTCTGTAGGTTATCAAATGCAGTGGTGCATGGCGCCAACATTCCCCTGGCAGTGGGGCTAGATATATACTAGTTTGTAAGACGGTTATACTCCCCTTCTCCGTCCCAGGGTATATTTTATCTACACATATGTACAAACAACACTTCCTATTTTCGTATGTAATTATTGTGGTTTATAACTTCATGTTTGTCGTTGTATGTAAGGATATCTTCATTGTAATGAATAAAACTAATCCTACGGAAAAAAAACAATTGGAGAGAAATTTACTTCTGCTATTAACAGACAGGTGTTAGGTGAGCTCTACAAGGTGTGAAAAAATGACATAATCATGCATAACAACTGTGGTCAAATAGGAGATAATTGATACAGGACTATACATGACATGCTCAAGAATTTAAAGTTCACATTTTCTGTGGATATCTTCAACTGGTTCTAACAGATTTTTAAGAACAGATAAACCCTGGAGAAGAAGTATTCTCGCAAGCCTTCATTAACCCTCCACAAACCGTCAACTATCTAAATTTTAGGTAAATTTGAGATACAATGGGCTATTTACATTAGACGCTGATTCTCAGACGCTGATATTAATATTAACCCGCTCCACAAACAATGATGATTTAACCAAAACGTTCTTTTATCACACTGGGTCATTTGAGACTATTATACCCCTTTTTCTCAAGACATCAATAAAAATACTTTAATGATACAATTAAAAACTATTCTTCAGACACTCCAGGGCCATAAAAAATCATGGATGTTTATTAACCCTCTACAGACTGCCAAGCATCGTAATTTTGTTGAAATGGGCTGTTTTCAGACATGCGTAACCCCCAACGTGTACCTGGGAATTACCCATAATCTCCTTTGTTGGAAGTGGAATTCACCGAGGACCATTTTTGTAAGTAATAAGGGTATTCAAAAAACCAAGCGTTAACCCTTTTTGTGGTTGTTAATAGTGATACCCATCAAAGGCATAAAAATTTATGTTTTCCCTGGATTTCTTTACAAACATCTGGTAGCGTTTTCAAGAGAAAATGGCCATTGATAGGTCATGGTGTCACATTACCAGGTGATGGGATAAATTATTCCGGTAAGCATTTGTTAACCCTCCATGGGCTGCTAAATGTCAAAATTTTGAAAAAATAGCCTGTTTTTGAACAACAAAAACATCAAAAGGGAATGCAACAGAGAAACGTAACTTCTTTTACCGGACGCAAAACTGACAGGGAAACATTTTTGTATGTAGTAAATGGATTCAAAAATCGAGGTCTGAACCCATTTTTGACTGGTTAAGGAGATATACCCCTTAAAAGCTTAAAATTCCAGTTTTCTATGGATTTCTCAACAACAAAAAATTCAAGAACAATTGACCATTCGCAGGTCTTCGAGTGACATTACAAGCATGAACAAAATGTTTCTGTAAACATTTGTTAACCCTCCAGAGGCTGCCAAGCATAGACATTTGGAGAAAATGGGCTGTTCTTGGGCAACCATAACACCAAATGTGTACCTACGAGATAAACATAACCTCCTTCATTGGAAGTGGAATTCACCGTCGATCATTTTTGTAAGTAATGAAGGTATTCACAAAACCAAGCATAACCCTTTAGAGCTGGTTACAGGGAGATACCCCTCAAAAGGTTAAACATTTGTGTTATCTGAGGATTTCTTTAAAACATGCCGTAGATTTTCAAGAAAAAATGGCCATTCTCTGATCTTAGTGTGACATTACAAGTTGCATGTACAAAATATTCCTTTAAGCAATTTTTAACCCTATGCAGGTTCTCAAACATCAAAATGTTGATAAAATGGGCTGTGTTTGTGTACCCACAACACCCAAAGTTGGGAGGAGAGATCAAAATAAGTGGAAGTAGAATTCACTGAGAATTATTTTTGGAAGTAATAAGAGTATTCAAAAAACAACACTTAACCCGTTTTGGGCTGGATAAACAATGATACCCATCAAAAGCTTAAAATTCATGTTCTCCCTGGATTTCTCTGAAAACATCTTGTAGATTTTAAAGAAAAAAAATGGCCATTCACAGTTCTTGGTGTGACATTACAAGTTGCATGAATAAATATTCCTGTTACCACTTGTTAACCCTCTACAAGCTGCCAGACATCAATATTTGGGATACATTTGAGATAAAATGAACCATTTTTAGCCCAACTTTGGCGAAGCCAAATTTGAGCTTATGCCATGGCCCGTCGTCCGTCTGTCCGTCTGTCCATCAACATTTGGATACGGCTTGGGCTAGAGGCCGTATTAATGAACCGATCTTCACGAAACTTCTTGGGTAGCTTTGTTATGACCGTGGGACGAGAACGAGTGTTTTGGGGTTTGGTCCGAAATTCAAGATGGCTGCCAGCCGCCATTTTGTACCGACGATGCAGAAATCTGTTTTTTGTACAGAACTTCCATATGAAAGCTATGATTTGAATAATGTTTTGTATGAATGTTTAGTACCATGGGATACATCACATATAATACGGGTTTTTTTCTCGTGCGTAAATTATGCAAATTAGACTAACTTTGATGTTTTTTGGTGTTACTTTCAACACTGTAAGTGCAAATGCCAATGCGGCTCGGGCTAGAGGCCGTATTTATGAACTTAACTTTACAAAATTCCTTGGGTACCTTTGTTATCACCGTGGGACGAGAACGAGTGTTTTCGGGTCCGGTCCGAAATTCAAGATGGCCGATGGCATCCATTTTGTACAAAATTTGGTGCAATCAGATTTTTGCACAGAACTTCCATATGAAAGCGCCGATTTGAATAATTTTTTGTGTGAATGTTTAGTATCATAGGATACATCACATATAATACGGGGTTTTTCTCTCGTGCAGAAATTATGCAAATTAGATGAACTTTGATTTTTTCAGTGCTACTTACACACAGTAAGTACACATGTCAATACGGCTCGGGCAAGAGTCTGTATTTATGAACCGATCTTCACGAAACGTCTTGGGTACCTTTGTTATCACCTTGGGACGAGAACGAGTGTTTCTGGGTGCGGTCCAAAATTCAAGATGGCTGCCAGTGGCCATTTTGTACCGAAATTAGGTCTAATCAGTTTTTTGTACACAACTTCTATATATGGCTCAGGCTAGAGGCCGTATTTATGAACCGATCTTTACGAAACTTCTTGGGTACCTTTGTTATCACCGTGGGATGAGAACGAGGGCTTTTGGGTGTGGTCCAAAATTCAAGATGGCCACCAGCAGCCATTTTGTACCAAAATTAGTGCAATCAGTCTTTTGTGCAGAACTTCTGTATGAAAGTTCTGATTTGAATATATTTTTGTATGCATGTTCAGTAACATGGAATACATCACATATAGTACGGATTTTTTTCTCGTGCATAAATTATGCAAATTAGATGAACTTTGATTTATTCAGTGCTACTTATACACTGTAAGTGCACATGTCAATACGGCTCAGGCTAGAGGCTGTATTTATGAACCGATCTTCACAAAACTTCTTGGGTACCTTTGTTATCTCCTTGGGACGAGAACGAGTGTTTTTGGGTGCAGTCCAGAATTCAAGATGGCTGCCAGTGGCCATTTTGTACCGAAATCAGGTCCAATCAGTTTTTTGTCACAACTTCTACACAGCTCATATTTGTGAACTGATCTTCACGAAACTTCTTGGGTACCTTTGTTTTCACCTTGGGACAGGAATGAGTGTGTTTTGGGGTGCCTTTGTTATCACTGTGCTATGAGAACAAATATTTTGGGGTTCAGTCAGACCCACTCTGGGACTCAAAGATTTTTTTCTAGTTTAGCATCTGACTGTCACCCACCTTTACAATACTTTACCTATACATTTGTTACAGGCAACGGTCAGTATTTATGTACAGGCTGTTACAATACTTTATATGTACCTTTGTTATCAGGTCATTACCTAGATGTTTGTCATTGCTGTGTCACATACTATACATGTACATGTCTTTGTCTTGACAAGTTGAGCTACAGTGTCATTGACACTTTCATTAAATTGACACAGCACTCAGTGGGTATGTGTCAAACAAACATAACTCCTTTTGTCGGTCATTGACTTGTTGGAAGACGATATTGACATTAAACCACTCCACCGTTAATGATGGTTTTTACCTAAACAATTTTTTATCAAACTCTGTCATTTGAGATTACTATCTTCACCTTTTTGGTTTTTTTTTTTTGTTTTTTTTCCGCACATTTTCACACAGATTCAGAATCCATTTTCGAACCGTTTTTCACACAATTTGGCACACGCATAGAGTGGAAAAAAATCTAAAAATGTACCGAAGCGGAATTTTCGATTTAACCCTTATTTCGCCAGAATTGGCAAAAAACTGCCAAAATTGGGGTTTATCGGCACTTTCTCGAAACAAGTCTTTAGGATTTTTTTTAAACATCCATCATTACTAGACCTGCCTATGACACAACCTTTGATACATACGACATATTAGGCGATGCATATGGTAACCCTCCACAGGCTGCCAAACATCGAAATTTTGATGAAATGGGCTGGTTTCAGACCCCCCACAATACCCAAACGATACCCGAGAGGTAAACATAACTTCCTTTATTGGAAGTGGAATTCACCGAGGATCATTTTTGTAAGGGTGTTCAGAAAACCAAGTGTTAACCAGTTTTGGGCTGGTTAAACAGCAATACCCCAAAAAAGCTCAAAACTTCATGTTTTCCGTGGATTTCTCTAAACGAGTCTTGTAGATTTTCAAGAAAAATTGGTCACTCTCAGGTCTTGGTGTGACATCACAAGGTGCATGGATAAAATATTCCGGTCAGCATTAGTTAACCCTCCCCGAGCTGCTAAACATAAAAATTGTGATAAAATGGGCTGTTTTTAGACACCAACAGCACCCAAACGATATACCACAGAGAAAGGGGCCTTCATTTATCGGACGCAAAATTGATCGGAAAATATTTTTGAAAGTGGTAAGGGTATTCAAAATTTGACGTCTTAACCCATTTTGGGCTGGTTAAAGAGAGATACCCATTAAAATCTTAAAATACCCATTTTCTGTGGATTTCTCTAACAACATCCTGTAGGTTTTCAAGAAAAATCGGCTATTTGCAGGTCTTGGTGTGACATTACAAGTCGCATGAACAAAATATTCCGGTCAGCATTAGTTAACCCTCCCTGGGCTGCTGAAGGTCAAAATTGCGATAAAATGGGCTGTTTTTGCACACCAACAGCACCCAAAGGGTACACCACAAAGAAAAGTGCCTTCTTTTATCGCGCGTACAATTTATATGGAAACATTTTTGTTAGTAGTAAGGGTATTCAAAAGTCGACGTCCTAACCCATTTTGGACAGGCTAAAGAGAGATATCCCTTGAAAGCTTTAAATTCCCATTTTCTGTGAATTTCCATAACGGTAACTTGTAGGGTTTCAAGACAAATTGACTATTCGTAGGTGTTTATGTGACATTACAAGTTGCATGGACAAGATACTCCGGTGAGCGTTTTTTAACCATCTACAAGCTGCAAGCATCGTAACGTTGTTAACATGGGACTGTTTTCAGACACGCACAGCACCTAATGTATACATGAGAGATAAACATAATCTCCTTTGTTTGAAGTGGAATTCACAGAGGACCATTTTTGTAAGTAATAAAGGTATTCAAAAAGCCAAGCGTTAACCCCTGTTGGGGAGGTTAACAGGGATACCCATCACACGCTTAAAAAATCGTTTTCCATGGATTTCTTTACAAACATTTTGTGGGGTTTTCGAGAGAAAATGGCTGTTGATAGGTCTTGACGTCATATGACCAGTTGCATGGATCAATTATTCTGGTAGGCATTTGTTAACCCTTCATGGGCTGCTAAATGTAAAAAAAATGAGGAAATAGTCTGTTTTTGGATACCAAGAACATCAAATGGAAATGCCACAGAGAAACGTAACTTCTTTTACCGGACGCAAAACTGATAGGGAAACATTGATATTGATATTAACCCATTCTACCATTAATGATGGGTTTTACCTAAACATTTTTTTATCATACCCAAACCGAGTCATTTGAGACTACTATACTCACCTTTCTCATAACATCAATGAAGGAACTTTAGTGAGACAGTTAAAAACAATTCATCAGACCCTGTGGGGTCAAGAAAAATCATGGAATCTAATCGGGAAAAGCCATGATTCTCCAGAATCATAAAGTCTATTTTTTTTTTTTTTTTTTTTTTTTTTTTTTTCCTCACATTTTTGTCCGTACGATTCAGAAGCCATTTTCAAGCCGATTTTCACACAATTTGGCACACGCATAGAGTGGCAGAAAATCTAAAAATGTACCAATGCGGAATTTTCGATTTAACCCTTATTTCGCCAGAATTGGCAAAAAACTTCAAAATTGGGGTTTATCGGCACTTTCTCGAAACACGTCTTTAGGATTTTTTTTAAATATTCATAATTAATAGACCTGCCTATGACACAACCTTTGATACACACAACATATTAGGCGATGCATATGGTAACCCTCCACATGCTGCCAAACATCGAAGTTTTGATGAAATGGGCCGGTTTCAGACCCCCACAGCACCCAAACGATAACCGAGAGGTAAACATAACTTCCTTTATTGGAAGTGGAATTCACCGAGGATCATTTTTGTAAGTAATAAGGGTGTTCAGAAGAACAGCAATACCCCAAAAAAGCTCAAAACTTCATGTTTTCCCTGGATTTCTCTAAACGAGTCTTGTAGATTTTCAAGAAAAATTGGTCACTCTCAAGTCTTGGTGTGACATTACAAGTTGCATGGATAAAATATTCCGGTCAGCATTAGTTAACCCTCCCCGAACTGCTAAACGTAAAAAATGTGATACAATGGGCTGTTTTTAGACACCAACAGCACCCAAACGATATACCACAGAGAAAGGGGCCTTCATTTATGGGATGCAAAATTGATCGGAAAATATTTTTGAAAGTGGTAAGGGTATTCAAAATTTGACGTCTTAACCCATTTTGGGATGGTTAAAGAGAGATACCCATTAAAATCTTAAAATACCCGTTTTTTGTGGATTTCTCTAACAACATCTTGTAGGTTTTCAAGAAAAATCGGCTATTTGCAGGTCTTGGTGTGACATTACAAGTCGCATGAAGAAAATATTCCGGTCAGCATTAGTTGTTTTTGTACACCAACAGCACCCAAAGGGTACACCACAAAGAAAAGTGCCTTCTTTTATCGCGCGTACAATTTATACAGAAACATTTTTGTAAGTAGTAAGGGTATTCAAAAGTCGACGTCTTAACCCATTTTGGGCAGGCTAAAGAGAGATATCCCTTGAAAGCTTTAAATTCCCATTTTCTGTGAATTTCCCTAACGGTAACTTGTAGGGTTTCAAGACAAATTGACTATTTGTAGGTCTTTATGTGACATTACAAGTTGCATGGACAAAATACGTCGGTGAGCGTTTTTTAACCATCTACAAGCTGCCAAGCATCGTAATGTTGTTAACATGGGACTGTTTTCAGACACGCACAGCACCTAATGTATACATGAGAGATAAACATAATCTCCTTTGTTTGAAGTGGAATTCACAGAGGACCATTTTTGTAAGTAATAAAGGTATTCAAAAAGCCAAGCGTTAACTCTGTTGGGGAGGTTAACAGGGATACCCATCAAAAGCTTAAAAAATCGTTTTCCCTGGATTTCTACAAACATTTTGTGGGGTTTTCAAGAGAAAATGGCCGTTGATAGGTCTTGGTGTCATATGACCAGTTGCATGGATCAATTATTCTGATAGGCATTTGTTAACCCTTCATGGACTGCTAAATGTAAAAAAAAATGAGAAAATAGTCTGTTTTTGGACACCAACAACATCAAATGGAAATGCCACAGAGAAATGTAACTTCTTTTACCGGACGCAAAACTGATAGGAAACATTGATATTGATATTAACCCATTCTACCATTAATGATGGGTTTTACCTAAACATTTTTTTATCAAACCCAAACCGAGTCATTTGAGACTACTATACTCACCTTTCTCATAACATAAATGAAGGAACTTTAGTGAGACAGATAAAAACAATACATCAGACACTGTGGGGGCAAGAAAAATCATGGAATCTAATCGGGAAAAGCCATGATTCTCCAGAATCATAAAGTCTAGTTTTGGTTTGAAATTGCAAGTTGCATGAATAAATATTCCTGTTAGCACATGTTAACCCTCTACAATCTGCCAGACATCAATATTTTGGATACATTTGAGATAAAATGGACCATTTTCAAATAGACAGAGCACTCAGTGGGTATGTGTCAAACAAACATAACTCCTTTTGTCGGTCATTAACTTGTGGGACAACGATATTAATATTAACCCACTCTACCGTTAATGATGGTTTTTACCTAGACAATTTTTTTATCAAATTGAGTCATTTGAGACTACTATAATCACCTTTCTCATAACATCAATGAAAGAACTTGAGTGAGACAGTTAAAAACAATTCATCAGACACTGTGGGGCCATGAAAAATCAAGGAATCTCATCGGGAAAAGCCATGATTCTCCAGAATCATCAAGTCTAGTTTTTGGGGGGTTTTTTCCACACATTTTGTCCGCACGATTCCGAAGCCATTTTCGAACCGATTTTCACAACATTTTGCACACTCATAGAGGGGCACAAAATCTAAAAATGTACCGAAGCGGAATTTTCGATTTAACCCCTTATTTTGTCAGAATTGGCAAAAAACTGTCAAAATTGGGGTTTATCGGCACTTTCTCGAAACACGTCTTGTAGATTTTTTTTAAACATTCAGCATTTCTAGACCTGCCTGTGACACGACCTTTGATACATACGAGATATTCGGCGATGCATATGGTAACCCTCCACAGGCTGCCAAACATCGAAATTTTGATGAAATGGGTCGGTTTCAGGCCCCCACTGCACCCAAACAATACATGAGAGATAAACATAACTTCCTTTATTGGAAGTGGAATTTACCGAGGATCATTTTTGTCAGTAATAAGGGTGTTCATAAAAACCAAGCATTAACCCGTTTTGGACTGGTTAAACAGCAATCCCCCCATAAAGCTAAAAAATTCATGTTTTCCGTGGATTTCTCTAAACGAGTCTTGTAGATTTTCAAGAAAAATTTGTTACTCCCAGGTCTTGGTGTGACAATAGAAGTTGCATGGACAAAATACTAAGGGGAGCATTTGTTAACCCTTCATGGGCTGCTGAAAGTCAAAATTGTGATAAAATGGGCTGTTTTTGGACACCAACGGCACCCAATGGGTACGCCACAAAGAAAAGTGCCTTCTTTTATCGAGCCCACACTCTATACGGAAACATTTTTGTAAGTAGTAAGGATATTCAAAAGTTGAAGTCTTAGCCCTTTTTGGGCAGGCTAAAGAGAGAGACCCCTTAAAATCTTAAAATTCGAATTTTCTGTGGATTTCTCTAAAAACATCTTGTAGGTTTTCAAGAAAAATTGACTACTCGCAGGTCTTTGTGTGACATTATAAGTGGCATGGACAAAATATTCCGGTGAGCGTTTATTAACCCTCCACAGGCTGCCAAGCTTTGTAATTTTGTTGAAATGGGCTGTTTTCGGACTCACACAGCACCCAATGTGTACCTGAGAAATAAACATAATCTCCTTCGTTGGAAGTGGAATTCACCGAGGACCATTTTTGTAAGTAATAAGGGTATTCAAAAAATCAAGTGTTAACCCGTTTTGGGTGGTTTAAGAGTGATTCACCCAAAAGCTTAAACAATCATGCTTTACGTGGATTTCTCTAAAAATGTCAAGTAGATTTTCAAGAAAAAACTGGTCCGTCGCAGATCGTGGTGTAACATTATAAACTTCAAAGCCAAAATATTCTGATAAGCATTTGTTAACCCTCCACAGGACTCTCAAATATCAACACTTTGATAAAATAGGCTGTTTTCAGCCCCCCCCCCCCCCCCCCCCAGCACCCAACCTGTAGCTGGGAAATTAACATAACTTCCTCTCTTGGAAGTGGAAATCACCGAGGATAATTTTTGTAAGTAATAGGGGTATTCAAAAAACCAAGCCTTAACCCGTTTTGGGCTGGTTAAACAGCGATACCCATCAAAGGCTTAAAAATTCAAGTTTTTCCTGGATTTCTTTAAAAACATCTTGTAAATTTCAAGAAAAAAATGGTCATTCATAGGTCTTAGTGTGCCATTACATGTTGCATGGACAAAATATTCCGGTCAGAATTTGTTAGCTCTACATCAGCTTCTGAACATCAAAAGTTTGATAAAATGGGCTGCTTTGAGACACCAACAGCACCCAATGGGTATATAAAGGCTAAACAAGACTTCTTTTACTGCGCGTAGAATTCACAGAAGATCAGTTTTGTATGTAGTAAGGGTATTTAAAAGAATGAAGCTTAACGCATTTTGGACTGGATAAGGAGAGATACCCCTTAGAAGCATAAAATTTACATTTTTCGTGGAGTTCGCCAACTGCTTGTTGGCGATTTTCAAGAACAATTGGACATTGGCAGGTCTTGGTTGGTATTACAAGTTGCATGGATAGAATGTTCCGCTAATAATTTGCTAACCCCTCTACAGACTGCTAAACGTCATAATTTTGATAAAATTGGCTGTTATCGGTCTCCAAATGCGTATGTAATAGATAAACATATCCTCTTTTATCAGAATCAGAATTCACGAGGGATAATGTTTGATAGTATTAAGGGTGTTCAAAAAACCAAGCCTTAACCTGTTTTTTCCTGATTAAAGACAGGCAGCCCATGCCATGTATGCTGCCTACATTACGTGTAAAATCGACACCCCCATTAAATCTACTGCGAGGTGGCGTGTCAGACCCGACCACCTGACCTCATTAGATAACATTCCTTCGTCATATTTAGCAGCATGGATTTCCTCAAGAAGCCAAGATAAAAATACGTCATCGGAAAATAATGCCAATTGTTTTATTTAGTGTGTATTTTGTCCGTATACAAATTTTCTCACCCACATATACCTAAAAATGATTCAATGACACGATTGGACATGTTTCTCTCATAAAACATGCATAAAACGTGAAAAAAGACTTGATTTATTGCATTTTAGGATTGCACATGTATATTTTTAGAAGATTCTCTGTCTGTTTTTAATCTTCGGCGTCAGTCTTTGATCTCCTTTGGGACGATCAGTAATTAACACCTTTTCGACAAGAGCCATCGAAATTTAAAATAAAAAAATAATGAAATTTCACTAAAACCTTTTGCAGTATCGAGTTTTTCAGAAAACTCTGTCGCGATTGCGTGTGTCATTTTCAAAATTCCGATCAGAAATAATGAAATTATAAATATGTAGTTAGCAATAACAAAATTGAAAGCATGTCGGCCAAACTTGCATGACGTCAGAACACGATTCGGGTGAAATACTGCAGTGATGCACTGAAAGGTTGAGAATAAGGAACGCTGATATTGAAGTAGGTTTTAAACTGTCCATGGAATGGTCCTAAAATCAAGTTCATGTTTGCAGCGTTACTGCAAATAGGTTTCCCGTGTTTCTTGTTAAAATGTTTTGGACCGCCTCACTTCATATTCCACATTGCACTGCATGATATTATTTATTTATTGGTGTTTAAGGTTTGTAAGTAGTAAGGGTATTTAAAAGAATGAAACTTAACCCATTTTGGACTGGATAAGGAGAGATGCCCCTTAAACGCTTAAAATTTACATTTTCCGTGGGTTTCGCTAGCTGCTTGTTGGGGATTTTCAAGAACAATTGGACATTGGCAGGTCTTATAAATTGCATAGATAGACTATTCCGCTAGTCGTTTGTTAATCCCTCTACAGGCTTCTAAACGTCAAAATTTTAATAAAATCGGCTGTTTTCGGACAGCAAATGAGTATGCAATAGATAAACATGACCTCTTTTATCAGACTTAGAATTCCTGAGGGATAATGTATGCCAGCACTAAGGGTATTCAAGGGAGCGCGGTGGCTCAGTGGTAGACTGTTGTACTTCTATGCTAGAGGTCCCGACTTCGATCCCCGTCCGGGACGACTCACGTTGTGTCCTTGGGCAAGGCACTTTGGCCCGGTTGCCGACATGGGGCCATGATGTCCCCATGTACTAAGACATACTGCACGTCGATGGTACACATGTCTTCAACCTCTGTAACCCTGCCTGAGCGGAGCCTGAACAGAGTTAGAATGTTGAGGAGCTGACAGTTGCTCGTCAATGCTTGGTGGTTCTCTCCGGGTACTCCGGCTTCCTCCACCTCTAAAACTGTCACGGTCACGATTAGCAATTGTGCAGAAGTATGTGACCTTAAACACCAATAAATAAATAAATAAATAAATAAATAAATAAATAAATAAATAAATAAATAAAAATAAGTAAATAAATAAGGGTATTCAAAAAACCAAGCCTTAACCCTGTTTTGTCGGATTAAAGACAGACAGCCCATGCCGTGTACGCTGCCTACATTACTTGTAAAATCGACACCCCCACTAAATCTTCTGCGAGGTGCGGTTTCGGACCCGACCACCTGACGGTTCTGACCTCATCAAATAACACTCCTTCGTTGTATTTAGCAGCATGGATTTCCCCAAGAAGCAAAGACAAAACTATGTCTGCGGAAAATAATGGCAAATATTTTATTTAGCCTGTATTTTGTCCGTATAGGAAATTGCCCACCCACATATATCTAAAAATGATTCAATGATACAATTGGACTTATTTCTCTCATAAAACGTGAAAAAACACTTGATTTATTGCATTTTAGGATTGCGCATGTATATTCTTAGAAGATTCTCTGTCTATGGCGTGTCTTTGATCTCGTTTGGGACGATCAGTGATTAGCACCTTTTCGACAAGAGCCATCGAAATTGAAAATAATCAAATTTCACTAAAACCTTTTGCAGAATTGTGTTTTTCAGAAAACGCCTTCGCGATTGCGTGTGTCGTTTTCAAAATTCGGATCAGTAAGCACAAAATTATAAATATGTTGTTGTCAATAACAAAATTGAAAGCATGTCGGTCAAACTTGCATGACGTCAGAACTCGACTCGGGTGAAATACTGCGGTGATGTTGTGAAAGGACGAGAGTAAGAGACGCTGATATCGCAGTAGGCTTTAAACTGTCCATGGAATGGTCCTAAAATCAAGTTTATATTTGCAGCTTTACTGCAAATAGGTTTCCCGTTGTTTCTTGTTGAAATGTTATTTCCGTCAAGGCCAAGTACCATAGAAAATTTGGAATACTGGGCAGTGGGATAGGACACCTGCCCCATGAACAACTGCCTCCTATTAAAATTAATTAGCGGGGACATCCCTCCCCCCCCCCCCTCATGCTGTTTATTTTACCTAGGACACCTGCCCCCTGCTGTGTTTTTACCTAGGACACATGCCACCCCCCCCCCCCCCCCCCCACCCCTACTGTTAGATTAGATTAAACATATTTTATTTGCCATTTGACAATGCAAATCAGGATTGGAGGACAAGTGCTTACCACTTAGAAGCCCCTCCGTTCCTGTACAGTGACTAATAATTTACAATATGGCAGAACGTATTCCATAAATAACAGAATCTAGCAAAATCTAAATATTATAAACATTATAGACAAACACAAATTAAACTGAGAGGGAGAGAGAGAGAGTGAAGAGATCAAAAAAAATAAATAGAATATAAAGAAAAAAAGAAAACATGAAATACAACATTAGATCCAGTGATGATGCCCGCCACCCACCCATTTGCATTCTGTAGTATCTTGGCCGTAATGGGAGTCTAAATTACCATCTTGATTACTGCCACTAAGCATAGGTTTTCACTTCTGGGGGATGTTCACACAACTGTTTTTTTCACCAAGTACACCTGCCCCCGTTTGTTTGCTAACGGGCCCCTCCCCATTGAGCTTTCTATTTTTAAATGCACCCGGGCCGACGGGGAGAAGGCGTGGTTGGGGAGCATGGCTAGATTTTGCTATAAAATGGGGTTGAAGGAAGGTACCCTCAAATCTGGGTCGAAAGTGGCGAAAATGACAAAAGGCTACTTCAACTTATGGTAACGGTATAAACTACAGGCGATCTGGGCGATGTACAGACGAAAAATCATACCTTGGAGCCGGTTAGGCAATTTGGCACAAAACACTCCGACTTTATGCTCAATCGCTGCTCTACAGTAGTCTACAACAGTGCCCAAGTCCATTCCAAACTGATAGAGTCGGGACGAATAGTACTCTCCTCACTTTCCACGCGATGCGTGGTGTTCTTCACGCGGCGTCGACACTCGTAACAGATGCCAAAATGTCGGCCAGGGTGCGTAGAACAAGTTCTGAAAATTAGAAGTCGCTGCCTTCAGCGGTCCTTGACATGGTTCATGTTTGTGAGAAGTGCAATTTTAATGTCTAATTGGCAAATTTTCGTTAATCGTTTCCCGCCAAAAAACCTACTCACCGCCGATTTCTTTTCACTTCAACTTTTGACGATTATATAAGGTTTAAAGATAGTGTCAGGATACCCCCCCCCCCCCCCCCCCCCCGCCGCTCTTTTGGAGCTGGTTAGGCAATGTGGCACCGAAACCTGGGGACGTTATGCTCAATCGCAGCTCTACAGTCGTCTACAACACTGCCTATGTTCATTCTAAACTGATAGAGTTGGGGACGAATAGTACTCTCACATTCCAAGCGATGCGTGGTGTTTTCCACGCGGTCCGGACACTCCAAACAGATCCCAAAATGTCGGCCAGGGTTAGTTGAACAAGTTCTGAAAATTTCAAGTCGCTGCCCTCCAGCGGTCTGAACACCGTTCGTGTATGTCAGAAGTGCTATTTTAATGTCCAATATTCAAATCTTCGTCAATTCTTTCCTGCCTGCCAGAAACCCAATCACCGCCAATTTCTCTTGACTTTAAACTTCTGAGATTCTCGTAGGTTTAAAGGTTGTGCTGGGATCCCTGGGTGGCTGTCTTGAAGAAACAACTTCTATTTACAGTCAACTCTCCACCAGTCACACACAATTGTAACATTTAAGTGGACTTACTCCAGCGAGGAGGCACTGAAGGATTCTGCGCCCATTCCCGACGTCTTTTTTCGAACTGGCTTGAAAAGGAAGGACCAAATTCAAACAATTCCCTCCTCTCTCCAAAACACCATATCTCAGCCAATTCTAGGCAGATTTCCATGACATTTTCACTCCTTGTTCATGAATAGTTGCGGCATCACTTTCCATGAAGAGCGACATGAATTTTCTGAAAACATCTTGGAAGATTTTAAAGAAAAAATGGCCATTTGCAGTTCTTAGTGTGACATTACAAGTTGCATGGAAAAATATTCCTGTTAGCACTTGTTAACCCTCAACAAGCTGCCAGACATCAATATTTTGGATACATTTGAGATAAAATGGACCATTTTTAAACAGACACAGCACTCAGTGGGTATGTGACAAACAAACATAACTCCTTTTGTCGGTCATTGACTTGGGCTGTTTTTGGACGCCAACAGCACCCACTTGGTGTACCACCGAGAAAGGTTCCTTCTTTTATCGGACGCAAAATTGATGGGGAATACCCCCATAAAGTTAAAAAATTCATGTTTTTCGTGGATTTCTCTAAGTCTTGTAGATTTTCAAGAAAAATTTGTCACTCCTAGGCCTTGGTGTGACAATAGAAGTTGCATGGACAAAATACTAAGGGGAGCATTTGTTAACCCTCCACGGGCTGCTAAAAGTCAAAATTGTGATAAAATGGGCTGTTTTTGGACGCCAACAGCACCCAATGGGTACGCCACAAAGAAAAGTGCCTTCTTTTATCGAGCGCACAATCTATACGCAAACATTTTTGTAAGCAGTAAGTGTATTCGAAAGCTTAAAATTTCCATTTTCTGTGGATTTCTCTAAAAACATCCTGCAGGTTTTCAAGAAAATTTGACTACTCGCAGATCTTTGTGTGACATTACAAGTTGCTTGGACAAAATATTCCGGTGAACATTTATTAACCCTCTACAGGCTGTCGAGCATCGTAATTCTGTTGAAATGGGCTGTTTTCAGACCACGCACAACACCCAACGTGTACCTGAGAAATAAACATAACCTCCTTTGCTGGAAGTGGAATTCACCGAGGACCATTTTTTGTAAGTAATAAGGTTATCCAAAAAACCAAGCGTTAACCCCTTTGTGGTTGTTAAGTGTGATACCCATCAAAAGCTTAAAAATTTATGTTTTCCCTGGATTTCTTTACAAACATCTGGTAGGGTTTTCAAGAGGAAATGGTCATTGATAGGTCTTGGTGTCACATTACCAGCTGATGGAATAAATTATTGCGGTAAGCATTTGTTAAACCTCCATGGGCTGTTAAATGTCAAAATTTTGAAACAATAGTCTGTTTTTGAACACAAACAACATCAAATGGGAATGCAACAGAGAAAGGTACCTTCTTTTACCGGACGCAAAACAGAGAGGGAAACATTTTTGTAAGTAGTAAGTGTATTCAAAAATTGAGGTCTTAACCCATTTTTGACTAGTTAAGGAGATATACCCTTAAAAGCTTTAAAATTTCAGTTTTCTGTGGATTTTTCCAAAAAAAATTTCAAGAGCAATTGACCCTTCGCAGTTCTTGAGAGTGACATTACAAGCTGCATGAACAAAATATTTTCGGTAAGCATTTGTTAACCCTCCAGAGGCTACCAAGCATAGACATTTGGAGAAAATGGTCTGTTCTTAGGCAATCATAACACCAAATGTGTACCTGCGAGATAAACATAACCTCCTTCATTGGAAGTGGAATTCTCCGACGATCATTTTTTGTAAGTAATGAAGGTATTCACAAAACCAAGCATTAACCCGTTTAGGGCTGGTTACAGAGCGATACCCCTCGAAAGGTTAGAAATTTGTGTTATCTGAGGATTTCTCTAAAAACATCCCGTAGATTTTCAAGAAAAAATGGCCATTCTCAGATGTTAGTGTGACATTACAAGTTGCATGTACAAAATATCCCTGTAAGCATTTGTTAATCCTATGCAGGTTCTCAAACATCAAAATGTTGATAAAATGGGGCCGTGTTTGCGTACCCACAGCACCCGAAGTTCGGAGGATAGATCAAAATAAGTGGAAGTAGAATTCACTAAAAATTATTTTTGGAAGCAATAAGAGTATTCAAATAACAACACTTAACCCGTTTTGGGCTGGATAAACAATGATACCCATCAAAAGCTTAAAATTCATGTTCTCCCTGGATTTTTCTGAAAACATCTTGTAGATTTTAAAGAAAAAATGGCCATTCACAGTTCTTGGTGTGACATTACAAGTTGCATGAATAAATATTCCTGTTAGCACTTGTTAACCCTCACCAAGCTGCCAGACATCAATATTTTGAATACATTTGAGATAAAATGGACCATTTTTAAATTGACACAGCACTCAGGGGGTATGTGACAAACAAACATAACTCCTTTTGTCGGTCATTGACTTGTTTGACGTCGATAACTGTAATTAACCCACTCCACCGTTAATGATGGTTTTTTACCTCAACAATTTTTTTTTATCAAACTGTGTCATTTGGGACTACTCATAACATCAATGAAGGAACTTCAGTGAGACAGTTAAAAACAATTCATCAGACACTGTGGGGTCATGAAGAATCATGGAATCTCATCGGGAAAAGCCATGATTCTCCAGAATCATAAAGTCTAGTTTTCTTTTTTTTAGGCTTTTTCCCTCTGGAAAAGACTATTGTTTTTCTACGGATTATTATTAGGCTTTTCCCTCTGGAAAAGACTATTGTTTTTCTACGGATTATTATTTTTTTTTTTTTTGGGGGGGGGGGGGGGGGGGTTTCCACACATTTTGTCCGTACGATTCAGAAGCCATTTTCGAACCGATTTTCACAAAATTTTGCACACACATAGAGGGGCACAAAATCTAAAAATGTACCGAAGCGGATTTTTCGATTTAACTCTTATTTCGTCAGAATTGGCAAAAAAACTGTCAAAATTGGGGTTTATCGGCACTTTCTCGAAACACGTCTTGTAGATTTTTTTTTAAACATTCATCATTGCTAGACCTCCCTGTGATACGACCTTTGATATACACGACATATCAGGCGATGCATATGGTAACACTCCACAGGCTGCCAAACATCGAAATTTTGATGAAATGGGCTGTTTTCGGCCCCCCACAGCACCCAAACGAAACACGATAGATACACATAACTGCTTTTATTGGAAGTGAAATTCAACGGGGATCATTTTTGTAAGTAATAAGGGTGTTAAAAAAAACAAGCGTTAAACCCGTTTTGGACTGGTTTAAACAGCAAATACCCCCCAAAAGCTCAAAACGTCATGTTTTCCGTGGATTTCTCTAGACGAGTCTTGTAGATTTTCAGGAAATATTTGTCACTCCCAGGTCTTGGTGTGACATTACAAGTTGCATGGACAAAATATTCCGGTCAGCATTAGTTAACCCTCCCCGAGCTGCTAAACGTAAAAATTGTGATAAAATGGGCTGTTTTTGGACACCAACAGCACCCAAACGGTATACCACAGAGAAAGTGGCCTTCATTTATCGGACGCAAAATTGATCGGAAAATATTTTTGAAAGTGGTAAGGGTATTCAAAATTCGACGTCTTAACCCATTTTCGGCTGGTTAAAGAGAGATACCCATTAAAACCTTAAAATACCCTCTTTCTGTGGATTTCTCTAAAAACAACTCGTAGGTTTTCAAGAAAAAATCGGCTATTCGCAGGTCTTGGTGTGACATTACAAGTTGCATGGACAAAATATTCCGGTCAGCATTAGTTAACCCTCCCAGGGCTCCTCAACATCAAAATTGTGATAAAATTGGCAGTTTTTGGACACCAACAGCACCCAAAGGGTACACCACAAAGAAAAGGGCCTACTTTTATCGAGTGTACAATTTATACAGAAACATTTTTGTAAGTAGTAAGGGTATTCAAAAGTCGAAGTCTTAACCCATTTTGGGTAGGCTAAGAGAGATATCCCTTAAAAGCTTTAAATTCCCATTTTCTGTGAATTTCCCTAACAGTAACTTGTAGGGTTTCAAGAAAAATTAACTATTCGTAGGTCTTTATGTGACATTACAAGTTGTAGGGACAAAATACTCCGGTGAGCGTTTATTAACCATCTACAAGCTGCCAAGTATCGTAATTTTGTTGACATGGGCTGTTTTCGGACACGTACAGCACCCAATGTATACACGAGAGATAAACATAATCACCTTTGTTGGAAGTGGAATTCACAGAGGACCATTTTTGTAAGTAATAAGGGTATTCAAAAAACCAAGCGTTAACCCCTGTTGGGGAGGTTAACAGGGATACCCATCGAAAGCTCAAAAATCGTTTTCGCTGGATTTCTTTACAAACATCTTGTAGGGTTTTCGAGAGAAAATGGCCGTTGATAGGTCTTGGTATCACTTTACCAGTTGCATAGATAAATTATTCTGGTAGGTATTTGTTAACCCTCCATGGGCTGCTAAATGTCAAAAATTTTGAAGAAATAGTCTGTTTTTGGACACTAACAACATCAAATGGAAATGCCACAGAGAAACGTAACTTCTTTTACTGGACGCAAAACTGATAGAGAAACATTTTTGTAAGTAGTAAGGATATTCAAAAATCGAGGTCTTAACCCATTGTCGACTGGTTAAGGAGATATACCCCTCAAAAGCTTAAAATTCCCGTTTTCTGTGGATTTCTCCACAAAATCTAGCACGTTTTCAAGAAAAATGGACCATTTGCAGGTCTTTGAGTGACATTACAAAAAGCATGGACAAAATATTCCAGTAAGCAATTATGAACCCTCCAGAGCCTGGAAAGTATAGACATTTTGAGAAAATGGGCTGTTTTGGGGCACCCATAACACCCAATGTGTACCTGCGTGATAAACATAACCTTTCTCATTGGAAGTGAAATTCACTGAGGATCATTTTTGTAAGTAATGAAGGTATTCACAAAACCAAGCATTAATCCGTTTTGGGCTGGTTACAGAGCGATACCCCTCAAAAGGTTAAAAATTCATATTTTCCGAGGATTTCTCTAAAAGCCTCTCGTAGGTTTTCAAGACAAATATTGGCCATTCTCATTTGAGACTACTATACTCACCTTGTATGAACTCAAAAGTAAGTGTATATTTATTTATTATCAAGAATAACCGCCCATAAGTTCCACTCTCACCGTGTCCCGCTTCATCGATCGCCAGCGGTCGATTTATCCAAACAAAATTACCAAGGTTCCCACCTCCCCCCGGCCTCTTTCTCCAACCAAACACACATTAAAAGGTACGCCTCACCTCGTATTCCACACTGCCCTGCATGATGTCATTTATTATTTATTTATTGGTGTTTAAGGGCATATACTTATGCACACTGGCTAATCGACGGGAGGAGGAAGCCGCAGTACCTGGAGAGAACCACCGAGCAACGACGAGCAGCTGCCAGCTTCCCAACATCGTAACTCCGAACTGCAGCACAGGCAGGGTTAGATTGGCTGAAGACATGCGTACCGTCGACGTGCAGTACGCCTCAGTACATGGCGGCATCGTGCCCCCATATGGAGAATCAGAGTTAAGTGCCTTGCCCAAGGACACAGCATGGGAGTCCGAATTGATCAGTCAGACGGCTACCCATCCAATGATTAACCAGGCTCAACGTTGCTTAACTTCGGTGATCTGACGAGAACCGGCTACCACAATGCCACCGCTCCGCCACTGCATGATAAGAAAGCAGTAAATAACGTTAGCTACAATGGGATCAGTTACTTATAATATCAAATAGTGTTAACACTATAGCGTTTCCCCGACAGTGGGTCCAGGTATATAATAGTCTGTAAAACGGCTACGCCCCAGAGTGGCGACGTGGCAGTATATATCCATCTTACTGACGCCATGTTGTGCCTAAGGAACCTTACAATAAAAGGTGGGGATCCCCAACATGGAAGGGGGGGGGCAGGTATATTTACTACTCTGTAGGTTATCAAATGCAGTGGTGCATGGCGCCAACATTCCCCCAGCAGTGGGGCTAGATATATACTAGTTTGTAAGACGGTTATACTCCCCTTCTCCGTCCCAGGGTATATTTTATCTACACATATGTACAAACAACACTTCCTATTTTCGTATGTAATTATGGTAGTTTATAACTTCATGTTTGTCGTTGTTTGTATGGATATCTTCATTGTAATGAATAAAACTAATCCTACGGGGAAAAACCAATTGGAGAGAAATTTACTTCTGCTATTAACAGACAGCTGATAGGTGAGCTCTGCAAGGTGTGAAAAAATGACATAATCATGCATAATGGTCTAATAGGAGATAATTGATACAGGGACTATACATGACATGCTCAAGAATTTAAAGTTCACATTTTCTGTGGATATCTTCAACTGGTTCTTACAGATTTTTAAGAACAAATAAACCTTGGAGAAGAAGTATTCTCGCAAGCCTTCATTAACCCTCCACAAACCGTCAACTATCGAAATTTTAGGTAAATTTGAGATACAATGGGCTATTTACATTAGACGCTTGTTACGACCCGTAATGTAATAAATGCCCATAATGTAATACCTACCCATAATGTAATACAAAAACGACCCATAATGTAATACGAACCCATAATGTAATAAAAAACGACCCATAATGTAATAAATGTAATAACGTGTAATAAATGTTAGGTACCCATAATGTAATAAAAATTTTAAAAAATTAGATACAAATTACACTTTTCCAGGCCCGTAATGTAATAAAATTCTAAGTTTGATTTTTGTTTTTTCTCTTTACTCCAGCAGTGCGTTCGGCTACTTATGACACATCCTACGCCTTCGTCAATGCTGCCAATGGCCCCTATGCCGTACACAGCCAACATGTGTGGGTGTGTTGGGATTACGATAGAGAGTATTCCGGGACCTGGGGCGGGTATACTCTGCTATGAGTGACAGGCATTATCCCTCTTCCATTTGTACCAACCACGCAAACGACTTCCTCGATAGCCTCTACTGCCCTGCCACAATCATATAGGTCTACCTTACAAGACATTCAATAATTTTGATTCCAGGATGGTCATTTATAACTGCAATCATCATATTCGACCGGCTATTCACTTGCATAAAAGCAATGCGGGTAGCAGGTTCCTATACTGTTAATAAGTGCAAGCAATTCTGGCCAAAGTTGCTGAGGCAGAGGGTGTAGTGGGGTGCAGTGGGGTTTGGGTGCACAATAACCGGATAGTGGGGGGGGGGGGCGTATAGTGTGGGATACAAGGAAAAGATAGAACAGAAGCAAGACGTTGAGTCAACCGGCGCAGAGGAATATCGGGAGGCGATATGGTGAGTGTACTGGTATTGGAATGGGGGATATTCTATAGCTCGATGGGATTTGGATTAGGCTACTTTGCTCCAAATTAAGCGTACAATCTATCCTCTGTCTCTCCAATTTTCACTACCTAAACAAATTAGTAATTTCCCTGTACTGTACTACTATAAGTTCATGTCGCACCCTCCGCACCTTGAAACCAATGAGCCCGAGCCCAGGACCACACTTAATAACGACCACATCATATTCCCGGTCCTGTGATCACATGTGTCAAGTAATATTATCAAATGCTTTCCAATCAAATAGTTTGAACTTCGCACATGCAAGAAAGACCTTACATTTTCAATAAAAATTGTATCAGTTTCAATAGTGACAGCCCTGAGTGAAATGGTTTCAACTTCTCTCAGTGTTATTTTTCTAAAACCTCAACACTCCACAGATTGAACACCCTCAATTGATATGAACCGAAGCAAGTTAAACGCCTTGTAGACTGCTATCATCCACGCAGGCCACCTTTGCGAGAAGATTGGTTAAGAGTATGTCATGTTCACCTGTGGCTGTGACCAGCAACTGAGTCGAGTTAATGTGCACATCACTTGGTTGTACAAAGCAGCCTCTTTGTATTGAGCTCAGAGGATTGCATTCTCAAATAAATTTCACCAGTGGTGTGGCATCACTCATAGTATGCACAGGACGAATGCAGATCTATAATAGAGAGTAGTTTTGGTGGTTCTTGAGATTATGTTGATTGGAAAAGCATTCCACAGCATTTTCTGAGCTTTAGGGACTACTCCTTAAACCACCTACATTTCCTGACAGTTCCTGGCGGTTGGCAGGAACTTCCTGCCAACCGCATACTCTATCACATCGACTATTCGCGTGTTCATCCTCGCTATTGTGCCATCTTCTCATAGGCTACACTCAAACAACATACGTAGCTAAACACCAGGTGTAACATGGGCATATCCGTTTGACCATGAGGTGTGACCTTGACCATCAATCCGGTGACCTTGAACCTGTGTATGGGCCGATTTTTATGAAACTTGGTGTGTGGTTCGGGCGCCCAACAATTTTGCCACACCCGATGCCCGTCATGTGTGATCTTGATTGATATTCACACCGTTGACCTTGAACCTATATCTCGGCTCATGTTGGGCCGATTTGCGTGAAACTTGGTATGTGGGGGTAGTTCGGGTCTCTCTCTCTCTCTCTCTCTCCTCTCTCTCTCTCTCTCTCTCTCTCTATATATATATATATATATATATATATATATATATATATATATATAATATATATATATATATATATATATATATATATATCAGAAGTTTATAAACAAATCCTTGTGCTGGTAGTTATAAGAAAAAAATATTAAAGTTCAAAACAAATACACCGACATCACTGACTATATTCCTGCTAGCGCTTTCACCGCTCTGTATGCGGATCTTCAGGCATTTTTATTTTTATAAAATACGTTATACAAATATTTACGGTATATTTATTTCCCACAGATGCTTCCCACTCCAACTCTCTATATATTACTATGTTGGTAATACCCATATTTCTGCATAATGTAAGGGAATGAACTCCTTACTCCCGACTCTAGCTCGAACCCCCGAAAGTGTTTGTCATTCTCAGGGAGTCGAGCCGGACTCGGGGCAAGCGCCACTGTACATGTAACTCTCTGGCTAAGGGCTAATTGGCACATTGAGTCTTTGTGTATAGCCCCCTACTTACCCAACCTTTTCTTCTCCCTTAGCCAGAGAGTTACATGTACAGTGGCGCTTGCCCCGAGTCCGGCTCGACTCCCCGAGAATGACAAACACTCTCGGGGGTTCGAGCTAGAGTCGGGAGTAAGGAGTTAATTCCCTTACATTATGCAGAAATATGGGTATTACCAACATAGTAATATATAGAGAGTTGGAGTGGGAAGCATCTGTGGGAAATAAATATACCGGGTTTTTTTCGGAGCCCACAACATTTATAACTTAATTTCTAGGATAAAAGAAACATCATTATTTTATTTGTTATGTTAATTTCGTTATAATTTCTTTCGATAAAGGATCAACACGCCTCTGTTCAAATGTATGAAATAATTATTGCATATGCAGTTTCTGGAACAACGTCTCCAAAATCGATACACCACACCCAGTGGTTTACGTCATAACGTTATTTTGTAAATATTTGTATAACGTATTTTATAAAAATAAAAATGCCTGAAGATCCGCATACAGAGCGGTGAAAGCGCTAGCAGGAATATAGTCAGTGATGTCGGTGTATTTGTTTTGAACTTTAATATTTTGTTCTTATATATATATATATATATATATATATATAACTTCGTCAAATTGCCGAGTCGGCATAAACATACACTTCATCAAATATTTTATATAACTTCGTCAAATTGCCGAAATGACCTATGAAGTGTATGTTTATGAAGTGTATGACCTATGAAGTGTATGTTTATGCCGACTCGGCAATTTGACGAAGTTATATAAAATATTTGATGAAGTGTATATATATATATATATATATATATATATTGAGCGTCCTGAACTACTCCCACATACCAAGTTTCACGAAAATCGGCCCAGCATGAACCGAGATACAGGTTCAAGGTCAACGGTTTGAATATCAAGGTCACACATGACGGGCATCGGGTGTGGCGAAATTGTTGGGCGCCCGAACCACACACCAAGTTTCAGGACAATCGCCCAGCAGGAGCCGATACACAGGTTCAAGGTTTCCGGTTTGATGGTCAAGGCCACACACCCGGTCAAACGGATACGCCCATGTTACTCCTCGTGTCTAGCTATGTATGTTGTTTGAGTGTAACTTAGGAGAAGATGGCACAATAGCGGAGATGAACACGCGAATAGTCGATGTGATAGAGTAGGCGGTTGGCAGGAAGTCCCTGCCAACCGCCAGGAACTGCCATGACTGTAGGTAGTTTAAGTGGAAGGCCGTGTGGTGGACTAATAATATTACTTGACACATGTTATCACAGGATCGGGAATATGATGTGGTCGTTATTAAGTGTCATCCTGGGATCGGGCTCATTGGTTTCCAGGTGCGGTGGGTGTGACATAAACTTATAGTAGTACAGTACAGGGAAATGACTAATTTGTTCAGGTAGTGAAAACTGGAGAGACAGAGGATAGATCGTACGCTTAATTTGGAGGAAAGTAGCCTAATCCAAATCCCATCGAGCTATAGGATATCCCCTATCCCAATACCAGTAGACCTACCATATCGCCTCCCGATATTCCTCTGCGCCGCTTGACTCAACGTCTTTCTTCTGTTCCATCTTTTCCTTGTATCCCACACTACCCCCCCCCCCCCCCCCCGCCACTATCCAGTCTTGGTGCACCCAAATCCCACGGCACCCACTCCACCCTTTGCCTCAGCAACTTTGCCCAGAGTTACTTGCATTTATTAACAGTAGGAACCTGCTACCCACATTGCTTTTGTGCAAGTGAACAGCCGGTCGAATATAATGATTGCAGTTATAAATGACCATCCTGGAATCAAAATTACTGAATGTCTGGCAAGGTAGACCTATATGGTTGTGGCAGGGCAGTAGAGGCTATTGAGGAAGACGTTTGCGCGGGTGGTACAAATAGAAGAGGGATAATGCCTGCCACTCAGAGCAGAATATACCCGCCCCAGGTCCCGGAATACTCTCCACCATAATCCCAACACACCCACACATGTTGTCTGTGTACGGCATAGGGGTCATTGGCAGCACTGATGAAGGCGTAGGATGTGTCATAAGTAGCCGAACGCACTGCTGGAGTAAAGAGAAAAAACAAAAATCAAACTTAGAATTTTATTACATTACGGGCCTGGAAAAGTGTAATTTGTATCTAATTTTTTAAAAATTTTATTACATTATGGGTACCTAACATTTATTACACGTTATTACATTTATTACATTATGGGTCGTTTTTTATTACATTATGGGTTCGTATTACATTATGGGTCGTTTTTGTATTACATTATGGGTAGGTATTACATTATGTTTATAACATTACGGGTCGTAACAGACGCTGATTCTCAGACGCTGATATTAATATTAACCCTCTCCACAAGCAATGATGATTTAACCAAAACGTTCTTTTATCACACTGGGTCATTTGAGACTATTATACCCACTTTTCTCAAGACATCAATAAAAATACTTTAATGATACAATTAAAAACAATTCTTCAGACACTCCAGGTTCATAAAAAATCATGGATGTTTATTAACCCTCTACAGACTGCCAAGCATCGTAATTTTGTTGAAATGGGCTGTTTTCAGACACGCGCAACACCCAACGTGTACCTGGGAATTACCCATAATCTCCTTTGTTGGAAGTGGAATTCACCGAGGACCATTTGTGTAAGTAATAAGCGTTAACCCCTTTTGTGGTTGTTAATAGTGATACCCATCAAAGCCTTAAACATTTATGTTTTCCCTGGATTTCTTTACAAACATCTGGTAGCGTTTTCAAGAGAAAATGGCCATTGATAGGTCATGGTGTCACATTACCAGGTGATTGGATAAACTATTCCAGTAAGCATTTGTTAACCCTCCATGGTATGCTAAATGTCAAAATTTTGAAAAATAGCCTGTTTTTGAACAACAACAACATCAAAAGGGAATGCAACAGAGAAACGTAACTTCTTTTACCGGACGCAAAACTGACAGGGAAACATTTTTATAAGTAGTAAATGGATTCAAAAATCGAGGTCTGAACCCATTTTTGACTGGTTAAGGAGATATACCCCTCAAAAGCTTAAAATTCCCGTTTTCTGTAGATTTCTCAAAAAAATCTAGCACCTTTTCAAGAACAATTGACCATTTGCAGGTCTTTGAGTGATATTACAAGTTGCATGGACAAATATTCCTGTAAGCAATTATTAACCCTCCAGAGCCTGCAAAGTATAGACATTTTGAGAAAAGTGGCTGTTTTTGGGCACCCATAACACCCAATGTGTACCTGCGTGATAAACATAACCTTCCTCATTGGAAGTGAAATTCACTGAGGATCATTTTTGTAAGTAATGAAGGTATTCACAAAACCAAGCATTAATCCGTTTAGGGCTGGTTCCAGAGCGATACCCCTCAAAAGGTTAAAAATTCATATTTTCCGAGGATTTCTCTAAAAGCCTCTCGTAGGTTTTCAAGACGAATATTGGCCATTCTGATTTGAGACTACTATACTCACCTTGTATGAACTCAAAAGTAAGTGTATATTTATTTATTATCAAGAATAACCGCCCATAAGTTCCACTTTCACTGTGTCCCGCTTCATCGGTTAATTCCACGGTGTCCCACGCCAGCGGTCGATTTATCCAAGCAAAAAATTACCAAGGTTACCACCTCCTCCCTGCCTCTTTCTCCAACCAAACACACATTGAAAGGTACGCCTCCCCTCGTATTCCACACTGCCCTGCATGATATCATTTATTATTTATTTATTGGTGTTAAGGGCATATACTCATGCACAATGGTTAATCATGAACGTGACAGTTCTACGGGTGGAGGAAGCCACAGTACCTGGAGAGAATCACCGAGCAAAGTCGAGCAGCTGCCAGCTACGCAACATCGTAACTCCGAACTGCAGCACAGGCAGGGTTAGATTGGTTGAAGACATGCGTACCGTCGACGTGCAGTACTGCTTAGTACATGGCGACATCGTGCCCCCATATGGAGAATCAGAGTTAAGTGCCTTGCGCAAGGACACAGCATGGGAGTCCGAATTGATCGCTCAGACGGCCACTCATCCAATGATTAACCAGGCTCAACATTGCTTAACTTCGGTGATCTGACGAGAACCGGCTATCACAATGCCACCGCGCCCCACCACTGCATGATAAGAAAGCAGTAAATAACGTTAGCTACAATGGGATCAGTTGCTTATAATATCAAATAGTGTTGACACTATAGCATTTCCCCGACAGTGGGTCCAGGTATATACTAGTCTGTAAAACGGCTATACGATGCCCCTCCTCTGCCCCAGGGTGGCGACATGGCAGTATATATCCATCTTACTGACGCTATGTTGTGCCTAAGGAACCTTACAATAAAAGGGGGGGGGGGGTCCCCAACATGGGAAGGGGGGCAGGTATATTTTCTACTCTGTAAGGCGGTTATCAAATGCAGTGGTGCATGGCGAAAACATTTCCCTGGCAGTGGGGCTAGATATATACTAGTTTGTAAGACGGCTACACTCCCCTTCTCCGTCCCAGGGTATATTTTATCTACACGTATGTACAAACAACACTTCCTATTTACGTATGTAATTATTTTAGTCTATAACATCATGTTTGTCGTTGTATGTATGGATATCTTCATTGTAATAAATAAAACTAATCCTACGGGGAAAAACCAGTTGGAGAGAAATTTACTTCTGCTATTAACAGACAGGTGATAGGTGAGCTCTACAAGGTGTGAAAAAATTACATAATCATGCACAACAACTGTGGTCTGATAGGAGATAATTAGGCTTTTCCATTCGGAAAAAACTATTCTTTTTCTACGGATTATTATTATTATTTTTTTTTTTTTTTTTTTTTTGGGGGGGGGGGGGGGGTCCACACATTTTGTCCGTACGATTCAGAAGCCATTTTCGAACCGATTTTCACGAAACTTTGCACACGCATAGAGGGGCACAAAATCTAAAAATGTACTGAAGCGGAATTTTCGATTTAACCCTTATTACGTCAGAATTGGCAAAAACTGCCAAAATTGGGGTTTATCGGCTCTTTCTCAAAACACATCTTGTAGATTTTTTTTATACATTCGTCATTGCTAGAACTGTCTTTGATACACACGACATATCGGGCGATGCATATGGTAACCCTCCACAGGCTGCCAAACATCGAAATTTTGATGAAATAGGCCGGTTTCAGGCCCCACTGCACCCAAACAATACACGAGACATAAACATAACTTCCTCTATTGGGAGTGGAATTCACAGAGGATCATTTTTGTCAGTAATAAGGGTGTTCAGAAAACCACGCGTTAACCCATTTTGAGCTGGTTAAACAGCAATACCCCCATAAAGCTAAAAAATTCGTGTTTTCCGTGGATTTCTCTAAACGAGTCTTGTAGATTTTCAAGAAAAAATTGTCACTCCCAGGCCTTGGTGTGACAATAGAAGTTGCGTGGTCAAAATACTGCGGTGAGCATCTGTTAACCCTCTACGGGCTGCTAAAAGTCAAAATTGTGATAAAATGGGATCTTTTTGGACGCCAACAGCACCCAATGGGTACGCCACAAAGAAAAGTGCCTTCTTTTATCGAGCGCACAAGCTATATGGAAACATTTTTATAAGTAGTAAGGGTATTCAAAAGTCGAAGTCTTAACCCATTTTGGTAGGCTAAAGAGAGAGACCCCTTAAAATCTTAAAATTCCCATTTTTTGTGGATTTCTATAAATACATCCTGTAGGTTCTCAAGAAAAATTGACTACTCGCAGGTCTTTGTGTGACATTATAAGTTGCATGGACAAAATATTCCGCTGAGCGTTTATTAACCCTCTACGGACTGCCATTGTAATTTTGTTGAAATGGGATGTTTTCAGACACACACAGCACCCAACGTGTACCTGAGAAATACACATAATCTCCTTTGTTGGCAGTGGAATTCACGGAGGACCATTTTTGTAAGTAATAAGGCTATTCAAAAAACCAAGTGCTAACCCCTTTTGTGGTTGTTAATAGTGATACCCATCAAAGGCTTAAAAATTTATGTTTTCCCTGGATTTCTTTACAAACATCTGGTAGCGTTTTTAAGAGAAAATGGCCATTGATAGGTCATGGTGTCACATTACCAGTTGATTGGATAAATTATTCCGGTAAGCATTTGTTAACCCTCCATGGGCTGCTAAATGTCAAAATTTTGAAAAAAATAGTCTGTTTTTGAACAACAACAACATCAAAAGGGAATGCAACAGAGAAACGTAACTTCTTTTACCAGACGCAAAACTGACAGGGAAACATTTTTGTAAGTAGTAAATGTATTCAAAAATCGAGGTCTTAACACATTTTTGACTGGTTAAGCAGATATACCCCTTAAAAGCTTAAAATTCCAGTTTTCTGTGGATTTCTCCAAAAAAAAATTTCAAGAACGATTGACCATTCGCAGGTCTTCGAGTGACATTACAAGCATGAACAAAATGTTTCGGTAAACATTTGTTAACCCTCCAGAGGATGCCAAGCATAGACATTTGGAGAAAATGGGCTGTTCTTGGGCAACCATAACACCAAATGTGTACCTACGAGATGAACATAAGCTCCTTCATTGGAAGTGGAATTGACAGAGGATCATTTTTGTAAGTAATGAAGGTATTCACAAAACCAAGCATTAACCCGTTTAGGGCTGGTTACAGAACAATACACCTCAACATGTTAAAAATTCATGTTATCCGAGGATTTCTCTAAAAACATCTCGTAGATTTTCAAGAAAAATGGCCATTCTTAGATCTTAGTGTGACATTACAAGTTGCATGTACAAAATATTCCTGTAAGCATTTGTTAACCCTATACAAGTTCTCAAACATCAAAATGTTGATAAAATGGGCTGTGTTTGTGTACCCACAGCACCCAAAGTTGGGAGGAGAGATCAAAATAAGTGGAAGTAGAATTCACTGAGAATTATTTTTGGAAGTAATAAGAGTATTGAAAAAACAGCACTTAACCCGTTTTGGGCTGGATAAACAATGATACCCGTGAAAAGCTTAAAATTCATGTTCTCCCTGGATTTCTCTGAAAACATCTTGTAGATTTAAAGAAAAAATGGCCATTTGCAGTTCTTGGTGTGATATTACAAGTTGCATGAATAAAAAATATTCCTGTTAGCACTTGTTAACCCTCTACAAACTGCCAGACATCAATATTTTGGATACATTTGAGATAAAATGGACCATTTTCAAATAGACACAGCACTCTGTGGGTATGTGTCAAACAAACATGACTCCTTTTGTCGGTCATTGACTTGTTGGATGACGATATTGACATTAACCCACTCCACTGTTAACTGCCCACTGTTAACGATGGTTTTTACCTAAACAATTTGTTTATAAACTGAGTCATGTGAGACTACTATACTCACCTTTCACATAACATCAATGAAGGAACTTCAGTGAGACAGTTAAAAACAATTCATCAGAGACTGTGGGGGTCATGAAAAATCATGGAATCTCATCGGGAAAAGCCATGATTCTCCAGAATCATAAAGTCTAGTTAGGCTTTTCCCTCTGGAAAAGACTATTGTTTTTCTACGGATTATTATTTTTTTTTTTTAGGCTTTTCCCTCTGGAAAAGACTATTGTTTTTCTACGGATTATTATTTTTTGGGTTTTTTTTTTTTTTTCTTTTTTCCACACATTTTTGTCCGTACGATTCAGAAGCCATTTTCGAACCGATTTTCACACAATTTAGCACATGCATAGAGTGGCAAAAAATCTAAAAATGTACCAAAGCAGAATTTTCGATTTAACCCTTATTTCGCCAGAATTGGCAAAAAAAACTGCCAAAATTGGGGTTTATTGGCACTTTATCGAAACACGTCTTTAGGATTTTTTATAAACATTTATCTTTACTAGACCTGCCTATGACACAACCTTTGATAAACACGACATATTAGGCGATGCATATGGTAACCCTCCACAGGCTGCCAAACATCGAAATTTTGATGAAAATGGCCGGTTTCAGACCCCCACAGCACCCAAACGATACCCGAGAGGTAAACATAACTTCCTTTATTGGAAGTGGAATTCACCGAGGATCATTTTTGTAAGTAATAAGGGTGTTCAGAAAACCAAGTGTTAACCCGTTTTGGGCTGGTTAAACAGCAATACCCCAAAAAAAGCTCAAAACTTCATGTTTTCCGTGGATTTTTCTAAACGAGTCTTGTAGATTTTCAAGAAAAATTGGTCACTCTCAGGTCTTGGTGTGACATTACATGTTGCATGGATAAAATATTCCGGTCAGCATTAGTTAACCCCTCCCCGAACTGCTAAACGTAAAAATTGTTTTTAGACACCAACAGCACCCAAACGATATACCACAGAGAAAGGGGCCTTCATTTATCGAACGCAAAATTGATCGGAAAATATTTTTGATAGTGGTAAGGGTATTCAAAATTTGACGTCTTGACCCATTTTGGGCTGGTTAAAGAGAGATACCCATTAAAATCTTAAAATACACGTTCTGTGGATTTCTCTAACAACATCTTGTAGGTTTTCAAGAAAAATCGGCTATTTGCAGGTCTTGGTGTGACATTACAAGTGGCATGAACAAAATATTCCGGTCAGCATTAGTTAACTCTCCCTGGGCAGCTGAAGGTCAAAATTGCGATAAAATGGGCTGTTTTTGCACACCAACAGCACCCAAAGGGTGCACCACAAAGAAAAGTGCCTTCTTTTATCGCGCATACAATTTATACGGACACATTTTTGTAAGTAGTAAGGGTATTCAAAAGTCGACGTCTTAACCCATTTTGGGCATGCTAATGAGAGATATCCCTTGAAAGCTTTAAATTCCCATTTTCTGTGAATTTCCCTAACGGTAACTTGTAGGGTTTCAAGACAAATTGACTATTCGTAGGTCTTTATGTGACATTACAAGTTGCATGGACAAAATACTCCGGTGAGCGTTTTTTAACCATCTACAAGCTGCCAAGCATCGTAATGTTGTTAACATGGGACTGTTTTCAGACATGCACAGCACCTAATGTATACATGAGAGATAAACATAATTTCCTTTGGTTGAAGTGGAATTCACAGAGGACCTTTTTGTAAGTAATAAAGGTATTTAAAAAGCCAAGCGTTAACCCCTGTTGGGGAGGTTAACAGGGATACCATCAAAAGCTTAAAAAATCGTTTTCCCTGGATTTCTACAAACATTTTGGGGGGTTTTCAAGAGAAAATGGCCGTTGATAGGTCTTGGTGTCATATTACCAGCTGCATGGATCAATTATTCTGGTAGGCATTTGTTAACCCTTCATGGGCTGCTAAATGTAAAAAAAATTGAGGAAATAGTCTGTTTTTGGACACCAACAACATCAAATGGAAATGCCACAGAGAAACGTAACTTCTTTTACCGGACGCAAAACTGATAGGGAAACATTGATATTGATATTAACCCATTCTACCATTAATGATGGGTTTTACCTAAACATTTTTTATCAAACCCAAACCGAGTCATTTGAGACTACTATACTCACCTTTCTCATAACATCAATGAAGGAACTTTAGTGAGACAGTTAAAAACAATTCATCAGACACTGTGGGGTCAAGAAAAATCATGGAATCTAATCGGGAAAAGCCATGATTCTCCAGAATCATAAAGTCTACTGTAGAACTACATTTCTCTTCAATTGGTTTTTCCCAGTAGGATTAGTTTTATTTCTTACAATGAATTATTACAGACAACAATAATTACATACGTGAATAGGAAGTGTTGTTTGTACATATGTGTAGATAAAATATACCCTGGGACGGAGAAGGGGGAGTATAGCCGTCTTACAAACTAGTATATATCTAGCCCCACTGCCCATGTTGGCGCCATGCACTGCATTTGATAACTGCCTTACAGTGTGGTAAATATACCTGCCCCCCTTCCCATGTTGGGGACCCCCACATTTTATTGTAAGGTTCCTTAGGCACAACATAGCATCCGTAAGATGGCTATATACTGCCATGTCAGCACCCTGGGGAGGATGAGGGGCAGTTTATAGCCATTTTACAGACTAGTATATACCTGGACCCACTGTCGGGGAAATGCTATAGTGTCAACACTATTTGATATAATAAGTAACTGATCCCGTTGTAGCTAACGTTGTTTACTGCTTTTTATCATGCAATGGCTGGGCGCGGTGGCGTTGTGGTAGCCGGTTCTCGTCAGATCACCGAAGTTAAGCAACGTTGAGCTTGGTTAATCATTCGATGGGTGGCCGTCTGAGCGATCAATTCGGACTCCCGTGTTGTGTCCTTGGGCAAGGCACTTAACTCAGATTGTCCATATTGGGGCACGGTGCCGCCATGTACTAAGGCATACTGCACGCCGATGGTACGCATGTCTTCAACCAATCTAACTCTGCCTTTGCTGCAGTTCAGAGTTACGATGTTGGGAAGCTGGCAGCTGCTCGTCGTTGCTTGGTGGTTCTCTCCAGGTACTGCGTCTTCCTCCACCCGTAGAACTGTCACGGTCATGATTAGCCATTGTGCATAAGTATATGCCCTTAAACACCAATAAATAAATAATAAATAATATCATGCAGGGCGGTGTGGATAACGAGGTAAGGCGAACCTTTCAATGTGTGTTTGGTTGGAGAAAGAGGCAGGGAGGAGGTGGTAAGCTTGGTAATTTTGTTGGGATAAATCGACCGCTGGCGTGGGACACCGTGGAATTGACCGATGAAACGGGACACAGTGAGAGTGGAACTTATGGGTGGTTATTCTTGATAATAAATAAACATACACTTTCTTTTGAGTTCATGCAAGGTGAGTATAGTAGTCTCAAATGACTCAGTTTGATAAAAAAATTGTTTAGGTAAAAACCATCATTAACGGTGGAGAGGGTTAATATCAATATAGTCGTCCGACAAGTTAATGACCGACAAAAGCAGTTATGTTTGTTTGACCCATACCCACTGCGTACTGCGTTTATTAGAAAATGGTCCATTTTATCTCAAATATATCCAAATATATATGTCTGGCAGCTTGTAGAGGGTTAACAAGTGCTAACAGGAATATTTTTCCATGCAACTTGTAATGTCACACCAAGAATTGTGAATGGCCATTTTTTCTTAAAAATCTATAAGATGTTTTCAGAGAAATCCAGGGAGAACATGAATTTTACGCTTTTGATGGTATCATTGTTTATCCAGTCAAAAACGGGTTAAGTGTTGTTTTTTGAATTCCCTCATTACTTACAAAAATCATTCTCAGTGAATTCTACTTCTACTTATGTTCATCTCTCCTCTTAACTTTGGGCGCTTTGGGCATGCAAACACAGACCATTTTATCAAAATTGTGATGTTTGAGAACCTGCATAGGGTTAACAAATGCTTACTGGAATATCTTGTTCATGCACTTCCAATGAGGAAGGTTATGTTTATCACGCAGGTACACATTGGGCGTTATGGGTGCCCCCAAACAGCCCATTTTCTCAAAATGTCTATACTTTGCAGGCTCTGGAGGGTTAATAAATGCTTACCGGAATATTTTGTCCATGCAACTTGTAATGTCACTCAAAAACTTGCAAATGTCATTTTTTCTTGAAAACTTGCTAGATTTTTTGGAGAAATTCACAGAAAACGGTAATTTTAAGCTTTTGAGGGGTATATCTCCTTAACCAGTCGACAATGGGTTAAGACCTCGATTTTTGAATACCCTTACTACTTACAAAAATGTTTCCCTATCAGTTTTGCATCCGGTAAAAGAAGTTACGTTTCTCTGTGGCATTTTCATTTGATGTTGTTAGTTTTCAAAAACAGACTATTTCTTCAAATTTTTTGGCATGGAAGGTTAACAAATACCTACCAGAATAATTTATCCATGCAACTGGTAATGTGATACCAAGACCTATCAACGGCCATTTTCTCTTGAAACACTACAAGATGTTTGTAAAGAAATCCAGAGAAAACGATTTTTTAAGCTTTCGATGGGTGTCCCTGCTAACCTCCCCAACAGGGGTTAACGCTTGGTTTTTTGAATACCCTTATTACTTACAAAAATGGTCATCGGTGAATTCCACTTCCAACAAAGGAGATTATGTTTGTCTCTCGTGTACACATTGGGTGCTGTGCGTGTCCGAAAATAGCCCATGTCAACAAAATCACGATGCTTGGCAGATTGTAGATGGTTTATAAACGCTCACCGGAGTATTTTGTCCCTGCAGCCTGTAATGTCAGATAAAGACCTATGAATAGTCAATTTTTCTTGAAACCCTACAAGTTACTGTTAGGGAAATTCACAGAAAACAGGAATTTAAAGCTTTTAAGGGATATCTCTCTTTAGCCTCCCCAAAATGGGTTAAGACTTCGACTTTTGAATACCCTTACTACTTACAAAAATGTTTCCGTATAAATTGTGCGCTCGATAAAAGGAGCCACTTTTCTTTGTGGTGTACCCATTGGGTGCTGTTGGTGTCCAAAAACAGCCATTTTATCACAATTTTGACGTTTAACAGTCCTGGAAGGGTTAGCTAATGCTGACCGGAATATTTTGTCCATGCAGCTTGTAATGTCACACCAAGACCTGCGAATAGCCGATTTTTTCTTGAAAACCTACAAGATGTTTTTAGAGAAATCCACAGAAAACGTGTATTTTAAGATATTAATGGGTATCTCTCCTTAACCAGCCCAAAATGGGTTAAGACGTCGAATTTTGAATACCCTTACCACTTTCAAAAATATTTTCTGATTAATTTTGCGTCCGATAAATGAAGGCCCCTTTCTCTGTGGTATACCGTTTGGGTGCTGTTGGTGTCCAAAAACAGTCCATTTTATCACAATTTTTTCGTTTAGCAACTCGGGGAGGGTTAACTAATGCTGACCGGAATATTTTGTCCATGCAACTTGAAATGTCACATCAAGACCTGGGAGTGACAAATTTTTCTTGAAAATCTACAAGACTCGTTTAGAGAAATCCAGGGAAAACATGAAGTTTTGAGCTTTTGGGGGGTTTTGCTATTTAACCAGCCAAAAGGCATGCTACTGCTCGTCGATGGTGCACATGTCTTCAACTGCTGTAACCCTGCTTGAGCGGAGCTTGAACAGAGTTAGAATGTTGAGGAGCTGACTATGGGAGCCCAAATGTTTAAATTAGTGCAGTATGAGGAATATTCTTTAAAAATCTTCTTCTTCAGATCTACCAATAAGAATCTTTTGATCTTTGGTATGCAGCATGCTTAGCGGGGGTGGGGGGGGGGGGGGGGGGTGGGGTGGAGAGAGAGATTCAAGTTTGTTCAGGCCAAGTCCCTGGGTTCATATTTGGGCTCACTGTGGGAGCCCGAATTATAACTTAGTTCAAAATGAGGAATTTTCTTTAAAAATCTTCTTCAGATCCAGCAGTCGGAATATTTTGATATTTGGTATGTAGCATCCTTAGGGCGTGAGATTCAAGTTTGTTTAAGCCATGTTCCTAGATCCATATTTGGGCTCACTGTGGGAGCTCGAATTGTAATTACTTCTTCTTCTTCACAGCCACCAGTCAGAATCTTTTGATATTTGGAAAACGACATCCCACTGGAGGTGAGATTCAAGTTTGTTCAAGCAAGTCCCTGGGTTCATATTTGGGCTTCCTATGGGAGCCCGAATTATAACTTTGTTCAATATGAGGAATATTCTTTCAAAAAAATTTTTTTTCAGATCCACTAGTCTGAATCTTGATATTTAGGCTTTTCCCTCTGGAAAAGACTATTGTTTTTCTACGGATTATTATTATTTTTTTGGGTTTTTTTTTTTTTTTTTTTTTTTTTTTCCCACACATTTTGTCCGTACGATTCAGAAGCCATTTTCGAACCGATTTTCACGAAATTTTGCACACGCATAGATGGGCACAAAATCTAAAAATGTACCAAAGCGGAATTTTCGATTTAATCCTTATTTCGCCAGAATTGGCAAAAAACTGCCAAAATTGGGGTTTATCGGCACTTTGTCGAAACCCATCTTGTAGATTTTTTTATACATTCGTAATTGCTAGACCTGTCTGTGACACGCCCTTTGATACATACGACATATCAGGCGATGCATATGGTAACCCTCCACAGGCTCCAAACATCGAAATTTTTATGAAATGGACCGGTTTCAGACCCCCACCGCACCCAAACGATACATGAGAGATAAACATAACTTCCTTTATTGGGAGTGGAATTCACCGAGGATCATTTTTGTCAGTAATAAGGGTGTTCAAAAACCAAGCGTTAACCCATTTTGGGCTGGTTAAACAGCAATACCCCCGTAAAGCTCAAAAATTCGTATTTTCCTTGGATTTCTCCAAACGAGTCTTGTAGATTTTCAAGAAAAATTTGTCACTCCCAGGCCTTGGAGTGACAATAGAATTTGCATGAACAAAATATTGCGGTGAGCATTTGTTAACCCTCCACGGGCTGCTAAAAGTCAAAAGTGTGATAAAATGGGCTGTTTTTGAACGCCAACAGCACCCAATTGGTGTTCCACCGAGAAAGGTTCCTTCTTTTATCGGACGCAAAATTGATGGGGAAACATTTTTGATAGTGGTAAGGGTATTCAAAAGTCGACGTTTTAACCCATTTTGGGCTGGTTAAAGAGAGATACCCCTTAAAAGCTTAAATTTCCATTTTCTGTGGATTTCTCTAAAAGCAACTTGAAGGTTTTCAGGAAAAAATGACTATTCGCAGGTCCTTGTGTGACATTACAAGTTGCATGAACAAAATAATCTGGTGAGCATTTATTAACCCTCTACAGGCTGCTAAGCATCGTAATTTTGTTGAAATAGGCTGTTTTCAGAAGTGCACAACACCCAATGCATACCCGAGATATAAACATAATCTACTTTGTTGGAAGTGGAATTCACCGAGGACCAAATTTGTTAGTAATAAGGGTATTCAAAAAACCAAGCATTAACCCCTTTTGGGATGGTTAATAGCAATACCATCAAAAGCTTAAAAAATCATGTTTTCCCAGAATTTCTTTACAAACGTCTCGTAGGGTTTCAAGCGAAAATGGCCGTTGATAGGTCTTAGAGTCACATTACCAGTTGCATGCATAAAATACTCAGATAAGCATTTGTTAACCCTCCATGGGCTGCTAAATGTCAAAATTTCGAAAAAAAATAGTCTGTTTTTGGACACCAACAACATCAAATGGGGACGCTGAAGAGAAACATAACATCTTTTACCGGACGCAAAACGGATAGAGAACATTTTTAGTAAGTAGTAAGGGTATCAAAAATTGAGGTCTTAACCCATTGTCGCCCAGTTAAGGAGATGTACCCCTTAAAAGCTTAAAATTCCCATTTTCTGTAGATTTCCCCCAAAAATCTGGTAAGTATTCAAGAGAAATTGACCATTTGCAGGTCTTGGAGTGACATTACAAGTTGCATGAACAAAATATTCCGGTAAACGTTTGTTAACCCTCCAGAGAAGCAAATTTGAGAACATGGGCTGTACTTGGCCACCCATTACACCCAATGTGTACCTGCGAGATGAACATAACCACCATCATTGGAAGTGGGATTCACCGAGGATCATTTTTGTAAGTAATGAAGGTATTCATAAAACCAAGCATTAACCCGTTTAGAGCTGGTTATAGGGTGATACCCCTCAAAAGGTTAAAAATTCATGTTATCCGAGGATTTCTCTAAAAACATCACGTAGATTTTCAAGAAAAATTGGCCATTCTCAGATCTTAGTGTGAAATACAAGTTGCATGTACAAAATATTCCAGTAACATTTGTTAACCCTATGCTGGTTCTCAAACATCAAAATGTTGAAAAAGTGGGCTGTGTTTTGCATACCCACAGCACCCAAAGTTAAGAGTAGAAATCAACATAAGTGGAAGTAGAATTCACTGAGAATTATTTTTATAAGTAATAAGCGTATTAAAAGAAATGACCCTTAACCCGTTTTGGGCTGGATAAACAATTATACCCATCAACAGCTTAACATTCATGTTCTCCCTGGATTCTCTGAAAACATCTCGTAGATTTTTAAGTAAAAATAGTCATCCACAATTTTTGGTGTGAAATTACAAGTTGCATGAATAAATATTCCTGTTAGCACTTGTTAACCCTTAACAAGCTGCCAGACATCAATATTTTTGGATACATTTGAGATAAAGCAGACCATTTTCAAATAGATACAGCACTCAGTGGGTATGTGTTAAACAAACATAACTCCTTTTGCCGGTCATTAACTTGTTGGACGACAATATTGATATTAACCCTCTCCACCGTTAATGATGGTTTTTGCCTAAACAATTTTTTTTATCAAACTGAGTCATTTGAGACTTCTATACACACCTTTTTCATGACATCAATGAAGGATCTTCATGTGAGACAGTCAAAAGCAATTCATCATACACTGTAGGGTCATGACAAATCATGGAATCTCATCGGGAAAAGCCATGATTCTCCAGAATCATAAAGTCTAGTTTTTTTGTTTGTTTTTGGGGTTTTTTTTTTTTTTTTTTTTTCCACACATTTTGTCCGTACGATTCAGAAGCCATTTTCGAACCGATTTTCATGAAATTTTGCACACGCACAGAGGCACAAAATCTAAAAATGTACCAAGGCGGAATTTTCGATTTACCCTTATTTCGTCAGAATTGGCAAAAAACTGCCAAAATTGGGGTTTATTGGCACTTTCTCGAAACACGTCTTGTAGATTTTTTTTATACATTCGTCATTGCTAGACCTGTCCTGTGACACGCCCTTTGATACACACGACATATCAGGCGATGCATATGGTAACCCTCCACAGGCTGCCAAACATCAAAATTTTGATGAAAATAGGCCAGATTCAGGCCCCCACCGCACCCAAACAATACATGAGAAATTAACATAACTTCCTTTATTGGGAGTGGAATTCACCGGGGATCATTTTTGTCAGTAATAAGGGTGTTCAAAAAACCAAGCGTTAACCCGCTTTGGGCTGGTTAAACCGCAATACCCCCATAAAGCTCAAAAATTGTGTTTTCCGTGGATTTCTCTAAACGAGTCTTGTAGATTTTCAAGAAAAATTTGTCACTCCCAGGCCATGGTGTGACAATAGAAGCTGCATGGATAAAATACTGCGGTGAGCATTTGTTAACCCTCCACGGGTGCTAAAAGTCAAAATTGTGATAAAATGGGCTGTTTTTGGACGCCAACAGCACCCAATGGGTACGCCACAAAGAAACGTGTCTTCTTTTATCGAGCGCACAATCTATACGCAAACATTTTTGTAAGTAGTAAGGGTATTCAAAAGTCGAAGTATTAACCCATTTTGGACAGGCTAAAGAGAGAGACCCTTTAAAATCTTAAAATTCCCATTTCTGTGGATTTCTCTAAAAACATCCTGTAGGTTTTCAAGAAAAAAATGACTACTCGCAGGTCTTTGTATGATATTACAAGTTGCATGCACAAAATATTCCGGTGAGCGTTTATTAACCCTCTAGAGGCTGCCAAGCATCGTAATTTTGTTGAAATGGGCTGTTGTCAGGCACGCACATCACCCAACGTGTACCTGAGAAATAAACATCATCTCCTTTGTTGGAAGTGGAATTCACCAAAGACCATTTTTGTAAGTAATAAGGGTATTCAAAAAACCAAGCATTAACCCATTTTGTGGTTGGTTAATAGTGATACCCATCAAAGGCTTAAAAATTTATGTTTTCCCTGGATTTCTTTACAAACATCTGGTAGGGTTTTCAAGAGAAAATGGCCATTGATAGGCCATGGTGTCACATTACCAGTTGATTGGATAAATTATTCCTGGTAAGCATCTGTTAACCCTCTATGGGCTGCTAAATGTCAAAATTTTGAAAAAAATAGTCTGTTTTTGAACAACAACAACATCAAATGGGAATACAACAGAGAAACGTAACTTCTTTTACCGGAAGCAAAACTGACAAGGAAACATTTTTGTAAGTAGTAAATGTATTCAAAAATCGAGGGCTTAACCCATTTTTGACTGGTTAAGGAGATATACCCCTTAAAAGCTTAAAATTCCAGTTTTCTGTGGATTTCTCCAAAAGAAAATGCCAAGAGCAATTGACCATTCACAGGTCTTCGAGTGACATTACAAGTTGCATGAACAAAATGTTTCGGTAAGCATTTGTTAACCCCCCAGAGGCTGCCAAGCATAGACATTTGGAGAAAATGGGCTGTTCTTGGGCAACCATAACACCAAATGTGCACCTACGAGATAAACATAACCTCCTTCATTGGACGTGGAATTCGCTGTCGATCATTTTTGTAAGTAATGAAGATATTCAGAAAACCAAGCATTAACCCTTTAGAGCTGGTTAAAGAGAGATAAGCCTCAAAAGGTTAAAAATTCATGTTATCTGAGGATTTCTTTAAAAACATCTTGTAGATTTTCAGGAAAAAATGGCCATTCTCATATCTTAGTGTGACATTACACGTTGCACGTACAAAAAGTTCCTGTAAGCATTTGTTATCCCTATGCAGGTTCTCAAACATCAAAATGTTGATAAAATAGGCTGTGTTTGCATACCCACAGCACCCGAAGTTGGGAGGAGAGATCAAAATAAGAGGAAGTAGAATTCACAGAGAATTATTTTGGAGGTAATAAGAGTATTCCAAAAACAACACTTAACCCGTTTTGGGCTGGAAAAACAATGATACCAATCAAAAGCTTAAAATTCCTGTTCTCCCAGGATTTCTCTGAAAACATCTTGTAGATTTTAAAGAAAAAATGGCCATTCACAGTTCTTGGTGTGACATTACAAGTTGCATGAATAAATATTCCTGTTGGCACTTGTTAACCCTCTACAAGCTGCCAGACATCAATATTTTGGATACATTTGAGATAAAATGGACCATTTTTAAATTGACACAGCACTCAGTGGGTATGTGTCAAACAAACATAACTCCTTTTGTCGGTCATTGACTTGTTGGACGACGATATTGACATTAACCCACTCCACCGTTAATGATGGTTTTACCTGAACAATTTTTTATCAACTGTGTCATTTGAGACTACTATCTTCACCTATCTCATAACATCAATGAAGGAACTTCAGTGAGACAGTTAAAAACAATTCATCAGACACAGTGGGGTCATGAAAAATCATGGAATCTCATCGGGAAAAGCCATGATTCTCCAGAATCATAAAGTCTAGTTATTTTTTTTTTTTTTGGGGGGGGGGGGGGTGGGGGGGGTTCCACACATTTTTGTCCGTACGATTCAGAAGCCATTTTCGAACCGATTTTCTACACAATTTGGCACACGCATAGAGGTGCAAAAAATCTAAAAATGTACTTGAAGCGGAATTTTCGATTTAACCCTTATTTCGCCAGAATTGGCAAAAACTGCCAAAATGGGGGTTTATCGGCACTTTCTCGAAACACGTCCTTGTAGATTTTTTTAAAACATTCATCATTGCTAGACCTGCCTATGATACGACATTTGATACACACGACATATTAGGCGATGTATATGGTAACCCTCCACAGAGCTGCCAAACATCGAAATTTTGATGAAATGGGCTGGTTTCAGGCCCCCACAGCACCCAACGATACCCGAGAGGTAAACATAACTTACTTTATTGGAAGTGGAATTCACAGAGGATCATTTTTGTAAGTAATAAGGGTTGTTCAAAAACAAGCGTTAACCCGTTTTGGGCTGGTTAAACAGCAATACCCCCATAATGCTAAAAAATTCATCATCGGAAAAAGCCATGATTCTCCAGAATCATAAAGTCTAGTTTTTGGTTTTTTTTTTTCCACACATTTTGTCCGTACGATTCAGAAGCCATTTTCGAACCGATTTTCACTAAATTTTGCACACGCATAGAGGGGCACAAAATCTAAAAATATACTGAAGCAGAATTTTCGATTTAACCTTATTTCGTCAGAATTGGCCAAAAACTGCCAAAATTGGGGTTTATCGGCACTTTCTCGAAACACGTCTTGTAGATTTTTTTTATACATTCATCATTGCTAGACCTGTCTGTGACACGCCCTTTGATACACTCGACATATCAGGCGATGCATATGGTAACCCTCCACAGGCTGCCAAACATCGAAATTTTGATGAAATTGGCCGGTTTAAGGCCCCCCACTGCACCCAAACAATACACGAGAGATAAACATAACTTCCTTTATGGGAGTGGAATTCACCGAGGATCATTTTTGTCAGGATAAGGGTTCTCAAAAAACCAAACGTTTAACCCGTTTTGGACTGTTTAAAGAGCAATACCTCCATAAAGCTCAAAAATTCGCATTTTCATGGATTTCTCTAAACGAGTCTTGTAAATTTTCAAGAAAAATTTGTCACATCCCAGGCCTTGGTTTGACAATAGAAGAAGTTGCATGGTCAAAATACTGTGGTGAGGATTTGTTAACCCTCCACGGTCTGCTAAAAGTCAAAATTGTGATAAAATGGGCTGTTTTTGGACGCCAACAGCACCCACTTGGTGTACCACGAGAAAGGTTCCTTCTTTTATCGGACGTAAAATTGACAGGGAAACATTTTTGATAGTGGTAAGGGTATTCAAAAGTCGAAGTATTAACCCATTTTGGACTGGTTAAAGAGAGATACACCTTAAAAGCTTAAAATTCCCCATTTTCTGTGGATTTCTCTAAAAGCAACTTGTAGGTTTTCAGGAAAAATTGGCTATTCGCAGGTCTTTGTGTGACATTACAAGTTGCAAGGACAAAATATTCAGGTGAGCATTTTAATTAACCCCTCTACAGGCTGCTAAGCATCGTAATTTTGTATCAAAATGGGCTGTTTTTAGACGCGCACAGCACCCAATGCATACCCGAGAGATAAACATAATCTACTTTATTGGAAGTGGAGTTCACCGAGAACCAAATTTGTAGTAATAAGGGTATTAAAAAAACCCATAGCATTAACCCCTTTTGGGATGGTTAATAGCAATACCCATGAAAAGCTTAAAAAATCATGTTTTCCCTAGAATTTCTTTACAAACGTCTCATAGGGTTTCAAGAGAAAATGGCCGTTGATAGGTCTTAGAGTCACATTACCAGTTGCATGGATAAAATATTCATATAAGCATTTGTTGACCCTCCATACACTGCTAAATGTCAAAATTTCGAAAAACAATAGTCTGTTTTTGGGACACCAACAACATCAAACGGGAATGCTGCAGAGAAACATAACTTCCTTTTACCGGACGCAAAACTGATAGGGAAATTTTTTAGTAAGTAGTAAGGGTATTCAAAAATTGAGGTCTTAACCCATTTTCGCCCAGTTAAGGAGATGTACCCTTTAAAATCTTAAAATTCCCATTTTCTGTGGATTTCTCCAAAGAATCTAGTAAGTATTCAAGAGAAATTGACCATTTGCAGGTCTTGGAGTGACATTACAAGTTGCATGAACAAAATATTCCGGAAAGCGTTTGTTAACCCTCCAGACCAGCAAAGTTTGAGAAAATGGGCTGTACTTGGGCACCCATTACACCCAATGTGTACCTGTGAGATGAACATAACCACCTTCATTGGAAGTGGGATTCACCGAGGATCATTTTTGTAAGTAATGAAGGTATTCATAAAACCAAGCATTAACCCGTTTAGAGCTGGTTACATAAATTAATAATCAAAAGGTTAAAAATTCATGTTATCCGAGGATTTCTCTAAAAACATCACATAGATTTTCAAGAAAAATTGGCTATTCTCAGATCTTAGTGTGAATTACAAGTTGCATGTACAAAATATTCCAGTAAGCATTTGTTTAACCCTATGCTGGTTCTCAAACATCAAAATGTTGAAAAAGTGGGCTGTGCTTGCATACCCGCAGCGCCCAAAGTTAAGAGGAGAAATCAACATAAGTGAAGTAGAATTCACTGAGAATTATTTTTATAAGTAATAAGCGTATTAAAAAACACAACCCTTAACCGTTTTGGGCTGGATAAACAAATTATACCCATCAACAGCTTAAAATTCATGGTTCTCCCTGGATTTCTCTGAAAACATCTCGTAGATTTTTAAGTAAAATGGCCATTCACAGTTTTTGGTGTAAAATTACAAGTTGCATGAATAAATATTCCTGTTAGCACTTGTTAACCCTTAACAAGCTGCCAGACATCAATATTTTGGATACATTTGAGATAAAACGGACCATTTTCAAACAGATTACAGCACTCAGTGATTATGTTTCAAACAAACATAACTCCTTTTGTCGGTCATTAACTTGTTGGACGACGATATTGATATTAACCCTCTCCACGTTAATGATGGTTTTTTACCCTAAACAATTTTTTTTTATCAAACTGAGTCATTTGAGACTTCTATACTCACCTTTTTTCATGACATCAATGAAGGAACTTCAGTGAGAGAGTCAAAAGAAATTCATCATACACTGTGGGGTCATGACAAATCATGGGATCTCATCGGGAAAAGCCATGATTCTCCAGAATCATAAAGTCTACTTGCCAAATGAATATGCTGAATGTCCTTCTAATAATTGTTTTTATAGACGTGAATGTGTGTAATAAACACAGAACGACACACGCGTATGAATGGATCAATCGATATTGCACTTGTGCTATCGCAGAAGGATAAATCTCGAGGCCTGCGGCCTCTCGTTTAATCCTCCGCACTAGGACTCGTGCTATATCGATTAACCCATTCACACGCGTGTCGTTGTGTGTATTTACGCTGATTCATCCCGACAGTGTGCAGATTCGTTCCCGATTTTAAAAAAATTCGGAATCTCTGGGTTTTTTTTTTTTAAAAAAAAAAAGATGACAGAAATGTTGAGTATAACATCGAGGGAGGGGGGGGGGGTGGTCTGGAAAAAATTTGCAGCAACAGGGTCTAAAAAAAAATTTCCTCCTGCCGGGGACCCACCACCCCAAACCTGTAAATGTTTTCCACAGCTCCCGAGGGGACCCCCCCCCCCCCCCCCCCATGTTTCACTCCGGAGCTCAAAAACACTGCTGCAACCTGGCTAATTATCAATGGTCCGTTTTCTATGCTGTTGTGCATTCCCAAATTTTAGTTTGTTCTGCACAAACTAATACCCTCAATGCAATATAAACTGTTTGAGATATACGATTGTTTCATTTTTGTTGATTTTGAAGAGATTCAGTTTATTTTTCCATGTTTTATTTTATATTCAAGGTTTTATTTTATAACATTTTCGATTACAAATATCTTAATTTTTCATAGAGTAACTTCTTAACCAAGTCATGGGTTGAATATATTTTTGTTGATTTTAGTTAAGTTTACATTTAATATAAACTAATCAAAATGATTATGATAGTTTTTGCTTTTTACATGTGGAGAGATGAGCTGTGGGATTGGCAAACTCAAATGAGTTGGTTCTAAAGACTATATAGCTAAAACATATTTTATTAAAGTATATTAATAACTGAATTCAGTAGGGTAAATTCTACATGAGTCAGTTTGGTTGAATTGAAAAAAAGTGTCCATAACAAAACTCAATTGCAGATTATTCAAATTTGATCAGTGTATGTTAATGTTTCTAATGTCTACTTCAGTTGTCGAATTTGCGAATCTTCACTTAGAACATTTGACTCTTCTGAGCTTGTCTATACCCCACATTCTCTCACAAAGCATGTTTAAATACTCTATTCACCACCCTGAATCATCTTAACGGTATAAGAACATCATTCTTTGAATGAATTCAAGTGCAGGAAAAATTTGCAATTTGGGTCATTTCCACGTTTCTTCCCGGGCCAATGGACCCACCCACCCCTACCCTGTGTCTGGAATTTTTTGGCAGACAATCCCCCCCCCCCCCCCCCCCCCCCACCCCCCCCCCCCCCCCGCCGCTGATTAACATGGGTATTTTGTCAAATATTGGTTACGGACGCCATTCGTCTGAATAAAATAACTGTAATAACTTTATTTTAGCGTCATAAAATAGTTTTGTGGCAAAAATACAGCCATGTGCAGAATATATGCATTTTCCATACTGAAACTGGGACAAAATCAGTAAGTTGTATTTTATGAGTACGAAGCGTTTGAAATTATGTATGATGAACGAGCGAATCCGTTGGCGCTTTTATGGTTGTGCTCACGTTCGTTCTGATCTTTCTTTGTGCTGATTAGTAGGCGATTCAGCATTGATTTCATTTGGTAATCTGTATATAATAGAAGGTTATGCATGAAAATCCACAATCCCGACCTCGACATACGTTTTGCAGTTATTAATACGTGATATATGGAAGAGCTGTTTTGCTGGGGTTTACTTTGTTGGTGGTAAATTTCAACAGTACACTGCAGTACGATACGTGGGGGTAGGATGTCGCTAAATCGTGTTGATGTAGATTTTCCACTCGTAAAATTTTCGATAATTTTGCATCTAAATACAAGAACCATCAACAAAATTCCATCTCATAGACCATCGGGTTGCTCCATCTGTCTCCCCGTCCGTCTATCTATCCGCACAAAACGTTTTGGATTGTAGTTTCAAAGCCATCGGTCGGATTTGGATCCCCTTTGTTATGCTGACAGACCCACATGGGGGAACGGACATGCACAGGGAACGGGTTCCATCCAATAATTTTTCCAGCGTTATGGCACTTTTTCACTTTTTCGACTTAAGACATTTTTTCTGTCCCACAATACCTTTAAGGCTATCGAACATGCCTACGAGTCGGGGACAGTGACTTATGCTTTGCGTAGCCCTTGTTAGTTTAGTTTAAACAATATTATTGAATAAAACAGGTTAACTGTATACATGCGAACAAGTGTAAACGGATTGAATGTTGTGGACATAACTTTCAGGGAATACAATTGACACATAATGTATCAGACTAAATTGCTGTAGTAGGGGATTCGGAAGAAAGCTGAAAGCTTATGTGAACCGTCTTCCAAGTCTGTAAGTTTACACAGTTTCAATTAGACAGATAGAACTGGTGGTTGGTTGGTTGGATATTCTTTAAACACTGAAAAAAATGAAAAAAGTAGAACGAGAGACGAGTGAATGAAAAGGGAGACATTTGGAAAAGGTCAACTTGCACTAGACATCAACACTGGATCAACAACAGTTTGGGAACTGCCTCACTTGGAGATCGCAGCCTAACATTAGTATGCCAGGAAAATGTTCTAATGGACAGCGAAGGGGGGAGGGGGTGCGTGCACTTCTGAAGTTTTTCACTCCAGGACGGAATCCTGCTCCGGAGGAACCCGCCAGCACCATGCACCGCCGGGGAAACGAACAATATACAATGTCTCGCGGGTGTAAAACGCATTATTTCATTAGAATGCAATGTATCGTTCAATACAATTCTCTCACCCTGCAGTTATGCCATTTGAAGTGTGTTTTCACTAAGAACACACGTCGTAAAACAGATAAGCAAACCCTCCGCCACCCGATCACCATCAGGTTAACATTTGGTCCATTATAACAGAAAAGGCACTTGCTGCTCTTCTAGAGAAAATAGTTGGATAACATGACAGAAGCTCATTTGGAAGAGATGCTGTATTGAGAAATCACCCATTGGGGGGGGGGGGGGGGGGGAGGGGGGAGTCTTGACCTTGATTCCACTATTGTAAACTATAGGGTGAGCAGCGGCCGGGTTACAGTTATTGGAAGCGCTTACTAAGTAGAATAAAGTTCTGCACCATTTTAAATGCCGACGAATTTTCAACATTGGGAAGGAATTCGGATCCAAAAAGGATCCAAAAAGGAGTGATGTCACATCTGATGCGAATGGAAGTGATTTTATTGTTGACCTGCGTCTCTCTTCAAAGACAGGACAGAACAAGAGAAAATGTTCGCTTGTCTCGAGTTCGCCACACTGACATAGGGGCGATGACGGCAGATGGTTATTGAATAAATGGGAACTAAGATTACTGCAACACAACCGCAATCTGCAGTGATAGATTAGACCTACTCGTGATTTTGCATGACCATAAAATGACGGGGGACGTGGATTGCCCCTGTTAAGATAACTTACGAAATTACTCACCCATGAGTTTTCTCTGATTGATAACGGAATGTCGTTCCAAAGGCTTGTAGTTCTCGGAAAAAATGAAGACTGGTACAGTTGGGTGTTGCAGAAGGAAACTCTGAGATTATTACTTGCTCGGAGATTGGGACTCTGAATGACAGCAGAGACTGTTGGAGGAACTTTATTAGCAATATATGGGGGCGTCTTATGGTGAAACATTCGGAAGAATTGTTTCAGTTTGTGTTTGCGTCGTCTTTCCAAAAGAGAGTCCGAGTGGGTTTCATTGTCCTAGCACTCATTGTTGCGCCAGTCACAATTCTTGCAGAAGCCAACTGTACTTTTTCCAGCTCGATTGTATTACTAACCGTTCAATTGTCCCAAACGTTAATATTGTTTCGCTCAACTCCTTGTAGTTTAGCTAATCCGAGCTTCCTTTTACAACCCGCCCTTTAAACCATCTGGGACTTAGCCCAGGTGTTTAAAGGGGGTGCGTCAGAGAAAGCTCGGGTTAGATAGAGACACACATCGATTACTTTTAATTGAGCCATATCTAGCGCCCAAATATGAACGTGCCGATTTTAGTGTTAAGGGCAGGCCGCATATCGGAGTGGCGACGGATGGCAAAATAGTGAACATATGTGGTCTTACATGTACATATTACCTGCATCTTTTGAAAAAGTGTTTTTTATATATATATATATAATCCCACCAACCCACCCCATACAAGTGCAATATTTAGAGTGGGATTATAAATATGCAATGTCGCCTTTTAAATGAAGCTTTTAGCCATGCAAAGAAGAATGAACGACTTCGGGGGTTCATTTTCAGCTCATCTGACTGAAAGTCAGGGGGAGCTTAAATGGTCACTTTCTGTCCGTCGTCCGGTGTACATCGTCCGTCCGGCGTGGGCTTTAGATTATCGACTTCTTCTCATAAACCACTCGACCGAATTGAACCAAATTTGATATGCATGTTCCTTATCATAGGTCAATTAAAATTGTTCAAATAAAGTTGCCACGCCCACATGGGTTACCACAGGGACCATTGCTCCGATAGCACCCATAAATTGATTTCCAAAATTAAAAAAAATTTCTTCTCCAGAACCATCAGTTAGAATCTTCTGATATTTGGCATATAACACCTCAGAGGGGGGGGGGGGGGGGGGGGGGAGGGGGGGGGATCAGAGTCAAGTTTTCTCAAATTGAGTTCCTGTTTTTTTTTAACTTAGTGCAATATGAGGAAATTTCTTTAAACATCTTCTTCAGATCCACATGTCAGAAAGTCGGAATCCTTTCATATTTGGTATACAACATCTCTAAGGGGGTGGGGGGGGGGCAGATTCAAGTTTGTTCAAATCGGTCCCTGGGTTAATACTTGGGCTCGCTATGGGAGCCCGAATTTGAACTGTGTGCATTAAGAGGGAATCTTCGGATCCACAAGTAAGCATCCTTTCATATTTGGTATTCAACATCTCTAGAAGGGACAAATTCAAGTTTGTTCAAATCGGGTTCCTGGGTTAATAATTGGGATCTCTATGAGAGCCCGAATTTGAACTTAGCACAATATGAGAGAATTTCATTAAAAATCTTCTTCTTCAGATCCACCCCTTCAGAATACTTTCATATTTAGTATACAACATCTCTAGTAGGTGAGATTCAAGTTTGTTCAACTTGGACCCTGAGTTAATATTTGGCGATCTCTGTGAAAGTCTGAATTTGAACTTAGTGCAATATGGGGAAATGTTTTTAAAAATCGTTAGGTGGGTCAGATGCACGTGTGTTCAAATCGGGTGCCTGGGTAAATATTTTTGCTCTCTATGGGAGCCCGAATTTGAACTTAGTGCTATATGAAGAAATTTCTTTAAAGATCTTCTTCTTCAGATGCACCATTCAGAATCCTTTCATAGTTGGTACATCTCTAGGAGGGTCAGATTCAAGTTTGTTCTAATCGGGTTCATGGCTTGATATTTGGGCTCTCTATGGGGTGGGGGAATTGGGGGGGGGGGGGGGGGGGGTAGGTATTATTTAAGTTTGTTCAAATCCAATCCTTAGTGTCTTTCCATAAAATTTGCCTTTCATGGCTTCATTCCTCTGTAGTGTTGATAAACCATGACTAACTGAATGTGACCTCAAGTACTTCTTTAAACCACTTTGTCAGGTGAGCGATTAAGCCCCCCTCCACCCCCCCCCCCCCCCCCCCACCCCGGGCCTCTTGTTTTGTTTGCACCTGCCCCAAAACTACATTTAGCCCCAAAACTACATTTAGAAGTCAAAAAAGCGAGATTAAATTCTTATTTTGGCACCCTATGCGTTTTCACAGATGCGAAAATTATTACAAAATTTCATGACCCAACATGCAACGATCATTACGTTCATTTCTCAATGGCCCACACACCCACTGGGAATCAATAAATCAGCCCTCTTCGGGAATTCTCACACTTTCTAGACTTTCACTGTCGGTCAAAATGCAATGACCTTTCTAGACTTTCACTGTCGGTCAAAATGCAATGACCGCAATGGATATGCCATTCATTTATTATAACACATATAGTTTACAGTTATTTGAAGGGGGTGTCAGAGCCATGACTTGGTGGAATAAGGAAACATTGTATGCTTATTCGAAACACTTGGGCTAGGCGTGTTCGTATTGGATGGGTAATTCCTTGTCTGCGCCAAACACCTAAAGTTCTTAGCAAAAGACGCTAGTAGTATATAGCGCACACTTCTGCCCTCATCGTGGGGACCCCGCCGTATTTATTGGTTTCTATTATAACACATGGTTAATTTAAATAGGTTGTATTCTGAATTTATGTTTGCTTGTATACGCCGAATTATCTAAACCGAATCGACAATGATTCCAAAACAACCCGCCATACATCTGAAACTATCGGCCAAAAACCCAGTGCTATTTTTGTACTTACCCTAAAAAAGTGGCCCTCTGACTTTATGTACTGACTTGGGACAACAAAAGACTGCTCAAGGTTCAATACATTTTCATTTGTCTAACAATATTTACAAATCATTAATTTGACAATATGATCGGTAATTTGGGGAAATGTTGAGCCTCAGATGTTATAAAAATTGCACCCAAATTGCGGTAGATTGGAAAACACAGCGTACAGTAATTGTTCAAATCACGGAAACGGACTAAATCCGTTGACTCAATGAACCATCACAAGCTGGAAGATTAATTGAGAAACCATAACATTATCACAAAATTGAACGAATCAATAAACGCGAAAATTCAGTATGCGAAAAGGCACACGAAGATTCAGGATTAATAAATCCATTTCGATCTAAATAACTCAAGAATAAAATTTTGCAACTAAAACTGGTCACGGACTTCGCACATTGTGAGTGTCCGAAAATCGAACTTGGAAAATCATTCATAGAAATAGGAATAAGCATAAATTCCCCCTAAGCTATTATGGAAATCCCCTTTAAGAACTCTATTTATTTTATGGTCTAATAAAAAAATGCATTTTGTCAAACAGAAAATATATATATATAAAAAAATGCACAGTAGTGTGATTGTAGAGAATTAGCCGTGAAACGCGAGAATTACCTCCCCTCGCCGCAATCTTTGAATGTTTTTTATCTTGTCTGCGCAACTTTGTGTTGGACCGTGTTATGGTTTTCTGGAATTTTTTCAGATAATTTTCCAAAGCCGTTATGCATTATTATCACTTTATCAAAAGTATCCAAAAAACTTTGGGTTTCACAAATCAACGAGGAACACCCTCAAACCTAATGCTGCTGTGCAGGAAACAACGACACTCATCGACTTGTAATACGACATTCGTACATTGCGGATTCATTTCTGATTTAATATCTGTTGTGGCATCAGTTTGAACAGACACAACTATATCGTGACTACAGCTCAAGCCAAAATAATATCCGATTTTCGAGCAATTTATTCCTGGAAATGAAGAAACATCCCCCATCCCCCCCAAAAAAGGACAACCAATCTCTCGTTCAGGTTTTGACAGTGCCTATGGAGAAAAACAGCAGTTGTTCAGTACTTTTCTTTTCGTACCCCGCCCATTGTAAAAGTGGGATAAACGCTGTTATCCGATTAGCCGCAAAAAGGGAAGGAGATACGCGGTTCGGTATTACCCACCCAAATAAGGTGAGATAGGTGCAGACTTGGGGGAAAATAGCCTCTTCGGGCAACTTGAAATGATATTTTCTGTGCACCGAAGGCGTGCGGAGACGGTATGGGGCAAGCCCCTTTCGTTCCTCAGCAATGACTGTATTAAAGCTTTCTTTCATTTTTCATGTCAAGACGCGGCGAAGGAACGAATAGCAAAGGTTTTTGGCGTGTCGGTGTCATGTGTGTTTTTCTTGGACGGAGGCAGCAATACTAAATGCAGTTTTTGCAAGTTCGTCAATATTCACCCAAGACTCGAAGTCCAGGTGTAATGAAACGGCGTATTTTCTGGAGGCATTCTGTTAAATTCCGACTTAGATTTATCCATGTACAAGCAGTTGGCTTACAGTCTTCTTTTAACTTGTACAAACTTGTATAAATTTGTTTCAGTTTCGCGCTAAATTGGATAAAAGCTATGAAATCCTGGTAGACAATAATTTTCGTGCATTCTACCCGCTGGTCAATCAGCTGAGAGCTTTTATGACGCTCGATAAGTGTGTTTAACTCATCTAACTCCCCACCCACCCCTCTCAGACCTACCATTTGCGCCCTATGAGCTCAAAATTAATATACAACCGGATTCAATTAAGTCTCTCCCTCCGTCCCCAGTGTCAGCTTTTAGCCAAAATCGACCGCACAGCTCAAGTCAAAATTAATTATTCTCAAGCATCACATTACAGCACAAGTCGAAATGATATCTGATTCTTTGAACCACACTAGAGTGTATGTCAAAATTAATTCCCGTATGCCATTTTTAGCATGTCCCTTTGTGTCACTTTCCGCAGCTATGAATATAGCGTAAAACTTTGAGGTACAAAACTCAAGACCTTTCTGTAGCAAATGCCGATATAAAAACACGATAATACACGAGAACAACTTGTGTACCTGCATTTTATTGATAAAATATGTCAGGACCACATTCCCCGAATATTATTAATGTACCCTCTTAATAACAACCGATTTTTTATCGAATAGCAATATCAGCGTGTTTGAATAATTGCCGAATATTCACTTACTTAAATTCGGTAATTTACGTAGATTTCCTGAAGTAGGTAGTATGTGATAATTGCGGAGAATGGCACTCTGTAATTTAGGAGACTCCACAAATAAAAACAAAATCAAAAATCTGAGATATATTGCATTTTTTAATTATCGATACTGCTGTTCGGAATGTCACCCTATTGGTGAGAGTTTTTTCTTTTTGGCCCAGTTTTATACTTATTGGTTGGAGCTTCGAGTTGTCATTACGACATGTTGGTGGAATTTTCTGCTTGTTGGTTGTTTTTTTCTCTCTACACTCTCGCTACCTTGAATTTCTGCTTTTTTCAGTCTTTTCCAGCGGATTTTCTTCAGAGGTGTGTCCATCGCAGCTTTGCAGATATGTTGTTTTCTCGAATAAAAAAAATTAAAACTGATATAAATCCGTTCAATCGGATTTTCATAGGTTTGAATCCGATTTAGTGATTTTTCATTCCGTTTAAAACTAATATAAAGCCGTTCAATCAGATGTTCATAGGTTCAAGTCCGATTTTGTGGTTTTTCATTCCGTTTAAAACTAATATAAAGCCGTTCAATCAGATTTTCATAGGTTTAAGTCCGATTTTGTGGTTTTTCATTCCGTTTAAACTAATATAAAGCCGTTCAATCGGATTTTCATAGGTTTAAATCCGTTTCGCGCTAAATTGGATAAAAGCTATGAAATCCTGGTAGACAATAATTTTCGTGCATTCTACCCGCTGGTCAATCAGCTGAGAGCTTTTATGACGCTCGATAAGTGTGTTTAACTCATCTAACTCCCCACCCACCCCTCTCAGACCTACCATTTGCGCCCTATGAGCTCAAAATTAATATACAACCGGATTCAATTAAGTCTCTCCCTCCGTCCCCAGTGTCAGCTTTTAGCCAAAATCGACCGCACAGCTCAAGTCAAAATTAATTATTCTCAAGCATCACATTACAGCACAAGTCGAAATGATATCTGATTCTTTGAACCACACTAGAGTGTATGTCAAAATTAATTCCCGTATGCCATTTTTAGCATGTCCCTTTGTGTCACTTTCCGCAGCTATGAATATAGCGTAAAACTTTGAGGTACAAAACTCAAGACCTTTCTGTAGCAAATGCCGATATAAAAACACGATAATACACGAGAACAACTTGTGTACCTGCATTTTGTTGATAAAATATGTCAGGACCACATTCCCCGAATATTATTAATATACCCTCTTAATAACAACCGATTTTTTTTATCGAATAGCAATATCAGCGTGTTTGAATAATTGCCGAATATTCACTTACTTAAATTCGGTAATTTACGTAGATTTCCTGAAGTAGGTAGTATGTGATAATTGCGGAGAATGGCACTCTGTAATTTAGGAGACTCCACAAATAAAAACAAAATCAAAAATCTGAGATATATTGCATTTTTTAATTATCGATACTGCTGTTCGGAATGTCACCCTATTGGTGAGAGTTTTTTCTTTTTGGCCCAGTTTTATACTTATTGGTTGGAGCTTCGAGTTGTCATTACGACATGTTGGTGGAATTTTCTGCTTGTTGGTTGTTTTTTTCTCTCTACACTCTCGCTACCATGAATTTCTGCTTTTTTCAGTCTTTTCCAGCGGATTTTCTTCAGAGGTGTGTCCATCGCAGCTTTGCAGATATGTTGTTTTCTCGAATAAAAAAATTTAAAACTGATATAAATCCGTTCAATTGGATTTTCATAGGTTTGAATCCGATTTAGTGATTTTTCATTCCGTTTAAAACTAATATAAAGCCGTTCAATCAGATTTTCATAGGTTCAAGTCCGATTTTGTGGTTTTTCATTCCGTTTAAAACTAATATAAAGCCGTTCAATCAGATTTTCATAGGTTTAAGTCCGATTTTGTGGTTTTTCATTCCGTTTAAACTAATATAAAGCCGTTCAATCGGATTTTCATAGGTTTAAATCCGATTTAGTGTTTTTTCATTCCGTTTAAAACTGATATAAATCCGTTCAATCAGATTTTCATAGGTTTAAGTCCGATTTTGTGGTTTTTCATTCCGTTTAAAACTAATATAAAGCCGTTCAATCAGATTTTCATGGGTTTAAATCCGATTTAGTGGTTTTTCATTCCGTTTAAAACTAATATAAAGCCGTTCAATCGGATTTCCATAGGTTTAAATCCGATTTAGTGTTTTTTCATTCTGTTTAAAACTGATATAAATCCGTTCAATCGGATTTTCATGGGTTTAAATCCGATTTAGTGGTTTTTCATTCCGTTTAAAACTAATATAAAGCCGTTCAATCAGATTTTCATAGGTTTAAGTCCGATTTAGTGGTTTTCATTCCGTTAAAACTAATATAAATCCGTTCAATCGGATTTATATAAGTTTCAATCGGATTCAGTGGGTTTTTTTCATTACGTTTCAAACTGACATGTTCATCATTTTATTTGTGTTTCTTCATTGTTAAAAAAATAGCGCCTGTACGGTCTTATGTAAAATGATTTTGTGTCGGTACATTTAGTCCATTATTTTCTTTTGGTAATATTACCGATTGTACGTTTCGATTGTAAATATTATACGTAGATCTAACTGTAAATTTAGGTGTTTTTGTGGTCTCTCCCCTCATAGGCTGTTTGTTGTTACATTTTTGTGTTATGCTCGCTTCGTTTGTGTCGATAATAATGAGTTTTATGTGAGGAAGATATTTATTATGTTCCGTAATTTTTTTTTAAATTTTCAGCCCCAGGTGTTATAAAACTTGCACCCAAATTGCAGCAGACTGGAAAACACAGCGTGCAGTTATTGTTCAATCCGTTGTGTCAATGAACTACCACTAGCTAAGCAATTATGTAAGAAATCAACTACCGGTAAATCAATGTTACAAAGTTCATATACGTCATGGATAAGACACATTATAAGTGTTCTAAAATTTAATTTGAAAACAAACAAAAAAAAAAAAAAAAATTCACAGAGATATAAGAAAGCGCCGGTGGGTCCTAAATTATTTATTGTGGAAATCTACTTTGAGTATTCAATTCCTTGATTCAATGGAAATGCATTACTTTCTGCAGAAAAAAAGTATAATATTAATTATAATGACAAAATCTTCATATAACAAAATGATCGTAGAATTTGCAGTGTAATTTTTTATGTTTTCAATAAGAGCGTATATCCCGAACTTTTATTTACTTATTTATTAACAGAGCAGATTAGTTCTCATTTCAATACACCATAATATACATTTTTGAGATAGATTGCCTCTAGTGAATCTTTTCAGCAATACTTGAAGTTCTATTTCCCAAAATGTTTTTCCTCGACAAACAATATGTTAGAACACCAGTGTTGTATTGCATTTCACCAAGTTCAGAAAGCAGCCCGTGTTCAGTGTAGTTAAATTTGAAAGGACAATTATCGCCAATTATTTCGATTGTGCTGCTTGTCATTCATAAGTCCTGTTTTCGAACGTGACAAGTGTGATATACCGTCAGCCCTTGAGCAAGATCATTAATCCCGTTCGCCCACACAAATCAAATTAAGATGTGTAATCTTATGACACATGTCACCCGATCAGTTCCTCTATTCAAATCTGTTTGAAGCTCAGCAGCCAATCTTCAGCCTCTTGGCTTATTATGGGAGTGACTTTTTCTGGAAGTTGATAGTTGGTACGCACTTAGTTTGCACAGGAGCGATATTGGGGACCCCCCACCCCACGGATGGCGTTCTGCTATTTTTAGCTGTAGGAGAACTTAGTTGATGCAATATTCAATTCATAGAACCTTGTGCCCCGACATTAATTAGTGGTACGTTAATTTGGGATAGCAAGTTTGTTTTGTTATTTTTTCTGCTATTTTCTTCCATTCTGAGGATCAAGATAATTACCTAACTCACCAACCAAAATGCAGGAAAATGAACTGGAGAAATAGATCTGAATTTCATATGTGTTTCTTTTCCATTATTTTCTGTGTTAATTTTCTGAAAATTCCGACTTTAACCCGTATTCCTATAGGAAACAAACACAAACGGAAGAGAAAAATCGACCAAATGTTGGGGTTGGTTTTAAATGGTATGGCGTCTTCTTTCGCATCCGCCAGGTCTGAATAAAAAGCTATTACGAGTAACGTGGCGCCATTCTGTTTCAAACCGTTGCATTGAATACACCGCTAGTAATTTTCTATAGCAAATTTGCTTTTTGCAAACCGTTTATAAAGATGGAGCCAACACGATTTGACTGTGATCATTGTGGAAAGAGCTTTACTGACCGACGTAATCGTAACCGCCATATACGGACAACTCACAGAGAAGAAAAGAAGTTTGCATGCATCAACTGTCACAAGACCTTCACGAGAAGAGAGAAGCTGGAATATCACCGGAAGACTTGTGTTGAGAGATACATTGTAGGGAGTGTGGACAAGAATATAACCAATTGATTCATTTCAACCGTCACAAGAGTGTAGTGCATGATCCAGCTCCCTCCAAGCGGAAGTTAGAAGATCGAATACCAGTGAGGGCAGTCAAGATTCCTAGGATAACCACTACTATCGATGTCGACCCGGCTGAATTCGATAAAAACCTGCTCGGCGAAGAAGTGCTTGAAGTAGACCTGTACCGTGAAAACTGGGATGCTATTCGAACTCGCCATACTGGAAACCGAAAAGTTCAAGATGTTTATAACTACCGACTGCAGACCACTGACTTGTCGACCATGGCTAGTGAACTGACTAATACTATATTCCTGCCACAAGAGTTACGTTTCAAGATCAACTTCAGTTATGGATTCATTCTACGTAACAATGAAACTGAACAAGTACGGTATTTTCATGCATCTCAAAACAACGCCCGAGTTTTGATTGTGCCTCATTTGATAAATAATGAAGCCGACTTTGAACGCTTTCTCGATAGCATCCAGGAAGGAGATATACTTGAATGGGCCCGCCAAAAAAGACCCAACTCCAAATGGGTCGTCCACCAATTGACCAACATCACATTCTACGTGAACAAGATAAAGAATCACCCTATTGGCGGAGTTCCAGAAGACATACCTCAGTATATCTTGGACAATCGCTTTATTGTCGCCTTAGTCAATGACGAAAATCACCATTTCGTATACGACGACAATTTATGTCTTTTTCGGTGCCTGGCGCTATGGAGTGGTGCCGACCGTCATGGTTTGAATACAATAACAGATGCCTTGTTCCGGAAATATACGGATGTAAGCAAAGAGGAATTTTTGGGCGTAAAACTGGACCAACTGCCAGACGTGGAGAAAATATTTGAAGTCAACATCCAAGTATTTGAACTGGCTGAAGACAATGACGACGTGATTGCCAAGATCGTTCAAAGATCCAATAGACGTTTTACCAATACTATATTCATCAATCTTTACAAGAATCACTTCAGCTATATTACTGATATCGACCAATATAGTAAATCATTTGCCTGCCGCAAATGTGGAAAACTTTGGAAATCTGCTCGATTTTTGCAGCGCCATGAACTCACCTGTACCGAAGATGTTACCTACAGATATGTTGGCGGAATATACCATACGTCACAAACAATATTTGAAAAACTGGAGGATGAAGGAATTAGCGTACCTGAATCACAGCGGTATTTTCCATACAGAGCTACATTTGATTTTGAAAGCTACTTTGCCAAAACTGATATACCTAAGAACAGTAATGCACTGACATGGGAGGCCGAACACAAACCATTAAGTGTCAGTATATGCAGTAATGTGCCAGGCTACGAAGAACCCAAATGTTTTATTACAGAAGGCAACACTCATAATCTTGTAGAACAACTCATGAACTACCTTACAGAAATTTCGTCCAGAAGCTACTCACTAATGCAAGAAATGCATTCACATACCATTCTTGCAATGAGGCAGAAAATCCATGATGTACTGATACACGAAGCCCTGACTACACGTGAAGATAACTCGAAACCACACCCACTTGAAAAGCTCCAAGCTGAATTCCATAGTTATTTGATGGACAAACCGGGCATGGGATTTAATTCTGGAAAATATGATGTGAACATCGTCAAGCGAGAACTGTTGAGTTATTTCAAAAAACAAGATCCACTGAAATTTGTTGTTAAGAAATCGAATGCTTTCATGTGCCTGAAGACGGATCATCTGAAATTCCTCGACATCATGAAATACCTTGCACCGTGATTTTCTTAAGAAAAATTCCTAAAAGCGTTCGGGTGCTCTGTAACCAAGGGTTACCTACCCTACGAATGGATAGACAATTTGGAAAAATTAGACCAGGACCACCTGCCAGAACACAAGGATTTTTTTAGCAACCTGAAAAATGAAAACATCTCTGCCGAAGAATATAAATACTGTCAACGAGTATGGAAAGATTACAACATGACCACCTTTCGTGATTTCTTGGTATGGTACAATAATAGAGACGTGAAGCCATTTTTAGAAGCCGTGGAAAAGCAATTCACTTTTTACCAACAACGTGAAATTGATATGTTCAAAGATGGAATCAGCGTACCTGGACTTACCCTGAAATATCTCTTCAACACAGTCGAAGAAGGCGTGACATTTGAACTTTTCAACGACAAAAATAAAGATTTACACCATCTTTTAAAAAATAATATCGTCGGTGGGCCATCTATAATCTTTAACCGATATCAGGAAAAGAACGTGACGAAGCTAAGATCTGTAAAATACGGAGAACAGGCCAAAAACTGTGATGGTATCGTTGGATTCGACGCAAATGCACTTTATCTGTCGGCACTGATGCAAGAACTGCCTACCGGTTGTTATATCCGCAGGAGAGAAGAACAGGAGTTTAAGCCCGAGTACTCTCATATCTATGGACGTATGGCTCACCAATGGATGGAATTCATTACCGCAAGAGACGATGTTCACATTCGGCACCAGTTTAATGGCACGGAAAAGAGAATAGGAAGGCGACATATACCAGTGGATGGTTGGTGCAAGGCAACTCATACTGTTTATCAATTCCACGGTTCTTTCTGGCACGGTCACCAATGTGCGTTGAACATGAAGAACGATGACCCAGTTCTCTTCAATACAGTTCGCCAGAGAACAATGAGAGAACTCAGAGAAGATACAGCTAGAAATTCGAAATATATCACAGATCTCGGATATAATCTTGTTGAGATATGGGAATGTGAATGGCGTGAGATGAAAAAGACTCTTCCTGTCTTGAAAATGTTTCTAAGAGAAAAATTCAGCTTCTCAACTGATGGAAGAATGACAACTGCTGAATTGATTGAAAAAATTCGTGCCAACAAAATTTTCGGCTTGGTTGAATATGACATCCATGTACCAGATAGACTGAAGGAACATTTTGAAGAAATGACTCCAATCTTCAAAAACACAAACATTTCCAGATCTGACATAGGAGACCACATGAGAACGTACGCTGAAGAAAATAAAATAATGAATCAGCCAAGATGCAGTCTGATTGGTAGTTATCATGGAGCGAAAATTCTTCTAGCAACGCCACTTTTAAAATGGTACATTCAACACGGATTGGAAGTTAGCCGTATATATCAAGTAATCCAGTACCAGCCAAATGCATGTTTCCAGAAAATTGGCGATCAAGTATCAGATGCAAGACGAGCTGGCGACGCTGATCATAACAAATCAATAGTCGCCGATACAATGAAGTTGCATGGAAACAGCGGATATGGAAAAACTGTTACAAATAAAGACAAACATCGGAACGTTGTCTATTGTGATGACAACAACGTATCAAACTACATCAACAACATGGCTTTCCGAAATTTGAATGTACTAAGTGAAGATCTTTTTGAAGTGGAGATGAATAAATATACAATCAAACTGGAGTTGCCTCTTCAAATTGGGTTTTTCGTATACCAATACGCCAAGCTTCGAATGCTCGAATTCTATTATGATTTTCTAGATGTCTATGTGGATCGACGAGACTTTGAATTATGTGAATCAGATACCGACAGTTTGTACATTGCCTTATCAAAACCATCACTGAAAGAAGTTATCCGTCCCAAGAAAAAAGAACAATTTTACCAACGATGGCATGAATGGTTACCATCCGAGGCATGTGATGTTCACAGAGATGACTTTGTAAAAGCGAAAGTACAAGATGGAGCCTGGACACCTCATCCATGTTGTACACGGAGACAACAATTTGACAAGAGAACACCTGGACTTTTTAAAGTCGAATGGCAGGGTGATGGTATTATTGGATTGTGTAGCAAGACCTACTACTGTTTCGGTGCATCCGACAAGTTAAGCTGTAAAGGTATCAACAAACGCCACAATGAACTGACCAAAGAAAAATATCTGAATGTTATCAAAACCCAACAGGCAGGCAGTGGTATCAACCGAGGCTTCAGAATAAATAACAACAGAATGTTTACATATACACAGAGCACAGATGGTTTATCCTACTTCTATCCCAAAAGAAAAGTTCAAGAGGATGGTGTCTCGACCAAACCATTGGATATATAGGTGACCGATCTCTGTTCCTTATTGGCAGTACATAAATATTTAAAATCGTACTTAAATTATTCCTCAAAAGTACGATAAAACATGGTGTTTTTTCCTAAGTCATTTTAAGCATGGACTTTCCTTTAAAGTATTTAAATTGTTCTATTTTCTTTGATGATGGTTTCGTTAATGTTGAACACTTGACGAATTTAAAGTCAGTATTTTTTCTATATTTCTTACATCATAAAATCAATCTGTGGATTCATGGTGTGCTTTAGGTTACCCCTATTGCAACCAGATGACACTTTTTGAAAATCATTCATCATGATAACCACAAAAAAAAATTCTCTTGGTGTAAAACATGAAGGAAACCGTCGTTAAAGGAAATAGATCAATTGCAATACTTCAAAGGTTACGCTATGTTCAAAATGACTTTGGAAAAATCATTAATGTAGGGGTGGGAATGCATTATTTGACCCTTGTCTATTGTCCCAAGTCAGTACAGAAGACAGAGGGTCACTTCCTACAGATTGTTACCAAATCGATCTACAATGAAGAATAACAAGAAGAAAGAAGGTGGGAATGCACTCAGGTGAACTTAAATCATCTGACCTGTCCCAAGTCAGTACATAAAGTCAGAGGGCCACTTTTTAGGGTAAGTACAAAAATAGCACTGGGTTTTTGGCTGATAGTTTCAGATGTATGGCGGGTTGTTTTGGAATCATTGTCGATTCGGTTTAGATAATTCGTCGTATACAAGCAAACATAAATTCAGAATACAACCTATTTAAATTAACCATGTGTTATAATAGAAACCAATAAATATGGCGGGGTCCCCAAGCGGGGTCCCCATGATGAAGGCAGAAGTGTGCGCTATATACTACTGACGCTATATGGGTGTCCCATTTCATATTTATGTTTAATACGTTAATGTATTATAGAATATCCTTGTATATCACTCAGTCAATATAAGGGTGACTCGAACTGATATACTTTATAAATTGGTCAAAATTATATACTTTATAATACTTCAATAGGCATAGTATTGCTAGGAAGAATTATTTCTTGTTCTCCACCGAATTGAGTTACATGTGATACTGATCATTTTGTAAGAACTATTCTGATAAGTCTCCGTGATTTGCTTTGCAACGAACCTGAGCCCACCAGATCTGCCTGCCTACGAATCTGCGCCATTGGAGGAATTTATTTATTGGTGTTTAAGGTCACATACTTATGCACGATGGCTAATCGTTACCGTGACAGTTTTACAGGTGGAGGAAGCTGGAGTACCCAGAGAGAACCACCGAGCAACGACGAGCAACTGTCCGCTCCTCAACATTCTAATTCTGTTCAAGCTCCGCTCAAGCAGGGTTACAGCAGTTGAAGACATGTGCACCATCGACATGCAGTACTCCTTAGTACACGGCGTCACCGTTCCTTTCCCAAGGACACAACGCGTGTCGGTCCCAGACGGGGGACCTCTAGCACAGAACTCCAACAGTCGGCCACTAAGCCACCGCACGCCCCACGCGGTGAAAAGAATCGGCGTTATGTCTCAAAATTTACCTCAATGGCTTCAAAACAACGTAAGATAATATTACTATTTAACTTATGCTGAACTTATAAGATATAGAACTGAAGATTTCGGGAGTAATCGTCTTTCTCTGTTATGTTTTTTAGACCACAATCTTGTTCGGAAATAAGGTTTTACAGAAAGCTTTGAGAACTGGACTGATCAGTCCCAGTTTTCACACATATGGAAACAAAATACGTTCAAATTTTGTAAATGGAGATGCTCGAGGACTCAGTCAGTCACAGGGCAATTGTAATAATTGCCATGTGTTCTTTTCTGGTTAAATACACTCGTCATATTAATATCATTTGTTGTCGATAAATACGGATCTTCTTGTTAAAATTGGAAGGAATCTGCGTAAAAATCGCTAACAAATCCAAGTGGAAGTAATGAACGAACTGATTCTGTAAGTGCCGGTCACCTTCAGTGAATATTCTGTATAATGATTACACAAAGGGATGGCCCAGATTCCGGTGTGATTTCACACTCATCTTTAAATAAAAAACATCAGAATTTCTCAATTTTTAATTAATTTCATACAAAATTAAAAACTTAAACATCTGAAACTTGGAAATGATTATCTTTGTATCAGGGATTGATCCAGAGGCGATTTGATACCTATTACAGGTATGGGCGCCCAAACTCTGGAGCCAAAATTCCTGCAGGAAAATATCATTCAACTTTGAAATCTACCAGTATGAAGCAATCAGTTCCAATATTTAGTAGAAATCTACACGTGTTTGACGCGTCGTATAGTGGTAGTATAAGTAGGTGTAAATTGAGAGTACCAGGACACTTTTTTTCCATGTTCATGTACGTGTACATGTACACGTACATGTACTCATAGAGTTCAGTGTTAAAATGTACAAGAAATGTACAAAACATGTTTGTACATATTGTCCTGGAACTCTCCCTAGTTGATCATCGTGTCCTAAATGGTGCAATCAGTCATTGGCAATCGATTGAGAGTTCCAGGACAGGACGTGCGGAAGAAAATCGTCCTCGAATTTTTTCAACGTTCGCCATCACATTTTAGACAGTGCGATCGGTCGTTGGCGAACGCGTTAAGAGTTCCAGGACAGTACAATATAAAATTAAAAATGTAAAAAAAAATAGAATCGACGAAATTCTCCCGACGTTCGTGATTGCGTTCTAGACAGTGGTGGGTGCGATCCGGTCACTTATGAATGATTGAGAGTTCCAGGACAGGACGTGCGGAAGAAAATCAACCCTCGAATTTTCTCAACGTTCATCATCGCATTTTTGACGGTGCGATCTGTCGTCGATGAACGCGTTGAGAGTTCCAGGACAGCAAAATATAAAAAATTAAGAAATGTTGAAAAAATTAGAATCGACAAAATTTTCTCTACGTTTTGCGTTTTGTCATCGAGTCCCAGTCAGTGCGATCGATCGTGGATGAAAAAAACGGCGAAGATTTCTAGTGGAGGGAACAGATGAAAAATATTGTGAGGAGGTTTGAGATAAATTGTAACAAATCAGTTTTGTCGAGTTTCTTTCATTCCCACCTAATCATTTAACAATGCAGATGTAAATGAACAGTTTTCATTCAATAGGTGAATGGTGAAAAATCCTGAGGAGTTTGAGATAAATTGTAAACAAATCAGTTTTTGTCGAGTTTCTTTCATTTTCACCTAATCGTTTAATGATGCAGATGTAAATGAGTTTCATTCAATAGGTGAAATGGCGAAGTGTGTGTGAATAGTTATGATAAATGGTTGTTTTCTAAAAACATTTTGTCAGTGTTTCTCGAAGTGAAGTGACAATAACATTTTTTGTGAAAGTACGCTCATTATGCAAATCTACCTGTCTCTCTTTGTAGGTGTTATTTTTGCTTTGAATAAACTATTTATTATTAAAAGGTTGAAAAGAAGTTTAATCAAAAACTGTGTCAATAACTCAAAAACGATACTGTTTTTGACAACATTAAGTTTGTTTAGCTGAAAAACTGTTCTAAGGATGAAAAGCCGAGCAGTTCAAAGATTAACTCTGTGCTGTTCTCACTGTGGGTAAAATAACGCCGATGTGATTTAATGCGTTTGAAGCGATCCATTATCGATGTTTTATTTGAGATTAACTCTGAGTTTCTCACTGTGGGAAAATAACCGCTGATGTGATTTAATGCATTTGAAGCGATGCATTATCGATGTTTTTATTTTGAGATTAACTCTGAGTTCTCACTGTGGGGAAAATAACTGCTGATGTGATTTAACGAATTTTGAAGCGATACATTATCGATGTTTATTTGAGATTAACTCTGAGTTTCTCACTGTGGGAAAATAACCGCTGATGTGATTTAATGTGTTTTGAAGCGATGCATTATCAACGTTTCATTTGTATGTTTTTCTTTCTTTCCAACTGGTTTTAGTTATATATATTAAAGACATGAAAAGTTTTTATTTATTTAAAAAACATAAAAAATAATCACATTTAATTTTGAAAATGATAAAAAATCGACGTTACCACACTCTAAAAAGAAATATTAATAATCGAGAGAAAAAGTGTTTTTACACATCAAAGATTCCAATCGAAGGGACGAGCTCCTCGACGAATATGAACAGCTCAAGAAAAACATTCGATCTGCCAACAGAAGCAGACGATTGGGAGAGGTGGAACTGAGACGAGAGACCACCAAACTATTCAAACCCATGACAGAGGTTCAGGAATGAAGCAAGAAGGAGATCGTCGAGGAACTGAGACCCATAAAAGAGAGTTCTTTGAGAACAGGTTCGTTGCCTGGTAGTTTTGCAACACAGTTTTCCGTTCAAAGATCTCCGGTGGATTACGTTCCCATGGGAATCGAAACTGATGTGAGCGAGAGTGGTGATACAGCTTTGACTATTACCACTAGTAGCGTCACGTCGTCCGACGATGGTGGTAAGAAAGATCTGTTGTATGGAATTAACAGGGATTCGTGTGGTAGGACTTTTGTGGGTGACACTGAATGAAGTGCGAGAGGATGATGAGGATTTAATCGTCGATTCGAATAGGTATGAATTTAACTCCTGGACTGTGCAAATTGCTCCTTTTCGACAAGCCTGGAGATTACATGGATCAGGATTTCGACAATCTCGGTGATATTCTGGTTCAGACCCACACCATGAAGAGGAATAACAATGCCAGCGAGACGAGACCAAGGCTAACAGAGGTTACAAGTGGACGAAGGTGGTGTAACCCATATGGGATATGAATAAGAAATTCATTGAATCTGTGACGGGAAAGGGAGTGACAACCAATTTTCTTCCGTGCGATTCTGACGCTCTGTTCAGGAGATTGAAATTGTTGATGGCTAGTCGGCACACCGGAAATACTGGGGTGGATAATCAGATAGTGAGTATATGCGATGATTGTTGAGGCAGAAGGTCTTGTATAAATGAGATTATAAAAGGCTGATGAACGAATTGAAGGACTAATAAAGAGTAAGTAGAGAGAAAAAACAAAATAGATAAATAAAAGTAAATCTACACTAAAAATAATAAAAGTATTTAAACAAAAAAAAACGATTTACGAGTGAAAAAACAAAATATATATATAAAATAAAATGTGTTGGTGATAAAAAACAGGGGATACATCAGAACTTACGTCCAAGGCGGTTCTGGTATCGTGGATTCTATAATGCGAGCGTTCACAGGTAGAAAACTTGCATCGACCGTGCTTGAAGTCGGTAAGAAGACGGCTTTGGATGCTGGTTAGAAAGCCGCTTCCGAAGCTTGTGGTAAGATCGCTTCCATGGCTGGCAAGAGGGCGATGGATGCATTGATTGATAAACTGATCAGTCCACCAGTGAAGTGAGCTACGTAAGAGTGATCGCCGAAAAGTTGGAAAGATTTTTAAGAATGCTGTGGTACCCATACAAGATCTGGCCAAAATGACGAGTGGATCTGGATTGAAGAGAACCCGTGGTGGTTTAATATAAATAAATAATAATAAATATATATTTAAACCGAGTTTGAAAACATAAAAAAAAATGAGTTTGAAAACCTAAATAAAAAAAAAAAGATGAACATCAAAGATATGTCTTGGAACAACGCCGCGACCAAGAGGTCGAATAACAAGTTCTTTCCCAAGAGTATAAGGGGTTTGATAGTGGGAAAATCGAATTGCAGAAAGACCAATCTGTTGATGAATCTGTTGGCATGACCTGGCTGATTGGGTTACTACAGATTATTCGTGTTCTGCAAGAGCCTGTTTCACCCTGAATACAGATTGCTTCGAGAGTGCATGGATCTTAGATTGCCCAAGGATGTCATAGCCAGAATCTTTGACAGTAGGGAAGAATTCGACAAAAGTGGAGCTTCTTTTTCGACCATTTTGGATGGTGCAGCGATGGAATTGACGAAGAGAAATGCGTCTTCAAACGTCGAGTGTCGATTTTATGAGAATGCGAGCAACATTCCAGATCCCAGGAAATTGAAATTGGAAAATAAGAATCTCATGATTTTCGATGATCTGCTTTTGGAGAGACAGAACCGATGCGAATCGTATTACATTAGGGGTCGTCACAGCAATGTGAACTGTTTCTACCTGTCTCAGAATTATTTTCGATTGCCCAGACAGACGATAAGGGAGAACGCTAATTTCCTGTGTCTCTTTCGCCAGGATCTCAAGAATCTCAATCACATCTACGGAGATCACACTGCAAACGACATGAGCAGAGAAGAATTTAGGAGATTCTGCAAGAAGGTTTGGGATGGAAGACTTCACGATTTCATTGTGATCTATTTGACTAGTGAATTTAATCGTGGATTCGACAAGTTTTATGTTTCCGATGATAATAAAATAGAGAGCGAAAACAAAAATTAAAAATAATAAGAAATCATCAATAATTTACTTTTAAAAAATAAAAAAAATAATGTTTGAACAAGGAGAATTGTTAGAACGGATAGTCGAGAATACAGCTCCAAAACAGTCCATTCACATCGTGGTGAGTGGCGATTTGACTCGATTCACTATGAAATTCGAACCTTCCATCGAATTGAATAGGGAGAAAAGATATGTGATGGCATTGGTGAATCTGGAGACTTATTATTCCTTTCCCAACGTCACCAAAAAGAATAACTCGTTCAAGTATTCCGACGGAGTGGATTGGTTGGAGATTCGAATTCCCAAAGGAAGTTCTGACATAGACGATTTGAACAATTACATTCAGACATGAATGAAGACGGATGGAAAGGGAAGCAACAAGATCAGACTCACTCCAAACCCTAATACCCTACTGACGATGTTGGATTTGGAAGATTATTTCCGAGTGGATTTCAACACGGACATGGGTCCCTTCACCTACATGAAACGGCCCGAAGACGATGGCGTGGCTCAAACATTCGTGTAAGAGTTAGAATCGAAAATTCAAATTTTATACGACAAATTCAAACTCTGGCAAAAATGATCATCATGCAAGAGCAACAGGACGAAAATAACAGAGCCACCGAATGTTACATATGCAGACAATCATTCAACAAGAATTCAGGGGAAAAGAAGGTCAGAGACCACGATCATTACACAGGTCTGTATCGCGGTCTGGCCCACAGCAAGTGTAATTTAAGATATCAAGATGCCGCTTTCTATCCGGTGATATTTCACAATCTCTCAAATTATGACAGTCATCTGCTCGTGAAAAATCTCGGCACCTCCCACAAAGAATTAAACTGCATCGCAAACAGCGAAGAAAGAAACATTTCCTTCACAAAATAGAAGGTCGTGGAGGAGAAGAAAAGAGTAATCGATGAAGAGATGTCAGAAGAAAAAAATGAAATCCAATCATAGAGGCATATGTTTCATCAACAGTTTTAAATTTATGTCGACTGGTCTGGAAAAATTAGTCGATAACACGAGTGAGGATAAATTTAAAATAATGAGCGAACACTTCGGAATGAGTAGACGTCATGTTGAGGAAAGGAGTCTATCCTTACGATTATATGAACAATCTAAAGAGATTCGACAACACCGCTCTACCTTCAAAAGAAGATTTTTTATTCGAAATTATACGAATCCGACATTTCTGACAAGGATTACAAACATTCCGAAAACGTGTGGAAATCGTTCGATATGAAAACCGTGAGAGTTCGTCACAATCTCTATCCCGGCCCGGTGTGGGACACTCTGTTGAAGACCACCGAAGTACAATTGGAATTATTATCCGACGTGGACATGTTGCTCATGTTCAAAAAGGCCACGAGAGGTGGCGTCCCGATGATCTCCCACAGGTATTCTGAAGCCAACAATCTCTACATGAAAGAAGGTTTCGATTCGGAATGACCAAATAAATACATACAGTATTGGAATGCTAATAATCTGCATGGTTGGGCCATGAGTCATCCTTTACCGATTGGAAATTTGAAATGGGTGACGGAATCGGAAGGCATGCAGAAATGGAGAGACTATCCTTGCATTTTAGAAGTCGAGTTACACTACCTGCATAACGATTATCCGCTGGTTCCCGAACGAATGGAACCGGGCGAAGGAGATGATGAAAAACGCGTTCCCAATTTATTTAACAAATGTAAGTATGACATCTACAGCGGGAATTTGAAACAATACATCGATCATGGGTTGAAATTACTCAACATACATCGCGTCATTCGATTTGACGAAGAGCGTTGGATGAAAAAATACATCGATCTCAACACGAATCTCAGAATTCGAGCCGAGAACGATTTCGAAAAAGATTTCTTCAAACTCATGAACAACTGCATGTATGGTAAATTGATGGAAAACATCAGGAAGAAAACTGACATTCGACTCGTCACGTCCGAGAAAAGAGCTAAAAAATTAGTGGTGAAACCTGATTACAGACACTGAACCATATTCAATGAAAATCTAGTGGCCGTTCAGATGTAAAAAGACGGACCTGAAGTTCGACAAACCCTATTATCTCAGACCGATCATCTTAGATATCAGCAAGCAATTGATGTTCGAGTTTCACTACGATTACGTCAAACGGAAATTTGGTGAGAAAGCCAAACTACTGTTCACCCACACGGACAGTTTGGTTTACGAGATAGAGACAAAAGACATCTATCGGGATATATCTCTGGACGTGGCCACGTGGTTCGACACAAGCAATTATCCCATCGATCACCCGTCTAACATTCAATCAAACGACAACAAGAAGGTGTTAGGTAAATTTAAGAGCGGCGGTAAACAAATCGTCGAATTCGTGGGTTTGAGACCCAAACTGTACGCTTATCACCTAGAAGGTGAAGAGATCAAGAAGTGCAAAGGGGTTCAAGCGTGCATGGTGAAGAAAAATATCTCTTTCCGAGAGTATAAAGATTGTCTGTTCGGAAGTGGGCTGGTGTACAAGACTATGAAATTGATTTGAAGAAAGAATCATGACTTGTATACCAAAATAATCAACAAGATTTCACTGACGGCCGACGATGATAAGAGATTCATGTTAGATGATAAAATAAGCACTTTGGTGCCTGGACATTGCATTTTGGATATAATTAATGACGAGAGGATTCCAGAAAATCAAGAGGAATTAGACGAATTCAAGACTATGGAAATCGATAGAGACATTGAGAGATTTAGTTTAACAGAAAAAGAAAAAAATAAAAAAAATAAAAATTACACCATTTAATGAAATATAATAAAATAAATAAAAAAAATAATAATCATTTATGAATAAGAAAATATGGATATCCATAGAGGGTGTCATCTTACCTAACGAACCTCTATCCAACATCGATCTGTTGCATGCGGCGAAGGCCTTGAAAATAAAAAATTTTCGAGGTGTGTTTTCCAGAGATGCCTTGCCGAAGAGAAGACCTCGATGATGACAATGCGGAATTTTAAATCTGGATGATTTATCGGGTGAAGGCACTCACTGGGTGGCATGGTTCAAGAACGGGAAGAAGAATTATTATTTCGACAGCTACAGTATCTCGCTGCCAAAAGAAATAAAGAACTATTTCAACGAATCGGTGGTTCATTACAATACGGAATGCGTGCAATCGCTGGATCAAGTGTTTTGCGGTCACCTGTGTCTCTAAGTTCTCAAGAGATGGAGGGAAGGAGATCGGTTTCAAGACATTCTCAACGATTTACATTAGAGAGATTTTTTATAGTATATATATAAAGGTAAAAATTATTTTTAAAAAAACTTAATCGAATAGAACAAAAATAAAATAAGTGAAAAATAATTCATTCTTAAAAAACTGCGTTGAAATATATTTTTAAAACAAAAAAAACATGCCAGTCGATAAATGTGGTAGGAGTGATGACGAAAGTCGACCTAAAAATAAGAGGAAGACGCTCGAAGTTGGCGATGGTTATGACATTGTCAACTTGGACGAACGTTACGTTTGGAGATATGAACCTCGAGAGGAACCTTTGAACATGAATGATAACAAGCTCTACAATCTTCCCGAGCCAGTAGATCTCGCAGATGCGGCGACTAAAAAATACGTCGACAGGGGGAACGTGGATTTTGAACAAATCATGAGAGATAATTATGTGGATAAAGCCATGACTGACGATCTCAATCTGAAATCCAAACGTTTGGTGAACATCGTGAATCCCATAGATTCCACCAATGCTACGACTAAGAAATACGTGGACGACTCTCACGCATGATTCAGCGAACACCTGAGAGGTAGATACGTTCAGAAAATGGAACTGAACGCCAATTCTAAAAAGATAATGAACGTGGCCACTCCCACGAAACCTAGGGATGCACCGACCAAACACTGCATAGACCTGGAACAGAGAAATTCTGCCCGACGAGAAATGAAATTGGATCTGAATGTGGGATTCAACAAGATATTTAAACTGTTCAAGATCAATGATGCAGATGAGGACTCCACCGCAGTCAACAAGGGCTACGTGGATTCCTCTGTGATGCAATCTCAAGAATACATAGAATCGCAAGTGGATAATCTCTACCTGAACAGACAATCCGGCAGAACCATGAAGGGCAGCATCAACATGAATGGTCAGAATTTATTTATCACGAATTCGATTCGAGCGTGGTCAGCAGGCAGTACGTGAATGACAACTTGGTCTGGAGAAAGGGCAACATCATGGAAGGTAAACTAGACATGGGCGGACACGCACTCACGAATCTGCCAGATCCCATGCACATGTCGGACGCCTGCACCCTGATTTCGGTGGTGGAGAAAGTCAAATACGCCACGCAATTGATCACCATGTGGGCCGAGGAGAGCTGCACATTAGACAAGGGAAAAGCTGAATCGTCTTTCGGAAATGGAGATAGCGGATTGCGACACGGTCAGGTGGGATATCTCATTCCGTTGGAGGCAAAATCATTCGAATGGGTCTGGCTTCCACAGATTTGAATAACAGAGCGGTTGTCAATCTTATGGTGAATGGAGTAGAGAGTGATAGGAGATACAGCATCGAAAAGACCGAGAATCAACACTCGAATATCAGCACGTTCGGCATGCCTGTCAAAGTGAATGCTGGAGACAGGATTAATGTCATTACGAAAACCAATAATTCTGAAGCCGCAACTTCCGTGGTGAGCCTACTGATCGAACTAGATCCTCTGAACAAACAGTGAACATGTGGAAATAATTAATTAAAAATAATGAGTAATTATTAAAAACACAAAAAACTAAAAACAAAAAAAACAAAAAAGAAATAAAAAGTAATGAGATTTAGAAAGATGTTCAATCTCTCTAGATCTCATTACTTTTTATTTTTTTTTGTTTTTAATTCGTTATTTCTCGTAATGTTTCATCTCGTGAAATTGGATCGCCTATCTCGAAGCACACGTCAACATCTATTTTGGCATTTCAAAGAGCTTTTATAAATTCTCGAAAAGCAGTTGGTCCTCTATACATCAATGTGTCTAAAAGTTTTCTGGTCTTATCTTCTATCAAGATTTTACTTTCGATTTCGCATCTCATATGATCAGTCAATATCAAAGGTTCTGTGTCAAGAATTATTGCTAGCGAATCTTGCGATATATTTTTAATCAAACCACGTCCATTTCTTCTCAAGTACTCTCTTTCTTTATCATTCATTTTTGTAATTATTTTTTTTAAAAATTTTTATTTATATATTTTTTTTCTTTCTTTTTTTTTCTTCTTCACACACATGTCTCTCATCAAATGATCGACATCTTATTTCCATCCAATTCGAATTGTAATTCTCTATCCGATAGGACCAGGGTAAAGGCTTCAGTTTTTCTTGGCATGTTCCTATCGAACTGAATCTTGACCTGAATGTTTAAGACGCTACTCTTGAGTCGTTCGCTCTGTTTACTGACATGGGATACACTGACTTGTATTCGGGCAGGAGATATACTTCTTTCAAAAATCTGTGGCGTCACCATACAGTCTGCAGAAATTGTTCTTGTCGAACAATGTGCAGTAATCGATTGCAGGATATCTCGTGGCAATAAGAAACACTTGCATGTTTCTCAAATTGCAGTGATTGAACAGCGACAAATTGTTTTCTTGAGACCCGTACCTGTCAGTCTGAAACATGGCCACGATGAAACTCTCTCAGAAGCAGATTTCACGGTCAATCTCCAAGCGAAGTGATTCGTGGAAGGCAAGAGGTGTCACACTGTCTCTTTCTAAATCCCATGGGTAATTTACTCTTGGATTCTATGATCTTGTAGAGACACATTTTTTCCACGGTCAAAGGCTGCACATGCAGAATGAACCACAATATCTTGTGTAGAGTTAACTTAGCTGCATCGATCGCGGAGAGTTTCACTATCACATCATTGTTTCCCTTTCAAATCAATGTCAGATTGTGTTTGAATCCGTACATGATCTTGTTGTAATCGTCCACGAATCTGAAGATGTGTTTCAAAGGTATCCTAAACGAAAACGTTCCTTTGGGTCTGGACGTCTTGACGACGTAGTCGAATATCGCGGCAGCACTGGCGTTAGCAGGGCCAATGGTGTCTTTCACCCACAACTGATTAAGTCCCCTGGATTTCGAAAAATCATCCGGATACGTCAAGAGTCCGAACATTGTTGTGGCCTGACCGGGATGAAACACAGATTCTATCTCTTGTCCGGATAGCAAGTAGTTTATATTACTGGATAGATGTATGATGCCATTATTGGCTACAGTGATCATGCTGGCTTATTCATTCCCATCTTCCTTGGTGAGACATCCCTGCACCACTATGTAACTCTTGCTAGGATGAACGAATAGATCTTGGGTTTCAACGTTGATTCTTATCTCTCCCGCATTGTTCAAACCCGTTCTGGTTATCGGCTCATTTTCGTGAACCTCGTATTCCTCAATACTTTTCTCTTTCGGTATGCCTTGTGCAATATCTAGTATATTTGCCATTTTTTTTTTAGGGTTTTTTTTTTTTTGTTTATTAATTCATTTGCTTTTTTGTAAAAATAGTTTTTCATTATTTTATTATTATTATTCTTTTTTCCTTTATGTATAAATTCTCGAAAAGCAGAATTGCAGAAGACGAAGTATATATATGTGTGTGCGTGTAAACAAGAAAATGGTTCGCCAACGACCTATCGCGCTGTCTAAAATGCGACGGCGAACGTTGAAAAAATTCGAGGTCGATTTTCTTCTGCACGTCCTGTCCTGAAACTCTCAATCGTTTTTCACGACTGATTGCACCATCTAGGGCACGATGATCAACTTGTGAGAGTTCCAGGATGTTGATGATCCCTTCACCATCCAAAGCTTTGATTTCGTAAGTCACCGGATCGGGTGAACTATTCTGATTATCAAAGATTTCCGTGGTCCATTGAGGAGTGTAACCCTTTTTGAAGTGCTTCTTATAAGCATAGATTCTCACTCGATTGTCAACCGCAAATTTCGGCAGTCTAGACTCCTTCCTGATCTTAGATCTTTTAGGATATAGATTCACGTAGACCCATTTTTCATTTCGAGAATCACTAGCTTCCGTGGGAGTCATCTTGATCGATCTGTGTTGCGTGTTGTTGTAATCTTCGACCAGACAGTTCAGAGCGTATATGTATTTCTTGGTCGAATTCGCCGTGAAGTACCTGTGCATCTTTTCCTTCATCGTTCAATTCCAACGTTCCACAACGCTGGCTTTCTCTTCATTTTCGATAGAATAGAGGTCGACCAACTGATGAACGTCCTGATGAACGCAAGGTTCTAATTTATTCTTCAAGGCTCTGATCCATCCATATTTGGAAAACACGCCGATGACTGTCAATAGATATTTGGCGCCTTCGTTCCACCTCGAAAATGATCTCATGTTGGCCAAGTCAGCAGATCAAATGTCGTCCAGACCCTTCACGAACACCCTTCTCTTTTGAAATTTACACACGATGGGCTTGTGTAGCTCCTCGGCCAATTCACTCATCAATAATCACTTCTTTTCCGAGACGCCTTTTTTTTTTAATGCCCCATCCGAATCGACGTTTTGTGCCGATCACTTTGCCGACCAGCGAACGTTCAAACTTCTCTCTCCTGGTTGGATTCGATATGTCTCTCAATTTCGTCAACATGTTTTTATCGCAGACGTCATTGCGAGTCTTGGTGTCCGGATGTCTGGCATAGCACAGATCATGATCGTATGCGGCTGCATCCACCCTATTCATGGGTTTGCTCCAAGATTTAGGAGACAGATCGGCGTTGAGTCTCTTGTTCAATTTCGTTCTGGGTCCTGTGAAACTGTGACCCGGCAGATGCATTTCGAAAGGTAGATTATTGATGCCTTCGCCTCTCAGCGTTTTTTTTTTATCAATCGAGTCTTGATCGAACCACACGCCTTGCAAATTCCGTGAAGCATCTGTCTGGCATTTTTATTTCGTACTTCTCGAGAATTACCCATCTTGGGAACTCTCTTACACTTTACGAAATACATTTTTTAAGGGTTATTTAAATAATTTCGTATTTATTTTTTTTTTTAATTTTATATATATAAATTTAATATATTTTTTTTTTAAAATTCTATTCTTATTATATATTTTATTTCAATCGTTGCTCTTGAGTTATATCAACTTACCGAATTCCTCCCTGGCCTCTTTCATCCCCCTTTCCATGAGAGAATCCTTCATGTCTTCCTTGATGACCTGACGAGTCTTGATTCTCACGGCTTCTTTTGTGGCGTCGTATTTCATTTTCTCACCCAATATCATGAAGTATTCTCCATCCGATATCCTATCATCTTTCAATGCCATCGAGATCATTTCGGATATCATGTCGATCTTGGAGTTGGCCAAGATGCAAATCTTTTCGTGTTCCCTAGCCTTCAGATATAATTTCCTACTCAAAAAGTTTCTGACTGTGCTAAACAATCCGGCGGTGAGAGCCACTCCTTCTATGGTCAACACGATCGGAAGGCCGGCTGCGGTCAACAACAATCCGATGCCGGCCACATGTAAACCCATGGAAATCGTGATGAGTGTCCTGCCGACCGCGTTCACAAATTTCACGAGGCGTGAATACTTCTTCTTGAGAGAATGATGAGAGTCCCTCTCTCGAGTCAGATACAATTGGATTCTACTAATTTGATCAATGCGATAGCTCTCTCCTCTTTCTTTTTCTTCTAGCAATGGCGCTGTTGGCAAAACGCTGTTTGGCTTCTCATCCTCGTCATCATCTAACGAGGGATACAATTTATTTCTGGTTTTCATTTTTTTGTGTTTTTTTTTTCTTTCTAATTTTTATCTATATTATTTACGCGTGTATGTATTTTTATTTTTTTTATTCTCTCTTATTGATATCAACAAGTAAACTTAGTCATGTCGAATGCTCCCTCCAACAATAATTTCAAGATGCATCCCTTGTCTTCTAAAGTCAGACTTCTACGTACCAATTTCATTTCTTCCAAACCGGTGGGCTTGTCTCGCCCGCTACAGAAGACAAATCTCCTCCAAAACTTGATCACGTCGTCGATTCGAAAGTTTTCGAACGCCGGTTCGAAATACTTGACGACCGTGTCTTCCCTTTCCATCGTCAGACACGAATGATCCTCGTGGTCAAAGTCTAGATGATCCGACACTAGATGCATCATTCTAAAAAGATGCCAGCTAGTTGTTCATTCACGCAGAATGTGTAGGCTCTCTTCTGCGCCTTTAGAAGAAACGACACTCTCACAATCTTGGAATCGTTCAGGATTTACGTATATTTTATTATCTATTCGATTCGATATTTTATATATTTTTAGCTCACCGAAGGGAGCTTAACTTATCACTTGCCGTCCGTCGTCGTCCGTCGTCGTCCGTCATCGTCGTTCGTCGTGAACTTTACATTAACGACTACTCCTCACAAACGACTGGATCAAATTGAACCAAATTTGGTGTACATGTTCCCCATCATATGTCAATTCAAACTTCTACAAAGAAACTTGCCGTACCCACAGGGGGCACCACAAGGGGCATAACTCTGATAGCACCCATGAATTTCTTTCCAAAATTCAAAAAAATTCTTCTTCTTCTGATCCAACGGGCAGAATTCTTTCCTATTTGGTATACATCATCTCTCGGGGAGTCAGATTCAAGTTTGTTGAAATAGGCCCCCTGGATTCATATTTGGGCTCACTATAGAAGCCCAAATTTGAACTTAGTGCATTTCAGGCAAATTTCTTAAAAAATCTTCTTCTCCAGATCCAGCAGGCAGAATCTTTTGATATTTGGTATGCAACATTGTGGGGTGGATCTGATTCAAGTTTGTACAAATCGGACCCCTGAGTTCATATTTGGGCTTAGTATAGGAGCCCGAATTTGAACTTGGTGCATTTCAGGCAAATGTCTTTAAAAATCTTCTTCTCAAGATCCAGCAGTCACAATGTTTTGATATTTGGTATGCAACATTGTGGGGTGGATCTGATTCAAGTTTGTACAAATCGGCCACCTGGGTTCATATTTGGGCTCAGTATAGGAGCCTGAATTCAAACTTAGTGCATTTCAGGCAAATTTCTTTAAAAATCTTCTTCTCAAGATGTAGCAGGCAGAATCTTCTGATATTTGGTATGCAACATTGTGGGGTGGATCTGATTCAAGTTTGTTCAACTCGGCCCCCTGGATGCACATTTGGGCTCAGTATAGAAGCCCGAATTTGAACTTAGTGCATTTCAGGCAAATTTCTTAAAAAAAACTTCTTCTACAGATCCAGCAGGCAGAATATTTTGATATTTGGTATGCAACATTGTGGGGTGGATCTGATTCAAGTTTGTTCAAATCGGCCCCCTGGATTCATATTTGGGCTCACTATAGAAGCTCGAATTCGAACTTAGTGCATTTCAGGCAAATTTCCTTTTCCTCCAGATCCAGCAGGCCGAATCTTTTGATATTTGGTATGCAACATTGTGGGGTGGATCTGTTTCAAGTTTGTTCAAATCGGCCCCCTGGATTCATATTTTGGAAATATATGAATTCGAACTTAGTGCATTTCAGGCAAATTTCTTAAAAAATCTTCTTCTCCAGATCCAGTGGGCAGAATCTTTTGATATTTGGTATGGAACATTGAGCGGTATATCAGATTCAAGTTTGTTCAAATCGGCCCGCTGAGTTCATATTTGGGCTCAGTATAGGAGCCCAAATTTGAACTTAGTGCATTTCAGGCAAATTTCTTTAAAAATCTTCTTCTCAAGATCTAGCAGGCAGAATCTTTTGATATTGGGTATGCAGCATGGTTAGGGGGTGAGATTCAAGTTTGTTCAAGCCAAGTCCCTGGGTTCATATTTGGGCTCACTGTGGTAGCCCGAATTATAACTTAGTTCAAAATGAGGAATTTTCTTGAAAAATCTTCTTCTTCAGATCCAGCAGTTGGAATGTTTTGATATTTGGCATGCAGCATCCTTAGGGGGGTGAGATTCAAGTTTGTTCAAGCCATGTCCCTAGGTCCTTATTAGGGCTCACTGTGGGAGCCCGAATGATAACTTAATTCAAAATGAGGAATTTTCTTTAAAAATCTTCTTCAGATCTAGCAGTCAGAATGTTTTAATATTTGGTATGCAGCATCCTTAGGGGAGTGAGAATCAAGTTTGTTCAAGCCATGTCCCTAGGTCCAAATTTGGGCTTACTGTGGGAGCTTGAATTGTAACTTCGTTCGAAATGAGGAATTTTCTTAAAAAAATCTTCTTCAGATCCAGCAGTCGGAATGTTTTGATATGTGGTGTGTAGCATCCTTAGGGGGTGAGATTCAAATTTGTTAAAGCCAAATAGTCCATATTTGGGCTCCCTGTGGGAATTTTTCTTTAAAAATCTTCTTCAGATTTAGCAGTCGAAATGTTTTGATATTTGGCATGCAGCATCCTTAGGGGGTGAAATTCAAGTTTGTTCAAGCCAAGTCCCTGGGTTCATATTTGGGCTCACTGTGGAAGCCCGAATGATAACTTAGTTCAAAATGAGGAATTTTCTTTAAAAATCTTCTTCTTCAGATCCAGCAGATGAATGTTTTGATATTTGGTATGCAGCATCCTTAGGGGGGTAAGATTCAAGTTTGTTCAAGCCATGTCCCCAGTTCCATAAAATTTGTCTCTCATGATTTCATTCCTTTGTAGTGTTGATGAACCATGACTAACTGAATGTGACCCCAAATACTTCTTTGAACCACTTTGGCCGGTGAGCGATTAAGGCTCTTTGGGGCCTCTTGTTTAAATAACTATTATTTATATATATATTTTTTTTCTCCTATACTATATCAATCACGTTTTTATTTCCTCTCGCGAATCTTGTGATTCTGTTACAATTTATCTCAAAACTCCTCGCGATATTTTTCATCTGTTCCCTCCACTAGAAATCTTTCCCGTTTTTTTTCGTCCACGATCGATCGCGCCATCTAGGGACTCGAGGACAAAATGTACAGAAAATTTTGTCGATTCTAATTTTTTCGATATTTCTTAATTTTTTATTCTGCTGTCCTGGAACTCTCAACGCGTTCGTCGATGACCGATCGCGCCGTCTAAAATGCGATGATGAACGTTGAGAAAATTCGAGGGTCGATTTTCTTCCGTGCGTCCTGTTCTGGAACTCTCAATCGTTCGTCAGTGACCGGATCGCACCCACCGCCGTCTAGAACGCGATCGCGAACGTCGAGAGAATTTCGTCGATTCTTATTTTTTTCGACATTCTTAATTTTATATTGTGCTATCCTGGAACTCTCAACGCGTTCGCCAACGACCTATCGCGCTGTCTAAAATGCGACGGCGAACGTTGAAAAAATTCGAGGTCGATTTTCTTCTGCACGTCCTGTCCTGAAACTCTCAATCGTTTTTCACGACTGATTGCACCATCTAGGGCACGATGATCAACTTGTGAGAGTTCCAGGAAAAAATGTACAAACATGTTTTGTACATTTCTTGTACATTTTAACACTGAACTCTATGGGTACATGTACATGTACATGTACATGTACACGTACATGTACATGAAAAAAGTGTCTTGTTACTCTCAATTTACACCTACTGTATATACGTTGCGTGGGTTTAGTGTTGATATGTAAACGAAATTATGCAAATGGTGTTTTTGCCTTGAATATCTTGAGTCGCGCAGGGTTTACAAAGTGCATCCTTCAGATTCGAATTCGGCGTAAAACGTTTACCCTAAAATCTTTTACTTTCAGACATTGGATGGTTATCACTTCTGGCTGCCGGACTAAGATGTCCTCAATACAAGAAAAAAAAAACAATACTGGTTTAAATAAGTTTAATACAGGGTGGAAATTTGACGGATTAGTTCAGGCTTTTTTTTACAAAGAACAACGAATTGAATAAAATACTTGAAAACTGCAACTACCAGTGAGACACGAAGTTAATTACATCATAATAACCCTGATGTTTGCCAAAACCGCCAGCGCTATTCACAATGAAAGTGTCTATGACACTGCAGCACAACTAAACTAAATAGAAAGTCTCAGTAATGTCAAGTCATTCACTAAAGTTTCTACAGAAAAGACACCACACCAAAGCTATATATTAAATCTGAAAAAACATCTGGTAAAGGATGTGGCCTGTATGGCCTCTGGCGGCCATGTTTTTCAATGAAATTCAGAAAAATTCGATAACTCCAATCAATACATTACACCAAAGTTACGTATAATATTTGAAAAAGATCGGGCGTGGGGTGTGGCCTGTGGGGTGTGATAATGGAATTGTTGACAATTAAACTGCCAAATCCAATCAGAAAAATTCGATATCTCACAACAAGATATCACACCAAAGCCACATATGAAATTTGAAAAGGATTGGGTGAGAGATGCGGCCTGTAGTGTATGCTGATGGAATTGTTGACAATTCATATACCAAATCCAAGATGCCCATTCAAAAGATGCAAAATTCGGAAAAATTCGGTAGCGTCCATCTAGACATTACCCCAAAGCCACGTTTCAAATTTGGAACTGATCAGCTGAGAGCTGCGGCCTGTAGGGTGTGCTAAAGGAATTGTAGATGGACAGAGGAACGGACGGACGACAGTAGTATGTCTCGTATGTTTGGGGTGGAGGTTGGATGACCCCGGTGGATGACCCCGGAAGTGACGTCATGTCACGTGACCTAGTGGCGCCATGTTGTGTTGTCATGGTAACTCGCGTGAGCGGCCGGATTGTGACGTCATCTCCATAGTGATATGTGTTTTCAAGGAGCATGCGCAGCGCGTGTTGTTAGGGTGATACGTGTTTCCTTCGTCCATTTTGTATACTGGAGGCCGCCATCTTGGTTTCTATGGTAGCACGTGATTGCTATGTTACCTAAGGCCTACAATAGGGTAGGGGTATGTTCGGTGGGTATGTTCGATTGAATCGGCGTAAATCTGATTACCACAAACAACCCGACAATCCCCCAAATCACCAAAATCCACCCGAAATCACCGAAATTGACTTTATTTCCCCAATTTATCAGCTTAGAACGTAGTGCTATAGTACTAAGGGGGTACAAAGGGGTGCGTTCGATTGAACAGGAGAATTGTTCTGGATTAGAATTCTCCCAGAATCCCTTTTTGGATCCCCATCCCATGACGTTTTTCCCCTATTAAGAATAGCACGTAGTGCTATAGGACAAATTTACCCAGAATTCTCCGCTTCTATCTATATATGCAATTGTTATCGTTTATCTGGCCATGTTCCTTTATTCTAGAGTATACTCCAGTAGTGTAGAAGAGCCTATTAACTGGAACAGTTTACCTTATTATTGCTATATTTAGCAATTTCTGGTCTATTCTTGTTAGTTCTGACCCTATTCCAAGTACTCTTGTTGTTTCATTTATATAACTAACCAATCAGATTGCTTGATTTTCCATAATCTGTATGCAGGGTTATCTCCCATGTGTATAACAAAAGCCTATATCCAATGGCAATATCCCCAGGCACCCCAATTTTAGCACCCCTTTTTTGAAAACACCTGTGGCTATGGAATCCCTTTTTTGTCATATGTGCTTATGTGAAAAAGCACAATGTGACACAATGTGACCTAGCACAAAGGCACATGCTTTATGTGCCGATATGTGCTTATGTGAAAAAGCACAATGTGACACAATGTGCCCTATCACATAGGCACATACGGGTATTTGAGGATACCTTTGGCCTGGTATTGTATTATTTGAGGATACCTATCGAGGATACCTACTGGAGAATCCCTCTTTTGTCATATGTGCTTATGTGAAAAAGCACAATGTGACACAATGTGCCCTAGCACAAAGGCACATGCTTTATGTGCCGATATGTGCTTATGTGAAAAAGCACAATGTGACACAATGTGCCCTATCACATAGGCACATACGGGTATTTGAGGGTACCTTTGGCCTGGTATTGTATTATTTGAGGATACCTATCGAGGATACCTACTGGAGAATCCCTTTATGTCATATGTGCTAATGTGAAAAGGCACAATGTGACACAATATGCCCTATCACATAGGCACATGCTTTATGTGCCGATATGTGCTTATGTGAAAAGGCACAATGTGACACAATATGCCCTATCACATAGGCACATACGGGTATTTGTGGATACCTATGGCCCGGCATTGTATTATTTGAGGATACCTATTGAGGATACCTATCGAGGATACCTTTTGGAGAATCCCTTTTTTGTCGCATTAGGCTATGTAAAAGCCCTCAATGGGTCTAATGTAGTCTTACCAACCGCTTCCATCTTGTCGCCAAAGCTCCAAGGCCATTACAGGTCTATGGCCTATCTGTCCTATCATTAGCTACTACAACAGTCTTGTTCCATTGCGGCCTTGTACTAGTACTATTGGCTTCTGTTATTCTGCCACATATCTCATCCATTACTTCCTAGCTATACCTATCTCAGTCTCGACTATAACATTGATCAAGGTTGAATCAGATTTCCCCTGTATACGTATAAGGCATTCCGTTATTGAGATTCCTAGCCGAGTCCGTAAAATTTGGATTCCGTGTTTTAACATCAATACTCGAGGGTATTTCCCTCCCCTATTAGAAGAATTCAGTTCAATGGGTTGTAGTTTAAAGATTCAGATCACCTTTCGTTATATTTTCATTAAGTTTAAAATTCATTCAGTTCAAAGGATGTTTATTTATATTAGATATAAAAAGTTCATTCAAACAGTTCAAGGGTTTTAATTATATATAGTTCATTTCAAGCAGTTCAAAGGGTTATATTTAGGGGTTATAGTTCTAAACTTTGTTCAGTTCAAAGGGTTCATTCAGGTTTGTTCAATTAAAGGGGGTTAACATTGGGTTATATTTAGGGATTACAGTTCATTCAGGTGAAAACTTTGTTTTGATCAGTTCGATCTTGGTTCTGTTGGATCTTCGTTCACTTTGTTCTGTTAAGTCTGTCAAACTTGTTCGATCAATCCGACTAGTTTGACATTCTTTCACTTTGTTATGTTTACTTCGATCTTGGTTATGTTGGATCTGTACCTTTATTGTTTTATAGTGGTTGGTTGCCTCTGTTCAGAGTCTTGTAGTCATTGCTGAATTGGGTATTTTTTTACCAGTCTCTTTCCATACCCTCGAGTATTGATGTTAAAACACGGAATCCAAATTTTACGGACTCGGCTAGGAATCTCAATAACGGAATGCCTTATACGTATACAGGGGAAATCTGATTCAACCTTGATCAATGTTATAGTCGAGACTGAGATAGGTATAGCTAGGAAGTAATGGATGAGATATGTGGCAGAATAACAGAAGCCAATAGTACTAGTACAAGGCCGCAATGGAACAAAACTGTTGTAGTAGCTAATGATAGGACAGATAGGCCATAGACCTGTAATGGCCTTGGAGCTTTGGCGACAAGATGGAAGCGCTTGGTAAGACTACATTAGACCCATTGAGGGCTTTTACATAGCCTAATGCGACAAAAAAGGGATTCTCCAAAAGGTATCCTCGATAGGTATCCTCAATAGGTATCCTCAAATAATACAATGCCGGGCCATAGGTATCCTCAAATACCCGTATGTGCCTATGTGATAGGGCATATTGTGTCACATTGTGCCTTTTCACATAAGCACATATCGGCACATAAAGCATGTGCCTATGTGATAGGCATATCGTGTCACATTGTGCCTTTTCACATAAGCACATATGACAAAAAGGGATTCTCCAGTAGGTATCCTCGATAGGTATCCTCAAATAATACAATACCAGGCCAAAGGTACCCTCAAATACCCGTATGTGCCTATGTGACAGGGCACATTGTGTCACATTGTGCTTTTTCACATAAGCACATATCGGCACATAAAGCATGTGCCTTTGTGCTAGGGCACATTGTGTCACATTGTGCTTTTTCACATAAGCACATATGACAAAAAAGGGATTCTCCAGTAGGTATCCTCGATAGGTATCCTCAAATAATACAATACCAGGCCAAAGGTATCCTCAAATACACGTATGTGCCTATGTGATAGGGCACATTGTGTCACATTGTGCTTTTTCACATAAGCACATATCGGCAGATAAAGCATGTGCCTTTGTGCTAGGTCACACTGTGCTTTTTCACATAAGCACATATGACAAAAAGGGATTCCATAGCCACAGGTGTTTTCAAAAAAGGGGTGCTAAAATTGGGGTGCCTGGGGATATTGCCATTGGATATAGACTTTTGTTATACACAAGGGAGATAACCCTGCATACAGATAATGGGAAATCAAGCAATCTGATTGGTTAGTTATATAAATGAAACAACAAGAGTACTTGGAATCGGGTCAGAACTAACAAGAATAGACCAGAAATTGCTAAATATAGCAATAATAAGGTAAACTGTTCCAGTTAATATGCTCTTCTACACTACTGGAGTATACTCTAGAATAAAGGAACATGGCCAAATAAACGATAACTATTGCATATATAGATAGAAGCGGAGAATTCTGGGTAAATTTGTCCTATAGCACTACGTGCTATTCTTAATAGGGGAGTTCTGTGTTCGGGAATCTGGTACGAAACTACGAAGGGTAGTTTATCAATGTGTTCGGGAACCTGACACAAAATTGCAAAAAAACTATTTATTCCCATCCCCAATCGCATTGACAGAAGTGTTAGATTTTTTAAGTGTTGTTTGATCAACACATGTTTCCTGCTTTGTTGTATATTTTTGCCAAATGACCCCCCCCCCCCTCCCCCACCCCTACAGTCTTCATGTCAGTCAAACAGGGAAAGAAATGTTTTTCTAAAAGCCTCCCCTGCCTTATAACTGTTATGGTGAAGTGCTAGACTATACTCATTAGAATTAACACCCATCATACCATTTAACAATGCCATTGTAGTTTAAAGGAGTATATTTGTATTGAATTCGTATTTTCATGCAGGACATTTGAAAACGGTGGTCGCGAGAGCCGTGTTGGAATGTCTAAAATGAGAACTTGAATAAAAAGTCGTTCGGTTAATCTGTGCAATGAAACTTCTTCAACCGTTCATTAATTTATTGTAAATTAAAGGTATGAGTTCATCAGAGAATATCAGTAGCCAAACCCGGCACCGCGAACCAAAATTCTCTTATTCATCAATTCAACCGCTACTTATCCACTTACACATTCACTCATTCTCCTGATCAGTCACTAGAAGGAGTGAATTGGGAAGTTGATTCTTAAATTCACCTTACCAAATTTCATTAATTTATTGTTGCACCGCGAACCAAAATTCTCTTATTCATCTGCTACTTATCCACTCACATATTCACTCATTCTCCTATTCAGTTACTAGAAGGAGTGAAGTGGGAAGTTGATTCTTAAATTCACCTTATCAAATTCGCAAAATCTTCCACAGCCCTCATAGGACTGTTCTACATGTGAAATAGAACTAGAATAACAGATACAGTTTTTTCCATTTAGGATTTATTCTTTCATTCACTCATAGGCTTCCCTCACATGACATTTCTCATAGGTATAATCCATCCATCCATCCATCCATCCATCCATCCATCCATCCATCCACATCCATCCATCCATCCATCCATCCATCCATCCATCCATCCATCCATCCATCCATCCACGAGTAGGTGGGTTTGTGGGTGGGTGGGTGGGTGGGTGGATGCCTGGGTTGGCGGGTGGGTGGGTCGGTGGGTGCAAGAATGCATGCATATTTGTCTTCTCGTTAGGATTTATTCTCTCATTCACTCACATACATGTACATACATACATGGGTGGGTGTGTGGGTGGGTGCATGGGTGGATGCATGAATGCATGCATATTTGTCTTCTCGTTAGGATTTATTCTCTCATTCACTCACATATATGTACTTAACCCATCCATCCATCCATCCATCCATCCATCCATCCATCCATCCATCCATCCATCCACGAGTGGGTGGGTGGGTGAGTGAGTGGATGCCTGGGTGAAATACATATGGTAATCAGAGACTCTCATTAGTCACGGTTTCTGGTAATTCCGTTTAAATTCTAAACTCGTCTGCTGAAGTGCCATTCAGTAACGGAACAGAACGATTTGTCGTAGTCAAAACTCCACTAAGTTAATAACTATTGTTATGAATTGTTGTGTAACACACATTATTACTATTGATATAACACAATTATGTGCGACCAGAAGTATACCTGATGTTTACCAACCAAACATTCTACAACCCATTTTTTGGATAACTTCAAGTTTCTATTCACCAATCCACTAATAATAATCCATTGATCTACCCCCCCCCCCCCCGCCCCCATCGTCAGTACTGCACCACTGTAGTCCAAACTTTGCCCAAACTCACAACTATTGATGTGGTGTGAATTGCTGTCAATCAATCATTAGTGCTTCCAATGAAAAAAAAGACCCAATTAACAAGGCATCAGAGAGTACAAAAGAATTCATTATTTGTACCCAAAGTACATCGCGTACGAACACATTTATCTCGAGTTTCAATGCATGATATTTAAATACGGTACTAGTAAAAACCGTTATAGAATATGCGAAAACTCAATAAATAAATAAAAGTTGTTCACAAATTTCCCCATCGGAATTTGTTCAATTACGAAAAAATTTATTAAGTTATATGTAGTTGTTAATAAGAGACTTTCAGCGAGATTACATGCTTCGTTTTCTCCAGTAATGTATCAATCATTCACCGACTTGGCATCTAGCGACCCGTGTTCTGCCACTCATCCATTCACCTGGTCAGGGTGAATCGTAAGGCTTCCATTTAAAGTCTAGTTTTTTCCTCCTATCCTCACATTATCCACTAAGTTCTCCAGTTAAGCTTCATACCCATCCAAGATACCAAATGACGTGATGCTGAATTCAGCAAATTTATGTACATATTTTAGTGTTTTTACCATATTTGTACAGAATTATTGTGTTCCCAATCTGACACCAAATCATATGCTTAAACTGAAACAGACTGTGACTACAAAAATAAAAACATTTTCGCCTATCAATTCAACCCTCATTAAACATTGCCACAGTGTCCGGATCTTGAACTCCTACTATATTCACCTTGGATTAATTCTTAAATAAAAACACCCAAAGAAATTACGGTATTCTTATCCAGCGGGAAGGTACGGTGACATGTCGACACATAATGGCGGGTAGCATTGCGCTCGACGAGGTGCAGATGGAAGCGGAGTACGACTTTATCCGACTTCACAATGAAAAAGTATGTTCCCTACCAGAAAATGACGAATCCCCATTCAAACACCACATAAACGATTGTAAATACTTTTCGCCTAGTGACTTTCGGTCTAAGACTTGCAATTTAGATGCCGGATTCTCACTATTTCACATCAACTGCCAAAGTCTAAAAGCTCACTGGGATTCCTTCCAACACTTGTTATGCAATTTACAAACAGAAAAAAATTCTTTCGACATAATAGGACTTACCGAAATATTCCGTATTCCTCCAGACACTTCGTTTAAACTTGAAGGTTATGCCCCTATTATAAAATGTATGAGACCCGATGATGATGATGGCCGGGGAGGAGTTGGGCTATACATTAAAGAAGGGATAACATATAAAGTCAGAAGAGACATCTCAGTCTTCATTCCTCATGTCTTCGAATCCCTATTTATAGAAATAAAAGATAAACATAACTCCAAAATTATTGGCATCATATATCGACCCAACACCCCACCTAAAGCCGACATCAACATCTTCTTATCAAAATTAACTGAAATAACGGATGTTTTGAATTCCGAAAATAAAAAAGTTTATATTATGGGAGACCTGAACCTCGACCTTTTAAAGGCATCCACACACTCCAAGACAGAAGAATTTATTAATCTCATGTTTAGCCAGGGATTTTTACCTTATATTACTAAGCCGACGAGAGTTTCTAGACATTCTGCTAGTTTGATAGACCATATCTTTACAAACAATACTTCACAAACAGCACTACCGGGAATAATTTTATCGGATGTATCAGACCATTTTGGGTTTTTTTACATTGAAGTTACACCCAAAATATGTAATGCACCACTGTTCACTCTGAAACAAATTATAAACGCAGAAAGAATCGCCGAATTCAAAACACTTCTCTCAGAAAGTGATTTTAACCCGGTAATGGAGTCGAATTGTCCCAACGAGTCGTACGAAACTTTTCTTAGCATCTATATGAAAGCCTACGATAAAGCTTTTCCGTACAAACGTGTTCGTAAGAATAAGAAATTTATTAAGAAGCAGCCTTGGATGACAAGGGGGCTTATCATATCCTCTATCAATAAAGAAAAATTCTACAACAAAAAACTTAAGACCCCCAACGAACAGAACGTATTAAATTACAAAAAACTATTGTAGAATCTTCAACAAGGTAAAAAAGCAGTGCAAAACCATTTATTACAGAGACATCTTAAACGAAAATAGAAACAATATGCGAAGAACATGGCAAATCTTAAATGAAGCTATAAATAAGGGAATACGCGAAAGGGGGTTGCCATCGTTTTTTATACAGGATGATATAGAAATAAAAGAAGCAAATAACATAGAAAACGAATTCAACAAATTTTTTATCAGCATTGGAAAGGCTGTAGCCGACCAGATTCAGAAACCAAACAAGACCTATTTAGACTACATGAACACTAATATCCCCAATAACTTTTATCTGTAACCCACAGATCCCACAGAAGTCAGCCGAATAGTAAATAAAATGAAGCCCAAATTATCAAAAGACTGCGATGGTATAACTAGTAGTCTTCTTAAACAAACAATAAACGAAGTATTGGATCCCCTCACACATGTTATTAATAATTCTTTTATTAATGGCAAAGTACCTGATAGGATGAAGATTGCAAAAGTGATACCTATATTCAAAACAGGCGACGAGCATAGATTTACCAATTACAGACCTGTTAGTATACTTCCCGCGTTTTCAAAAGTACTGGAAAAGCTAATGGAAACGAGACTTACAAATTTTCTAAATAGATTCAATATTTTATACCCCCACCAGTACGGATTTAGAAAACGCCATAGCACCATTCACCCAATCCTCCAACTTCTGAAAAGCACCGCAACAGAAAACAATAAACAGGATAAAAACAGCACTTTAGCACTGTTCTTGGATTTGTCAAAGGCCTTCGACACGATAAATCACGAAATTCTATTATGTAAACTCGAAAAGTATGGTATCCGAGGCCTCGCGAATAATTGGTTCAGAAGTTACCTGTCTGACAGGCTTCAGTATGTTATGTACAAAGAACACAAAATAGATTCAGCGAAACAAAGCTGTGGAGTCCCACAGGGCTCAATTCTGGGCCCTGTACTCTTCCTTTTATATATCAACGATATTAGTAAATTAACATCACTCGATCTATTGTCGTTTGCGGATGATACCACGGTACACTGCTCCGGTTCAGACGGGAATGCCATAACTCACTATTTCAACAACGAAGTTCAAAAAATATTTGAATGGTGCTCGGCAAACCAGCTGCTGTTGAATGCTAAAAAACCACTTATATTATACTTAACCCAAATAAAGGTAAGAATAATAATTTCTGTCAAGAGATAAAAATAAATAATCAAAAGATAAGCAAAGTCGGGGGAAGTGAGACAGAAAAATCTCTAAAATTTCTTGGAATAAGCATTGATGAACACTTAACCTACAAAGCTCATATATCTAGGCTATGCTCGAAAATAGCTCACGCAAATTATAACCTCAACAAAGTAAAACACATTCTCCCACGCAAAGTCCTGAAAACATTGTACTACGCCCTGGTTCATAGTCATCTGGTGTACGGAATTTTAGCATGGGGCAATTCAAGAGCTGTTAATAAACTAGTTATCATGCAAAAGCGCTCATTAAGAATAATAAATAACAAAAAGTACAATTCCCATACAGACCCCTTATTTAAGGAAAATAAAATACTCAAAGTAGATGACTTGTTCAAATTGCATGCATTACTGTTCGGGCATGACTGGCAAAATGGCAGATTACCGGCTTCTTTTAACGATACATTCAAGGTTACTGACAACACACTCGGTAGGACAACCCGGCAGTCGGGACATTTATACATAGAAAAAACACGTACACGAACCCTAGATAAACTTCATCTATACGCCATCCCGAAACTATGGAACGCTTTAGACGACACAGTTCGAAATATCAATAACAGGGCTACATTTAAGAAAACATTGACCTCAACATTCCTTTCGTCATATTCGACGTATGTCCGTTGCGATAATCCCTACTGCCCAGACTGTACTTAGTAAATATTGATCATAGTGACACATTAGCAAATTAAACAAATCCGCAATAGAAACATACTAGTCGTGCGATATGTTTTAATCTTGCACCCTCGTCCAATGCAACCTGCAGAGTTTTCCCCTCTAGTTGCCCCACTAACCTCGCGTAGAGACACACACAGTTAAGAAGCTCCAAACAATACTCTTGAGGAACAAATTTGCGTTCGGGAATACGTATTTAAGCAAGTGCTTGGTCAAGTCGGTCGGCTAATCATGGGAAGTCGCATGCGGTGAACTGACCGACACCTAAATGCTGTCAGCTAGTTTACGGCATTCGCTTCCCATGGTGCGCCCACCGACATTGACCCCTCGTCCAATTATAAAGATCATGATCTTTCTAGTTGGAACGATATTATCCACTCGATTTGACTAATTGTGTCTCTTGAACTTTATGCGGAGCAATGATGGTAATTTAGCAAGCGGGTTGCTCTCTGTGGACTCTGCCTAAACAGAAACACCACCCTCCCGCTGGCTTCTTATCCTAGCTTCTCACACTTGAACGTGATTTCGACCCAAGGAACGGAAGAACCAGCATCCCTATCATAGACCGGATAAATCGCCCTATGTTTACTCATCTAGTCACAGTCTGTTCGCGAGTTGTGTTTCCTTTAGGGGGTGGCAGGTAGACAGCCAATCTGGCTATGCCACTTCCCACGGTATGCTATTTGTTACTCATGCATAATCTTTATTTTTGTTTACATCATACATATATGTATATCGTGAATAAAGAATCTGAATCTGAATCTAGGGGAAAAACGTCATGGGATAGGGATCCAAAAAGGGATTCTAGGAGAATTCTAATCCAGAACATTTCTCCTGTTCAATCGAATGCACCCCCTTGTACCCCTTAGTACTATAGCACTACGTGCTAAGCTGATAAATTGGGGAAATAAAGTCAATTTCGGTGATTTCGGGTGGATTTTGGTGATTTGGGGGATTGTCGGGTTGTTTGTGGTAATCAGATTTACTCCGAGTCAATCGAACATACCCACCGAACATACCCCTATCCTATTGTAGGCCTTAGGTAACATAGCAATCACGTGCTACCATAGAAACCAAGATGGCGGCCTCCAGTATACAAAATGGACGAAGGAAACACGTATCACCCTAACAACACGCGCTGCGCATGCTCCTTTACAACACATATCACTATGGAGATGACGTCACAATCCGGCCGCTCACGCGGGTTACTATGACAACACAACATGGCGCCACTAGGTCACGTGACATGACGTCACTTCCGGGGTCATCCACCGGGGTCTTCCAACCTCCACCTCAAACATACGAGACATACTACTGACGACGAATCCCAACCCATCCCAATAGCTCATATTTGACGTTGTCAAGTTGAGCTAAAAATTATTATTCAATTTTCACTGTTTTTTTTTCATTGTTTGTCTCGAAAACATAGCTTATGGCCCCTCAATGGAACGCACTCGTTGGGTTCGTTCCAGTGCGGAGTCAGAGACTATGTTTTGGACGCAAAAAGATAAAAAAAAATAGTTATTCAATAATTCAGTTTGCAAGTGCCGTCTGTCTTTCATGTTAGGTAAGGGATTAAAAGTGTGTGACTATTGGACTTTTAAAGTGAATGACTAATGGCGTGTATTACAAGTGGACCCAAACCATTCTTACCTGTGAAAAAATTTAATTATCTTACGAAACATTCATATGAAAAAAATGTTGACGGCAACCTAATGTTTTCGGTGACGTTGCTCGAGGTCCCCCAGGCGGTTTTTTTTTACTTTCCAGTCAACATTTGGAGAACTTTCACCACTTTTCACTCTAAAAACTACACATTTTGGCCCGATTTGAGCGATGTTTGGAGAAAAAAATCCACTAGCGACTAATCAATCACCCACTTTTTCCAATCTGGTGCTTCGACTTTCCAACTATTGTAAATATGACGAATGATGGGGTCGACGCCGCCCCCCCCCCCCCTTGTCGGATTGTTTTGCGCACTCTTTTTGATGGCTTTCGATGCCATAAAGATAATATTTTAGGACCCCCACCACCACCACCACCAACAACAACAATGAGAGAATTGTTTTTATAAGTTGGCCTCTCAATTATGGTTTTCAGTGATGACTGGCAAAACAAATTTGTAATTCTCCGTCTCTGTTCTGAGCGAGCTCGGACATCATTTAAAATACATTTCCCATATTAGCAGATGTTCTGTGTTAGCCGAGAAGACTGCAGTATCCATTTGATAATAATAATAGATAGGCTTCGTAAATTATCTGCCCTCAGAACTTCATTTATCGATCGAAGTCAGAGAATGACTAACGAAAATCATGAAATCGATACATTGACACAGATATACCGACGTTTGCACTGATAGCTTTGTTGACAACTGCGCCCTCTCTTGGCAAGGTAAATTGTCACATTGTACTGGCAATTGTCATTATTTGTCTAGAGAAAGCTGTTATTTCCTTGGTCAAACTAATTCTGAATCGGGCGTTACAACAGTGATCTAGCCTTTCTGATATCATAAAGCGCCGATTTTGATCAAATTGGTTGTTGTTGTCACACCTGAATACCTTCGCGCAGGTGACCTATAACGTCCCTTTCATGTTTCAAATTATAGGTGAGACATCAGTCCGCCATTTTGAAATCGGGTGAAATCAGACCGTCATCGATAGCTATGGATTTTCATTTCTTTTGTGTCACTGACATTTGCGTTGTTTAAATAATAATTCTCATCAAAATGTGGGAAAGAATAGAGACTATAATTTTGACACTGTTCGCAGTTCTTCTTGCATCTTCAGTCACCGGAGGACCTTACAAATGGATGAAACACGATTCATTCGACGTTGTTATGGACAAATTTACAGCAGTCACTGCTGACAATTGTAGGTCTAAACCCCCAGAAGACCTGGTGCTTCCAAAGGATTCAGTGTCGCAATACCCTAGATACAATAAACTCTTAAGCTCGATCCTGTATTCCAACAGATCCAACTTATTACATCTGCATAACATGGCATTGAACAGAGCTTTCTATTTCAGTTTTATTTATCAAAAATTGAATAAATCTGACGAGAATGACACATTAAACTTTCAAAATCAACCAGGTTTATTGTATACGTATTTTTCAACTGCTGCTGATGTGTCTGCTAGCGCCGGTATTCTCAATGGAAGTGGAATATTGTTCGACTTCAACTGCAGTTACCCTAACTGGCTCAAAACCCTCGGTTTTAACAAGACAATTCCTTTTTATGGACCCAAAGCTTGGCGTGTTGACGATTACAATGAACCAACGAACTGGTTGCGAGAGCCCACAAACAACACAATCAGTGTATGGGATCTGGGTGCGGGAAGAACACGAGATTACACTCACGACCGATATAAAGGGAATCCTTGGTACAAGCTCTGGGACATGCCCGACTCATGGGAGAAACGAACATTCGACTCGGTGCGGAAATATACATATACCGTTGGCATAAAGAGTTCAAACGAAACAGGAAAATTCGTCAAAGATGAGTATGATGGAACTGATTTCTTTGGTCCACCTCAACCAGGGCAACATGACGACACAACAACTTTACCAGTACAGTGGACACAACCTTACTTTGACTGTGGAAGATCCAATAGGTGGATAGTGACTGCGTCTGCCCCTGTTGTTGAGTATATGAGACGTTATGTCATATGGAAGCACTTAAGGCGACCACAGTAAGTTTAACTCCAGTATAATGTACTGTTTGGTGTTAGTTTTTAACAATGGGAAGCAAAAGAAGCAGAGTGCTGATGTGAGCTCAGTTTAAGGTCTTATCAAAGGATTGTAGTGGTGATAACAGTTTCATACTTCATGACCTTGCATCATATTTAATGCACAACGAGCGATTTCTTATTCTGTTTATCTGCCCTGTTACAATTTCTTGGCTCTTCTGTTTCTACAATAGGGAATGACGTACATGTAGCCAATAGTTTTTTTGCCGGGGGGGTGGGGGGGGGGGGTGGGGGGTATTTGAAAAGTCATTGTATGGTGTTTTGGTGCCCCCCCCCCCCCTGTCCTAACTAGGACTCACAGACAGGCCTGAAAATAAGCAGACTGTCATCTGCAGAGTGAGGACCCCAGAGGGTGAATTTGCACAGCAGGGTAGCATCACTAAATTAACCCTCTATGAACCTCATTCTGAATTAATGTCTCATGCCTAAACAGCAAGAGGTGCCTCAGAGGATAAATTGGAACACTATGGGATAGCATCAGCAAATTCACCCTCTGGGGACCTCTTTCTACAAAAGACATATTGCTTATTTTCAGGCTTGCTCACAGGTCATTGCTTCCTCCTCCCTGGGGCATCTGTCGCATGTGTAACCCCTATAATGGAGGGCACCCCCCCCCCCCATAGCCACGGCACTGTTGACTATGAGGCAACATAGAGTACGGCCGTCATGGAATGGTCATGATCCATGCATGGACAATGATGTCCAAACATGCATTCACCAGGTACATGTATAAATAAAAACCATCATGAGCAAAATTTTTATTCATGAAGCTCCAGGTGAGTGCAGTGGTAGACCGTTGGTATCACAGAACTAAATATTTTCCCATAGGCTACCATTATAACGTTCAGGTGGAAGAAAATATGATCGCATCACTTTAATTTTGGCATTCAAATATCTCTGTCAAGTATAGCCCTTCAGACAACTTTTTCTGATCTGAAAACAGGGGGTCATGCAACAAATAAGAGACAAAAACTGACAAAGGGAAGTACCGGTCACATGCACATATTTTTCAGGCAATTCCCTACAAAAACACACAAAAAGTAAATTGTATTTTTTAGGTCCAAAAGTCATCAAATCACCTTTTTTATCAGGAATATTCAACAATAATGCAAGATGTCAATAGAATGTTTCAAACTTTTATTGAAAGATGGGTTTTCCCAAGGCTGTTTATTTTTAGAGATTGCATCATTTCCGAGTGCAGCATTTTAAGGCGGTTAACTCTAATTTCAATATTTAGTTCCGCAATACCTATAATCATCCCCAACCCCACCAAAGAGACATTTTACCACTTCCGTGAGATAAAAGAGTCATTTCTGCATTAGAATTCAACTTTTGGCTTTGGCTGAGTCAAAAACATCGAAAATTTGCTCTTTTAAGGAAAAGTGTCCAAACTTTGTCAAGTGGGCTTGAAAACTGGTATTTACCAGTACAGTGGACACAAAAGATTTTCTATCCTGTTACTTTATAAATTAACTGAGAAGGATGAGAATTTACAGCATTTTTTAAAAAACTACCCTGATCCTAAAATAAAACTAACATCTGCATCAGCACACAATATTTTTTAAAAAAATCTGTCTCATTTAACCATACTGCAAGCAAAACAGTGCCCCAAGCCCCATTGAACAATATGGATGTCAATTTTGTTTCCAAAATTGGGGATGCAGCTACATATTTCACCAATATGAAAGGACTCTACCAGGTTATCCTAACAACTAATGTCAAATTTTATTCCACCATCAGATGTAGTAAAATTTTGCCCTGAATAGGACCCCCCGGTATGCCCCTTTTCATCAAAATCTGTGAAATAATTCATAATTTAATTGATATTGACCCAAAACAAACCTACTGTGATATGAACTTTCCCATCTGTAATAGTTTTTAAATCACAGTCTGGCTTCTTAAGACATTTCATATTGTGTTTGATGAATATTTAGCAATTTTTGTAAAGGAAAAGCCTCAGTTTTCTCAGTAAAGGCACATAGTCATTGGTATGGCACTGACAAAACATAAAACAGTCTTTTTTCCAAAAGAATGTCCAGTACCTGCTACTGTGATATCTCATAACACTGGTAAGATGCCTAAAACCATCAAATATTGATTCTATAGTGCTATGCTTATGCTGCAAGTTCCCATACGTGCACTTTCATAACCTTTGTTTTAATCCCCACAGACACCCATTCTGGCAAAAAGATTGAAATTGTTGAAAACATGTTTCCAAAGAGGATGAATCAGACATTTGCTTCAAGAATATAGTGGTATTCGATGTTTAATATACTTGTGTTGGGGGGGGGGGGGGGTGAAAGTCAGCTGCCATTTATTGAAAATGTAGATCCAGGCAAGGGAAAAGCAAAGAATCACCATGTCTGATGAAGAGACAGACACACAGACAGACAGATCGGCTTGCAGTCACACATGTAGGAGGTCTACATGAGAGTACTGAATGACATACGATGAAAAAATATAGTGGAAGAACCCGGGCAAGGTTGTTAAATTGAAAAATAACTCCGTGGACCATGAGTGCTGAAGCCTCAAAGTAAATCATAAGAAACTGAAAGTGTATGATACTAACTTCAGTCTCTAAAAACATGCTGTTCAGTCTTTCCAAATGTTTATCATCAGCAGAAGGGTTAAATATGTGTGGGAGAGAGGACTTGGTTCAGGGAAAGAGCAATATTTCACAACTGTCACTGTAAATTTATGCTGTATCATGGGAACCATGACAGCACTAGTACTAGACAAACTATATTGGTAGCTATGCACAAATTCCATTCACTCACATTTGTAATTTTATTATGTTATTTTCCACTGTTGCCCCACCCCTCCTCAACTTTGTGTTCCAGGATACTCTTTCAATGAAGGAATTGTTTTCCAACATTTTGAAGAGCATAATATAGAAGAGAAAAACTTTTAAATACTAGTGTAGGTTTTCTGTCTGTGTTTGAATGGTGATTTGGGAGGGGGTTGGAAGATTTGGAATCCTCCCTGCCCCTAGTAATATGAGGGGAAACCATGGTTTAAATAAATATTTAATAGGGTAAGATAGGCTGTTAGTTAGCAGCTGCCAGAGGTTATAGTGTGCTCTTGGGAATACACTTGCTCAAAATGTGAATTTGCTTGCATGAACAGCCTTAATTTTGGAAATATATAGCTTTTATTGCTGACTGTGACACAAATGTAACTTTTCAAAACAATAAAATGGTTTGGTAAGGTGTGTGGTCGCCAAATAAATATTTAAATGTGAAATAGTTCCCCAAAATAATAATTGAATCTGGTTTGGAAGCCAAAAAACATATTTCCTCAAATATCTCTGTCAAGTATAGCCCTTCAGACAACTTTTTCTGATCTGAAAAGAGGGGGTCATGCAACAAATAAGAGAGAAAAACTGACACAAAGGGAAGTACCGGTCATGTGCTCATATTTTTCAGGGAATTCCTTACAGAAACACACAAAAAGTAAATTGTATTTTTTAGGTCCAAAAGTCATCAAATCACCTCTTTTTTTATCAGGAATATTCAACAATAATGCAAGATGTCAATAGAATGTTTCAAACTTTTATTGAAACAATGGATTTTCCCAAGGCTGTTTATTTTTTGAGATTGCATCATTTCCGAGTGCAACATTTTAAGGCGGTTCACTCTAATTTCAATATTTAGTTCCGCGATACCTGTTGGACCTCTATGCCAGAGGTCCCGAGTTTAATCCCCATCTGGGACAACCCGCATTGTGTCCTTGTGCAAGGCACTTTATCCCAGTTGCCTACATGGGGGCACGATGACGCCGTGTACTAAAGCGTACTGTGTGTCAATGGTGCACATGTCTTCAACCATTCTAACCCTGCTTGAGCGGAGCTTTAACTGTCACGATTAGCCATTGTGCATACGTATGTGACCGTAAACACCAATAAATAAATAAATAAATTTGAAGCTGCACTTGCTTTATTAATTAAATTTTTGATGATTATTCCTACTGTCAGTGTTTGAAATCTGATATTGCATCTGTGGAAATATTGCCCACCCGTGAAAAGTTACCAGTCAACGGCGAACACACTTATATAGTTACAAGGTGTACCCCCTCCCAATGCTGGTGGAAGTTAGCTGAAATTTCCACCCAAGAGTAGGGGTAGCTAGTAGACTTGCCAAGTTGGAAATTCAGTGGGTGGGGTGGGGTGGGGTGGGGTAGGGGATTGCAATTTGTATCCTGGACAATTTAAACCTCAAACAATTTGTACCATAATTTGAATGTACAAATTGTCTCATGTAAAGGTATGAATTGTCAAGTGTTAAAGAGACTGCAAGCATGCCTCTTTGTTCTTGGATATCTGAAGCAAATTAGGCCACAAGTTCCCATTGAATTAGTTTATTGTTGAATAACATGTCAAATCAAGTCTGAGTCAATAGTATGAGTTGAAAAATACCAGCTTATTCCAATGTGGGGTAGCATGATAGGGTTTGTTGAAATTTTTGGAAAAAACAAAATTTGATATTGTGTGTTCACTGTTGGGTAAAGGGTTTAAACCTGTAGTTGGAAAATTTTGACAGGGGGGGGGGGGGGGTGGTGGATCTAATATAATTTGCCACTTATGGAAATTACACAGAGGAAGTATGAATATTGCCTACTGGAGGGGACAAATTGGAAACTTAGGGGTCAACACCCCCCACCATCCGAGACCCCTAAGCAATGTCCCAGAGTATTATACACCAATATCTTAATTTATCAATATAGCCACAAGAGTTTCAAGGTAGAAGATTTAATCCTTATCTCCTACCAATATCAATGAAGTGTGAAGTGTTGATAATACTCAATATTCCGTCAGTATTAAATATTGAAACCAATGCAACAGTTTATATTCCCCACCCTGATTAACTTCTGCACACTTGTACATGTATCTTACTCATGTACCTCCCACCTGATTTTTTTTCCTTTTCCTAAAAACCCTTTTCTTTTGATAATTTGATAAAGCAGCTTATCCCTCGGCAATGCAATTAATCCCAATTACCCACATATGGTCATGTTGGCCCTGTCTTCTAAGGAATACTGCATGTCGATGGTGTACTTGTCTTCAACCAATACTAACCCTGCTTGTGTGAAGTTAGTACGTTGGGGAGCCTGACAGTTGATTGCCATTGCTCAGTGGTTCTCTCCAGGTACTCTGGCTTCCTCCACCTGTAAAACTGTCTGACACGAGGTGACCATAGCTGTCGAAAGTGTCATTAAACCCCAATAAATAAATACATATTTCAGATTGTAATGTTCTTAAAAATGAGACTGGACTGTGATGTCTTGCCTCCTTGCATACTGCGGGTAGATATTCCTGTCCAGGATAGGGTTTCTCTTGCCACTGAAATAAGTACAGTTAAAACTAGAAGTCCTGTTATGAAATGCACACAAATAGCACGTCGATCTGCATGTTAATCGACACATTATGGCCATAGTAAGGCTATCAAATTTTGTACATATGACCTGTGCACAAGCAATATTTCAGCCAATGGACCTCCGGGTAACCCAGGGGTTCATTGGCAGAAACATTGTGTTTGCTATGGGTAACCAGGAGAACCTTCCATGCTTTGGATGCTATTCGATATGGCAATAATGCCAATTCCTACACGCAATTAAGCCTAGATAAGCACACAGTTCGTGACAGAACTTATAGTTTTAACTGTATAATTTAGGCACTTTTAATCAAATTTTATCTCTAAATTGTATGAAGTTTTTCACCAATGATTCCTTGAGTTAAATTCAAAATGAAGTTTTCATCAAATCTAGTCAAGACTGCTTCACAGCAACCATGGCTAGATTTGACGAAAAATGTTTAGAAAATACTCAGCAGGTTTAGAGTTAAAGGCTAAGGTAAATTTGACTATAAATAGAATGTTGCATTCTTTGCTTTCGCTGTAATTTCCTTTTGCACAAAAATTCTTAAAATCATTTACAAATGGTCTCTCAGCTGGTGATGATTGTGTTTGGCATTAATTATACCCCAACTTTCGAAGAAATTGGTGGTATACTGGATTACATGTGTCTGTCCATCTGTGCGTCAATCCGTCTGTGCACCCGTGTGTGAGTCCGTGCGAAAATATTCATAACTTAAGTAAATTATTATTTTTTATAATATTTGTTGGTCATAGGTTTGCCCACACTAGATATTTTTTTTTATGATTTTTTTTTTTTGTTACTTGTTCACTTAGAAATTGTGTCCGTCCGAGCAAAATTTTGTCTGTTCAGCCTGTATGTCAGGTATCGAATGTTCTATTGCAATGAAATTTGCCATGAACACTGCTTATGGTATAGGCTTTAAAAAAAAGGATTCAACAATATTTCTCACATTCTCCTTTTTAGAGTTATCCCCCTTTTTTGACTTTGAAATTGTAGGAAATAGACCTTATTTGTCTCTTCAGCCTGTATCTCAGGTATGGGTTATCGGATTTTGGTGAAATATGGCATGCAGCTTGCCTATGACAAAGGCTTCTGCCTCATTGCATAAAACTCCCAAACACCAAACAATTTACCATACCTTTTGACTTAGAAATTGTTGAAAACTTTAGAAGAAAATAGGAGGGGGGGGGGGGTGCGGTGGGGGCATACTGGATTGTGGTTATCGGATTTCAGTGAAATATGGCATGCAGTTTGCCTATGACAAAGGCTTCTGCCTCATTGCATAAAACTTCCAAACAATTTACCATACCTTTTGACTTAGAAATTGTTGAAAACTTTCGAAGAAAATGGAGTGGGGGGGGGGGGTATACTGGATTGCGTCCGTCCATCTGTGCAACCGTCCATCAGGCTGTACGAGAATATTCATAAATGATATTTGTTGGTCATAGGTATGCCCACACTAGGCGGTACACCACGTGGGGGTATGCACCGGACAAAAGTCCAGCTTTTGTTTTAAATTGTTAAAAAGGCCCCACAAAGTATATCATCTGTTTCTTGGGCCATTTTGGAGAAAATTGCATGTTGGTCAGCTTTTTAAATTTTTTTGTGCAATTATTTCTTTGCCATCAACAGTTCATGTTCTTGGTTTGTTGTATGTTTTAAGCCTCATAATCTACAGAATAGCATGGTTGGTGGTTATTTCATCCCTTGATTGCAAAAAAAAGCTTTGCAGGGATAAAACATTGCAGTGCCTTGTTGCACTCAAGGGAAAAATTTATAAATTTTATTAACTTGTTTAAAATATCAGACATAAACCATTAAATTTTTATTTTTTTAAGTTTGCGTTGGTTATAAAAAGAGAGCATGCCACAGCCAAAAGGACCATGTAGGAGGGCCTGAGAAACAGATTTTTTTCAACTTTCCTTTAGGCCTAACCAACTTTATTTGAAGAAGGATGTTTATTGAATTAGCTTCAGTTGGTTTGTCAGGAAAGGTGTGGTATACCTTATGAGCCCTTCTTACTTTCTTTTAATTGAAAAATGAGTTGTTTTAACATGACAGACAGAGTTGGGAGTGTACTTTCTCAGTTGATATTCCACATTTACAAAAGATGAAAATAACAAAAGAACTAAGGTTTTTGCTTCGAATTACACAGATTTTGTACATGTACATGTACGAAGAATTGTACATATTTGATAAATTTTCTGTTCACTGATATATTTTTTTCTTCAGGTATGTTGCAATCGTGACAATGGATATAGAATTTGAGAGAATTGACTTCAACCCTTGTCCTTTAGCAGAAGGTAACCCACCAGATAATTATTTGGCTGATACTGCACGATGTAAACCAACCACAATGGTAACATAATTTTTAATATTACTAGGCCTTCAGTATTACTAGGCCTTTAGACTTACCTAATTTGGCAACAACAGACTTGCCACATCACTTGTTTTCAGTTCTATTGAGAAATTTTTGTACAGTACAGCTGCCATGGACTGTTCACTTTCCATGTGTGGGCAATATTTCCACAGACACTATAATATTTTATTCCAAACACTAATTATAAGAATAATAAATAAAAATTGAATTAATGAAGCAGCAGGTACAACCTGGTGCTTCAATAATTAAAATTTCACTGATGATGACTTTTATTACATGGTAAATGCGTGCTTGGACATCACTGCCCACACATGGTTTTCAAACAGTCCACAGTGACTGTACTGTAATAATGATTGCCTGAAATATTATTTCTGCTTTCTTATGACTTTGTTGGTGCCTCAGAATTAGGGATGGGTGTTTTTTGTTGTTTGTTTTCCGGTTCAGTTCTTGGTTTTGTCGTAAACTGGAAAACCAAACTGCATGACCAGGCAAACAGTTTTACTGTTTGTGTATAAACTGCTCAAACCATCTTACTGTTGGGAACTGGACTAAAGACCACTATGGTCACTTAGTCCATTTTAGTCTACTATGTTTACATCATGTCCTGAGTGTCACATTTTCTCCCTTATTGATCCATTTGGTGGGCAAGTCAAAAAGGGGGAAAATATGACAATGAGAACACAGCGTAGATTAGATGGACTTTATTCCTTTGTTACTCTTGATTTATTGTTTTCTGATAGGATAGGCTTAGCAACTGATTCCCTAGAAACCCCCAAAATGATCAAAAGGAAGTTAGGTTGAACCCAATACAGACAAGGCTTTTATGGTGAGTGGTGTCATTCACACTATTACAGATTTTTTTTCCATGTTAATGAGGCTGAAGTGAAGCTCCTTTCTTAACACATAGAAAAACAAAATGGAAACAAAGGTTTTTTCCTGAAACCAAAACGAAACCGAATCTGAACAAGCAAAAACAATCAAAACCTTCCAGCTCTACTCCAAATAGCTGTTGGCTCTAATTCCAGTTTTGTTCCTTTTTAACTCCAACATAACATGCAGTCTTTAGGCAATCTCGAAGTTATATTTCAACTACCTGAACATTTGTTTCTTGGCCTGTCTTTGTCTCAAAAATAGGCACTAAGCCTTGTCTAGAAACAACTGTAAAATTACAAGATGTACACTGTCAACATGTAACTGAAATGCAGTTTAATCCAAAATCAAACAGGGACCACAGGGCGCAGTGATGATGGCATTAAACTTCAAAGCAAGAGGTCCATGGTTCAGTCCTTACCAGGGGTAACTGCGTTGTATGCTTGGCCAAGGCATTTAATCCTGATTGCCCACGAGGGGGCACTGTGTACTAAGGTGTACTGCACATCGATGGTGCATCTGTCTTCGACCGATGCTAGCCTTGCTTGTGTTGAGTTAGAACATTTGGGAGTCTTGACAGTTGCTTGCAGTTGCTCAGTGGTTCTCTCTGGATACTCCTGCAATGTCCGGCATGAGATGACCCTGGCTGTCGAAAGTGCTGTTATAATTCCAATAAATAAATAAATACTTAAATAAATGAAATTGAACAAAAACAACCCTTGAAAAACAAGACAAAACAATCTGTTTTGACCTCCAGTTTGGAAGCATCTCTCTAATTAGGGGACAGCAATTACCTTTGTGTGTTTGAAAGAATTTAACCTTTAGAACATGAAATTTGAAATGCATTTTTCCGACCAAGGAATATGATTTGTGTGTCATCATAACTTCATTAACCCTTTGATACTTTTGTACGTCTTATGACGTACGAAATCAAACAGTGCGTTGATACTTTGTGGTTATTTGTTTTGTTTTTATATTTCGATTTTTAGCCCAACTTTGGCGAAGCCAAATTTGAGGTATTGGCATGGCCCATTTAAGATTTAAATTTAAGATGGCCGCAGGCAGCCATTTTGTACCAAAGTTAGGTGCAATCAGATTTCTGCACAGAACTTCCATATGAAAGCTCTGATTTGAATAATTTTTTTGTATGAATGTTTAGTACCATGGGATACATCACATATAATACAGGTTTTTTTCTTGTGCGTAAATTATGCAAATTAGACTAACTTTGATTTATTTAGTGTTACTTTCAGAACAGTAAGTGCAAATGCCAATACGACACGGGCTAGAGGCCGTATTTATGAACCGATCTTTACAAAACTTCTTGGGTACCTTTGTTATCACTGTGGGACGAGAACGAGTGTTTTGGGGTCCGGTCTGAAATTCAAGATGGCCACTGGTGGCCATTTTGTACAAAATTAAGAGCAATCAGATTTTTGCACAGAACTTCCATATGAAAACGCTGATTTGAATAATTTTCTGTGTGAATGTTTAGTACCATGGGATACATCACATATAATACGTTTTTTTTTCTTGTGCATAAATTATGCCAATTAGAATAACTTTGATCTATTTAATGTTACTTTCAGCACTATAACTGCAAATGCCAATACGGCTCGGGCTAGAGGCCGTATTTATGAACCGATCTTTACGAAACTTCTTGGACACCTTTGTTATCACCTTTGGACGAGAACGAGTGTTTTTGGGTGCAGTCCGAAATTCAAGACGGCTGCCTGCACGGCCATTTTGCAGAACTTTTGTATGAAAGTTCTGATTTGAATAAATTTCAGTATGAATGTTTAGTAACATGGAATACATCACATATAATACAGGTTTTTTTCTCGTGCAAAAATTATGCAAATTAGATGAACTTTGATTTATTCAGTGCTACTTATACACAGTAAGTGCACATGTCAATACGGCTCAGGCTAGAGTCTGTATTTATGAACCGATCTTCACGAAACTTGGTACCCTTGTTATCACCTTGGGATGAGAACGAGTGTTTCTGGGTGCGGTCCAAAATTCAAGATGGCTGCCAGTGAACATTTTGTACCAAAATTAGGTCCAATCAGTTTTTTGTACACAACTTCTATATGGCTCAGGATAGAGGCCGTGTTTATGAACCAATCTTTACGAAACTTCTTGGGTACCTTTGTTATCACCATGGGATGAGAACGAGTGTTTTTGGGTGCTGTCCAAAATTCAAGATGGCCACCAGCAACCTTTTTGTACCAAAATTAGTGCAATCAGTTTTTTGTACAGAACTTCTGTATGAAAGTTCTGATTTGAATAAATTTTTTGTAGGAATGTTTAGTAACATGGAATACATCACATAAAATACAGGTTTTTTTCTCGTGCAAAAATTATGCAAATTAGATGAACTTTGATTTATTCAGTGCTACTTATACACAGTAAGTGCACATGTCAATACGGCTCAGGCTAGAGTCTGTATTTATGAACCGATCTTCACGAAACTTCTTTGTACCTTTGTTATCACCTTGGGATGAGAACGAGTGTTTCTGGGTGTGGTCCAAAATTCAAGATGGCTGCCAGTGGCCATTTTGTACCGAAATTAGGTCCAATCAGTTTTTTGTACACAACTTCTGTTCGGCTCAGGCTAGAGGCTGTATTTATGAACCAATCTTTACAAAACTTCTTGGGTACCTTTGTTATCACCATGGGACGAGAACTAGTGTTTTTGGGTGCTGTCCAAAATTCAAGATGGCCACCAGCAACCTTTTTGTACCAAAATTAGTGCAATCAGTTTTTTGTACAGAACTTCTGTATGAAAGTTCTGATTTGAATAAATTTTTGTAGGAAGTTTAGTAACATGGAATACATCACATATAATACAGGTTTTTTTCTCGTGCAGAAATTATGCAAATTAGATGAACTTTGATTTGTTCAGTGCAACTTGTACACAGTAAGTGCACATTTCAATAGGGCTTGGGCTAGAGTCTGTATTTATGAACTGATCTTCATGAAACTTCTTGGGGTACCTTTGTTATCACTTTGTGGCAGGAACGAGTGTTTTGGGGTGTCTTTGTTATCACTGCTATGAGAACAAATATTTTTGGGTTCAGTCAGACCCACTCTGGGACTCAAAGATTTTTTTTCTAGTTTAGCATCTAACTGTCGCCCACCTTTACAATACTTTACCTACACATTTGTTACAGGCTACGGTCAGCATTTATGTACAGACCGTTACAATACTTCACATGTACCTTTGTTATCAGGTCATTACCAGGATGTTTGTCATTGCTGTGTCACATGCTATACATGTACATGTCTTAAACAAGTTGAGCTACAGTGTCATTGACACTTTCATTTAAAGTTTAACCTCAATAATTTGTAATAAAACAAGTTTTGATTAACAAATTCAGACCACCAAAAATAATCTAGCCCTGAACCAGATAATCACTACTGTGAAAAATACCTTGTAATTTGTACTTTCTGGTGTTTAATGTCTCATTTTGAAAAACGTTGAAGAAACTAAATTCCAAGTCACGTTTGAAAGTTATGATAGTTTCAAAAGGTCAGTATGCGGGTTGCTGATGTCTTATTTCCTATTAAAAGGTTATTGGATATAATGGGTATTTTGATCTATAGCTTTATTTTGTGGTGGTGTGGATTTAGTAAATAATTTTCATTGATGGTAATGTGACCAAAATAATCTGTTGATGGTCTTGATTCAATCTGTGTACTGTCAAGTGCATTTCAGTTGGGGGTCGAGGTCACACAGGTGTGTTCAGTGACTAACCCAGACCTGTTTGGGAGCTGACAATTTTCAGGTTACAAATGGGACAATTTTTGTGTAAATTTGCTTTGAGAAAGCCTTCTGAAAAAAGGAATAAGAAACCCATATGTTTTTAATTTGTCAGAATGTTAATCTTATGCTGTAAAATCCTCAGTGGAGGAATGAGGAATTCTGTAACATAGTTTTATTGCTATCGATTCGATGCATGAAAATAGGAAATTTATCACCAAAATGAGAAAATTTTGATCCAGTTTTTTAGCCATCAACTGTGTCATTCAGCTATGTGTATTTGAGTGATATTGTAAGGTTTTTATTATGTGCAGTTTTCTCCAGGAAAGGCCATATTCAGAGCTTCCAAAAACTGTATACACTGTGAGTATTGTGAATAGGGGAGGTAATTTAAATGCGAAATATCCTCAGCCGTGTTGATGAGAAGCCATGCATTTCTTGAAAAACCAATGTTTTCGCCTGAATAACTGCAACAAGACCTAAGTGAACGTGTGTGATAAGCCAATCAATATTTTAATTGTGCAGCTCAAAGGCTGCATGGTGAAAATATTAATTGGAGTATCCCCAAATAATGAATATGGACTCTTCCAATTCCTGTCATTGAACTGACATAAAAGATACCACAAGGGTTAAAGGCCTGATTTTACAGCATCATAGTTGAGTTCCTCCTTCTGTTACATATAAATTCTCATTCCTTAACACTTAAACATACAGTTTTAACACTCTGCATTCTGATGTCAAAATTGCCAAGTCCTCAGCAGTAAATATTTCTCACAATGCAGTTTGATATTGAATCAAATTTTCCTTGTTTGACAGCTCTGTGAGCTCTGTCAAACAAGATATATTTGGTTAAATTCATAGTTAACAAGAGAAAAACGGAGTAATTGGAGAAAATTATGTTGCACTATCAGAGTGCTGGTGGCTAATAGTGCTACTAGTAAATCTAGGACTCCAAGAAACTGTGAGGTTTAATTCAATTTGACAGCATGACATTTGATTTGTGAACATGTCGGCGCATCCTGTGTATTTTTGGAAAAGGACCATGGCCCTTGTATTTGAGAAGAAAATTTGCATCAAGAAGGCTTGTTTGGGGAATTTTTTCTATGTGCATGAATATCTTCTATGCACTATCAGAAGGCTGACTGAAACTCCTTTTTTGACTGCAGATTTGTACGAAATTGTTAAAATATTCTATATGTTTATTTAGCTCACTAGTCTGAAAGAAATCTATACATGTGGTGATCACTCTTCTACTGTCTCTGTATGAACATGGTTGTCATGACTTCTCAAAAACCTCTGAATCGATTTCGGTGAAACTTGGGGGGAATTGTTTGTAAAGAGATGACAATTTTATGTTGGTCATTCATGTCATCCAGTCCCATAGGGAAAGTGGGTGGTGGAAAAAAATTATATTATTGATGTACAGTAGAACCTGTCTTGAGAGACCGCCCTTTGGGCCACACAAAAGTGGTCTCTCAAGACAGGTGGTCTCTCATAACAGGTTTCAGGTTTTCTCAAGTCAGTGAATAACCAACCACAAAATTCAGAAATGGAGAAGAATGAATTTTTTTAATTACTTTGTAGTTGTTTTTTTTTATGAAGTTTTTGTAACAAATTGAAATGGACTGTTATAAAAATTATAAAAATTCACTGAAGATTTTCAACACTAATTTATTTTTATAATTTTTATAACAGTCCATTTCAATTTGTTACAAAAAGATTTTCAACACAAATTTATTTTTATTGCTATCTCACATTTCAGGTATGTGTGGAATTGTTTATTCAACAATAATCCTAATCTTTTCACAGGGGTCTTATAAAAACATCTTAATATTTAATGAGTTATGTAACTAAATAGCAATTGAAACCCAATTAAGAGCTTTTAATACTTTTAATTATGTTAGTATAATCACAATGGATTTTCCAGTTCCAGAACAGGTAAAAAGTTTTTGGCATGATTTCAGTCTTCAAAGGTGCGGTCTCTCAAGACAGGTCCATTATGGCATAAAGATACAAGTTGGTACCAGGTCACAGTGGTCTCTCAAGACAGGTGGTGTCTCAAGACAGGTGGTCTCCCATAGCAGATCCATTATAGAGTAAAACCAATCGGTGCCTGGCAGATGTGGTCTCTCAAGACAGGTGGTCTCTCAAGACGGATTTTACTGTATACACTAAAATTTGTTTATTTCAAGTGTGAGGGACAATGTTTTAGGTTTCTCTGGGAGGGTGAAGACTTTTGTGGTCCAGCCTAAAAATTCTGTTTTTGGAAGAAAAACTGGTTGATTGAATCAAATTTGGGATAAGTATTACGGGATCAAAAGTATGCTGATTCTTGCAAAAAGTAAATCTCCAGCATTTCCTGTCAAATCTTCCAGTCAGAATGTTTTGAAATTTGATTAGCAACATCTAAGGATGTTCTGATTCAACTTTGTTCAAATCAAGTCTCTAGGGTCATATATGGACTACCTTTGGGAGCCAAGATTTTAACATAGTGCAATATGAGGGATATTCTTGAAAAACCTTCTTCAGATCTACTAGTCAGAATCTTTTGATATTTGTTTGCAGTTTCTTTAGTTAGGTTGATTCCAGTTTGTTAAAAGCAAGTCCCTGGGTTCATATTTGGGCTCCCTATGACAATCTGAATTTTAACCTTGTGCAAAATGGAGAAATCCTTTTAAAGCCCACCTTCAGATCTTTGAGTTAGAATCTTTTGATCTTTGAGATCCAGCAGTCTTAGTGGGTTCAGATTCATGGTGTGTTCAAATCAATTTCCTTAGGTCATATATGTATATGGGCTCCCAAATTTTAACTTAGTGCAATATAAGGACTATTCTTTACACATCTTCTTCAAATCCATGTGTTAGATTCTTTTGTTACATAGTATTGACATACTTCTTGTTGTGAGATTCAAATTTATTCCTATAAAATCCCTGGTAGCTTATTTAGGCTCTCTATTGGAGCCAGAATTTTAACTTAGTGCAGGATGAGGAATATTCTTCAAAGATCTTTTGATCTACCTGACAGAATCTTTGATAATGTATGCCTCCTAGATTGAAGTTTGTTGAAAGTGCTATTCTTGACCAATTTTGGTGGGTACCAGAAGGGTTTGAAATTTAACACAGAACCCAATGTAGAATTGACCATTTGTTTAAATGAATTGTGCCCATGCATCACAGAACTGATTTTGGTAAACTTTGGTTACATGAAAAAGTGAATAGAGGGGGGGGGGGGGGGGTTCTCTTCTTCAGAATGAGTTTTCAAGGGTTTGATTCATTTTACATAAAAAAAATTGGTCCAACTGACCCTTTTACCCCAAACCCACTCCCCAAGCTAAATTAGATTGACTATATTTCCATGTGGATGCTGAATGAGACCATAAATCCTTCTTGAAAACAATTTTATTAGATGAGCGATTAAGTACCCCCCCCGCCCCCCCCCCCCCCCCCCCCCCCTTTTGGGCCTCTTGTTCTTATAGATTGTTCAGCTCTTTTATTCCCACTCAGCTGGGAAGTGCTGTGGCTCAGTAGGTAGAGATGCAGGCAACAAGCCAAGAGTTCCTTGGTTCGAATCCCACCTGTGATAACCCTGTTGTGTCGTTGGGCAAGACACTTAATCCCAATTACCCACATCAGGGCACAGACATTGTGTACAAACGTGTACTGCTTGCCAGGCCTACTGTTTTCAGAATTTTGCATAAACCATTTATTGTTCACCTGGTCTGAACTTTGGTGACCTATTGTTCTTTCCCCTGTACTTGATTCAGGTGACCTGTTAGGTAACCTAAATATACAGTATTACAATTTAGCTGATATATGAACTGTTGTATCATAGCCAAGTTCTTGCTCCTAATGGCAGTGTCCAGATGAATAAAGATGAATCCTCAGGAACAATAATGAGAGTATGCAGCAGAAATCCAGATACAAATTAGCTGCCATAATAGCCTAATCTTGGCATCCATAATCACTATTTGTGGCAGAGACATGAATTATTGCCATTTTCTGATTTTTATACGCCTGTTTATAAAACGGTTGTATTATGGTATCAGTTCTGTCCATCTGTTTGTCCGTAAACAATTTGGTTTCCGTTCGTTAGAGTTGAACGCCTTGACGGATCGACATCAAACTTTCAGAAGTTGTTTTTAGCAATAAAATACAGGTCAAGTTCGATATTGGTGTTTCTCAGTCCATCTGCTGCAGAGATATGGCCCTTTGAAAACACAATTTTTCTAAAAAAAATTGGTTTCTGTTCATTTAAAGCTGAACGCCTTGACAGATTGACATCAAATGTTTCAGATGTTGTTTTTAGCAATGAAATACAGGTCAAGTTCGATATTGGTGTTCTCAGTCCATCCGCTGCAGAGTTATGGCTCTTTGAAAACACAATCTTTCGGAACAAATTGGTTTCCCTTCATTTAAAGTCGAATGCCTCGACGGATCGACATCAAACTTTCAGATGTTGTTTGTAATAACAAAATACAGGTCAAGTTGGATATTGGTGTTTTTCAGTCCATCCTCTGCAAAGTGATGGCCCTTTTAAAACACAATTTTTGAAAAAAAATTGGTTTCCGTTCATTTGAAGCCGAACACCTTGATGATTTGACATCAAATTTTTCAGATTTTGTTTTTATATGCCCGTTTGAAAAACGGGATGTATTATGTGAATTGTCTCTCCATCCGTCTGTCTGTCTGTCTATCCGTCCATGGACACATTTCGTTTCCAGATGGTAACTTTAGTTGTAATGGTTTGAGCTGAGTTAAATTTGGTATGTGGATTTAGTATGACAAAATACAGAATGGGTTCAATTTCCGTTTCTAGCAGCCCATTTGCAGTAAAGTTATGGCCCTTTATTTATGGGAATTTAGCCCAACTTCTCGTTTCCAGACGATAACTTTAGTTTGCCGTGACCGATTTATTTCAAATTTTCAGTTTTTTTGTTTTTGACCACAAAATACAGCTCAAGTTCACTTTTGACCACAATTGCATATACCTTTCCAGAGTTATTCCCCTTGAATGATTGCAAATTTGTGGATTTTGTGGTTTCCAGATGATAACTTTAGTTTGCCTTGACCGATTTTTTTCAAATTCTCAGATTTTGTTTTTGACCAAAAAGCACAACTCAGGTTCACCTTTGGCTATAATCGCATGTTCTGTTCCATAGTTATTCCCCTTGAATGATTGCAAATTTGTGAATTATGTGGTTTCCAGATGATAACTTTAGTTTGCCTTGACTAATTTGGTTCAAATTCTCAGATTTTGTTTATGACCAGACAGAAAACACAGCTCAAGTTCACTTTCAGCCAAAATCGCATATACCTTTCCAGAGTTATTCATCTTGAATTTGTGCATGTTGTGTTTTCCGGATTATTACTTTAGTATGGCCTGACTGATTTTTTATACGCCTTTTGAAAAACCGTCGAATTATGGAATCAGTTTGTCTGTCCGTTTGTCCATCCGTCGGTCTGTCCGTTCGTCAACATTTGGTTTCCAGATGATAACTTTAGTATTTTTTTTTCGATTGACTCCTAAACTTGGTATGTGGTTTAATCAAAACAAAAAAGACAGGTCAAGTTCGAATATGGTCAGTTTGAACTTTGAAGTTTCCCTGAATTATGGCCCTTGTTGGACATAGAATGCATCAAATATTTGGTTTCCAGATGATAACTTTTATTATTTGTTTTCCGATTGGTTCCAAACTTGGTATGTTGTTTAATCACAACAAAATACATGTCAAGTTCGAATATGGGTTGGTCCGAACAATTTTCACCCTCACCCCCATCCTTACCCCAACTCTTCAAAAATACAAAACGGGCATATAATGTCCCGCTAGGCGGTGCTCTTGTTTTACTTATGTTACATCTTGAGATGATCAGCACTTTAAAATGCTGTTGAACATCAATCAGTCATCAGCATAGGTGTTTCCATCTGCCTGAAGTATAATTACTCTGTTGGCCAACAGAGCAGCTATACTTAAGGTAGATGCAAACATCTTTACAGCCGATGATTGGTTGATGCTCAACATCATTGGTACATGCACACACCTACATGTATGCAGCTGATGATTGGTTGATGCTAAACATCATTCCACAATTCATTGAATATCTTTCGTACTAGATCCTTCAACTCGGCAAAAATTTTGCATGACCCTTAACAATTTGATGCAACCTGTTTTTCATTCGCGAGTATTTCACTTTAGGTAACCGCCACGTGGCCCAAATGGCTGTTCACCTGAAATCGACAGGCCTGCATGTCAGTGAGGCACTTGTATTCAACCAATTCTAGCCCTGCTTGTGTGGAGTTAGTATGTTGCATGTTGGGTAGCCTGACAGTTGCTCTCCATTGCTCGGTGGTTCTCCTCAGTTACTCTGGCTTCCTCCACCCGTAAAACAGTCCGACCCGAGGCGACCCTGGCTGTCGAAAGTGTTGTTAAATCCCAGTAAATAATGAATGAATTCCCACTCAGCCAATCTTTTGTTGTGCTCTGTGAAAAAAAGCTATAATAGAGTAAATGCTCAGTTTATCTCCAGAACACAGGAAGTGACCAAATACCTGTTAACTAAATACTCCTGTTAATTAAATAATTTTCATGGGAAAATTGGCTATTTACACATATGTAGTTAACATCCCACTGTATCTCTTTATAAAAGCTAAACAGAATCATTCAGGGTGGTAGAAGCCCATGTTTGGGCCTTACAAAGAACCTCAACATAAACACTTCAAATTCTTTGGATGTGTTTCAGATATGTTTGAGGTGAAATTATTTAAACTTTAAACCACTGCTTTGTTACAATTCATGAGAGAGTGCCAATAGGCACTCACTCATGAATTGTAACAATACAAATCTACATGTATGTTAACATATTTTGACGCTCGGAAATACTTCAGCCCTCAACCAGTTGACAAATATATTTTTGTCTGTTCCGCTCAAACCAAAACCTGAGGTTAAGGAAAAGGGTATTTGGAAAAAATAATATTTTATGCATGCGATTGATTGCATATGCTTTTTTATATGCCATTTGTAAAAATGGTTGTATTATGTAAATGGTCTGTCTGTCCATCCATCCATCCAACCATCTGTCTGTCTGTCCACAAGCAATTGGTTTCCGGCCAACTACTACAGTTGTGATTATTTGATCTCAACCCAAGTTGGTATGTGCATTAACTAGCTAGTAATACAGGCCAAGTTTGAATATAGGTTCCATCCAATTATGTTTACAAGGGTTATGGCCATTGACGATTTCAAATTTGACGGTCTATTAACATTTTTGGTTTTTGACCGATAACTCCACTTTGGATCATTTGATCTCAACCAAAGTTGGTAAAATTCAAAATGGCGAATGGGTGTATTTAATCATGCCTCGCAATGTTCTTGTTCTCAAAATTTAAAAGCATATTTGTTTTGTTAGTTTATCCTAACTTTTATTCCAATATGTCTCTTATGTTGGGCTCTTTTGTAATTTATTTTAGTGTGAGCCATTGTCAGGTTATGGCTTCCGTCGGGGTGGTTACCAATGTGTTTGTAAGCCAGGTCACTATTATCCTTATTGGCAAGAAGGTCCTTTCCTTGGTGAAGAGATTGAACAGGCTACAGAAGAAGAGTACCAGGTTGGATTTGACTGTTTGACTGTTGATGGTATGTTTTTATTGTTTAGCGCATCTACAAGTAACTTGAAGAAAGGGTGAGCTTCCGTCATCCCTTTTTTCTCTCGCTTGTTGTGTGCTTGTGTCTTCTCCAAGACTAGCCTCATTTCAGTAAAATTTATTGCAAGTGATGATTTGGACCATTGAAACATTTCAAATTTGTTGAAGTCAAGTTGCTACCTTGATGGGAATTGGAAAACCATCACTTCCTGGACATGAACTGATGCATGCTATTACCTTATATTTGGTATTCATTTTCCCTTTAGCTTGTTGGATGAAAAATCAGGTTGACTTATTGCCATCAATTTGTATTTATTCTTAGTTAATTTTGCCTATAAACCTTCTGTTTTAAAACCACTGGACCAAACTCAACCAAACTTGGTATAAATTATTTTTGAGGGATTCCCTTTCAAGATTGTTCCAAAGAAGTAGCCAAGTCCAATGGGTAGGGGGCAGTCCTTGAATATCTTACCTGTCAATAGTTCAACAGTATTTTTCGAACATACTGATTCCAATGCTTCAAGCCCATGTGTAACATTCTTATAAATGGGTTACCTTAATCTGACTTATGGTTAAATCTTCTTAGCTTACCTCCCTGTAGGGAGCGTGGTGACTCAGTGGTAGACTGTTGGACTTCTATGCTAGGGGTCCCGAGTTCGATCCCTGTCCGGGATGACCTGCATTGTCCCAGTTGACTACATGGCGGCACAATGATACCGTGTACTAAGGCATACTGCAGGTTGATGGTGCACATGTCTTGAACCACTATAACCCTGTTTGAGTGGAGCTTGAACAGAGAATGTTGAGGAGCTGAAAGTTGCTCGTTGATGCTCGTTGGTTCTCTTTGGGTACTTCAGCTTCCTCCACCGTAAAACTGTCATGGTCATGATTGGCCATTGTGCTTACGTATGTGACCTTAAACACCAATAAATATATAATTATAAATAGGGTCTGGTCACCAATACCTGTGGTGGAAGTCCTCTAAAATGGGCATCATGGGTGTAACAGATTGCTGCTCTTATCTTTATATTCACTTTAGGGTCACGATTAGCCATTGTGTAGAAAAATGTTACCTTAATTACCAATAAATAAATAAACATTTTAGCTCAGAAAGTCAGAGTGACCCAATGCCATCACTTGGCATCCATTGTCAGTTAACTTTGCATATAGGGGGCGCAGTGGCCCAGTAGGTAGAGGTGCAGGCTGCAAGCCGAGGGGTCCTCGGTTCGAATCCCACCTGCGGCAACCATGTTGTGTCCTTGGGCAAGACATTTTACCCCATTGCCCACATGGGGGCACGGTGGCATTGTGTACTAAGGCATACTGCACGTCGATGGTGCACCTATCTTCAACCAGTGCTAACCCTGCTTGTGTGGAGTTGGTATGTTAGGGAGCTGACAGTTGCTTGCCTTTGCTCAGTGGCTCTCTCTGGGTACTCTGGCTTCCTCCACCTGTAAAACTGTCATGGTCATGATTAACCCTTGTGCATAAATATGTGACCTTAAACACGAATAATAAATAAATAACTTTGCATATCAGTCTTCTTGAGAACCACAGGACCAAACCCAACCAAACTTTACATAAATTATCTTTGTGGGATATCCTTCCATAAAATTAGCCCAAAGCTGGAAACAGGCCCCCCAAAAACGGAAATTCTTAAAAACTCGCCTCGTAAACCACTGATCACATTACTTTAAAGTTTGGTATACAGCTTCCTTGTATGCTTGGAGCAGGCCCATAGCCCCCAATTTCACACAGTTTACAGTAATGCCCAAATTAGAGGTGTGATAACAACAAGAAAAATATATAAATTCTCTGTGCCTCTTCTACATTTGAGAACAACTTCTATCATAATGTGATCATAGAAACACAACACAAGGCATGGCAATAAAACATAAGAGGATAAGGCTGTTATTTCTGGTTTTCATGAGTCCAAATTAGGGTAAACAGAGAACCCAAAATAAATAAATTTAAAAGCCTGCTGGGAGTGTCAATATTTTTGCCCCATCCAACAAGATTTATGTTTATAATTTGGACAAAATTTGGTTTGTAGTAGTATTAGAGGACATGTGCTTGATTTATGCACCCCCCACCCTCCAAAAAAAAAATTAATTAAAAACATTCATGCCAAATGGAGCACCAGGAGCTAAAAATAGAAATTTTTTTTAAAATGCCTACATTTCACAAATTGCATGGAACAAAGAATTATTTTTAAGTTTACAACATCCTCTGGACCAGAAAAATTTAATGGACCCACAAAATCTCAGTTTGCTGCATTATTTGGGGGGGGGGGGGGGGGGGAGGTAATGGAAACTGGTGAGTTGTAAAAAAAGAAAGAAAAATTCTCCACAATTAGCAATCAGAAGTTTTCAATATTTGGTGTACAACATCCTTGGGGTGGGGAATGGGTGGTGGGGGTGTTCCGATTCAAGTTTGTGCTGCTCAAGTTCCTGGGTTCTCGTGTGTGCAGCATCTGCTGTATGGGATCCCAAATTTTCAATATGAACATTCTTTAAAAGTCTTCATCCTTACATGGTCAAAGTTAAGTTTATTCTAATCGAGTCCCTCAGTTCATATTTGGAATCCTAATGAGAATTAAAATTTTAATTTAGTGCAGCACGAGGAAAATTCTTTAGAAAATGTTCTTTGTCTGTTTCACCAGTCAGAATGTTTTAATATTCAGCACCCAGCATCCTTAGGGGGACAAATTTCAGTTTGATGAAATCAGGTCTATGCATTCATATTTGGGTTCCTTACAGGAACTCGAATTTTAACACTCTAAAACATGAGGAATATTCTTTAAAAATATTCTTCAGATCCACTGGTCAGAATGATTTCATATTTGGTATACAGCATCCCTTGGGTGGTCAGATGTAATTTTGTTCAAATCAAGTTGATATTTTGGATTCCCCACATGAGGAATTTTGTTCAATATGAGGAATATCATTATAACATCTTCAGCTACACCGCCCCAAATCTTTTTTGATAGTTTGTATACACCGTCCTTATAATGGCCAGATTCATATTTGTTCATATCCTGAGAGCAGTTTTCTTATGGTAATTTTAAAACTTATTTTTAGATGGTACTGAAGTGGTGAAGTTGTTGAGGGTGTAGAATGCAATTTGACATACTTTTTATTCTTTCTTGTTTTTCAAACTGTAACTAAATTTAAGTAAATGCTTTGGAAGTGCAATATGCTTTGAATGTTCTACTTTTCAGAGCGACAGGTGTTACCAAATACAGACCCAGTTATAGTGATAGGGTCAGAGGCTCGGAAGAAACGCTCTACAGAATCATCTATTGGAAGATTTATTCGTGCACTCATGCCCAGAGACCAAACACCAAGCAAGAAACTAATCAGAAAACTGGTTGCAAAGCGTTATGCAAAGCCTGCAAAGAAGGTTCGATTTATTTCAAGATATAAACGTGAATCACCTAACACCCGAGCAAAAATGGATGGTGCTTTTGATGAGGCTGCTTATGATAGATTGAAGGGGATAATGGACGCAAAATATACTACAAAGCAGTCAAACTGTCATGATAAACAAGACTATGAACTTGAATTGCCCGGTGATGTCACATATGGAGTCGATTCACAATTCGAAGCACAGGGCAGGACAGCTTTAAGAGTTGCTCACTTCCTTAGCAATTTTCTACAAAATGTTGATGAATATGAAGAATTTGGTAATATTAAAGGTGATCGGAGGTTGAATGAAACCCAGCTCTTTGGTGAAGTCATAGCAAATGTCATGTCAGACTTCAAAGTTGCCGGCAATGGTATTTTCTTTGATAGTTATAAATTTAGAATGTCACCACCCATCAATAATACAGATCCAAGATATGTTAATGGGATTACTAGAGAGTACTTTGGACCTTATGCATGGAGAATTAAATCTCCAGAAGGAGGATTAGATGATTTCAAAGCATTAGATTATGCAGGTTTCAAGAGTTCATATTTGGAGGAAGATTGGTTCAAGAAAGCAAAATATCGCTGGGCTTCAAGTGTTTATGGATTAAAAAAATACACAGTGAATCCAATGATCAGATCTGATATAGATGGAACAAGCAGGATCCGCTTTGAACACTATCCCATTAAATACTATGCTGCTCAGTATGAAGATGGAGAATGGTTTCCACCAAGATTTGTTTGTGATGAAGAAATACAGATTTATGATTGGGTGGTCTCATATGTTGTGCCTTTCTTTGGTCTGAACCTTCTCAAGACCCATCTGGAATTCAAGTAAGTTCTTGTTAGAGAAAATTATTGTTATTCCACCAGATTGATAATAGAATTAAATGTTAACCCTACCTCTATGACAAACTCTCAAGCCTGCTAGATACCAGTCTAATTCTGTAAGAAATTTGATGGTGTTGGGCCTATGAAAGTTAAGAATCTGTTTCTCAGTCCCTTCTGCATGGTCATTTTGGCTACTGTATGCTCTCTTTTTAGAACCAATGGAAACTTAAAAAAATTAAAAATTTAATGGTTTATGTCTGATATTTTAGCCAAGTTAATAAAATTGATAAATTTGTCCCTTGTGCAACAAGGCTTTGCAATGCTTTAGCATTGCAAAGCCTTCTTGCACTCAAGTGACAAAATACTTGCCCCTATGACTGTAAAATTATCACTGAACCTTTAGGACTAGAATTAAATTATTAGTGGACTTCTAAGATCACAATTAAATTATTACTGAACCTCTTGGACAAGAATTAAATCATTACTGAACCTCTAGGACTATAGAATTAAAATATTGCTAAAGCTTCAATGTTGGACTGAAGAATTAAGTTACAATCCCCTCTCCACATTACAGTATGTGGAGAGTGGATTGTAATTGAACCACCCATGGTGTGGGGTTCTCATCCAAAGTATCACTTTCAAATTCTGTACATATGGACAAAAAAACACAAGCAGTGTTTCAGCCAGTGGACCTCCAGGTTTAACCTGGAGGTCCATTGGCTGGAACTTTGCTTGTGCTTCTTTTGCTTTGCAACAAATTTGCAATTATTGCTTGGGTGGAATCTCCACACTAGGGGTGAATTAGCGATAATTCACTCTCCACATACATGTTCATGTACTGTATAACCAAACATACCAAACTCTCAGGTCTCCAGAGTACTTCTGTAAGGAATTCAATGCTGTTGTGGGTTGTTTGTTTACCCAATTTTTGTGACATTTGTGTGACAGCTATCTTTGTTGTGAAGTGATGCTCTGTCACTCACAGAGATATAAGGTATTCTTTTGGGATCCAGTTATAGATATTCTAATTGATAAGTTTTCAATTCACCTTGACACTAATCAAGATATTAACACAATTAATGGATCTACACAGCATAATTATACAGTTATGGCTGTGGTGAGTCTACATTTCTAATGATAATTATTATAATAGTCAAATCAATTCTCATTAGAGCAACATTTCCTGCATTGATTCAAAGAAAATGAATGTTTATGGTATTTTTCAGATTCAGTTATAGGGAGCACAGTGGCTCACTGGTTACAGCATTGAACTTCAAACCTGGAGGTCCATGGTTCGATCCCCACCAGGGGTAACTGTGTTGTGTCCTTGGGCAAGGCACTTAATCGTGAGCCCATGTGGAGGCATGGCGGCACTCTTTTCTGAGGCGTAATGCATATCAGTGGTCACCTGTCTTCAACCAACTCTTAACCTGCTTGTGTGGAGTTAGTGCTTTGGGGAGTCTGAAGTTGCTGGCCATTGCTCAGTTGTTCTTTCAAGGTACTCTGGCTTCCTCCACCCATAAAACTGTCCAACATGAGGTACCCCTGGGTGTCGAAAGTGTCATGAATCTCCAATAAATAATAGATTCAGTCATGTGAAATATATCGGTTGGAAAAGTGACCAGCTGAAATATTCCAGATGAGTGAATCTAAACATAGGTCAAGGATTATTTAAAGGCCAGAACAGCATTGAATTTCTTACAGACCAGTAAACTGATGGCTTGAGAGCTTGTAAACCTACAGGATTCTACCATCTGAGACCAGCTTATTTATCGGGCTGTGGGTGAAGTTTGACTGCCTTCATTAAAAAGCAACTGATGCCATGCTGTGAAATCCAAATTAGATGGATTTCACATAAAAGTTCAACAGTACATGTAGTTTCCTTGATAATAGGTTTTATTGGAAGTATTAACTTGTAATTGGAACTTAATTTTTAAGCTTAAGATCAGGCTTCATTATCTGTCTGTTCATCAGTCTGTAGACATCTGTTTAGACAATGCTTTTGGTGCTGAAAGTCAAAAAATGTTCCACCCGACATGTAGGAAGATATGATTGCACATGTAGATTGCTGATGTACTGCTGATGTACATTCCTTATGGCAAACAGGTAGCCCATATTGATTTTGAAAGTCATTTGCGCATCTGTAGACACATCATCTGCACTCTCGGTCAAGATGTGTTTCACCTTGAAAGATGAAATAAAACCTGTACATTTGTATTTTTTGACATAATGATAATCTCTGCATTTTGAAGGTCAGTGGTCAAGGTTATCGACACATCCATGGTTATGTTTGTAGACATCAACTGTCCACCCGTTCATCTGGAGACACAATACTTTCTGTGCTCCAAGCCAAAAAGTGTTTAACCAAGGAAGTTGAAATTCCACATGTACATTCCTTTTGGCATAGGGATGACCCCCTATGGAATTTGAAGGTCATATTTCATGGGCATTTGATCATCCATCTATCTGATTGTCCATAGACACATTGCTTCTGCACTTCATGTCAATAAGTGTTTCATCTATAAAGATGAAATTCCACATATACATTCCTTATAGCATCAAGATAACCTATGTGGATTTTGAAAGTCAATGGTCAAGATCATCCATTCATCTATCGATCCATCTCCACACATCCATATCCATCCATCTATAATTTCTGCACCATAAGTAAAGAATTTTCACCAAGGAAGTGGAAATAGTGTAATGATATTGCCAATAAAACTCCCCAGGCTAATAAAAATATGTTCAGGTAATTTCTGCTCTGCATGTCGAATTTGTCCCATAAGGGAAGCTCAAGTTTCCTTCTCAGAAACACATTGAATTTGGAAGGCTAAATAAATAAGCTTAAATGAACACACATATACATAAATACAAACCTAAATCAATATAAATAAGTGTGAAAAAAATAAATGTAAATATATTTCCTGGAGCATCCAACCCTGACCAGATCTCAACTTTGGACATTCATTACATGTAGTTGGTATTGGTCACTGTGAGAGGCTGTCACAAAAGGAATTGCAAAAGCTAAAAGTTGCTTATTTTTTCAATGGTAATTTTTTTTTATCCTTTCACTGCTATCCGAAATAATTATCACCATTATTTATAAAAATATTAATAGAACAATAACTATGTACATGTAGGATTGATTTTAAATAAAGCACACTTATTGTTAACATGTAAAAAAAAAACATTTGGCCTAAAGAAATTAAAAAACTGTTTCTGTAGCCCTCCTGCATTGTCCTTTTGGCCGCCACTTGCTCTCTTTTTATAACCAATGTAAACTTAAAAAATAAAAATTAAATTGTTTCTCTTTGACATTTTACCCAAGATAATAAAATTGCTAAAGTTGTCTCATGAGTGCATCAAGGCTTTGCAATGCTTTAACACTGCGAAGCCTTCTTGCACTCAATGACGAAATACACCACAGTATTCTGTGATTATGAGGCCCAAATCATAAAATGAACCAAGAACATGAACTTTTGATGGCAAAAAAATTATTGCAATAATAAAAAAATGCTTGCCCACATGCAATTTAAAAAAAAATATAGCCTGAGAAACAGAAGATTTACTTGTGCTGCCTATGTCAGAAACAATAATGTAGTTTAATTTTTCATCAATATTGATAAAAAAATCCCATTGCCTGAATGGGTGGGCTATGAAAAGGTTACACTTCAGTCATTTGTCATAATGTTTCAGTGATCCCAATTGATAATACAAACGGAGGGAGGAGCTTTACTAAAAATTCAACAAACCTTTCATCGAAAAGAGCAAGATCAGATAATCTATCCAAACACCACCTTTGTCCTACGAAAAACAGTTATGACAAATGTTGAAAATGATATTGCAGTTTGTGTTTGGCATTGAGGCTTAAGCTGGTAAAGTGGTAGGTTAATATGTTGGCAGAATTTGTTTTTATAGCTTTAGTTTATTCCCCCCCCCCCCACCCTTATACCTGTGGGTACTCTTGAGAAGTGAGGCAGTGCATGTTTACTGGAATTAGTAAGCTCTGTTTTACTGGTAAAATAGGACCTGGTAATCATTGCTTGGAGTGGAAATCCTCTAAAATGTGCATCTTGTATATAAAGACTGGCTAAACATGACTTTACCAATATATCCTTGTTGTTGTCACTATTAGCAATTTTGCAGAATTATCTTGCCTAAAACACCAACAAATAAATGAATTTCCCCCACAACTGGCTGGATTTCACTTTTTATCCATGTTAAAGTCACGGTTAGCCCTTGTAGTGCAATATGTGTCTTTAAACACCAATAAATTAGTTTATTACCCCCCCCCCCCCCCTCTCCCATGGGAAGCTAAGTTAACCCTTTGAACATGAAAGGACACTTTTCTGGCCCAAGATTGTGATACAATCTGAATCCATAAAGTGGACAGTAAGACAGTGAATTTGTGTGGAAGATCACAATCAAGATAGGCTGCACTTTTAAAATATTGGTTAGTATTCCCTTTTAATGAATGTAGACTTTTCCAATTGATGACACTGAACTGACTTGGAAGATACCATCAGGGTTCAAAGGGAATAGCAGTGTTTGTTTATAGTGGTGAATATGTTGTTTTATTGGTAAAATAGAACCTGGTACCAATGCCTGGGGTGGAAGTCCACTAAAATGGGCAGCGTAGGTGTAAGCAATTGGTGATATCAATACCTATGTTGTGATTATAATATAGCCATAAATGCTGATATTGACCATAAATACCAATAAATAATAAATAAAAAATTAGTGTATTTTTATACTGTACCAATGACCCAGACTTAGCTGGTGCTAACTCCACAAAAACCAGGGCCAAACACAAATTTTGCCCCCCAATCCCCAAAATTTGCATCCAAAACAAAAAGAAATAATGTCCTAAAGGACCTCCATAATACGACTCTACTGCGCATGCGCAGTGACGCAGTCGTCCCGAAATTGGCGCCAAATATCATTCTCTGTTTGGCCCTTCATCAGTCAACATCTCACTGATCTTTGTGCTTGTAAATCTCAGTTTAAAGGATGCCAGACACGTAATTCTTGGAGAAAATGTGATTCTAAGGAGGATAGAAGGAGGAGAGGAAAAAAGAAGTGGCAAAAAATAATCAGGGCTGTACTTAAAATTTTTTGTTAAAATTATGTTAAGTTGCCTATTTTCGAGGCAAACGCCTCTTGTTGTCATTCTTGCTAATTGTTGCACTGCTTATTCAGTGTTTCCTCTCCCCTAACCTTCTAAAGTCCCCCCTTGCAATTCTCCCATGCTTTTGGCATATTTTTGAGAAGTTTCATTTCTAAAATTTCCCTGGGAGAGTTGCTTGGTTACAGAATGTTTTCTGTTATTTTCCCCATAGTTACGTTTTCACCCATGGGTGTATAACGTTTGTGTTCTGCATCTTCCATCTGATGTTCTGCAGATTCTCCCCTGGGAGTCTCTGTTTTGCATCAGATAGAGTGTAATTGAGGACTGATTCCGGGCCAGTTTTTTCAGTGCCTGGAGTCATGTTTTCTTCTGTGTTTACACTGTTTGTTTTCATTGGCAACAGCCTTTTTTGAGGGGGGCTGTTTGTCTTTGAGGTAGTTTATCTCATTATAAGATACATTTATATTATCCGAAAGTGTCTCATTAATTATTTTATATAATTTTAAAATTTTTGACCACACTTTGCCATCGGATCCATCGGGGCTCAACGTTACTTTTCAGCAACTTGGGCTTCTCTGAAAAAATATTTTTTCAAAATTATTTTGTTTTGCAATTGTTTTTTCATTTATTAATGGATCATGTTATTATGTATCTTTGTGTCAGGGGTTTTTGCGAGTAACTAGGACTTATTGTTGTTCCTTCACAATGAAAGGAACTTGTTCAAATTGTAATAGGAAGAAATCTTCCTCTGACTTTCATGATTATTGCATAAATTGTAGTCAGTGTTCTCGCATTAATCCCTGTCCTGTATGTGAACATTGGGATGAGAAACATTGGAAACGTGTGTCACGATATGTTGTTTCTGGAGAAAGAGCGATGCCGGCTCTTTCTCCACAAGGTCACTCTACTCTCTCAGTTTCTATTTCAGAGGAACCAGAACAGGGTGATGTTTCCATGTTATCCTCTTCAAGTGTGCGTCCGTCGTCACAATTAAATACAGAGCTAGCGGCAAAAGTGCTCATGGAGATTAGACAAATGTCGTCCGCTAGCTCGCCCGGTGTAGCGTCCATTCACCGAATGGTTCGGCAGCCGGGTTCGTCCGATGCGGTCCAAGAGGAAATTTTGGGTGATGCGAGCACTATAAAAATAATAGATGCACACCCAGTGACGGCGGATAGTGAACGAGAACGGAGGAAGCCTTTTAGTCCGGTTCCTAGCTCGTCCAGGTCCAGCCGGGCCGCGAGCGAGAGAGGCCCCTCTCTCGTACAACAACATCTGGGACCAGATGTTGTGGTACAAAATGTGTCTTTAGCGGAGCATACGTCCGTCGCTCGGGACGCTCCGTTGTTTAAGCAGTCCGCAGAGACTGTTAAGGCTTCCTCTTCTCGCCGGCGCACACGACCGCACCTTGGCTGCGTGACCTCCGATATCTTGCCAGCTTCGCCGAGGAAGGATTATTCGGCGACCAGGTCACACCATCCGGCAGCCAGGGACTCGAGACCGATGGACTCCGGACGTTCGCATAGGAAAAGTATGCGGGAGCCATCCGATGCGGAGCTGCCCTCGGCAAAGCAGCGAAAGACCGCTCCTCCGCAGGTCTCGACGTCGGACATTCTAGTGCAGATAGCACAGCTTATCGCAGCATCCCAGCAGCCGACAGAAACGGTGTCGGATCGAGAATTATCCGACGGCGCTGGGTCGGTACGCTCCGCCGAAGCATCGGGGGCGGACGACCGGGAACATCGGGAGGTCCGACCGGATGGTGAAAGGGATACGGATGAATTGGAGCTATCCCTTTCGGAACAACACAAAGCTGCCGTAGACTTCATCCGGCACTTTCTTCCTCAAGTTGTTCCGTCGGGCCAGACTGCTGCGCTTCCGGACAGGAGAATTATAGCGTCATTGGACTCTGATTTTTTCGAGCGGTTCAGGGACATCGCTCCCGAGTTTCCGTCGCAGTCCAATAATGTTGCAAGAACATTTGAATTATTGAACGACGCTATTTTTAAACTTGCTTCCAGGACAGGGAAAGCAGGCTTCTTGTCCGCAAATACTCTCAACCTGCCTTTCATTAATGCAAGGAATAAATTCGACACGGCAGGTCAGGGTATACCGAGAGTTCCTCTGCGTATGGACGACGAGGCGGAAGACTTAGAGCTATCATTACTGTCGTCAGCTTCTATTCCAACCGCAGTGTTGGAAACAGCTATTGCGTCTAACAGAGCCAATTTAGATGCCTTATCTTACGCAGATCACCTTACGAAGGCGTTATCACTGCGTCTTCAAGGGGAAGAGTTTCAGGATATACAATCCTCCTTAAGACTTCTTTCAAGGGCAGTAGCTTATTCCACGTGTAACTCCGCCCTTTCAGTGGCTAATCTGGAGTTGGTTAGACGTGACGCAGCCCTGTCTACATCCACACTAGTGGATTCTAAGGTGAAGAACTCTCTTAGAGTCGCTTCGGTCTCAGGAGATCTTCTCTTTGACGGCAAGCTTTCCGCTATTTATGATAATATTAAAAAGAAAGCTAGTGATTCTCTGTTGTTTAGATCCGCTCCTAAAAGGTCGGATTCAGCAGACACGAATAAGGCGGGCACTTCTGGGTCTTATCCGCCCAAGAGAGGTTCCTATAGAGGTTCCGGTGCGTCCTCTAGCTCTTATTCGAGAGACCGTCAGGATAGCGACTCTCGTTCGGGACGTCCTTCAGGCCGGGACAATCGGTCGGACGCCCCGAGGTCGACGAGGCGAGGTGCGGGTCGTGGAAGACGTGGTTTCTCCTACCGCAGGCCTCGCAGATCCAGGAGGTGATGGCTCAAACCTCTATCGCGTTCCGGTTGGCGGAAGGTTGTCGAGTTTTTCTCAAGAGTGGGCGTCGATTACGGACGACCCTTGGGTGAGAGGAGTGACTTCGGAAGGTCTAAAGATATCCTTCAAACGAAAGCCTCCATTAACTCGAAGTCCAAAGTGGACTCATCTTCCGTCAAACCCTCAGAAAAGAGACGCTCTGCTATCAGAGGTGCAGTCTCTTTTAATGAAGAACGCGGTAGAGGTCGTAGAAAACCAGGAATCGCTGGGATTCTACAGCCATCTGTTTCTGGTTCCGAAACCAGACGGCTCGTTCCGTCCAGTCATAGATTTGAGCTGGATAAACAAGCTGATCATCGCTCCGAAGTTTTATATGGAGACGATTCGATCGGTCAGAGCGAGTATTCGGGTGAACGATTATGCAACGAGCATAGATCTCAAAGATGCGTACTTTCACGTCATGGTACATCCGACATTCCGAAAGTATCTACGCTTCGCAGTCCTAGGAGTGGTGTATCAGTTCCGGGCCATGTGCTTCGGATTGAATCTAGCACCCTGGGCTTTCACTCGAGTAATGAACTCGGTAATGATTTACTTCCGAGCTCATTCGTCTGCGGTAACGTCGGCCTACCTGGACGACATTCTTCAGAGGTACGGCAACGAGTTAACGCTTCAGAACGATGTTCAGAATCTTCTTCTATTGCTCCGACGTCTCGGTTTCATAGTAAACGAGGAGAAGTCGGATCTGGTGCCGTCCAAGTCATTCACTCATCTGGGAATGAGCTTCGAGACGCACAACAATCTCGTTCGTCTGCCGTTAACCAGAGCGAAATTAGTCAGTTGTTACGCTCGCTATTGTCTAAATACAGACAAAGTCACAGCGAGAGAATTTATGAGACTGATAGGTCTGTGCGGAGCCGCTGCGGATCTCATTCCGATGGGACGGCTACGCACACGGCCTCTTCAAATTTTCTTGACTCAGAATTGGAGTGTGAAAATTCATTCGCTCGATGTAGACGTTCTCTTGTCAGATCAAGTGAAACAAGAGATTCAGACTTGGGCAAACATTCAGTGGTTAACTCAAGGAGTTCCGCTGCAGTTGCCGGATCCGAGTTTTACCATTATGACGGATGCCAGTCAAACAGGTTGGGGTGCATCATTAATCCCAACGGATTCGAGATGCCAGGGTCTTTGGGATCCGCAATTCCTGTGCAAGCACATAAACATCAAGGAAATGATGTCAATTTGGCTTGCGTTACGTCACTGGATGGACATTATTCACGATGCTCATGTCCAAATCCTATCCGACAATACGACAGTAGTGGCGTATATACGGAATCAGGGAGGCACTCATTCAGTTCCGTTGTTCAATCTAACGGAAAGAATCCTTCTGTTTGCGTTGGAACATCACGTTCTTCTTTCGGTCCGTCACATACCGGGTCGTCTGAATGTGCTAGCAGACTCCCTTTCTCGAAAGGGTCGCTTGTTGCCGTCGGAGTGGACTCTCAACAAACAAGTATTCAATCAGATTTGCTACCAATGGGAACGGCCAATGATAGACTTATTTGCGACACATCTCAACAATCAGTTGCAAACGTATGTGTCCCCGTGTCCGGATCCAAGAGCATTTGCTGTAGACGCTCTATCGATCCCTTGGGACGGAATGATAGGATATGCGTATCCTCCAGCGCCGTTAATTCAACAAGTATTGCTAAAGATAAAACAATCTCAATGCAAGATTCTGTTGGTAGCATCTCTGTCGCCACAGAGACCGTGGATAAATCTACTCAGGTGTCTGTTGTGGGACCTACCGCGGAAGCTCCCTCCACGAGAGGATCTTCTTTGGCAGGGGAAATCGCGCCAACTGCATCACAACCCGCAAGGTCTCAACCTTCACGTTTTTCCGTTGTGCGGTCCTTCTTGCATGGCAAGCACTTTACAGGACGAGCAGTGGACGCGATTTCTAACTGTAGGAAGACCTCCTCTTCGCTAAACTATGCGGCTAAGTGGAAGGTTTTCCGTCGTTGGTGTAGGGATCATTCTGTTGATATATTTGATCCCTCTATACCAGACATTGCTAACTTTCTAGTATACTTGTTTGACGAAATCAAACTGCAACCGGTTACTATAAAGGGTTATAGATCTATGTTATCTGATACCTATGCACATCATGATAGTTTACAAATTGGATCTAATGTCTCTTTATCGAAATTGGTTAGAAACTTTTCGATAAATAGACCCAGAACTCTTAGATTAATTCCTAAGTGGAATTTAGCTTGGGTTCTCCTTAAATTGAAGGAAAAGCCATTTGAACCTCTTGGGACAGTAGATTTCAAATTCTTATCTTATAAGACAGCTTTTCTCTTAGCTTTCTCTTCTGCCAGAAGAGTCAGTGAGCTTCATGCACTATCGGTGGATGATTCTCATTATCGTAGTGTTGGGAACACTATCACCTTCACTACTAACGTCGGTTTTTTAGCTAAGAATCAGGCTCCTAATAAATATCCGGAACCTATTGTTATTAAGGCTCTTCCGTCTTCAGACGGGCGTAGGCCTTTACTCTGTCCTGTTAGAGCACTACGTATCTATAAACAGAGATCTCAGTTCATCAGAAAGGGACGGAAACGTTTCTTTCTGTCTTTGATGCCTAATAGAAAGGACATTTCAGTCCATTCTATTGCTAGATGGATTCAGTTAACTATCCGTACTGCGTATGAAGATTTATCTTCTTCTCAGCAGTCTGTGCTTAAGATTTCTGCTCATGAAGTAAGAGCTCTTTCTACTTCCTGGGCTTATGCTAATAGTGTTGCTATTACAGATTTAATGAAGGCTGCTTATTGGTCTCAGCCATCCACATTTACTAATTTTTATCTCAGAAATATTGAGTCCATTTCTGGAGACCTGCATTGTTTAGGTCCGTTATCTGTTGCTCAGAATGTCGTCCACTAAACAGTTGCAACTATAGTTATGCAGGCTTTCTGTTCCGGCAGTGACTCCGTCCGGCTGCCCTCTTCGCTCTGGGCTATTTGACCCAGGGCAAGGGGAAGGGGGGGGGGGGGGGGGGGGGGGGGGGCGGGTGTTCCCTTAGGTCACCTGCTTTATAGTGAAAAGCAAGGGAATGCCTCCTCCAAGACAGTATTTCTGAGTCGCTTCCGGGATGGTTTTAAAGTGTAATATTAATGTTTAATTTCATTCATGTCTTAATTTTAAAGTGTAGCTCGGTGTGAAGCATTTGTATATGTCAAGTGTCAAACGGGCTTTAATATACAATACTCGGACACTTTTAAATGATTATAAAGAGTCTCAATTCTCTGGACTACTTTATTTATTGGCTTGTTTTAATAATAATTAGTATAAAGGTTATACTGGATATTAATAGAGAACATGAATGTTATTGTGCTCAATTATTAAGGGTAGTGTATCTTTCTAATTTAAATATTAAATAAGAAAGATACATGTAAAGCCTAATACTCCTTTTCTCCTTAAGGGGTTATCTCTTTATTTTATAATTGAGCTTATTGGATTTTCCTCTATGTCCTAGGCCCTCCAGCCTGTTTACTATTCAGCTAAGTCTGGGTCATTGGTACAGTATAAAAATGTTAAAAAATTTATAGTAATTTATATATTTTTTATACTTACCAATGACCCAGACGGGGATGGCCCTCCCTGAGTTGGGAACTCTTGCCTCCCCGCTGAGTACATAGCGCTGACCAGGCACTGCCAGTAAGAATGATATTTGGCGCCAATTTCGGGACGACTGCGTCACTGCGCATGCGCAGTAGAGTCGTATTATGGAGGTCCTTTAGGACATTATTTCTTTTTGTTTTGGATGCAAATTTTGGGGATTGGGGGGCAAAATTTGTGTTTGGCCCTGGTTTTTGTGGAGTTAGCACCAGCTAAGTCTGGGTCATTGGTAAGTATAAAAAATATATAAATTACTATAAATTTTTTAACTTTTGAAATATGTGCAAATTGAACTTGCCAGTTAATTATATCAAGACAAATTCATATAAGCAAAATGCCTATATTTTTAACTGAATATGAAACACATCTACAGAATTTCATGGCTTTGAATTACTGAGCTGTTACTTTTTAGAGGCAGAATAATATGAGCATAGGTTTCTACAGCACATCTAGATAATGGGTAAATCAGTGTAACAGTCTATCCCTCTCCCAGTTCCCACCCAGTGGCATAGACAATACCCATAAGGGGGCCTGGAGGAGCAATAGCCTCTCAAACAGCTGTGCTGTTTCTTTTTAGAGGCAGAATAATATGGGCATAGGTTTCTAGTGCACATCTATCTAATAGGTAATTCAGTGTAACAGTGTATCCCTCTCCCAGTCCCCACCCCGTGGCATAGACAATATCCATAAGGGGGCCTGGAGGAGCTGTAGCCTCTCAAACAGCTGTGCTATTACTTTTTAGAAGCAGAATAATATGGGCATAGGTTTCTAATGAACATCTAGTTAATGAGTAAATCTGTGCAACAGTGTAGCCCTCTCCCAGTCCCCACCCAGTGGCACAGATAATACCCATAAGGGGGCCTGGAGGAGCCATGGCCTCTCAAAAATCTCAAAAGCCACACCACAGCCCCCCCCCCCCCCCCCCCCCCCCCCCCCCCCCCCCCCATTCTGCATGATGCCAACTAATGAAATTATGGATGAAATGTCAAGTCTGGTGAAAATAGAGTCCTTTTAAGCTTCATGATGAAAAATATGTATGAATGTATGACAGTTTTGGCTAACAAAAAGACAATGATTAAACCTTTGTTTAACATGACAAAAGGAGTATGCATCTAACGTTATCAATAATTTTTGGAAATGACAATGTTTCCACTTTTTTGTTTAAAAAACACACATGAAGCTTATGACGCTCTCTTTTGAATGATTGCATGGAATTTAGAAACAAAAAAATGACGCAGTAATAAAATGTGAAGAACAGTATTTGTGTATGACTAGGATGGATTTGGTCATGCTGTATAGGATAGGGTGGGGTATGTCATGAGGAGTGCAGCTTTCCCCCTCCCTAATCAAGTTGTATTAGACCCCCATCGGGCAAACTGCCTTCTTTTGTGTGCTTGTCAGGGAATACCCTAGCACCCGTGTCAGGGAAACAAGCCCCTCCTCTCTGGGAAATTCATGCATCACTGCTGATAGGACAACCCTATATATGTCATTTTGGTGCAGAAGCTGTCTTACTTGATAAAGTGGAGCCCACTTAATTGTAAATCTCTAAATTGAATATATTAATAAATTTAATATAATATCCAAACACAAAACCATTACGATACCTTCGGTACAAATTTGAACAGTTAATTGAATATAAGTTAGAGCTTAAACTCCTGTTAATTGAATAAAAAATGTTGAAATTACCCTGACAATCACTGACTTCCCCTTGTTTGTAGACCTATTTTACCTCACTAAATTTAATACAGGCATTTAATCTAGTATATCTTGTTTGACAGAGCTCTATGAGCTCTGTCAAACAAGATATACTAGATTAAATGCTCAGGATTGTCTCTATAATACACAGTACGGTCGATGTTGACTGGTTACTTTCCATGGACAGGCAATATTTCAACGGATGCTATAATTTTGGATACAGAAAACTAATTATAGGAATAATCAAAAAATTAATCAATGATTAAAAATTAAAATTAAAATTTCACTGCTGCTGATTTTTAGCTTGACAAATTCAGGATAAGCTATTGCCATCACGCGTGCATGAGTCTGTGAGTCTGTTCATAATTTCTTTAGCACAGGCTAACTCCATAGTTCTAGTCCCATCATCACGGAATTGCATATGCAGGTTCGAGATTGTCTAAATGAGAACATCCCATTTTGGTCATGATTGATCAACTGTGATGGCGGCACTGGCCCAAAACCTGAAAACCTTTAGCACAGTCTATAGGTTGTATTTATGAAGGGATTTCATTGTAACTTGGTAGGATGACTGTATAATGTCTAGTTGAGAACATCCTATTTTGGTTGGGTTCAGTCAACTGTGATGATTTTACTATACCTTGGAAATTTTGGTTGACATACGTTAAGTGTGAGGGCCACATCAACCAAGACCTCAATTCTTTAGTACAGTCAACACCTCAAATTATTCTTGTTGAAAACAGCATGTAGGGAAAACTTACATGTAACATATTCTCAATTATCACAGTTCTTGTCTTTTTTCATAAGCATTGAACATTATGCTTTTCATCAAACAGTACAGTAAATTCAAGAGGCGGTGTCATTGATGCTTTCATTATTTCCCGGTAAATGCATGCGTGGACATCACTGCCCATGCACGGATTACGACCAGTCCATGGAGGCTGTGCTTTAGCAAAATGACCAAATCCCTGTTAATTGAATTCTCCTGTTGACTGAATAATTAGCTTAACTTGACATGGTCAAGATAAGCTATTGCCATCACGTGTGCGGAAGTCTGTGAGTCTGTTAGTCTGTGAGTCTGTTCACATTTTTCTTTAGCACGGGCTACACCCTGCAGTTCTTGTCTGATCGTCATGAAATTTCATATGCAGGTTTGGGGGTCATGTCTAGATGAGAACGTCCCCTTCTGGTCGCGATCGGTCAACTGGTATGGCTGCCCAAGCTCAAACCCCGAAAACCATTAGCACAGTCAACAGGTCGTATTTATGAAGGGATTTCATTGTAACTTGGTAGGATGCCTCTGTATAATGCCTATATGAGAAGTTTTGGGCATGAATTGTCAACCGTGATGGCTTCCCAAGCCCGAATCCCAGGATGACTCCTCATGATGTCTAGATGAGAATTTCCCCATTTGACCGTGATCTGCCAACCGTGATGACTGCCCGAGCCCAAAACCCGAAAACCTTTAGAACAGTCTACAGGTCATATTTATTGATGAATTTCATTGTAATCTGGTGGGTTGACTTCATATAATGTCTAGATGAGAAAGTCCCCTGTGACAGCTACAGGGGCCCAAAGCCCGAAAACCTTTAGCACAGTCTACAGGTCATATTTAGGAAGGGATTTTATTGTAACTTAGTAGGATGACTCCAAATAATGTCTAGATGAGAACGTCCCATTTTGATCACGATCATTCAGCCTTGATGGGTGCCTGAGCCCAAAAACCTTGAGCATAGGCAAAAAGTCATATTTATGGAAGGATTTCATTGTAACCTGTTAGGTTGACTCCATATAATGCCTAGATGATGACATCCCCTTTTGGCCGTGATTGGTCAGCTGTGATGGCTACAGATGCCCGAAGCCCAAAAACCTTGAGCACAGTCTACAGGTCATATTTATAAAGGGATTTCAGTGTAACTTCGTAGGATCACTCTAGATGGTGCCCAGATGATATTGTCCCCTTTGGTTGCGATCATTCAGCCATGATGGCTGCCCGAGCCTGAAGCCTGAAAACCTTTAGCACAGTCCACAGGTCATATTTATGAAGGGATTTCATTGTAACTTGGTAGGCTGACTTCATATAATGTCTAGATGAGAACGTTCCCTTTTGGACACGATTGGGCAACTGTGATGGCTACAGGGGCCTGAAGCCTGAAAACCTTTAGAATAGTCTACATGTCATAATTATGAAGGGATTTTATTGTAGCTTGGTAGGATGACTCCAAATAATGTCTAGATGAGAACATCCCCTTTTGGTCGCGATCATTCAGCCTTTATGGCTGCCTGAGCCCAAAGACCTTTAGCATAGTCTAAAGGTCGTATTTATGGAAGGATTTCATTTTAACTTGTTAGGTTGACTCCATATTATACCTAGATGATGACATCCCCTTTTGGTCAAGATTGGTCAACTGTGATGACTACAGGTGCCCGAAGCCTGAAAATCTTGAGCACAGTCTACAGGTCATATTTATGAAGGGATTTCATTGTAACTTTGTAGGATCACTCCAGATGATGCCCGAAGCCCGAATACCTTTAGTACAGTCTACAGGTCATATTTATGAAGGCATTTTATTGTAACTTGGTAGGTTTGACTTCATATAATGTCTAGATGAGAACGTCCCCTTTTGGACACGATTGTGCAACTGTGACGGCTACAGGGGCCTGAAGCCTGAAAACCTTTAGAACAGCCTACATGTCATAATTATGAAGGAATTTCATTGTAGCTTGGTAGGATGACTCCAAATAATGTCTAAATGAGAACGTCCCCTTTTGGTCGCGATCATTCAGCCTTGATGGCTGCCCGAGCCCAAAAACCTTTAGCATAGTCTATAGGTCATATTTATGGAAGGATTTCATTGTAACTTGTTAGGTTGACTCCATATAATGCCTAGATGATGACATCCCCTTTTGGTCAAGATTGGTCAACTGTGATGGCTACAGGTGCCCGAAGCCCGAAAATCTTGAGCACAGTGTATAGGTCATATTTATGAAGGGATTTCATTGTTGTAACTTCGTAGGATCACTCCAGATGATGCCCAGGTGAGAATGTTCCATTTTGGTTGCGATCATTCAACCATGATGGCTGCCCAAGCCCAAAGCCCGAAAACCTTTAGCACAGTCTTCAGTTCATATTTATGAAGGGATTTCATTGTAACTTGGTAGGTTGATTTCATATAATGTCTAGATGAGAACAGCCTCTTTTGGACTCCATTAGGCAACTGTGATGGCTACAGAGGCCTGAAGCCCGAAAACCTTTAGCACAGTCTACAGGTGATATTTATGAAGGGATTTCATTGTACCTTGGTAGGATGACTCCAAATAATGTCTACAATGTCTTGGTCACGATCATTCAGCCTTGATGGCTGCCCGAGCCCAAAACCCCAAAACCTTTTGCATAGTCTATAGGTCATATTTATGGAAGGATTTCATTGTAACATGTTAGTTTGACTCCATATAATTCATAGATGATGGCATCCCCTTTTGGTCATGATTGGTCAACTGTGATGGCTTCAGGGGCCCAAAGCATGAAAATCTTGAGCACAGTCTACAGGTCCTATTTATGAAGGGATTTCATTGTAACTTTGTAAGATCACTCCAGATGATGCCCAGATGAGAATGTCCCCTTTTGGTTGTGATCATTCAAGCATGATGGCTGTCCAAGCCCAAAGCCCAAAAACCTTTAGCACAGTTTACAGGTCATATTTATGAAGGGATTTTATTGTAACTTGGTAGGTTGACTTCATATAATGTCTAGATGAGAATGTCCCGTTTGGACGCAATTGGGAAACTGTCGGCTACAGGGGCCTGAAGCCAGAAAACCTTTAGCACAGTCTACAGGCCATATTTATGAAGGGATTTCAATGCAACTTGATAGGATGACTCGTTTTGGAATAATTTCACTGTAACTTGGTAACTTTCATTGATATACATTAACTGTGAGGTCATATTAACCCACCCCTCAGCTCTTTAGTACAGTGTACATCTCATATTATTTTTATCAAAAACATAGCATACAGGGAACAAATGAACATATTCCCAATTATCACAATTCTTGTCTTATTTCATAATCTTTTCATAAACATTGAACATTATCCTTTTCATCAAACACAACACACATGTTAAGCTACAGTGTCATTTACACTTTCCATTTTCATTAGTAAAGTCGCTATTCAATTTACAGGGTTCTACTGTAGCTGTTTTCAAAGGTTTGTCATTTTATTTTTCAGGGGAGTCATCAAAATTGATGCGAAACTGGATTACCTTGACATCAACCAATGCCCACATGATTTTCATATTTCCAATGCCTTTAAGAATACAGCCAGATGTCATTTTCAATCAACCTATGTAAGTAATATTTTTGTACTTAGACATGTATGTATCACTTGGTGACAATGTTATAAAAATGCTATTATGAATGTTTACTTACATGTAATGTTTGTGGGGCATAATTTAAGTGGTATTACGCTACTCTTTGTGATGCATGTTTCATGTTTAGCAATGTCTGAGTTTGGGAACACTAGAAACAAGCAAAAAAAATGTTTTTTGAAGCAAGCTGGCAAAGTCGACTCTTTTTACCACTGCCAAACAAAGTTTTGCAGGGTATGTAGTGGCAACCTTCAACCTTCTGTCCATCCATCTATTGTCCATCCCTAATCTCATTCTCTCAAGAGAGACATTGTATGGCTTGTGATCCACATAAAGGTACAATATGTGTCTAATTTGCTTGAAAATGTCTAAAAAGACCTGTGGCTTATTTTGTGCTTGGGGAAAGCAGTGGCATTGCATCAGACATTCTCGTTAGATCCCACAGTTAAGCAACGTAGCTCCACTCAGCATTTGTTACCAAACCAAGCGCAATGGGTGACAAAAGTTGCTATCGACACCCCTCGCACCCCACCCCCAATAAAAAGATGGAAAAAGAAGAAATCTCTCCTGTCCGAAAAAAGCCCACGAGAAATGGACAAAAGACCCATTTCCATCTAACACTGAATTTAGCTGAAATGATGAAACATTTATGTTAGTTTTCTAATTATTCTAACAAAGCCCACAAATATTACTAATTCCTTTCATAAAGGCATTAAGACATATTGTAATGTAAATTTAACAGTACATGAAATACACAAACTTTAAAAACAAGAATAGTTTTCAAAAATGTCAGCAAAGATGTCTTTGAATGAATGATTTATTTCGTAGTACAACATGCTACAAATACAAACAAGGTCAGCAACATACACTGATGATCTCAAATACACGATTGCACTAATGGGTGAATCATCGTGTGTTGAGTAGGCGCTCTTCAGGTATATATGGCTGGAGTGCTATATTCGTATATGCATATTGCTCCACCTACTATATGCGTGCATGCGTGTGCCGAGGTTGGGGTATTATTATGGGGTATATTCAGGATATTTAGCATTCAGCTCTATAATAATCAGCTCTATAAGTCCTGTTTGTTGTTTATGTTGTGAAACAAACTTGTATTTACTGGTATTTCCTACTGGGTCGGGAAATTGCGGAGTGAATCACTGTGTGCTGAGAAGGTGTTATTCTCTTATATATATGGCCTGAGTGGTATATGCTTAATGCCCCCACTATACATACATGTTTGGTGTGGAGGTTTTATGTATGACGTATTATGTAGGAGATATTCCAGACACATTACACATCACAGTCGTTGTATATGTTGTGAAACATTCTTGTATATTGTGAATTTATTTTTTCTTTGTTACTGTTTTCGGACGTTGGCTCACCCACAATGGTCAGTATTGAGTACTATGAATACTACTTAGGGGAAAGGGTCCCTAGACATGCAGTGATATGGTTTATCCAATTGATGGAAAAAATCCCCTAAAGATCATAATAGTGTGTTGGGGTATTATTATGGGGTATATACAGGACGTTTAGTATTCAGCTCTATAACAATCAGCTCGATAAGTCCTGTTGTTGTACATGTTGAGAAACATGCTTGTATATATTGGTATTTCCTACTGGATCAGAGGATTGTGGAGTGAATCACACTGTATTGAGAAGGTGTTATTCTCTTTTATATGTGGTTGGAGTGGTATATATGCATAATGCCCCACTGTACATGTATGTGTCGTCTGGGAGTTTTATATATGAGGTATTATGCATGAGATATTCCGGACACTCAATAATCAGCTCTAATAGTCCAGTTGTTGTATATGTTGTGAAACGTTCTCTTGTATATCGTGAATTTCTTCTTTTTTCTTTTTTTTCTACTGTTTTCGCACTCACTATAATGTTCAGTATTGAGTACTATGAACACTTCTAAAGAGAAAGGGTCCCTAGACATGCAGTGATATGGTGTATCCAACTGATGGAAAAAATCCCTTAAAGATCACAACATAGTGAGCATACCGTGATATGGCATAGCCCGATACCTTCCTCCTATAACACTTAGATCTGTCAGGCAGCTTATTGTCCTTCATCGTTATTTATTATTATTATTATTATTATTATTATTATTATTATTATTATTAACCTACCCCAAAACTTCATGGCCCTCACCCTTAAATGTATATAGTGGTGATAACCCAAAATATTGTGATACACGACATAACATGTGCAGCAGATTATTAGTGATACATTTATAGTCTCTTCTTTGTTTCCCTCCATAAGTAATAAATATTATAGTCACAGAGTGAATATAATCCTAGTGAAATTTCAAGTTGTTTGTTCACTGATCCTGCAGTGCTCCAGAGTATTGTAAGCAGAAACATACTAATTTAAATCACAACTGTATCAGATGAGAATGAACTATCACTCCTCATACACGATCACTTTGTTTAGGATCTTATACGTCGCGACACTCTGTCCGTGCTATAGCAACCTTTTGTAGTCTATGCAATGGCCATAATTTGTGGTTGCATAGATCATTACCATCACCAGCTACCTTATTTATTGCTATAATTAAGGGGATGTCTAACTTGGCTTTGGTCAGATTTTCGGTAATTTTTTTCAAAGTCTAAAAAAGGCCTAAAATGAATAACCCCAATAAATTATATTCTTATCTGTTTTGGTGCATTGGAAGTTTGATTGGACGACCCCTTAGGGTGCTGTATGGGAAATGGAGTGTTAGCTCGGTGGAAGCAATATATTGTTTTTGGTAGCGTATTGGACTTGAGGTTAGTATGGGTTTGGCACCTTTTTTGCTGTTTATTTATTTATTTATTTATTTATTTATTTATTAATTGATGTTTAAGATCACATATTTCTGCACAATGGCTAACCATGACCGTGACAGTTTTACGGGTGGAGGAAGCCGGAGTACCTGGAGAGAACCACCGAGCAACGGGGAGCAACTGTCAGCTCCCCAACATACCAACTCCACACAAGCAGGGTTAGCATTGGTTGAAGACAGGTGCACCATCGACTTGCAGTACGCCTTAGTACACAGCGTCACCGTGCCCCCACGGGGGTAATGGGGGTGAAGTGTCTTGCCCAAGGACACAACGTGGTTGCCACAGGTGGGATTCAAACCGAGGACCCCTCGGCTTGCAGCCTGCACCTCTACCAACTGAGCCACCACGCCCCCTGCTGTTCATTAGGTCTCACAGAACTAAATATTTTCCCATAGGCGACCATTATAACGTTCTGCTGGAAAAAAATATGATCGCATCACTTTAATTTTGGCATTCAAATATCTCTGTCAAGTATAGCCCTTCAGACAACTTTTTCTGATCTGAAAACAGGGGGTCATGCAACAAATAAGAGAGAAAAACTGACACAAAGGGAAGTACCGGTCACGTGCACATATTTTTCAGGGAATTCCCTACAAAAACACACAAAAAGTAAATTGTATTTTTTAGGTCCAAAAGTCATCAAATCACCCTCTTTTTTATCAGGAATATTCAACAATAATGCAAGATGTCAATAGAATGTTTCAAACTTTTATTGAAACAACGGATTTTCCCAAGGCTGTTTATTTTTAGAGATTGCGTCATTTCCGAGTGCAACATTTTAAGGCGGTTCACTCTAATTTCAATATTTAGTTCCGCGATACCTATAATCATCCCCCAACCCCACCAAAGAGACATTTTACCACTTCCATGAGATAAAAGAGTCATTTCTGCATTAGAATCCAACTTTTGGCTTTGGCTGAGTCAAAAACATGGAAAATTTGCTCTTTTAAGGAAAAGTGTCCAAACTTTGTCAAGTGGGCTTGAAAACTGGTATTGCCTCTAAAAGATTTTTCTATCCTGTTACTTTATAAATTAACTGAGAAGGATGAGAATTTACAGCTTTCTTTAAAAAACTACCCTGATCCCAAAATAAAACTAACATCTGCATCAGCACAAAATATTTTTAGAAAAAATCTCTCATTTAACCATACTGCAAGCAAAACAGTGTCCCAACCCCCATGGAACAATATGGATGTCAATTTTGTTTCCAAAACTGGGGATGCAGCTATATATTTCACCAATATGAGAGGACTCTACCAGTTTATCCTAACAACTGATGTCAAATTTTATTCCACCATCTGATGTAGCAAAATTTTGCCCTGAATAGGACCACCCGGTATGCCCCTTTTCATCAAAATATGTGATATAATTCATAATTTAATTGATATTGACCCAAAACAAACCTACTGTGATATGAACTTTCCCATCTGTAACAGTTTTTAAATCACAGTCTGGCTTCTGAAGACATTTCACATTGTATTGATGAATATTTAGCAATTTTTGTAAAGGAAAAGCCTCAGTTTTCTCAGTAAAGGCACATAGTCATTGGTATGGCACTGACAAAACATAAAACAGTGTTTTTTTCCAAAAGAATGACCAGTACCTGCTACTGTGATATCTCATGACACTGGTAAGATGCCTAAAACCATCAAATATTGATTCTATAGTGCTATGCTTATGCTGCAAGTTCCCATAAGTGCACTTTCATAACCTTTGTTTTAATCCCCACAGACACCCATTCTGGCAAAAAGATTGAAATTGTTGAAAACATGTTTCCAAAGAGGATGAATCAGACATTTGCTTCAAGAATATAATGGTATTTGATGTTTTATATACTTGTGTGTGTGGGGGGGGGGGGGGGGGGGGGGAAATTTAGTCAGCTGCCAATTATTGAAAATGTAGATCCAGGCAAGTGAAAAGCAAAGAAACACCATGTCTGATGAAGAGACAGACAGACAGACAGACAGACAGACAGACAGACAGACAGACAGACAGACAGACAGACAGACAGACAGACAGACAGACAGACAGACAGACAGACAGACATGTAGGAGGTTTACATGAGTGTACTGAATGGCATACAATGAAAAATATAGTGGAAGAGCCAGGGCAAGGTTGTTAAATTGAAAAATAACTCAGTGGACCATGAGTGCTGAAGCCTCAAAGTAAATCATAAGAAACTGAAAGTGTATGATACTAACTTCAGTCTCTAAAAACATGCTGTTCAGTCTTTCCAAATGTTTATCATCAGCAGAAGGGTTAAATATGTGTGGGAGAGAGGACTTGGTTCAGGGAATGAGCAACATTTCACTACTGTCAGTGTAAATTTATGCTGTATCAGGGGAACCATGGCAGCACTAGTACTAGACAACTATATTGGTAGCTATGCACAAATGCCATTCACTCACATTTGTAATTTTATTATGTTATTTTCCACTGTAGCCCCACCCCTTCCTCAAATTTGTATTCCAGGATACTCTTTCAATGAAGGAATTGTTTTCCAACATTTTGAAGAGCATAACATAGAAGAGAAAAACTTCTAAATAGTAGTGAATAGAAGGGCTGTGTAGGTTTTCTGTCTGTGTTTGAATGGTGATTTGGGAGGGGGTCGGAAGATTTGGAATCCTCCCTGCCCCTAGAAATATGAGAAGAAACCATGGTTTAAATAAATATGTTAATAGGGTAAGATAGGCTGTTAGTTAGCAGCTGCCAGAGGTTATAGTGTGCTCCTGGGGAATACACTTGCTCAAGATACGAATTTTCTTGCATGAACAGCCTTAGTTTTGGAAATATATAGCTTTAATTGCTGACTGTGACAAAAATGTAACTTCTCAAAACAATAAAATGGTTTGGTAAGGTGTATGGTCCCCAAATAAATATTTAAATGTGAAATAATCCCCCAAAATAATAACTGAATCTGGTCTGGAAGCCAAAAAACATATTTCCTATAGGTCTCACAGAACTAAATATTTTCCCATAGGCGACCATTATAACGTTCCGGTGGAAAAAAATATGATCGCATCACTTTAATTTTGGCATTCAAATATCTCTGTCAAGTATAGCCCTTCAGACAACTTTTTCTGATCTGAAAACAGGGGGTCATGCAACAAATAAGAGAGAAAAACTGACACAAAGGGAAGTACCGGTCACGTGCACATATTTTTCAGGGAATTCCCTACAAAAACACACAAAAAGTAAATTGTATTTTTTAGGTCCAAAAGTCATCAAATCACCCTCTTTTTTATCAGGAATATTCAACAATAATGCAAGATGTCAATAGAATGTTTCAAACTTTTATTGAAACAACGGATTTTCCCAAGGCTGTTTATTTTTAGAGATTGTGTCATTTCCGAGTGCAACATTTTAAGGCGGTTCACTCTAATTTCAATATTTAGTTCCGCAATACCATTAGTATTTAGGAAAAACACTTCACAACATTGTACACTGAGGATTGACAAGCCATAGCAATCTTTTAGATGTTAGGCATCACCGGGAGCGGCATGTCGATTGTTTTCAGTCTATATTTCCCATTGCTGGTATAGCACCTTAACCACGAAATATTTACTTGTTGCGACCCATATTTATTGATACACTGGGTTTTGGGGGGGGGGGGGGGTGGGTTTGGTCTTTTTTTTTGTTTTTCTCTTCTTCATAACTGATGCCCTAAAGATGTATATGCATAAGCGAATGTGTGCGTGGGTAATTGGGCGGTATTATACACATTTTGTACTCCTTATAATCCCATATTATATTTGTTATACTTAACGCTTCCCACAACAGAATCTCCTCTTGTGGTCAAACTAAAATAACTCAGCCGGCGAACATAGGAAGAAAGGTTTGCCATGAGCAATATTAACATTATTCCACCGACATTGCTTTCTGTCTCTCACAATCCTGACAACAGCACACAACTCTTCTTGCAAAATGCTTGCTCAGTCACACTGGTAAGTTCTATTGGTTTATTCCTTTGTAGAGTGGCCCACTTTGTGACATTTGATAATGGCTAACACTATTACACTTGATGAGATACAGAGCAGCAGCTCATTTGACTTTATTTCTCACTTTAATGATGTAATTACCAATAATGATGCCACTGAAGAGAACTCTCCCTTCGCTGTCGAAGAACATAGTTGTGCATATTACACCCCTGAGCTCTTTAGTAATGAGATCTCAAAAAAGCCCAACTCGCTCACGCTCTTTAATCTAAACTGCCGAAGGCTTAATGCTAACTGGGAGCCCTTCCATAACATAATATGTAGCCTTCAGTCTGAATCAAATTTCTTAGACATCATAGGTTTGACAGAAATGTTCAGTGTGAAAGAAAACATTATCTACTCACTTGAAGGCTACCACCCCTTGATTACTTGGCTGCGATCTAGTAACAATGATGGAAGGGGAGGTGTAGGACTTTATATTAAAGATACCATCCCTTTTAAAATCCGAGAAGACCTTTCTGTTTTTATCCCCCATGTGTTTGAATCCTTATTTGTGGAGATCTCGACGAAAGATTAAAATATTGTTGGAATTTTTTATAGACCAAACACAGTCCCCAAAGCAGACCTGGATCTATTCCTGGAAAAAATGATGAATGTAGTAAACATTTCAAGTGCCTCAAACAAGAATGTTTATCTTATGGGTGATTTTAATATTGACTTACTTGGCTTTTGTAGGCATAACAAAACTGACTTATTTATCGAAACTATGTTTAGTTCAGGTTTTATGCCATTTATAACAAGACCGACTAGAATTACAGATCATTCTGCCACCGTAATTGATATTTTCAGCAACAAAATTAATCCCCATATATCTGGAATAATTATTGCAGATGTAAGTGATCATTTTGCAACATGTTGATGAATCATAAAAAAGGTGCACCATCCCATACAAGATCTTTTAAGCTGGAAAATGTAAATTAGTTTAGGTTTCTCTTGTCTGAAAGTGACTACACCGATGTAATGGATGCTTCTTGTCCCAACGAAGCCTATGACATTCTTCTCGAAATTGTCAATGCAGCTTTCGATCAAGCTTTTCCAGAAGAAATCATGAGTTCCCCAAAAGTTTGTGAAGCGTGAACCATGGATGACATCAGGCCTTTTGCAGTCATCTTTGGAAAAAACAAAACTGTAAGTCAAAAAATTAAAATCCCCAATCACACATAACAAATTAAGATACAAAACATACTGTACCATTTTTCACAGACTGAAAAGGGCTCGCAAATCTGATTATTACAAGACTATACTTCATGAAACTAAACATAACATGAAAAAACCTGGGAAATCGTGAAAAAAGCAATTAATAAATCTTGTTCTACCTTTACATTCCCGTCCACATTTGTCAATGGAAATGCGGAAATATCTTCCTAAAGAGATAGCTGACAAATTTAATTCCTACTTCATAACATCGGTTCAATATTAAGTGACTTGGTACAAACCTCCTGTCAACATTTTATTGACTATGTTAATGGAAATGGAATTGAGTCATTTTTTATTTTGCCCACTACCCCACACAAGGTAATTCAGTGCACAAAAAAATTAAAATCCAAAACAAGTAGAGACTTTGACAATATGTCCTCCAAAATATTAAAGGAGATAATATATGAGATCACTGACCCTTTAACAGCTCGTAATTAATCTATCTATCTCAACCGGTATTGTCCCCAGCAAAATGAAAATAGCAAAAGTAATTCCTGTGTTTAAATCTGGTGACCATCAACTATTCAACAGTTATAGGCCCATTAGCATATTATCGACCTCGAAAGTACTAGAAACAGTAATGTACTTCAGGTTAATATTTTTCCTGGAAGATAATAAGATAATTCATCAATATCAGTTTGGATTCAGAAAGGCATACTAAACAGTACATCCAGTATTGCATCCCATAAACAATGTTGCAGAAATGAATGATAAGCCAACAAAGGACCATACTTTAGCTCTGTTCCTTGACTTCTCCAAAGCATTTGATACTATAAATCACCAGATCTTACTCAAAAAGCTAGAATTTTATGGAATTTCGGGCCATGCAAACTCTTGGTTCAAGGATTATCTTACTGACAGATCTCAGTCAGTTTTCCTTCCAAAGGCGAGCTCTGATTTCCAGGTGATAACAACTGGTGTGCCACAGGGATCTATTCTTGGTCCTCTTCTCTTCATAATTTACATTAACGATATTATAAACTTGACATTGCTGAAAATTTTTTCATATGCAGACGATACTACTGCATATACGTCTGGCAATAATTTAGATACAATAATAGAATTAGTTAATAACGAACTCAATAACATATACTATTGGTGCACAGCTAATAAACTCACACTAAATGAGAGCAAAACAAAATTTATTATTTTTCACCCTCAGAATGACTTTTACACAATTGAAAGTAGAAGACTTATGCTTAACAATTCAACTATCTCACTCGTTGCTGACAATCAAGAGGAAAAATCTGTAAAATTCCTAGGAATCCATGTGGATGAAAATTTGAATTTTAAGAAGCATATCTCAGTAATCTGCTCAAAAATTTCCAGGCAACAAAACAAAGTGAAGAGGATTCTACCGAAAGAATGCCTGAAAACATATTACTCTTTGATCCATAGTCACATGCTATATGGTATCCACATCTGAGGTCACTCATCGTCAGCTCGATCGATCATTAAATTACAAAAGAAAGCCATCTGAATTATAGCTAGCAAGAATTACAATACTGATCCACTTTTTATTGAGCTGCGTATCTTAAAATTCAGACCTGTACAAACTTCAGTTCTCTTTGTTCTGCATGATTGGTACAACAGCATGCTCCCTGAAAGCATTGAGAAGACTTTCAGAATATACCAAAACCCCTCAGGAATGGACACCAGACAATCGGCTAAATTACACACACCAAAACCAAGAACTCAATTTTCCGCAGATTTCCCAATCCATACTTTCCCTAGGATGTGGAATACAATAGAACCATCGGTTCAAAACTATTCCAGATCACTATTCAAAAAGTCTTTAACGGTGCAATTCTTGAATTTATACCCTCATCACGTCAGCTGTAATAATCCTTGTTCCGACTGTTATCTCATCCTGACCCAAAAGAGTTATTTTCTAAAAACGATGGACAATATTTTATTTATATCGAATAATTCAAATTTTTCATTCAAAATTTTCTTTTTTCTACTACAAATATGCTGTTGTCGGGATTGTATCGCATTTCACATTTAATTTGTTTTTTTTTGGTTTTTGGGGGGAGGGGGGGGGGGTGGTGGCAGGAAGACCGTCCTCGTGGCTACACCATCGCCCATTAGTAGTGCAATCATGTATTTGAGATCAATGTATGTTGCTGACCTTGTTTGTATTTGTAGCATGTTGTACTATGAAATAAATCATTCATTCATTCACCACCGAAAGTTGTCTGAGGGTTTTTTTTTAACATTTTCTAACTGATGTAAAATGTTAGTGCTGTATGTGATCCCAAAAGATTCAAGTGGAACAAGTTTGCAAATCAACATCACACAGCCATTGTTGTTTGGGTTACACCCTACACCCCTTTGTCTTTGATTTTTTGGAGTGAATCAATATCTGTTTGTCCGTCCGAGCTTATGTCTTCACAACCAACTATGGCTCAAACAACTATGGCATTGAAATTATGGCAGGACATCTTATTTCAAATTTTCTTTGTATCGTGATCTCTGCTGATAAAAATCTAAAACTCTTGCTTTATTGGCATCCTTCTCATAAAGCTATCTTGCCAGGGATACCAGTGTGGTACTCATGTTTTTTTATTTAACTCTTTGCATGCTGCTGGTGGATATTCCTGCCCAGCACATGGTTTCTTTTGTTACTGAAATAAGTATAAGTTGGACACATTTAATTGTATTTTCCCCCTGTAAATTGAATGGATTTTTTCACCAATGATTTCTTGTGTTACATTTATATTAATTTTTAATCAAATCTAGTCATGGCTGCTTTTAAGCAGCCATGACTAGATTTGATGAAAAATATCAAGAAAATACTCAGCAGGTTAAGAGTTAATTAACCCTTTACTCAATGTAACAGTCAAAACTGGCCACTGCTATTCACAAAAATCATCATTCAGTTTTCATTATTTTTTCATTTTAGTCTCACAAACATAGCTTATCACCCCTCTATCTTCTACATGCAGCAATTATAAGGTCTATCTATAACATATATAATATATACCATTAAGCAATTTGCAGTTGAGTTGTCTATCATTGGCTTATAAACACAGAATGCAAAGTTTTGTAGTTGTATCAAAAATATCTTTCCAGCCACACAGCTGTGCAGTATTCTCAGCTGCATCTCACATGTGAAAATTAAAAAGAGGGACCCTTACCACTAATTCTCAATAAGAATGTGAGGACAGGGCCCCAAAAAAGATAAATTTGATTTTTTAATGATTACAATGGAATAATATAATAACCATTAGAAAATTAAAAAATTATACTGCTGCAAAAACAGTAGTGAGAAACTGCATAGTGGGTTTGCCCAGGATGTGTAACACTGTTTATGATCTGGCTGTTTTGGTTTGTTTTCAGTTTTTCTTTGTGTTAAGAACATATAGTGAATAACACTTCAGTCCCCTTAAATTGGAAACCCCACCTACAAGCTGTGTGACACCACTCACCACAAAAAAACTCTATCTGTAAGTATCTCCACTGAGTTCAGCCTAACTTCCTATTGATCATTCTTTGGGGTTCAGTTGTCTAGCCTATTGAAAAAAACCCCATAAATTGGGGTAACAAAATGAATAAAGTTCATCTAATCTATTCTGTGTTCTCATTGTCACATTTTCTCCATGATTGACTCATCTAATGGACAAGTCAATAAGGGAGGAAATGTTACAATGAAAACATGATGCATTCTCCCCTTTGCCGGTTAGACTAAGTGATGGGAGTCCTTTGGGGCCACTATTCCAGTTCCCTCCCAGTAAGAAAGTTTGATCAGTTTATGCACAAACACAGTAATACTGTTTGGCTGGTTTTTGCAGTTTGTTTTTCCAGTTTACCACAAAATCCATGAATGAACCGGGAAAAAAAAACCCCCCAAAACCCTTCCCAGCTCTATTACAGAGTCCCTGCACTCCCTGGTCATGATGCTGGTTTTGTGAAAATGCATATGGATAAATATAAAACTGGCCTTGTATCCCTCACGCTCTATCTCTTTCAGACGTCATTGTGAAAGATTGGATTCCCAATTCTCTACCCCTCCCCCCCCCCCCCCCCTTGTAGAATGGGGATGCATAAGCAATACTTTAGTCAGCCCATAAGTTAGTCTGCCACTGATTTAAAATGTCTATTTGTGTGATTTTCCTCAGGTGAACGCTTTACAACTTCTGCCTAAACAAATCGAGGATGAACAGGAAAGGAAGTCGATCATTTCTCTGATTGTTTTATCTTTGCTAGCTTGACTCAATTCCAAGTTGAAGAACCATCTGATTGTGGAATTTTATACAAAGTTGAATATGCTAGGACATGAAAATCAGAAATGGACCTCTAAGGATTAAAAATTAGTTTTACAGCTGAGGTGGTCTGTTTGGAAGGATCTGTTTTAAATTGCTTTTGTTTGTTGTGTCTTTTTTGGGGTTGTAATTACAATTGAGAGCTGTATGTGAAGCAAAATATTGCCTTTTCTGGTTTCACTCTTCTTGGCACTGGCGGAATAATCACGTGGTAGAAAGAGTGATTGTTTTCTAGTGTCAACAAAAGTGTCTAGAACATCATCTGCATTTGGGTTTGTGTGTTAACCATTTACAATTACACCTTTGCATTAATGTTTAAGATTGTCATGTGAAACACTGTCTTCAAATAATTTTATAGTAGTGGAAAAACGAAACGCAAGTTTTTTTTCTGTGGTAAATATTTCAAATGTGTTAGGGATGAATATTTCAGTGTTTGGATTTTATTGCTATTTCTTCATTACTGATTAAATTTTGATGAGTTTTGTTGTCTTAACACAGATGGCATTTGCATGGATAACATTCAAACTTGGTACCCTATGCCAGTTCCTGATCGAAATCAATAGCGGGTATGCCCACCCCAGGCTTCAAGTTGCGGCTCTAAACTCTCCTTACTATTGATTGACCCCATCAAGATGTTTATGGTCCTTTGTGGGATGTTATTCCACTCTTGATAAAGGGCCTGCATTAGCTGAGCGATGGTGTTTGAGATGTTGATATGCTTTTTGAACCTCCTGTCCAGCTCGACACACAGATGTGTGATCGGGGACAAATCTGGACTGTAGAGTGGCCAATCGAGAACTGGGACATTGTTTTGGGTGAGGAAGTCACGACAAACCTTAGCAATGTGCGGCCTCACATTATCCTGCTGCAACGTAAGGTTAAGTGCATGGATAAGTTGAAGGACGTGAGGCATGAGGACCTGATCCTGATATCTTTCAGATGTAAGATTGCCCTGGATGACCACGAGAGGTGTTTTCACACCATGAGAAATCCCCCCCCCCCCCCCCCCACAAACCATAACAAACCCACCCTTGCCTGGGTGTAAGTTGTTGACCAATGCAGGGTCGTCATGGCCTTAAATTGAACTTCCACAACCGATTCCTAACTATTCCTGTACACACTCAGTGACCATGAGTGCCTACAACCTGACTCGCCATCTCCATCGCTGTCTGAAATTGGTTACGGAGATGTGAAAGACGTATGCTTCTATCTTGACATGGTGATGTAATGTGCAGACGTCTATTCCTGGGATGATCAGCTAATCTTCCTGTGGCTCTGACACCCAACTAAATGAACTATCATTGACTCATGGACCCCAAATTTATGGCCAGTGAGATGTTGTGATTGGTCCTGGATAATTAGATCAATATCCCTGACACTATCAACTTCAGACGTTCGCAGCAGTTTGCTTTTCGATCAAGTTGAAATGAAATGTTGTGCAATCGATGTGTACTGTTCAAAACCTTTGATTTGGTATAGTTTTCAAACCCATACCACATGGGAGTGCCTCAGCTTCACACTTTGTTGAAAAATCTGTTGAAAGCATGCAGCTTTGCACATGGTCATTGTTGACTGAATTTTAACAAAAGACTCTTTAGACAGTACAATGAGGTGGCTGTCTGTCAAATTTTACTGCATTTGGTCTACGGCTAAAAAAAAATTATATTACCAAAATTGAAATTGCATTTCTTTTTTCTGTCAGTGTATATTGGCTTTTTTTCATCATTTGTAGTTTATTCATTTTAGCTGGGTTAGTGCTGGAATTTCATGTCTTGGTTTAGTTGAGAGTGCTGGAGGTACATTTTGGTTTTTAACTCTTTGTTTTCCAAATGGGGACAGCAGGAAGTGGAGCACTGCCTGTAGCAGACAAATTCTCTTTCATTGGTAAAATATAACCAAGTGTAACATTTTATCCCCACCCCACCCCCTCCCCTCCCCCTCCCCCCACTTGTAGTGTATTTTCCCTTAGTTTATCTTCTTCCTCTCCCATATATCCCTCTCACCCAAATTGTGCTATGTGACTAAACGTCAGATGGCATGTTGCTTTACCCAAGTCTATCCGTCCATCTTCATTTTGGGTACAAGGTTTGTCTGACTAACTCTTAACAGTTTTTAAGTACAACCTTTTTATGTCAATGAATATCTATACATATACCAAACATGTGCATATGGTCAGGAATTTGATTTTGTTGAATTTTTAAAAAACTTACGGGTTCTCGAACTTGGTTAACTTTTGTGAAATTGCTACTACATGGTACATGTTTTGTCCTGCCAATTCCTCCCACAGCTTTCAAGATAGAACCTTTTTATTTTATAAGGTATTTATACATATACCAAAGGTGTACATATGGTCAGGAGTCTGATTTTGTTCAATTCTTCACCGAATTATAGGTTGTTGAAATTTTTGTGAAATTTTGAGTATAGGGTACCTGATTTTTTCAGCTAAACCATCCCACAATACTTATATAAATGGTAGAACTTGCAGAGGCAGCAAATGTATCTTACTGACACAGCACATGTACAAGTAACAAATCGCTGTTGCTCTTCAACCTCCTGTGTCCATGTGCTGTGTAGGGGCCTGTTTCAGTCTAGTTAGCTCACCTGATACTTTCTGTCCATCGTCTGTCCATCCGGCATGAACTTTACATTATCAACTTCACCTCATAAATCACTGGGCCAAATTGGACCAAACCTGATATGCATGTTCCTTATCATATGTCAGTTCAAGTTGCCATGTCCCCTAGGGAGGGGGTGGAGGAAAATGCTCTAAAATATTTTTTTTAAATCTTCTAATGAACTAGTTGGTACCATATCTTGATATTTGGTATGGGGCTTCATTTTGAGGTGTAGAATCAAGTTTGATTAAACAAAGTTCGTGGAGCAATATTTTCCTTTGTAATGGGAGGGGCAAGATTTTTGGCCCCCGCCCAAAATTTCTGTTTTCTGAACCAGTGGTCCAATTTGACCAAAATTTGGCATGTGGTATTATTGAGTCATAAGTACTTCAAAAAAAATCATGGTCCTCGTGGGAACCCCAGGAGCTAAAAATATAAATGTTTTCAAAAGCCCCATATTTCCCAAACCATATGGAACAGATAACTATTAGTTTTTAAGCCCCTTTGTTCATATTTGACCTCAATATAGGAGCACAAATTTTTAAGTTTGGGCAGTATGAGAAATCATCTTTAAACAAGCCTTTACATTGCTTTACTCAAGGGGAGAAATACACCACCACTCATGCTATTCTGTAGATTATGAGGTCCCAAACATAAAACAAAGAACATGAATTTTTGATGCCAAAGAAATAATTATAAAAATAAAAAACTGCTCACCTGCATGCAATTTTACAAAAAATGGTCTGAGAAACAGAAGGTCTGATTTGTGGGGCCTAAGAGGAGTTTACTCCATACCCTATATGCAGTCAGTGGGGCAAATTTGTAATTGAAAGTATGGTAAATGGTGTTGTGTTTGGAAGCTGTATTCACTGAACAGGGTTATTCAATAAAGAGATATCCAGTTAAGAGGGATCCACTATAAATCAGAGCGATGTCTGGAAAACAGTTAATCAATAGCAATATTATGGTGGAATAGGCAGGAATGCACTCCAGTGCACCTAAAAGAAATGATGGGCTGCCTTCATTAATCATAATTAATAAATGACTGATGGTGAGAATAGGCTGAAATGCACACCGGTGTGCCTAAGAGAAATCATGGGCTACCTTCACCATTAACAAGAGTCTCTATTTGTGGGTCAGAATGAATGTCATGAGGAGATATGTATGTAGAAACAACACAACCTAAAGTACAACAGGCACTTGAATTCTTTGCTAGCTGAATCTTGTTGGACGCAATAGTTCCGACAATGACAAGGTGTTTGTAGAGAAAATCATATTGTACCAAGTATACACTACTAGGGATGTGATACCAAATCAAAAGTAAACATTAAATTGAAAGAATTGTAAACTGTAGAATGATGTAGGTAGAATGGCTCTATCTCAAAACGTCGAAAAAATGCAAATCTGTGTTCACACAAGAGAACAGTAGGCTTAAGGCTACAGTTTATATCTAATTAGGATCGTATATTTTGTGGGAAGGGTTTCCGAATGTCTAACATCTAATTAATAGCAAACCTGTTTATTCATAGGACATAGAAATGGATATATACATACACGAATTATAAACTAGAGTATACTTAGGTGAACCTGTTTTTTCACAGTATAATTTTAACAAGTGAATATATTTTAATTATGCAAATTGTCTAAACATAAAAATTAAGTGAAATGTAAATAATAGAATTCAGGAATAATTAAATTAAATATTTAATTTTTTTGGAAAAAATATGTGGAACAAGTATAATAGTAATTATAAGTTCGCTATTTTACATTTTATATTTTATTTGAAACAAAATTTACCCAATTTATCAATATAATAAATAAATTTCTGACTTTCCTATCTTTATACTTGTGATTAAATTTGGCAAATGTAACCATCGTAAGCCATGTTTACACCATCCTTTTGGTTGGTTAAAAATTTCAACCTTAACCTTAATTCCAGTTTTCTCCCGAATAGTGCTCAGTGACAACCATTGAGCAAGATGTTATCCCAGCTTAAAATACTAATATAATCCTTCTGTCAAGACATCTTTACTGGTTGAGTGCTAGAAGCCACTATCAGGACTTTCAAAAAATGAGGATACCAGAGCAAAATCCAACACTTTCCTTATATTTCATATTCAGCCAAACACAACTAATATTATTTTGTTTATATAAATTTGTTTATTACAAATTATTGGAGAGTGCCTGTGGACACTCTCCAATAATTTGTAATGAAACAAGTTTTGAATAACAAATTCAGACCAACAATAGTAATCTAGCCCTCAACCAGTTAACCCTTTACCCAACATAAAGGCCCAAACCAGCCAGCGCAATTAACAAAAATCGCCAATTAATTTTCATTATTTTTTCAGATTTTGTCTCAAAAACATAGGTTATGACCCCTCTTTGGAACAAGCTCATCATAACCTGTTTTTGAGACAAAAAAAAACACACCAAAAAATGAGTTATTCAAGAAAGAATTTTGTTTGCAAGAGTTGTCTGCCTTTCATGTTAGGTAAAGGGTTAATCACTAATGTGAAGAATATCTTATTATTTGTACTTTTCGACATTTGACGTCGTATTCTGAAAAACGTTGAAGAAACTGAATTCCCAGTGATGCTTGAACGTCAGGATAATTAATGTCTCAAAGGCTTAAAAAAAAACATCAGTGAACATGATTTCCCTGCATCTTAGGAACTCCCAGAAGTTTGCCATGTACAGTACAGCTGCCGTGGACTGGCCGTAATCCATTTGTGGGCAGCGATGTCCACACATGCATTTACCAGGTAATAAAAATCATCATCAGCAAGATTTTAATTAAATTTCTGATTCCAATACTCAATGTTTGGAATGTAATATTATTTCATCCATGGATATATTGCCCAGCTGTGGAAAATTACCAGTCTACAGCGACCATACTGTACATAAATTGAAGAGAACACTGGTACTATCCATTTGCAAGAGAGAAACTCACAAACATTGATGCAGCTGATCATTTTCTTCGAACTAAATTACAAAATAATTCAGTTTGGGGCTTATTCATTTCCGAAAGTTCAACTGCACACTCTCTCTTTACTGGTGCACTGTAAATTAGGATTAAAAAAAATATTCCGAGGTTTTTTTTTCCAATAAAAAGTGGTAATCAAATTTATTTGAGTTTGGTAGCATACATGAACTGCAACTTCCGAGGGGCATTTGCCTTTGAAGATTATGCATTCATTTCCTGAGGCACCTCACCAGATTGGAACTACAATTCTCTGCAAATAGTTTGTCTCTCAGGTTGATCAAAGATGTCATACAAAACTCAAATTATTTCACAAGGTGAATCAAAACTACTGGTGTTCGATTCAGAGCTATTAGGCCTAAAAAAATAAAAAATCTGTTTCTCAGGCCCTCCCGCATGGTCCTTTTGGCTGCCGCATGCTCTCTTTTTATAACCAATTTAAACTTAAAAAAAATAAAAATTAAATGGTTTATGTCTGATATTTTACCCAAGTTAAAAAAATTGATGAATTTGTCCCTTGAGTGCAAGAAGGCTTTGCAATGCTTTAGCATTGCAAAGCCTTCTTGCACTCAAGGGATGAAATACACCACCACCAATGCTATTCTGTAGATTATGAGGCCTAAAACTTGAACCAAGAACATGAACTTTTGATGGCAAAGAAGTAATTACTGAAATAAAAAATAAAATAAAAAAACGCTTGCCCGCATGTAATTTTACAAATAATTGCCTGAGAAACAGAAGGTCTGCTTTGTGTGGCCTTAGATGCCTTTTGTAAATGTGTACCATTACAATTCTCGGAAAGTGATATCAGGTTAGTCTGAAGTCTTGGACTGCTACAATTTATCATTTATGCACATTAATGTGCATATGTTGTATTATTTGACGTTTTTTCCCATGCACAGACTTTTACCCTTTATCTGACAAATTGGACACATCCACCCACAAATTCAGTAGGTGAAAAAATATCTTTCAAAACATTTCAACAAGACCATATCATGTGACCCCTCATTGGAACGAGCTTGTCAAGCTCATTCCAAAGAGGGTCACATGATATGGTTTTGTTGATTTTTTTGGAAAATTTTTGAAAAAATATTTGAAATAATAAATTTCAGTATCATCTGTATTGGTTAAAGGGTTAACTACTTGTTAGGTAGAGCTATGGTTCACTATTTTCTCGCAAAAAAATAATAGTGCAGGCACAAATGGCTCGCAAGAGCAGCATTCCTGCGAGGTCTTAAAAAGCTTGAAAAGTCTTGAATTTGAAAAAGAAATTAATCCTTTACCCAACGAATGGCCACATCTGCCCGCGTAATTTGCAAATTCAGCAGCTAAAAGAATATTTTTTCAAAACATTTCAACAAAATCATATCATGTGACCCCTCTTTGGAATGAGCTCATCGAGCTTGTTCAAATGAGAGGTCATATATGGTTTTGTTGAAATTTTTTGGAAATATTTAAAAAATGATATTTAAAATAATAAATTTTGATATCATCTGCATTAGGTAAAGGGTTAAGACCCTTGAAAAGTCTTGAATTCGAAGTTCCAGTCTTGAAAAGAATGAAATTGACAGAAGTCGGAAAATACGCAGAGGTGCAGTATATTGGGAGCATTGACTATCCAGAATCAGTGTTTTACAGAAGTAACGAACAGTCTGGAAAAGTCTTGAATTCTCTTTTTTCTTACCTTGAAAAGTCTTGAATTCACATTGAAAAGAGTCTTGAAAAGTCTTGAATTTGCCCCTCCCCAAATTGCAGGAACCCTGAAGAGTGACAGCTCGCCTCAAAATCAAAAGACTGTAATAACATGTAAAATATGACCCAATCACCAATGCTTTGGGTGGAAGTCCTCTAAAATGGGCAACATGGGTATAAACGAATGACTAAACTTGATTTTATCTCCATGTTGCAGTCAATATTAGCGATTGTGCAGAAATATGTGACCTTAAACACCAATTAATAAATATATATTATGTTGTTGCAACAGGTAGTTCATTTGCATCTGTCACAACTGAGATAAACTGCCACCGAATCTAAAAGACCGTTTGCAGGTATTTTCCAGGATTGAGTGTGTCATCTATCTTTGGGGGGTTGCATAAACAGATGGTGAGAAGGCAAAACTGTCTGCTTCTTTTTTCCACTTGGCTTCATTGCATGTTGTGAACTCAGTTCTGTATTGTCCTGTTTTGCCCAAGGCAGACCAATGTAATGGCCTGAGTTAACCACAGTATGATTACTGATACTTCATGAAAGAAGTTCTGCTACCATTTTGTTTTTATTCATCTGCAATTTATATTAATTTTTTTAGTGTGTTCCATTGGAAGGAAATAGGTTCAAGAGAGGATTTTATAAATGTGAATGCAGACAAGGGTATGAATATACCTTCATTGACCAGGCATGGTATTTTGACGGACAAACAATGGAGCTGGAATATGAGAAATGGAAAAAGAAAGAGTCAAATAGGTAGAGTCAATAACTATATTGTAATATACTATTTATTAATAGAAATGTCGGTCTGTGCAAATGGGGCGACTGATTGTTTTGTTTGACTATATATATGTAGTTTTCCTTAATCCTTTAAAGCTTGGAGAATTGTATGCATTCTTACTACCCTTCGACAGTCTCTACCCTCTAGCCTTTCAGTTGTTTCTAGGTAAGTCTTGTCTGCCTACTTATAAAGAAGAACCCCCGTGGGAACCCCGGGAAGTGAAGCAGTGCTTGTTTCGCTTGGGGTGCGAGTCCTCTAAAATAGGCAACATGGGGTATAAACGATTGACTGACCTTGACTTTATCTCCATGTTGTGGTCATGATTAGCCATTGTGCAGAAGTATGTGACTTTAAACAACAATAAATATAAATATTATAAATAAGAAACAACTGCTAGGCTACCTAAAATACATATTGCACGTTGGGGCACATGTTCCGTCACAGTAAAGAGTGTCAGTGTTGAAAGTAGGACTTTTAGGGTTACAAGAAGTAAGACAACAGATTTTTTGTTTGTCTACATGACATGGCTTTAAACAAATAAGCATGCACACTCAAAATTGCCATTGGTGAACTTTGATCTACTTCATAATAAAGACTTTATGTCTTTGACTTTGAGGATAAACTTGCTGTGATGTAAAACATTATTGGAAAGAGCTAAGGGCCCTTTCCGTCTGTGTACTACATCACCGCACACAAGTGGTTTTATAATAGAATTTCATGTTTTTTGTGGATACCAATGATTTCCTCACTCATGGGCATGTGAAATGTGTATTTCGTTGGGGAATTTTTCTGTCCTTGGGAATACATTGAAACCCTGTTAATTGAATAACCTTTTTGACAATGAAAATAATTCAATTAACAGGAGTTTTTAATTAACAGGGATTTCATCTCGTTCTTGTATCTTAGAGACAAACTGACCATTTATTCGGGGCGCGGTGGCTCAGTTGGTAGAGGTGCAGGCTGCAAGCCGAGAGGTCCTCGGTTCGAATCCCACCTGCGGCAACCGCGTTGTGTCCTTGGGCAAGACACTTCACCCCAAATGCCTTCATGGGGGCACGATGACGCTGTGTACTGAGGCATACTGCACGTCGATGGTGCGCATGTCTTCAACCAATCTAACCCTGCCTGTGCTGCGGTGCAGAGTTCAGAGTTACGATGTTGGAGAGCTGACAGCTGCTCGTCGTTGCTCGGTGGTTCTCTCCGGGTACTCCGGCTTCCTCCACCCGTAAAACTGTCACGGTCACGATTAGCCATTGTGCATAAGTATGTGACCTTAAACACCAATAAATAAATAAATAAATAGACAGACCATTTATTCTATTATATCTTGTTAGATATTATTAGCTGATAGAGCTCTGTCAAAGAAGATATAATGAATTAAATGTCTATTGGATGTACTCAGAGGCCAAATAGGTCTATAAACAAGGTTACTTTGGTGATTGTCAGGGTAATTTCTCGACATATTCCAAAAATTTGTACCCAATTAACAGGAGTTTAATTTGTAACCTACATGCAATTAACAGGTCAAATTTGTACTGAATGAATGTTGAATGGTTGTGTTTGGAAATTATATTAAGAGAAAACCAGTTAAGTGGTCCCCACTGTACTTAATTCCTCAAATGCCGACAAATGAGATGAGTTATCTAGTAATGAAAACACTTGTCTGCACTTGCTTCTATAATCTGATAGTGATAAAAGTAGCACTGTGATGTTGGAGAATTTTTGCTTTGGCTAATCAATTCTAATTTCTCACAAACTAAGAAACCAGTATTTGATAATATCCAAATGGTATTAAGGCAAAAGCCTTGTGATCATAAAATATGTCTTAAAAATATTCTAAAATGTATATGAAAAGGTGAAGTGACTAGCTTGACTGAGAATATGAGTGCATGGAACAGATACAATAGAATGTGCCTGCTCTCCTTGCCTGTTCAATAGAAAAATGGTTCTGTGATTGGAGTAATAATATGTTTAGCAGTTTCTAAAACATTATGCTTGATAACTGCACAACAAATGCAGAAATTGAAAATGCTGGTTCATTTTGCAGAATGCATCACTTCCATATTTTTATACTATAACCCAATGGCCCAGACTAGCTGGTGCAAACTCAAAGTTATCAAGGGCCAAACACAAATTTTGAACCCCCCAATCTCCAAAATTTGCTTGCAAAACTGAAAATTAAAAGTCTTATCTGGTCCTCCATACATTTACTCTCTGCGCATGCACAGCCATCAGGAAGTGACCGGAATTGGCGCCAACATCATTCTTTGTTTGGCCCTAAAGTCAGCAACAGTGAACTGACATCTGTGCTTTAAAATCTTTTTTTTGAGGATGCCAGACACAAATCAATGCAAGAATTGGTGGATCCAAGGCTTTTATTGGATGATGGAAGTGTTCAACGGTTCAGGGCTGTAACTTTATAATAATTACAAGATTATTTTATGTTTCCCAATTCCGAGACATACGCCTGACATCTTCATTTTTAGCTCAACTTTGGCGAAGCCAAATTTGAGCTTTTGTCATGGCCCGTCGTCCGTCTGTCTGTCTGTCTGTCTGTCCGTATGTCAACAATTGGATATGGCTCGGGCTAGAGGCTGTATTTATGAACCGATCTTACGAAACTTCTTGGGTACCTTTGTTATGACTGTGGGACGAGAACGAGTGTTTTTGGGGTGCGGTCCAAAATTCAAGATGGCTGCCAGCCGCCATTTTGTACCGACGATGCAGAAATCTGTTTTTTGTACAGAACTTCCATATGAAAGCTCTGATTTGAATAATTTTTTGTATGATTGTTTAGTACCATGAGATACATTACATATCATACAGGTTTTTTTCTCGTGCTTAAATTATGCAAATTAGACTAACTTTGATGTATTTAGTGTTACTTTCAGCACTGTAAGTGCATATGCCGATACGGCTCGGGCTAGAGGGCGTATTTATGAACCGATCTTTATGAAACTTCTTGGGTACCTTTGGTATCACCGTGGGTCGAGAACGAGTGTTTTTGAGTCTGGTCCGAAATTCAAGATGGCCGGTGGCAGGCATTTTGTACAAATTTAGGTGCAATCAGATTTTTGCACAGAACTTCCATATTAAAACGCTGATTTGAATAATTTTTTGTGTGAATGTTTAGTACCATGGGATACATCACATATAATATGGGGTTTTTTTCTCGTGCAAAAATTATGCAAATTAGATGAACTTTGATTTTTTCAGTCCTACTTACACACAGTAAGTACACATATCAATACGGCTCGGGCTAGAGTCTGTATTTATGAACCGATCTTCACGAAACGTCTTGGGTACCTTTGTTATCACCTTGGTATGAGAACGAGTGTTTCTGGGTGTGGTCCAAAATTCAAGATGGCTGCCAGTGGCCATTTTGTACCGAAATTAGGTCTAATCAGTTTTTTGTACACAACTTCTATATGGCTCAGGCTAGAGGCTGTATTTATGAACCGATCTTTACGAAACTTCTTGGGTACCTTTGTTATGACCGTGGGATGAGAAAGAGTGTTTTGGGGTGTGGTCCGAAATTCAAGATAGCCACCAGCAGCCATTTTGTACCAAAATTAGTGCAATCAGTCTTTTGTACAGAACTTCTGTATGAAAGTTCTGATTTGAATAAATTTTTGTAGGAATGTTTAGTAACATGGAATACATCACATATAGTACAGGTTTTTTTCTCGTGCAGAAATTATGCAAATTAGATGAACTTTGATTTATTCAGTTGGATTTATACACTGTAAGTGCACATGTCAATACGGCTCAGGCTGTATTTATGAACCGATCTTCACGAAACTTCTTGAGTACCTTTGTTATCACCTTGGGACGAGAACGAGTGTTTCTGGGTATGGTCCAAAATTCAAGATGGCTGCCAGTGGCCATTTTGTACCGAAATTAGGTCCAATCAGTTTTTTGTCACAACTTCTTTACAGCTCGTATTTATGAACTGATCTTCACAAAACTTCTTAGGTACCTTTGTTTTCACCTTGGGGCAGGAACAAGTGAGTTTTGGGGTGCCTTTGTTATCACTGTGGTATGAGAACAAATATTTTGGAGTTCAGTCAGGCCCACTCGGGGACTCCAAGATTTCTTTTCTACTTTAGCATCTGACTGTCACCCACCTTTACAATACTTTACCGATACATTTGTTAAGGCTACGGACAGTATTTATGTACAGACGGTTACAATACTTTATATGTACCTTTGTTATCAGGTCATTACCTAGATGTTTGTCATTGCTGTGTCACATACTATACATGTACATGTCTTGACAAGTTGAGCTTCAGTGTTATTGACACTTTCATTGTTAATGATTATTCCACTGTTTGTTAAGTATTCCTTCCCTATCCTTCCATGAACCGTTCCTGTTAAACTCTTAAGCTTTTTGGCTATTTTTTATTGAAATTTTTTATTAAATTTCTTGGGAGTTTACCTTGTATTAAAGAGTATTATTCTGTTTTTCCCCATGGTTACATCCTCACCCCAGGGGTGTTAGGTCATTTAGTCTTGCATCTTCTATCTGATGTATCATTTTCTCTTCGTATGAAGATCTAGCTTTGCATCTGGAAGCATTTAAATTGGTTCTGACTTTGGGCCTTTTTGTGTGCCTGATGTCTTGTTTATTTTGACGTTGTTTACATTGACAACATCCTCATATATAGGTAGTTTTTAGCTTAACTTGACATAGTCAAGATAAGCTATTGCCATCACGCGTGTGGAAGTCTGTTAGTCTGTGAGTCTGTGAGTCTGTTAGTCTGTGAGTCTGAGTCTGTGACGTCTGTTCACATTTTCCTTTAGCACGGGCTACACCCCGCAGTTCTTGTCTGATCATCATGAAATTTCATATGCAGGTTTGGGGTCATGTCTAGATGAGAACGTCCCCTTTTGGTCGGGATCGGGTAGCCGGTATGGCTGCCCGAGCCCAAAACCCGAAAACCATTAGCACAGTCTACAGGTCGTATTTATGAAGGGATTTCATTGTAACTTGGTAGGATGCCTCTGTATAGTGCCTAGATTAGAACGTCCCCTTTTGGGCATGATCTATCAACCGTGATGGCTGCCCAAGCCCGAAACCCAAAAACATTTAGCACAGTCTGCAGGTCATGTTTAATGTGGAGGGATTTCATTGTAACTTGGTAGGATGACTCCTTATGATGTCTAGATGCAAATTTCCCCATTTGGGCATGATCTGCCAACTGTGACGACTGCCCGAGCCCAAAACCCGAAAACCTTTAGCACAGTCTACAGGTCATATTTATTGAGGAATTTCATTGTAACTTGGTGGGTTGACTTCATACAATGTCTAGATGAGAAAGTCCCCCTTTGGACGTGATTGGGCAACTGTGATGGCTACAGGAGCCCGAATCCCAAAAACCTTTAGCACAGTGTAGAGGTCATATTTATGAAACGATTTCATTGTAACTTGGCAGGATGACTCCAAATAATGTCTAGATGAGAACGTCCCATTTTGATCGGGATCATGCAGCCTTGATGGGTGCCCGAGCCCAAAAACCTTTACCATAGGCAAAAGGTCATATTTATGGAAGGATTTCATTGTAACCTGTTAGGTTGACTCCATATAATGCCTAGATGATGACATCCCCTTTCGGTCGTGATTGGTCAGTTGTGATGGCTACAAGTGCCCGAAGCCCGAAAACCTTGAGCACAGTCTACAGGTCATATTTATGAAGGGATTTCATTGTAACTTCTTAGGATCACTCCAGATGATGCTCAGATGAGATTGTCCCCTATGGTTGCGATCATTCACCCATGATGGTTGTCCGAGCCCGAAGCCCGAAAACCTTTAGCACAGTCTACAGGTCATATTTATGAAGGGATTTCATTGTAACTTGGTAGGTTAACTTCATATAATGTCTAGATGAGAACATCCCCTTTTGGACATGATTGGGCAACTGTGACGGCTAAAGGTGCCCGAAGCCCGAAAACCTTTAGCACAGTCTACAGGTCATATTTATGAGGGAATTTCATTGTAACTTGGTAGGATGACTCCAAATAATGTCTAGATGAGAACGTCCCCTTTTGATCGCGATCATTCAGCCTTGATGGGTGCCCGAGCCCAAAAACCTTTAGCATAGGTAAAAGGTCATATTTATGGAAGGATTTCATTGTAACCTATTAGGTTGACTCCATATAATGCCTAGATGATGACATCCCCTTTTGGTCGTAATTGGTCAACTGTGTTGGCTACAAGTGCCCGAAGCCCAAAAACCTTATGCACAGTCTACAGGCCATATTTATGAAGGGATTTCATTGTAACTTCATAGGATCATTCCAGATGATGCCCAGATGAGATTGTCCCCTTTGGTTGCGATTATTCAACCATGATGGCTGCCCGAAGCCCGAAAACCTTAAGCACAGTCTACAAGTCATATTTGTGAAGGGATTTCATTGTAACTTGGTAGGTTGACTTCATATAATGCCTAGATGAGAACGTCCCCTTTTGGACATGTTTGGGCAATTTTGACGGCTAAAGGTGCCCGAAGCCCAAAAACCTTTAGCACTGTCTACAGGTCATATTTATGAAGGGATTTCATTGTAACTTGGTAGGTTGACTCCAAATAAGGTCAAGATGAGAACATCCCATTTTGGCCGTGATCATTCAGCCTTGATGGGTGCCCGAGCCCAAAAACCTTTAGCATAGGCAAAAGGTTATATTTATAGAAGGATTTCATTGTAACATTGTTAGGTTGACTCCATATAATGCCTAGATGATGACATCCCCTTTTGGTCGTGATTGGTCAACTGTGATGGCTACAGGTGCCCGAAGCCCAAAAACCTTGAACACAGTCTACAGGTCATATTTATGAAGGGATTTCATTGTAACTTTGCAGGATCACTCCAGATGATGCCCAGATGAGATTGTCCCCTTTGGTTGCGATCATTCAACCATGATGGCTGCCCGAGCCCGAAGCCTGAAAACCTTTAGCACAGTCTAAGGTCATATTTATGAAGGGATTTCATTGTAACTTGGTAGGTTGACTTCATATAATGTCTAGATGAGAACGTCCCCTTTTGGACACAAGTGGGCAACTGTGACGGCTTCAGGGGCCCAAAGCCCAAAAACCTTTAGAACAGTCTACAGGTCATAATTATGAAGGGATTTTATTGTAGCTTGGTAGGATGACTCCAAATAGTGTCCAGATGAGAACGTCCCCTTTTGGTCACAATCATTCAGCCTTGATGGCTGCTTGAGCCCAAAAACCTTTAGCATGTCTGTAGGTCGTATTTATGGAAGGATTTCATTGTAACTTGTTAGGTTGACTCCATATAATGCCTAGATGATGACATCCCCTTTTGGTCGTGGTTGGTCAACTGTGATGTCTACAGGTGCCTGAAGCCTGAAAACCTTTAGCACAGTCTACAGGTCGTATTTATGGAGGGATTTCATTGTAACTTGGTAGGTTGACTTCATATAATGTCTAGATGAGAACGTCCCCTTTGGACGCAATTGGGAAACTGACGGCTACAGGGGCCCGAAGCCCGAAAACCTTTAGCACAGTCTACAGGCCATATTTATGAAGGGATTTTAATGTAACTTGATAGGATGACTCATTTTGGAATAATTTCATTGTAATTTTGTTGATATATGTTAACTGTGAGGGCCACATATATTAACTGTGAGGTCATATTAACCCACCCCTCAGATCTTTAGTACAGTGTACACCTCATATTATTTTTATCATAAACATAGCATACAGGGAACAGAAATGAACATATTCCCAATTATCACAATTCTTGTCTTATTTCATAATCCTTTCATAAACATTGAACATTATCCTTTTCATCAAACACAACACACAAGTTAAGCTACAGTGTCATTGACACTTTCATTTTATATTCTATTATCGTAGAATTACTGTAGCATACATGGATTATTATTCCGGTAGTGTAGCTCAAAAAAATTTGGATTTTGTCCACACTTTGGCTCTATCAGGATGCCTTTGGGCTCTTAATGTTCCCTTTGGGAACTCAGGCATTTTTTCAAAAAAACACTTTTTCCAAAAATATTTTGAATTTAATTTTGATTGCTATTATTCATGTATCTTAATTATATATTTTGTTGTGGAGTTTGGAGGACTGATATCGACTTCAGTCAATGCACTCCTGATGACTAATGTTGGAGACATGTGTTGCGGTACGTTTTTGGCAGTGAGGTTCTGAGGCCAGGCCTCTCACCGTTTTATAATTCATTTTGTCAGTTTCTATTTCAGAGGAACGTGAACATGGTGATGATATTCTGACACCCATCCAAGTGTGCTACTGTCATCGCATATAGAGCTAGCTGCAGTGCTCATGATTGCAAGAGTTGGGGCCTTTTGTTAAGAGTTTTAATCTCTTGCAAGCAGCTAGCTTGCCGGTGAAGCGGTACTCCGTCCGTGGTTGCCGGGTAAGTCCATTGCGGTTGAAGAAAGTGTAGATGTGGGTAGAGCGAGCACTTAAATATAAATGTCTCGCCCAGCGACGACGGAAATAGGGAGGAAGTCAGCAAGTTTCTTGTACTCGGCGAGGTCTAATAGACCGCAAATGGGAGAGACCCCTCTCTAACCTAGCAACAGATGTTATGAGAAACTTGCACAAGCCGTAGCATATGTTTAGTCTGCACCTATCTATGCTCTGTTTAGTCTGCAGCTGGGGTCGGCTTCAGTCACTGCTTCCTCCATTATGTTTCACAAGCCGAAATGAAGTTTTCTGTTTGGAAACTTGCACGAGGTGGAGCATACGTCTGCCCACCGCTCGGGACGCTCTGTCTAGTCTGCAGCCGGGGTTGGCTTCAGTCACTCACGGCTTCCTCCGCTATGTTGAGCACACCCGACCGCATCCTAGCTACCCGCCTTCGGATATCCAGCCTGCTGCATGAAGAAGGAAACACTCTTCACCCGTGAAGTCAGACCATCCGGTAGCTAGGCAGACAAGGCCTTGATCATTGGGACGTTTGGAGAAGAGATCCATCTCCGACACACTGTCCCAGGAGCAGCAAGTGGCTAAGAAACGGAAGACCGCTGCTCCTCAGGCCTCGATGATGGACTTGCTGTCGCAGATTGCACAGCTGATCACAGCATCCCAGCAAGTGCAGATGCAGCCTCCCTCAGACTTGGAACCTGAGCTGTTGGTCGGTGCTGGATCGGTCCAGTTGTCTGTTCACACAGATGCAATGGATTGAGATTCGTAACTGATTCTCTTGGATGGTGAAAGGGATAAGGAAGAGGATTACCCTTCCCTTTCAGAACTGCTCAGGGTTGTGATGAATTTCATACATCAGTACTACTCTGAATTTGTTCCGACGAATCAGAATGCTGCGATAAGAGAGAAACTGCTTGCATCATTGGACGCAGACTTTATACAGACAAAGGAAGAAGTTCTTTCTTTTCCAGTTCAGTCTAGGCAGGTGTCACAGGCCTTCGGCCATGTAGACGATGCCGTATTCACCTCTTGGGAGCGAGCAAAGGGCGGTTTCTTAACTACATCTTCCATAAAACATATTGTTTCATGGACTATGTTCATTTAAAAACAGTTAAAGAAGATGTTCAGAGAGCTCCTCTGTGTTTGAATGAGTAGCCTGGGGATCTAGATGTATCCTTGCATGCATCATTCACTATTCGCTCAGACATAATTACAACGGCAATTTCATTTAGTAGAGCGAATTTGGAAGCAATGTCTTACGCAGAACACCTTACCAGAGCTAGGGTGCAACGTCTCAACGGGAAGGAATTTGAGGATGTTTGTAGCTCTTTTAGAGTTCTTTTAAGGGCAATTGGTATACCACGTATAACTCTGCCCTTACAGTGGCTAATCTGGAGTTAATCAGACGTGATGCTGCCCTTGCGTCGTCATCACTTATAGATGACAAGATGAAAAGGTCTCTCCGAGTCACTCCTGTCTCCGGACATACTATTTTGGATGACAAGCTTTTGTTAGTCTATGATCAGGCTACTAAGAAAGTGTCAAGTGATCTGCTATTGAAGTTGGCGTCCTATCAACCCAGACAAGAGTAAAGGATGTTCCAGATCTAAACGTCAAAAGGGAACTCCTCACGAGGATACAAGAAACCCTCTTACAGTTACTCCGGAGGTCGTCAATATAGCGACTCGGGGAAAGGGGCATAGGTCTGATCGGGACTATCTGTCAGATGCCCCTAGGCCGACGGGATGAGGTTTTTCACGGGGATGACGTAGTTTGCCCTCCCCCAAGCCTCGCAGGTCATACAGGTGATGTTCAAGACCTCTATTGCTTGCCAGTTGGCAGAAGGGTGTCATCTTCGCAAGAAACTGGATAGCAGTCACGGAAGATCAGTGGGTGAGAAGTGTAGTCTCGGACGGCCTATGGCTATCATTCCGAGCGGCACCCGCACTAACAAGATGTCTGCGTTGGACAGATCTTATGTTGGATCCTTTCAAAAGAGAGTCTCTACTAGTGGAAGTGCAGGCTCTATTATTAAAGGAAGCAATAGAGGTCATTGAGAATCAGGATTCTCAGGATTTTTACAGTCACCTGTTCCACGTACTGAAGCCAGACGGCTCGTTCCGACCAGTAATAGACTTGAGCTGGATAAACAAGCTTATCGTGGCTCCAAAATTCTATATATCATTCGGTCGGTAAGTGCGACCGTTTGAGTAAACGACTATGCGGCAAACATAGATCTAAAGGATGCATACTTTCATGTCATGGTACATCCGGCATTCAGAAAGTACCTGCGTTTCGTAGTACAAGGGAAGGTTTATCAGTTCAGCGCAGTGTGCTTTGGTCTGAACCTGGCTCCCTGGGCATTCACTTGAATAATGAACTCAATAATGTCATACTTCCGAGCTCATAACGTTGGCTTACTTGGATGACATTCTACAGAGATACGGCAACAGAATTATTCTTCAGAACGATGTTCAGAGTCTGCTTCTTTTGCTCTGACGTCTCGGTTTCATCGTAAACGAGAAAAAGTCGGATCTAGCTCCGTCCAAGTCGTTCACTCACTTTTGAGATTCACAACAATCTGGTTCGTCTGCTGTTACCCAGAGCGAAATTACTCAGTTGTTATGCTCGCTTTTGTCTACAGTCAGATGCATTAACAGCGAGGAAATTCATGCGACTGATGGGGCTGTGCGGAGTGGCTGTGGATCTTATTCCATGGGCCGCCTGTGCACACGTCCCTTCCAGATATTCTTTCCTCAGAACTGGTGTGTGAAGACACATTTGCTCGAAACCAGTATTGTTTTCACGGACTTAGTAAAACAGCGGTTCAGGTTTGGGCAGATATTCAGTGGTTAACTGAGGGAGTTCCGCTGCAACTGCCGGATCTGGCTTTCATGATTATGACAGATGCGAGACCGATAGGTTGGGGCACGACCCCAAGTCCTGCAGACTTGAAGTGTCAGGGTCCTTGGGATTCTCGGTTCCTAGAGAAGCACATAAACATCAAAGAGATGATGTCAATATGGCTAGCACTACAACATTGGATTCACATAATAGCGGACATCCATGTTCAGATTTTGTCAGACAATTCGACAGTAGTAGCTCACATCAGGACCCAAGGCGAGACTCATTCAATGCCATTATGCGAATTAATGGAGAAGATTCTCCTATACGTCATGAATCATCATGTTTATCTTTCCGTCTGTCATATACCGAGTCATCTGACGTCTGAATGTACTAACAGACTCGCTCTCAGAAAGGACGCCTGTTGCCATCGGATCGGACTCTCAACAAGCGAATATTCTGGCAGATTTGCTCCCAGTGGGATCGTCCCATGATAGATCTGTTTGCGAGACACCAGAACAATAGTTACCGACGTTAGTATCGCCATGCCCAAATCATCGAGCGTATGCAGTAGATGCTCTGTTGATCTGATGGTACAGAATGATAGGATAGGCATATCCTCCAACTCTGTTGATTCAGCAGGTTCCTTTAAGATCAAACAGTGTCGTTGCAAAATCCTGCTAGTAGCACCTCTGTCATCACAGAAACCTTGGATCAATCTTCTCAGGTGTCCATGAGAGGACATTCTTTATCAGGGGAAGTATTTGTTCTTCACATCCTTCTTCGCCCTTAGTGGCATTATGCCATCTGTTAGATGTGAGGAAGCCTTGCGGTTCCTATACTATTTGATGACAAACACAAGAACGATTAAAGTAATGTGGGTGAGGGGGGGTGGGGGGGTTGATATGTTTTTGAATCCCCCCCCCCCCCACACCGCTATTGTGTTAAGAGGCGATTACTGGGCAAGACGTAGTAAGCCTCGTATGCATTTAAGTACATACATGCATTTCATGACTTAGCGATTGGCGGCTGGGTCGTGTTCTATGGCGACCTCATGGGCACATCCACTTTTTAGTTGGTTGGTTTCCAGTGTCTATATGTCATACGAGCATATGATTCATCATCAATAAATTGCTAGCCTTTGGGTACCTGGGAGGCTGTCTAGTCAGTTAACTGGTATTCAGATGATTACATGCGAGATTGCAATGCTCACGTGCATAATAAATGCTTTATTAGGCAGATGCATTATTGTATGTTAAGGACCTTAGAAACAATGAATTATTTTGGGGCGGTCCATGACTAGTCTGTTAATCATAGCTCAATCCATTTCTAGATCCATGTTTCTATTAATTGCAGTACCTAATCGAATACATCTTGTCTTACACTCTCATATATTTGCACGTTTCTAGGAACATAGATATCGGATAGAACACGTCTGGGAGTGTTATTTACTGGAATTTATTGTACACCTTGATGGGGTCGTCTATGGGTTACCTTTGAAGTGTGTTTACTCTCCAGAGATCATCCATTGTGATTCTATTGGACATGTGTACGTTATATATTATATCACCGTTTTTTTACCTATCTATGTATGCCGACTCCGGTATACGTTACAAGCAGTCGATATCAATTACCTGGATCGCCGCTATACAATAGCCTTAGCTTCTGAAGTGGCATTAAGCACCAATTTATTAATAATAATTAATACCTGGGTATCTATTGGATGAATATTTATATTGTTATTTGGTACCACTTTTACTGATTCCAGAGTGCTCCCCTCTTCTTTTTGAAGAAGATTCCTTCAAAAAGAGTGGGGGTGGGGGGGATTTTTTTTTACCTCTCCTCCAGTTTGATAAGTATGTAACTATGAGTGAAGCTGTTTTGTCTGTTATTATATCCTGGATACAGCTTGTGTTTTTATTTATATGGCTTAAATTTGTGGGGATATCCTCTCATTCTCAAATACGCCATCCTAATTTTGGGGGCTTAGTCCAGACTAGCCTTCAAAAATTGGGAACTCGTTACATCCAATTAGCATAGTCTTCATGCTAAGTATACGGAATTACTTTAATTTGGCTCCTTATTTTTGATATGTCTTCTCTATTACTGTATAGAGAGACATACATGTAATTCCTTTTAAATTTAATTTCCTTTCACCTTGGATTACAGGCTTGGAACTATGTTGGTCTACTAATTCTGAAGTCCTAGTCCCTCCAGTAATTTGTATATTTTTTATACTTACCAATGGCCCAGACGGAAATGGCCCACCCATGAGTGGGCACTCATACTTCCCCGCTGAATTGTTAAGTAGTACTCTCTTCTACAAAGAATGATGTTGGTGCCAATTCCGGTCACTTCCTGACAGCTGCGCATGCACAGAGAGTAAATGTATGGAGGACCAGATAGCACTTTTAATTTTTGGTTTTGCAAGCAAATTTTGGGGATTGGGGGATTCAAAATTTGTGTTTGGCCCTTGATAACTTTGAGTTGAGCACCAGCTAGTCTGGGCCATTGGTAAGTATAAAAAATATACAAATTACTTTAAATTTATAATTTTCATGTGTTTCCACTCGAAAGATCAAATTTTTTCTCCATTGGGTAAGGTCAATAATAACAGCATGTATGTTCCATTATGCTATAAATAATCATAGGTATTGTCACCCGCGAAGTAGATTATCTTCGTACTGTGCATGCTTTGAAAATGTTTTCCATTTTTTTCGATAAAGTCAAGACAAGCTGTTGCCATCACGCTTGCGGAAGTCTCTGAGTCTCTACGTCTGTTCACATTTTTTTGACACAGTCTACACCCCCGTAGTCCCCGTGGGAACCCCGGGAAGTAGGCAGCACTTGTTTACTGTGGTAAACCAGTTCCGCTTTACTAGTAAAATAGGACCCAGTCACCAATGCTTGGGGTGAAAGTCCTCTAAAATGGGCAACATGTTGATCAACAATTGACTAAACTTGACTTCATCTCCATGTTGTGTCACGATTAGCCATGGTGCATAAATATGTGACGTTAACCACCAACAAACAAACAACAAACACCCCCGTAGTTCTTGTCCGATCATCACAAAATTTCAGATGCAGGTTCAAGGTCATGTCTAGATGAGAACGTCCCCTTTTGGTCATGATCAGTCAACCGTTATGGCTGCGAGAGTCCAAAGCAAAAACCTTTACCACAGTTTGCAGGTCGTATTTATGAAGGGATTTCATTGTAACTTGGTAGGATGACTCTGTATAATGTCTAGACGAGACATGGTAATGATCGGTCAACCATGATGGCTGCAAGAGCCCAAAACCCAAAAACCTATAGTGCAGTCTACAGGTCATCGTATTTATGAATGGATTGCATCGTAACTTGGTAAGATGATTTCATATAATGTCTAGATGAGAACATGCCCTTTTGGTCATGATCAGTCAATCGTGTCGGCTGCGAGAGCCCAAAACCTGAAAACCTTTAGCACAGTCTACAGTTTGTATTCATGAAGGGATTTCATTGTAACTTGGTAGGATGACTCCATATAATGTCTTGATCAGAACTTCCCTTTTGGGTCGCGATCGGTCAACCATAATGGCTATGCAGACCCAAAATTTTGGGTCGCGATCGGTCAACCATGACAGCCGCACAGGCATGTGACCTAGATTTGTTTAGCACAGTCTATAGTTCATATTTATGAAGCAATTTCATTGTAACTTAGAAGGATAACTTGATATGATGTCTAGATGAGACTGTCATATTTTAGTCACAATCAGTCAGTCATTACTGCCGCCTAGCCACTTGACATAGATTCATTTAGCACTGCTTACAGGTTGTTTTTCTGAAGGGATTTCATTGTAACTTGGTAGGATAATTTGGTATGATATCTAGATGAGACTCTTATTTTGGTAATGATCAGTCAACTGTGGCCACCAAACCGTCACATGAACTAGATTCCTTTAGCAAAGTTTACAAGTTATATTTAAGATGGGATTTCATTGTAACTTTGTAAGATGACTCGTTTAGGATTAATTTTACTGTAACTTGGTAACTTTGGTTGCCATTCATTAACAGTTAGGGCCATATCAACCCAGGTCTTAATTCTTTAGTATAGTCTACACTCAAGTTATTCTTATTGAAAACATAGTCTATGGGGAACAGAAATTAACACATTCTCAGTTATCACAATTCTTGTCTTATTTCATAATCCTTTCATAAACATTGAACATTATCCTTTTCATCAGACACTACACACAGTAACTTGGTAGGATGTCTCCATATAATGTCTAGATGAAAATGTCCCCTTTTGGTCAATATGACCTCTAGTCTGTGCTAAAGGTTTTCGGCCATCGGGCAGCCATCACAGTTGACAGATTGTGACCAAATGGGAAAGTTCTCATCTAGACATCATACGGAGTCATCCTACCAAGTTACAATGAAATCCCTCAATAATAAATACAACCTGTAGACTGTGCTAAAAGTTTTTGGGTTTTGGGCTTAATGTCTAGATGAGAATGTCCCCTTTTGGTCAATATGACCTGTAGGCTGTGCTGCAGGTATTCAGGTGTTGGGCTCAGGCAGCCATCACGGTTGACAGATCATGACCAAAAGGGGATGTTCTCATCTAGACATTATACAAAATCATCCTATCAAGTTATAATGAAATCCCTTCATAAATATGACCTGTAGACTGTGCTAAAGGTTTTCAGGTTTGGGGCTCAGGCAGTCATCATGGTTGACCAACTGCAATCAAAAGGGGATGTTCTCATCTTGGCATAACCTCAAACCTGCACAAGAAATTTTGTGATGATAGAACAAAAACTATTAGGTGTAGGGTGTGCTAAAGGAAAATGTGAACAGACTGACAGACTCACAGACTTCAGCATTAGAGCTGGGCGATATACCGGTTTTTTAGTAATGGCGATATTAAAATCAAAACCGGTTTCAATATCGAGGCCTGTACAAAATATCGAAATACTGGTATATTTTCGGTATGGTGAATGGAGGTCATGGTTCCCATGATATGCTAGATATAACAATAATTTCAGATTTGTGAACAAGGTTTGCCCTACTCAAGTCAAAGCCCACCCCCCAAGTTTCAAATTGGACGAAAGTTATTTGAAACAAGACGTCAAATTTACAGGCATCTTATGGAAAAACAGGTGACTTGTTGCAACACTACTTACCAAATAGAACTGTAATACTTTATTATGTATATTTTTGGAGTTGGGATTTTTGTGTTGTTAAATTCGTCTTTTGTGTAATACATTATGTCTCTGTTCAGTGTAATAAGTCTTTATTAAAAAAATTATTGAAAAAATTGACTTGTTTATTTTTTGTCGACCTCGTTTTGGAAGCTGTCACTTGTTTCAAATGAGTGTGCAGGCTGCTGTCAATAGTTGTCTGAAACACGCCCACAACATGTAGTTTCGCAGTGGTTGAATATCATCACAAAGATACTGATTGAACACTGCCACTTTCGAAATGGTGCACAACTCATTGGAAAAGAACACTGCCACTTTCAAGCGTGCCCAACTCATTGTGAAAACGGGTGTTCAGAAATTAATGAGAAAGTGATAATTGAAAATAAAAAATAATTACAACTCTTGCGTTTGAGAATTATATAACAATATAACCAGGGATATGATTTATGACTTATTGGTTCAATAAAACATGCTCATTTATTATTTAATCATGCTCTGCAACATGTAAAGTTATGACTTTCATTGTAAAATCAATTTTTTGAATGTTGCCAAGGGAGGCCACTATTTTGTTATTCATATTCCGCTGTGAAAATTTTATCTGGTCTTCATGTTATGATTTTTTTTATTATACCCCCCGCAAACAAAGTTTGGGGGGGTATATAGGAATCACCCTGTCCGTCCGTCTGTCCGTCTGTCCATCCATCGTAAGCGCAACTCCTCCTAAACCGTTTGAAGAATTTTCTTGAAACTTTACACAATGGAAGAACTCCCTATGCAGATGTGCATGAAGCAATATAATTCCGTTCTGACATTTCCAAGGGGAGATAATCTAACTTATACCGTCTGTCCATCCTTGTAAGTGCAACTCCTCCTAAACCGTTTAAAGAATTTTCATGAAACTTTACACAATGGAAGAACTCCATATGAAGATGTGCAAGAAGCAATATAATTCCGTTCTGACATTTCCAAGGGGAGATAATCTAACTTATACCATCTGTCCACCCTTGTAAGCGCAACTCCTCCTAAACCATTTGAAGAATTTTCATGAAACTTTACACAATGGAAGAACTCCATATAAAGATGTGCATGAAGCAATATAATTCCGTTCTGACATTTCCAAGGGCAGATAATCTAACTTATACATTTCAGGCACGGGGGTATCACTTTGTTAGTTTGCTCACAGTACCTCTAGTTGATTTTGTGTGAAGCTATATTTTGTTTTATTTGTAATAAATGTACATATTTAAAAAAAAACAGCTATTTTTAAACAGACTATGTTTGTCTGTTTTCAAGGGGGTGGTTTGCAGTGTTGATTGACATACTTCTGTCCATTTCTGGCTTTGAGAGTAACCTGTACAAAAAAATGAAATCAACACCGCATGGTTATCTGTTTGTTTTATTCATTAAACTGAGGATTAAAACCCGGAAATCTGAAAATGAAACGTATGTACAAGATAATTATGAGAATTTTTAAAGCAAATTCTATAAAATTGGTGGGCGGTTTCCAAAGAAACGCAACATTCCCAGTGGATACTTACTTGTTTTAGGCCTATATCGCCAATTTCTGATGCATCCCAACGCGACTTGCAAGCACTATCCGCCCCCCCCCCCCCCTCCACTGTGCCATTTATCCACTGCAAGCACCCCCTGGGCTTCGACATGAGTCAATAGACTCAGTACGGTACATACACAGGTACATGTACCATTACAACCGTTAGTTCAGCTCATTGTACCCTCATTGTTGTTCGTTCATGTAGATTATCCTATATGAAATGCGCTGAAAATAATATCGCGATAATATCGAATATCGCAATATTTTCGAAAAATATCGCGATTTGTTTTTTTCCCAATATCGCCCAGCTCTATTTGGCATGCATGATGGCTATAGCTTATCTTAACTTTGTCAAGTTAAGCTAAAACTTTAGATAGTTATTGCCCTTTTGTCAAATGAACAAAATTTCAATGTTTATGCAATAACATGAATACCTGTAGTACAAGTAAACATCAGATTTTAATCAGTTTTGATATCGTGCTTTGTAATAATGATGGGGAGCGCGGTGGCTCAGTAGGTACAGGTGCAGGCTGCAAACCGAGAGGTCCTCTGTTCGAATCCCACCTGCGGCAACCGCGTTGTGTCCTTGGGCAAGACACTTCATCTCCATTGCCCGCGTGGGGGCACGATGATGCCATGTACTAAGGCGTACTGCACATCGATGGTGCGCATGTCTCCAACCAATCTAACGCGAGTTACGATGTTGGGGAGCTGGCAGCTGCTCGTCGTTGCTCGGTGGTTCTCTCCGGGTACTCCGGCTTCCTCCACCCGTAAAACTGTCACGGTCATGATTAGCCATTGTTCATAAATATGTGACCTTAACCATCAATAAATAAATAAATAAATATGTAATAATGATGTCTTTGACAACATAAAAGATTATGTTGACTTCATGAAAGTTGAAGGAGTTATTGCCCTTTTTGGTTTCATTTCAATTGACTTTATGTGATCACTTGGAAAATATATATCAGTTTTCAATAAATTTTCATATGTTGCTTCATATTAGCATTGTCTTGGATTAAATTGAAAACCAGGGTGATTTGTCAAAAACTGAGATGTGATCATCACATATCAATAACGTTTGGCATGCTGCGTCATTTTTACACTGTCTTGGACAGGTTTGGAAAGCATGATGATTTGTTGAAAATTGATAGCTTTATTTTTTTATTTGAAATTTTAATGATTATGTGAAACTTGAACAGTAATTGTCAGATTTCAAAAATTTGTATAGTTCATTACATGTTTCTTACGCTATAGATTATTGGAAGCACAGAGGATTTGCTTCACAATGCAATGTTATTTTATTGTTTTTAATTATCAAATCTTAAATTTCCCTCTGGGGACCCCAGAAAGTGAGGCAGTGTTTGTTCACTGTGGTAACCAGTTGTTGGGTGGAAATCCTCAAAAACTGGCAACATGGGCATAAACGATTGCCTAAACTTGACTTGATATCCATGTTCCAGTCATGATTAGCCTTTGTGCAGAAATATGTGACTTTAAACATCAATAAATAAATAAACATATAGCCATATATGAGTATCTAGGTGGAAAATGCTAAATGAATTACTACACCTTTGTAGACTCATTTACTGTTAGAGCACCAGCTTTCAGCCTTCTTGGAAGTCTTTTTCAAGTGGAATGGCAACTATAATGTTAGAAGCATAAAGATAGATGTTTCCCCATGGGAAAACAAGCACATGTATTAATGACAGCATTTGGTAAACAAGCACTGTTGTCACCAATGCCTGGGGTGCAAGTCCTCTAAAATGAGCAACATGGGTCTAATTGATTGGCTGGACTTAACTTTATATCCATGTTGCAGTCACAATTAGCCATGTTGCAGAAATATGTGACCTGAAACACAAATAAATAAAGACAAATGTTAGCACTTGTAGAAATGGATGTCGGTCATGGGAACCCATGAGGGACGCTGTGTAGTGGGCCAAAGTCATTGTTCAGACTGGCCTTTATACCATTTTACTGATATATGGCTTGTTTTGTGGTGAAAGTCCTGTCAAGTGCCAAGCATAGGTATAAACCATTTGTTTAATATTGACTTGATACTTGTGATTTAGCCACAAAATGGTCAAAGATGCTGCAAGTAAAATTAAACACTAATAAACTATAAACTTTCCATCGTTATTCTTCCCCACAGGAACCCCAGGAAGTGAGGCAGTGCTTGTTTACTGTGGCATACAAGCTCTTTTTCACTGGTAAAATAGGTCCCAGTCACTAATGCTTGGGGTGCGAGTCCTCTAAAATAGGCAACAAGGGGTATAAACGATTGACTGACGTTGACTTTTACTCCATGTTGGGGTCATGATCAGCCATTGTGCATAAGTATGTGACATTAAACACTAATAAATAAATAAATTGTTAGTCTTTGTAGGATAAGGGTGGGAGGGGCAAAGCCCTGGTAGGCCAGGGTGAGAGAATTAATCTTACAGACGATGCTGTTATCTACCTTTGAGCTTCATACATCATTTTATCATAGTATATTCCACTCTGCGAAACTACTGACATTTTAATGAAATCCAATGACATCACTAACAATTTTGCACCTGATACAGCAGAACCCTGTTAATTGAATTGGTGCTTTGCTCATTGTTAATAATTAATCAGTAAACAGGGGTATTCATTTAACACTTGCACAATATTTGTTAATTTTAATATTTTTTTTTCAAAGTTATCAAAAAGTTTAACATGATATGGTTTTGTTGAAATGTTTTTAAAAAAACTTCAACTACTAAATTTGTTCCCCGTGGGAACCCCGGGAAGTAAGCAGCACTTGTTTACTGTGGTAAACCAGTTCTGCTTTACTAGTAAAATAGGACCCAGTCACCAATGCTTGGGGTGAAAGTCCTCTAAAATGGGCAACATGTTGATCAACGATTGACTAAACTTGACTTCCTCTCCATGTTGTGTCACGATTAGCCATGGTGCATAAATATGTGACGTTAACCACCAACAAACAAACAAACAACTACTAAATTTGTAAATTAAGTGTGCAGATGCAACAGATTCAGTTGGTAAAGGGTTAACAGGGATCTGGTCATTTTCCTGTATTCTTGAGATAACTAAGCATTCAATCTATTACATAGCTCACAAGGCTCTGTCAACAAGTTATAATAAATTAAATGCCTGTATTGGGTGTATTGAGGCCAAATGGCCCCAGGAACAATGGGAATTTGGTGATTGTCAGGGAAATTTCTCAATATATCAAAAGATTATGTGTTCAGTTAACAGTTTACTCAATAACTAACATAAAATTAACAGGTCAGATTTGTACTGAAGGTATGATCAATAGTTACTTCTTTGGAAGTCAAACTCTGTTAACTTGGTTATTCAGTTAAGAGATATCTTATTACATGGGCTCCACTATAATGGCTATAGCTGATTAATCATGATACCGCTAATTCTGAATATCTTAAAATGAACTCATATTGGTTTTAGTACATCTCATAAAAGCACTTTGAGTTTTCAGATATAGTCATTGAAACTTGATTATCCAACTCTGCATGTACGTTATTAAATAGTTTCTAGCTTAACTTGATAAAGTCAAGTTAAGCTATTGCCATCACGTATGTGGAAGTCCGGAAGTCTGAGTCTGTTCACATTTTCAGTAGCACAGGCTACACCCCATACTTCTTGACCGACCATCACAAAATGTCATATGCAGACTCGAAGTCAAGTCTTTTTGAGAACATCCATTTTGGTCGTGATCGGTCAACCATGATGGCTATGTGAGCCCGACGCCCAAAAACGTTCAGCACAGTCTACATGTCATATTTATGAAGGGATTTCACTGTAATTTCGTAGTATGACTCAGTATAATGTCTACATGAGAACGTCTTATTTTGGTCAAGTTCAGCCAACTGTAATGGCCACAGGGGCACATTAACTAGATTCCTTTACTACAGTGTACAACTTGCATTTATGAAGGAATTTCATTGCAAATTTGTTAGATGACTCAGTATAATGCCTAGATGAGAATGTCCTATTTTGACCATGATCGGTGAACTGTGATGGCCGCACAGGAACATGACCTAGATTTGTTTTAGCACAGTATATAGTTCATATTTATGAAGTGATTTCATTGTAACTTGGAAGGATAACTTAGTATTATGTCTAGACGAGACTGTCCTATTTTGGTCACGATCGTTCAGCCGTTACTACCCCCTGGTCATGTGACCTAGATTCCTTCAGCACTGTCTACAGGTTGTTTTATGAAGGGATTTCGTTGTAACTTGGTAGGATAACTTGGTATGATATCTAGACGTGAGACTTTTATTTTGGTCATGATTGCTCAACCATGACTGCCAAACCATCACATGGCCACCAAACCATCACATGGCCTACATTCCTTTAGCAAAGTCTACGAGTTATATTTACGAAGGGATTTCACTGTTACTTGGTAGGATGACTCTTTTTGGAATGATTTTACTGCAGCTTGGTAACTTTGGTTGACATACATTAACTGTGAGGGCCACATTAACCCAGGCCTCAATTCTTCAGTGCAGTGTAAACCTCAAATTATTCTTATTGAAAACATGGCATAAATATGTAGGGAACAGAAATTAACATATTCTCAGTTATCACAGTTCTTGTCTTATTTCATAATCCTTTCATAAACATTGAACATTGTCCCTGTATCAGTATGCATCGCATCTTCTGATTGGTCAATGTGACCGAAACAAATAGCCATGGTATCGGCTATCTTCAAACATGCGGGTGATAGGCACGTGCCGTTGTTACCCGTTTGTCACATGAGAAACATCCAGGTGATAAAAATAACCTTTGACCCAAACTGGGTCACATCGATTGCAGAAACTCCTATTAGAATTGTTAAGTTATATCCAACTTATTCTCGTATTGTAGTGAATACTAATACAAATTAAAAAACATCGTTGCAGCCCTATGAGTAGAATCACTTGTTGGCTATCGTATTCGATGAGAACTGAACAGATTGAATCGGGTTCGCAAATATACTTGTGCGCTTTGCGGGGTGAGAACATCAAGAGGAGCAACTCATCTGTTTATCTTCGATATCACTTGAGCAGAATACAAAATGTCAATCTCTCGCTTCGCTTGTCACTCCGATGGAGACATCGTTCGCAAACGGATTGAACTCACACCTAAATCAACCGTCAAATCCAGTAATACTGCCGCATGGCTTTTTAGAGAGTATTTGTCAGACAAAGACTTTGATACTGAATTTGAAACAGTTTTAAAACTTCACCAAAGTGAAAAAACTTCTCCATGTGTGACCTGGTTTATAAACAACGATTCGGAAATAGACTCGGTCTATTTATAGTTTTGCTGTGACGTTTGTTTCGCTGTTTGGTTCAAAACCTGAGGCTCAGTGTGGGGATTAAACTTTGTCGCCTGAGCCTTAATGTGGGATCACATTTTACTTCTCGGCATTATTTCTGTGTTAGGAGGCGGGACAAAATCGTTATATCAGGCAACATCCAGGGTACATAGAGATTTAATACCTGGATGTCTCCTTTTCAACCATTCGGCTTGGGCCTCATGGTTGAAAACCAACATCCAGGTATTAAATCTCCATGTACCCTGGATGTTGCCTGAGATAACTTATAATATCCTTTTCTTCAAACACGACACACAGCCAAGTTAAGCTACAGTGTCACTGACACTTTCATTCAATAAATATAATTGGGATTAACAATGTACTGTTTCCTATTTTAGATTTGAAACACTGAGATGTCGGATAGCTGGTGCTTCTTCGATCCTTGCCAATTTAGTGATGGTGTTGATTCTTAGTGTGATGGCTGTTATCAATCAGCAATAAGAAGCAGATGGTGCCAATTAAAGTTTCAATAATGGACATGTTCTAATAACAGACATTGTTGTGTTAAATGAAAATTTGATGTTTTCTGATGGATTCAGCTGTAACTGTTTCATTATAAAAATAGTGCCTCATTTCTGTCAAAACCTGGTAAGTAAAATAAAATGCACCCAAATTTATTTACCCTTTACCCAATGTACAGGATATTAAAATTTATTTTGTTAATTATTGTTTTTTCAAAATTTTCAATTTTTTTTTTAACAAAACCATATGATATGCCCCCCCCCCCCCCTCATTGGAATGAGCTTGTCCCAATGAGGGGGTTACATATGGTATTGTTGAAATTTTTTGAAAAATACTTTTGAAAAATAAATGTTTTTTAACTGCCTAATTTGTAAATTACGCAGGGTGCATATAGCCAATTCATAAGTCAAAGGGTTAAGATGCACTGTAAGAGGAGCTGAAATTGCCACTGCACATGGTCAAGACAAAGGATTTTGGAAAGTGAATGGTATTTTTGCGAATGTATTTTATTCAAGTAACATTATGTATTTTATTCAAGATGTATTTTATTCAAATAACATAAGCAAGGATGCACGGTGATGAAAATCATAATATGATGATCACAGGACAAATTTATCGGGCATACACTCCTAGCCTGTGTGCATTCTGAGTTCCGCTGGACATAGCCAGGAAGTTGAAATTAATGAAGAACAAAATGCTGCATCTAGTTCAAGGTGTCAACATAGTTGTGTTTATTTCACCGGTAGTCATTGTAACTCGATGCTACTCCACAGACCTATTCAGGTTTAGGTCTTGGGTGCATCATAGAAATTATTTAATACGTCTTAAACACGTCATGTGTGTGATAAAACAAATCAGAAATGAAGCACTGTGAAAATCTTTTAACAAAGCAACTTGGCTGTGCATAAAACATAGTGTATGCAATGAAACTTGGTATCATTTCCCTCTAGACAGTACCTCATAAATATTTTTTTTCATTTCATGTTGGATTTTTTTCACGAATATCTTATATACTATTCATCACGGAAATTTAGAATAACAATTTCACTTTTTTTAGTGTTTTTTGATGGAATTGGATCATCGTGATAAATAAATGGAAATTTCTCTGACAAATCTTTTTAAAGATAACATTCCAATTCATGCAATATGGCTTATTAGCTTAAGTTGACAAAGTCAAGATAAGCTATTGCCATCACACTTGCAGAAGTCTGTTAGTCTGTGAGTCTGTTCACATTTTCCTTTAGCACGGGCTACACCACACAGATGCCCAGATGAGAATGTTCCCTTTTGGTTGTGATCATTCAACCATTATGGCTGCCCGAGCCCGAATACCTTTAGCACAGTCTACCGGTCATATATATCAAAGGATTTCATATGACTTGGTAGGTTTGACTTCATATAATGTCTAGATGAGAACATCCCCTTTTGGACACGATTGGGCAACTGTGACAGCTACAGGGGCCCGAAGCCCAAAAACCTTTAGAACAGTCTACAGGTCATAATTATGAAGGGATTTCATTGTAGCTTGGTAGGATGACTCCAAATAATGTCTAGATGAGAACGTCCCCTTTTGGTCACGATCATTCAGCCTTGCTGCCCGAGCCCAAAACCTTTAGCATAGTCTAAAGGTCATATTTATGGAAGGATTTCATTGTAACTTGTTAAATTGACTCCATATAATGTCTAGATGATGACATTCCCTTTTTGTCATGATTCGTCAACTGTGATGGCTACAGGTGCCTGAAGCCCGAAAATCTTGAGCACGGTCTACAGGTCATATTTATGAAGGGATTTCATTGTAACTTTGTAGGATCACTCCAGATGATGCTCAGATAAGAATGTCCCCTTTTGGTTGTGATCATTGAACCATGATGGCTGCCCGAGCCCAAAGCCCGAAATCCTTTAGCACAGTGTTCAGAAGGGATGCCATTGTAACTTGGTAGGTTGACTTCATATAATGTCTAGATGAGAACAGCCCCTTTTGGACACCATTAGACAACTGTAATGGCAACAGGGGCCTGAAGCATGAAAACCTTTAGCACAGTCTACAGGTGATATTTATGAAGGGATTTCATTGTACCTTGGTAGGATGACTCCAAATAATGTCTACATGAGAACGTCCCCTTTTGGTCATGATCATTGAGCCTTGATGGCTTCCCGAGCCCAAAACCTTTGGCACAGTCTATAGGTCATATTTATGGAAGGATTTCATTGTAAACTGTTAGATTGACTCCATATTTATATGCCTAGATGATGACATCCCCTTTTGGTTGTGATTGGTCAACTGTGATGGCTTCAGGGGCCCGAAGCCCGAAAACCTTCAGCACAGTCTACAGGTCATATGTATGAAGGGATTTCATTGTAACTTTGTAGGATCACTCCAGATGATGCCCGGATTAGAATGTCCCCTTTTGGTTGTGATCATTCAACCATGATGGCTGCCCGAGTCCAAAGCCCAAAAACCTTTAGCGCAGTCTACAGGTCATATTTATGAAGGGATTTCATTGTAACTTGGTAAGTTGACTTCATATAATGTCTAGATGAGAACGTCCCCTTTGGACGCAATTGGGAAACTGATGGCTACAGTGGCCCGAAGCCTGAAAACCTTTAGCACAGTCTGCAGGCCATATTTATGAAGGGATTTCAATGTAATTTGATAGGATGACTCGTTTTGGAATAATTTCACTGTAACTTGGTTGATATACCTTAACTGTGAGGGCCACATACATTAACTGTGAGATCATATTAACCCACCCCTCGGCTCTTTAGTACAGTGTACACCTCATATTATTTTTATCAAAAACATAGCATACAGGGAACAGAAATGAACATATTCCCAATTATCGCAATTCTTGTCTTATTTCATAATCCTTTCATAAACATTGAACATTATCCTTTTCATCAAACACAACACACAAGTTAAGCTACAGTGTCATTGACACTTTCATTTTTAGTTTCTATGTTGCAGCCATGCAACTGATTGTTTTCAACTCTGTTTGGTATAATTGCCTGTATATGTTCTGTTTTCAACAAACTGCTTTGTAATATTGCTAACAGATGTCAAAATATCAAAAGTTGCATTATCTCTCTGTCCAATTTGTCTCTTGATGCAACATAAAAATTAACAAATTTAATCTTGTTTAACAGAGCAGATTGAATATTTTTGATAGTCAATAATTTCTCATTTTGAAAGCTTATGACTAAAGAAACATCACTTCATTATTGCTATTCAGAATTAATGAGTGGGTGTTGATATTGTTGGTTGTTTTGTATATATTTTTTTTATATATATTTCCCCTGTGGGAACCACGGGAAGTGTAGCAGTGCTTGTTTACTGTGGTAAACAAGGCCTGTTTCACTGGTAAAATAGGACCGGTACACTAATGCTTGGGGTGCGAGTCCTCTAAAATAGGCAACATGGGGTATAAACGATTGATTGACCTTGACTTTATCTCCATGTTGTGGTCATGATTAGCCATTGTGCAGAAGTTTGTGACCTTAAACAACAATAAATATAAATATAAATTATATATATTTTAAATGCCAGTGGGAGGTGGGAGGTGGAGCAGTGCTTTGTTAAGTGGAAGACAAGTTGTGTTTCCCTGGTATAGCAGGACCTGGTAACTGATGCCTTGGGTGTGCACCATCTATAGTGGGCAACACAGTTTTTTGTATGATCTGAGCCTTCTTCCAGTTATTAATCCTTTACCTAACACTATTTTTAAAAAAATAAATAATTTTACATTTTTCAAATCTAAAGTTAACAATTTTTCAATAAAACCATACAAATATGGATATCTTTAGAACCAGCTCAGAAACAGATCCTTTAGGCTGTAGAAGGCTTATTCTGGTTAATTTTCAGGGCCATTTTGGCCACTATGTTTGGTAAAGGGTCAAGCCCATTCATTAAAAATGGTAATGCATTAACAGGCATAGCACTGGGAGAACTTTAATTTATTCTTGTGCAAGGCTACCTTTGACTTCTTGTCATTTGTTCACATTCTGTAAACTTCGTAGCGAAAAATATGGCTATCTGTATTTTTTAAGTCGAGTGCCTAATAACACTAGTAACCAATCAGCATCACTCTTCAAGTGCCTGAGAATTGTTGTACATTCAGACTCCGAAAACAAGGAATGATACACATTTGTTTACTGTGGGAGTAGTTGATGTTTATTTGAATTATTTCATTAACATTGTGTCATTAAATACCTCCAGTCTGTTCTTTATTGCAGACTATTTCTTGATATGGTCAAACACTTGAGTTGTAACGTAACCTCAAGCCTTATAAAAGCACATGTTTATTGTTTGGTTCATTTACATGTCTTTTGTGGGATTTTTGGATCATCTAATAAATAGAATCTTCAGCTCATCCCCTATTTATATCAAAATTTACAAAAGTTGTCCAGTAAAATAGGCCTGGACCTCGCTAAGCTCAGTGCAGCCCTAATTTACTGAACTTGTTTTGTAAATTTAATATAAACTGGGCACCTATTCGAGATTGTCTATATAAATTATTGGTTAAACTTCAGTTTGTGCTGGTGTTGTGCTTACGATATAGCTATAGATTGCATGCTGCTGGCAGATATTCCTGCCCTGGATACAAAATACCTTGCAAATGCAGCAAGTGAACAGCAGCCAAAACAAGATTTGATGAAAAATATTTTGAAAATAAGAGTTAAAGAATCTGCCCACTGCCTCATTGTCTCATTGTATATATAAACATTGCCCTGGTATCAACTTTTATTGTTGCGCAAAGAATTGTTATATGAATGATATGGGCATTTTTTTCGGTTGCCTTTGTTAACCCACTCTGCACTAATGACATGTCAAAATACTCAACTTGCAAGCAGTAAATTTTTCTCGTAATGCTATTAGGAATTTAACCTCTTTAGTCGTGTTTTTGACAGAACTCAATTAGCTCTTCCAAACAAGATCGAATTGTTACTTTCCTAGTTGCATTATGGGAAAAATTAACAGTTTCAAATTTTAATATTGCTCTATGCGCAGAAGGTTGAAAACGCCAGGAAGATTTTTGCATAAATATTATCCCATGCTGTCCCTGAGCTGTTTGGTAAAGACTCAGTTTTTCACCCAACTTCAAAACTGCGATTGAAAGGATGGTCATTTGGGCGTTTCTTCCTTTCAGGGCTCACTGTGGACCTTGAAAACATTAAGAATGTAACTTGAATTTGAAAATTCATTTTCAAGGCCTTGAAAGTACTTGGGATTTGAGTTGCATCCTTGAAAGCCCTTAAATTTCATTTATCCCTTCGAAATTGATACACTCTTCTGGTATGGCTCATATATAATTAATGCACAGCAGGTAATTTTTGTACAGTATCATTGACTGTTGCTTCCCCGCTGGAACCCCGGGAAGTGAAGTAGTGCCTGTTCACTATGGTAAACAGGCTCTGTTTTACTGATAAAATAGGACCCAGTCACCAATGCTTGGGAGGTGCAAACCCTCTCTAACATGGGCAACATGGCTTATTAACGCTAACCCCTGGTCTTGAGTTGATACTCATGTTGTGGTCATGATTAGCCATTGTTCAAAAATATATGACCTTAAACACCAATAAATAAATAAATAATGACTGTTGCAGAGTAAATAAACCCTTTTGGACAAATCTGTTCACACTGATTGCAGGTAAAGATCACTCGGGGTTCTTGATCATTGGTGGCAGGAAAAATCCTGAAAACTTATCTGAAAGGTCCTTGAAAATAGCTTGAAAAGGTCCTTAAAAGTCCTTGAATTTTTTTCCAGCCCTAAGACATGAACCTTGTTCCCCCATTTTTGTGCCCTCTGAGAAGGCCTGTGCTATTTTGAAAATAGTCAGTTATTCAAACAACACTGAAACAATGAAACAGGAAAACAACTTGATATTTTCTCTGCTTTTTGTGACCCCTGAAAGTTGACAAGAAAAAAGATATAACCAGTTTTTGTAATATCCTTGAAACTCTCAGCTTGACCAACATGACAAGCTGAATTTAGAAAGAGGTATATTTTTTAAGTAAATTCATTTTCTGAAATATTTTTACAATTGGCAAGTGTTAAGATTGTATTTTACTCTGGTTTGTTAAAGTTTTTGTACACACCATATTTCCTCCATTCTGGTGTGATAAAACTGCACATGTACAGGTATTTTTAAGACTCAAAGTGTAGCTTTAACATAGCATATTGATTATTTCAATTTTTTTTAATAGTTTATAAGATGCAAATACCATTCATCAGTACTGTTCCTGAGAATCAATTGTAAATATTTTTGTCTAGTTTTGTACCTTTCTTTTTCATGTAGTGTCAAAATATCACAATATCAGGAACCTTCACTGATCTCATCACAACTGGATTGCTGGAACATAAGTAAAAAATGTCACGGCTCAGATTGTTCCCCCTGAGATGTCATCAGATCAATCAACATGATAACTCCTCCCAAGCAATTATGTTTGTTGATGTGAAAGCTGGTATGCTTTGACTGCAGTCACAACATAACACCCTTCACATCATCAAATGTCATGGTGTTTACCTGTCTTGAAAAGTAGTACCATGGTATAAATTTTCCAATACCGATACTTTTTTTTTTTTGTAAATAATAACAAAAATATGTTGTAAATATAAACATTCAATTTGCATTTTTGCAAAAAATGTGCACATCCTAAACATATTCTTTTTTCAGACATCAAAGTATATTCTTTGTACAATGTCTGCTATGGCTGTGTGTCGGAAAATTGAGACCATCCATGAAAACCGAGAACTTTTGTTTTGGTTGAGCATTGTTTAGTTAAAGCAACAACTGCCTGTGTAAGATAGCAGTCACTGAGACACATTTCTGTATAGAGATCAGCAGAAACATTATTGAATTTTTTTAATACAAAGGTCAGTTTGAGAAGCTTGAATTATTTCATTTTTCTGATCCGAATCTTTCACCCAGTGTGATGGACTTATATGACTAGCACTATTCACAAAAATCTAGTCTAGCAGCCATGACTAGATTTGATGAAAAGCTTATCATTATGTAACTGAAGAAATCAGTAAAATGCATTTATTTATTTGGGTTTAACAACACTTTTGACTGCCAAGGTCACCTTGTGTCAGACAGTTTTATGGGTGGAGGAAGGCTGAGTACCTGGAGAGAACCACCAAGCAACGGCAAGCATGTGTCAGACTCCCCATCTCCACTCAAGCAGGGTTAGCATTGGTTGAAGACAAGTGCACTTTCGATATGCAGTACACCTTAGTACACCTTGCCAACGTGTTCCCACATGGGCAATTGGGATTAAGTGTCTTGCAGCAGAATGTAATTAGTTAATAAATCTTCTCCAAGCCTCTGCTCTAAAAGTTTTCGTATTTGACATATATATTTGGAAGTAGAATTCATGGATTTATTCAAATCAAGCCTCTGTCACCCTTAGTACCTTATTTTTAAGACCTGACCCTAAATTTTATTGAGGTGCCAGTTGAAAAATATTTTCAGTACTTTGATTTTTAGCAAACTTTATGCCTTCATAAAAATTTCATTTTTGTGTATATTTTCTTCTCATTCAAATATTCACCACTTTTGTGGTTAGTAGAAATACAGCCTTTCCTGAAGAAAATTTTGATGGAAAATGGAAAAAAAAAAAAAAAAAAACAAGACAAAAAAGCAACAAATCACATACTTATCATATTTTATCTGCTTGTGACAGAAAACATACCATATTTTTTGTCCCTGGGGTTATATTTAGGAGTGTGAGGGTCCCCTAGATTTGAACACAAAATTGGTATAAATGGAGAGAGATTTTTAAAATCCCTGAAAATACTGGCTTATTTAGAGCAACAAATGTTAACTGGGAATAATGGGAAAGACTAAAAACATTTCGCACACACCACTCCTCCAAAAGCTTTCATAGCAAACATGAAATTCCTCCTTTGTTGGGGACTTTGCTCCATTGCCCCCCTTCCCACCCAAATTTCACCACCTCAATTAAATAATGTTAACTGACCAACAGGGAGCGTGGGGCTCAGTTGGTAGAGGTGCAGGCTGCAAGCCTAGAGGTCCTCGGTTAGAATCCCACCTGCGGCAACCGCATTGTATCCTTGGGCAAGACACTTCATCTCCATTGCCAGCGTGGGGGCACGGTGACATTGTATACTAAAGCGTACTTCACGTCGATGGTGCACTTGTCTTCAACCAATGCCAACCCTGCTTGTGTGGAGTTAGTATGTTGGGGAGCTGACAGTTGCTCGCCATTGCTCGGTGGTTCTCTCCGGGTACTCCAGCTTCCTCCATCTGTAAAACTGCCATGGTCATGATCAGCCATTGTGCATAAATATGTGACCTTAAACACCAATAAATAAATAAATAAATAAATAAATAACTGACCAATAAGGTATGATCTTGTTATTACATTGAACTCTGTTAACTCTATCATTGTTAGTGATTTGTAATTTTATAATAAATTCTAATTTTGTAATAATGTACAGACACATTATATTAGTTCTACCTATATTTTAATTTGTTCTCACTGTAAATGTTGTATATTATGTAAAATACTTTCTCACAGAATATCAAATTTTTATATTTTAAATTATATCAGTGTGTTGTGTTGTCTTTGGTTTTTTCAAGCTTATCTCCCAAAAGAAATCCTAGAATGTGGAATATGATTTCCCATTCTCCAAAGGGACCCTGGAAAGCGGAAAAGTGATTGATAATTATGGTATACATGTCCTGTTGGGAGCCAGTGTTTTTGGGACATTAATCATCCATCTGCCTGCTGTGGGAAGCATGGGTATATATGGTTGGCTAAGGCATTATATTTGTGTTGTAGATATATTTGTGATATAGTCCTGGATGCCGAAATTAGCCTCCCTGTGGGAACCCTGTACAGTTGAGGAGGACTTGTTTACTATGGCAAAGATGTTCAGCTTTGCTGGTACACTAGGACCTGATAACCAGTGGCTGGGTTGGGGTCCTTTACATTGGGCAGTATAGGTATAAACGATTGACCAAACTTTTGCTCCATACCTACTTTGCGGTCATGACATCCCCATAGATGCTGAAAATGACCTTAAACACAAATGAGCAGTTGGGTAGCCACTTACTGTGGTATGAGTTGTCATCTCACAAGGGAAGCATGGGTATACATTCTTTGTTGAGGCTTTATACTTGTATTGCAGATATACTTGTGATGTGGCCATGGGCAGTGAAAGTGATATCACCATGGGAATCCCAGGCTGTACAGGACTTGTTAACTGTGATAAACAATTTCTGCTTTATTGGTTAAATAGGACCCGATAACCGATGCCTGGCGTGAAAGTCTTTTAAAGTAGGTTACATAGATATTAACGACTGGTTCAACTTCAGTTTATATTTTTGTTGCAATCATGATATAGCCACAAAGGTTGAAGTTACTCCAAACAACAAAAATAAACGGCATTGATTTGAGATTGCTGGTGGAAGGAGTTTGTTGTTGTTTGATGCACTGAACCACCGATAGTGCTGGAAACCCATATTCGGGGGGCATAATGGGTTGTTGTTGGATTGTTTTGGGGTTTTTTTGGGGAGTGGGGGGGGGGGGGGGGTGCCAGGTCGATATTTGGAGCTGGCATATCCAAAGTCTGTAGACTTGGTGTGGGAGAGGGTATCCATGAGGATACTCTATAACAAATATCAAAAGATTTTGACTGGTGGATCTGAAGAAGGTTTTAAAGAATTTTTCTCATATTTCACTAAGTTCAAATTTGGGCTTCCATAGGTCCCCCAAATATGAGACCAAGGACTTGGTTTGAATTAATTTGAATCTGCCACTCTTTAGGGTGCTGTATAACAAATATCAAAAGATGTTGACTGGTGGGGGGAGCATGGTTACTCAGTAGGTAGAGGTGCAGGCTGCAAGCCGAAAGGTCCTCGATTCGAATCCCACCTGCGGCAACCGCGTTGTGTCCTTGGGCAAGACACTTCATCTCCATTGCCCGCGTGGGGCACGGTGGCGTTGTGTACTGAGGCAGTACTGCACGTCGATGGTGCACTTGTCTTCAACCAATGCTAACCCTGCTTGTGTGCAGTTAGTATGTTGGGGAGCTGACAGTTGCTCGCCGTTGCTCGGTGGTTCTCTCCGGGTACTCCGGCTTCCTCCACCCATAAAACTGTCACGGTCATGATTAGCCATTGTGCATAAATATCTGACATTAAAACACCAATAAATAAATAAATAGTTGTCGGGTGGATCTGAAGAAGATTTTTAAAGAGAATTCCTCTCATTGCACTACATTGAAATATGAACTTCATTTGAACAAACTCGAATCTGATCATCATCTCTGGATGTTAAAATATCAGACATTAAAAGGTCCGGAGTGGTGATTTTGGATACGATTTTTATACTCCTGTTTGTAAAAACGGTTGTATTGTGTAAATGGTCTGTCTGTCTGTCTGTCCACAAACAATTGGTTTCCGACCAATAACTCAAGCTTGGATTATTTGATCTCAACCAAAGTTGGTATGTATATTACCCAGCTAGTACTACAGGCCAAGTTTGATTATGGGTTCCGTCCAATTATTTTTACACTAGTTATGGGCCTTTTAGGCTTTTCCCTCTGGAAAAGACTATTGTTTTTCTACGGATTATTATTATTTTTTTTTTTTTGGGGGGGGGGGGGGGGGGGGGGGGGGGGGGTTTCCACACATTTTGTCCGTACTATTGAGAAGCCATTTTCGAACCGATTTGCACAAAATTTTGCACACACATAGAGGGGCACAAAATCTAAAAATGTACCGAAGAGGATTTTTCGATTTAACCCTTATTTCGTCAGAATTGGCAAAAAACTGTCAAAATTGGGGGTTTATCGGCACTTTCTCGAAACACGTCTTGTAGATTTTTTTTAAACATTCATCATTGCTAGACCTGCCTGTGATACGACCTTTGATACACACGACATATCAGGCGATGCATATGGTAACCCTCCACAGGCTGCCAAACATCGAAATTTTGATGAAATGGGCTGTTTTCGGGCCCCCACAGCACCCAAACGAAACACGATAGATACACATAACTGCGTTTATTGGAAGTGGAATTCACCGAGGATCATTTTTGTAAGTAATAAGGGTGTTCACAAAACCAAGCGTTAACCCGTTTTGGGCTGGTTAAACAGCAATACCCCCAAAAAGCTCAAAGCTTCATGTTTTCCGTGGATTTCTCTAGACGAGTCTTGTAGATTTTCAGGAAATATTTGTCACTCTCAGGTCTTGGTGTGACATTACAAGCTGCATGGACAAAATATTCCGGTCAGCATTAGTTAACCCTCCCCGAGCTGCTAAACGTAAAAATTGTGATAAAATGGGCTGTTTTTGGACACCAACAGCACCCAAACGTATACCACAGAGAAAGTGGCCTTCATTTATCGGACGCAAAATTGATCGGAAAATATTTTTGAAAGTGGTAAGGGTATTCAAAATTCGACGTCTTACCCATTTTCGGCTGGTTAAAGAGAGATACCCATTAAAACCTTAAAATACCCTCTTTCTGTGGATTTCTCTAAAAACATCTCGTTAGGTTTTCAAGAAAAAATTGGCTATTCGTAGATCTTGGTGTGACATTACAAGTTGCATGGACAAAATATTCCGGTCAGCATTAGTTAACCCTCCCAGGGCTCCTCAACATCAAAATTGTGATAAAATTGGCAGTTTTTTGGACACCAACAGCATCCAATGGGTATACCACAAAGAAACGCGTCTCCTTTTATCGAGTGTACAATTTGTACAGAAACATTTTTGTAAGTAGTAAGGGTATTCAAAAGTCGAAGTCTTAACCCATTTTGGGTAGGCTAAGAGAGATATCCCTTAAAAACTTTAAATTCCATTTTCTGTGAATTTCCCTAACAGTAACTTGTAGGGTTTCAAGAAAAATTAACTATTCGTAGGTCTTTATGTGACATTACAAGTTGCAGGGACAAAATACTCCGGTGAGCGTTTATTAACCATCTACAAGCTGCCAAGTATCATAATTTTGTTGACATGGGCTGTTTTCGGACACGTACAGCACCCAATGTATACACTATAGATAAACATAATCACCTTTGTTGGAAGTGGAATTCACAGAGGACCATTTTTGTAAGTAATAAGGGTATTCAAAAAAACAAGCGTTAACCCCTGTTGGGGAGGTTAACAGGATACTCATCGAAAGCTTAAAAATCGTTTTCCCTGGATTTCTTTACAAACATCTTGTGGGGTTTTCAAGAGAAAATGGCCGTTGATAGGTCTTGGTATCACATTACCAGTTGCATAGATAAATCATTCTGGTAGGTATTTGTTAACCCTCCATGGGCTGCTAAATGTCAAAAATTTTGAAGAAATAGTCTGTTTTTTGGACACTAACAACATCAAATGGAAATGCCACAGAGAAAAGTAACTTCTTTTACTGGACGCGAAACTGATAGAGAAACATTTTTGTAAATAGTAAGGATATTCAAAAATCGAGGTCTTAACCCATTGTCGACTGGTTAAGGAGATATACCCCTCAAAGCTTAAATTCCCGTTTTCTGTGGATTTCTCAAAAAATCTAGCACGTTTTAAAGAAAAACTGACCATTTGCAGGTCTTTGAGTGACATTACAAGCTGCATGGACAAAATATTCCAGTAAGCAATTATTAACCCTCCAGAGCCTGGAAAGTATAGACATTTTGAGAAAAATGGGCTGTTTTGGGGCACCCATAACACCCAATGTGTACCTGCGTGATAAGTTAACCTTCCTTATTGGAAGTGAAATTCACTGAGGATCATTTTTGTAAGTAATGAAGGTATTCACAAAACCAAGTATTAATCCGTTTTGGACTGGTTACAGAGCGATACCCCCCAAAAGGTTAAAAATTCATATTTTCCGAGGATTTCTCTAAAAGCCTCTCGTAGGTTTTCAAGACAAATATGGGCCATTCTCATTTGAGACTACTATACTCACCTTGTATGAACTCAAAAGTAAGTGTATATTTATTTATTATCAAGAATAACCGCCCATAAGTTCCACTCTCACCGTGTCCCGCTTCATCGGTCGCCAGAGGTCGATTTATCCAAACAAAATTACCAAGGTTACCACCTCCCCCCTGCCTCTTTCACCAACCAAACACACATTGAAAGGTACGCCTCCCCTCGTATTCCACACTGCCCTGCATGATATCATTTATTATTTATTTATTGGTGTTTAAGGGCATATACTTATGCTCAATGACTAATCTACGGGTGGAGGAAGCCGGAGTACCTGGAGAGAACCACCGAGCAACGACGAGCAGCTGCCAGCTTCCCAACATCGTAACTCCGAACTGCAGCACAGGCAGGGTTAGATTGGTTGAAGACATGCGTACCGTCGACGTGCAGTACACCTTAGTACATGGCGGCATCGTGCCCCATATGGAGAATCAGAGTTAAGTGCCTTGCCCAAGGACACATTAAAGCTAAATAGGTTACTGCTATGTATAAATACAGATACAGACACAGCATGGGAGTCCGAATTGATCGCTCAGACGGCCACCCATCCAATGATTAACCAGGCTCAACGTTGTTTAACTTCGGTGATCTGAAGAGAACCGGCTACCGCAATGCCACCGCTCCGCCACTGCATGATAAGGAAAGCAGTAAATAACGTTAGCTACAATGGGGATCAGTTACTTATAATATCAAATAGTGTTGACACTATAGCGTTTCCCCGACAGTGGGTCCAGGTATATAATAGTCTGGTAAAACGGCTATACACTGCCCCTCCTCCGCCCCAGAGTGGCGACGTGGCAGTATATATCCATCTTACTGACGCTATGTTGTGCCTAAGGAACCTTACAATAAAAGGTGGGGATCCCCAACACGGGAAGGGGGGGGGGGGGCAGGTATATTTACTACTCTGTAGGTTATCAAATGCAGTGGTGCATGGCGCCAACATTCCCCCGCAGTGGGACTAGATATATACTAGTTTGTAAGACGGTTATACTCCCCTTCTCCGTCCCAGGGTATATTTTATCTACACATATGTACAAACAACACTTCCTATTTTCGTATGTAATTATTGTAGTTTATAACTTCATGTTTGTCGTTGAATGTATGGATATCTTCATTGTAATAAATAAAACTAATCCTACGGGGAAAAAACAATTGGAGAGAAATTTACTTCTGCTATTAACAGACAGGTGATAGGTGAGCGCTGCAAGGTGTGAAAAAATGACATAATCATGCACAACAAATGTGGATTAATAGGAGATAATTGATACAGGGACTATACATGACATGCTCAAGAATTTAAAGTTCACATTTTCTGCGGATATCTTCAACTGGTTCTTACAGATTTTCAAGAACAAATAAACCCTGGAGAAGAAGTATTCTCGCAAGCCTTCATTAACCCTCACAAACCGTCAGCTATCGAAATTTTAGGTAAATTTGAGATACAATGGGCTATTTACATTAGACGCTGATTCTCAGACGCTGATATTAATATTAACCCTCTCCACAAACAATGATGATTTAACCAAAACGTTCTTTTATCACACTGGGTCATTTGAGGACTATTATACCCACTTTTCTCAAGACATCAATAAAAAATACTTTAATGATACAATTAAAAACAATTCTTCAGACACTCCAGGGTCATAAAAAATCATGGATGTTTATTATCCCTCCACAGACTGCCAAGCATCGTAATTTTGTTGAAATGGGCTGTTTTCAGACACGCGCAACACCAACGTGTACCTGGGAATTACCCATATCTTCTTTGTTGGAAGTGGAATTCACCGAGGACCATTTTTGTAAGTAATAAGGGGTATTCAAAAAAACAAGCGTTAACCCCTTTTGTGATTGTTAATAGTGATAACCCATCAAAGGCTTAAGAATTTATGTTTTCCCTGGATTTCTTTACAAACATCTGGTAGCGTTTTCAAGAGAAAATGGCATTGATAGGTCATGGTGTCACATTACCAGGTGATTGGATAAATTATTCCGGTAAGCATTTGTTAACCCTCCATGGGCTGCTAAATGTCAAAATTTTGAAAAAATAGCCTGTTTTTGAACAACAACAACATCAAAAGGGAATGCAACAGAGAAACGTAACTTCTTTTACCGGACGCAAAACTGACAGGGGAAACATTTTTGTAAGTAGTAAATGGATTCAAAAATCGAGGTCTGAACCCATTTTTGACTGGTTAAGGAGATATACCCCTTAAAAGCTTAAAATTCCAGTTTTCTATGGATTTCTCAACAAAATAAAATTCAAGAAGAATTGACCATTCGCAGGTCTTCGAGTGACATTACAAGCATGAACAAAATGTTTCGGTAAACATTTGTTAACCCCTCCAGAGGCTGCCAAGCATAGAATATTTGGAGAAAATGGGCTGTTCTTGGGCAACCATAACACCAAATGTGTACCTACGAGATAAACATAACCTCCTTCATTGGAAGTGGAATTCACCGTCGATCATTTTTGTAAGTAATGAAGGTATTCACAAAACCAGGCATTAACCCTTTAGAGCTGGTTACAGGGAGATACCCCTCAAAAGGTTAAACATTTGTGTTATCTGTGGATCTCTTTAAAAACATGCCGTAGATTTTCAAGAAAAAATGGCCATTCTCCTGATCTTAGTGTGACATTACAAGTTGCATGTACAAAATATTCCTGTAAGCATTTGTTAACCCTATGCAGGTTCTCAAACATCAAAATGTTGATAAAATGGGCTGTGTTTGCGTACCCACAACACCCAAAGTTGGGAGGAGAGATCAAAATAAGTGAAGTAGAATTCACTGAGAATTATTTTTGGAAGTAATAAGAGTATTTAAAAAAACAACACTTAACCCGTTTTGGGCTGGATAAACAATGATACCCATCAAAAGCTTAAAATTCATGTTCTCCCTGGATTTCTCTGAAAACATCTTGTAGATTTTAAAGAAAAAAATGGCCATTCACAGTCTTGGTGTGACATTACAAGTTGCATGAATAAATATTCCTGTTAGCACTTGTTGACCCTCTACAAGCTGCCAGACATCAATATTTGGATACATTTGAGATAAAATGAACCATTTTAAAATTGACACAGCACTCAGTGGGTATGTGTCAAACAAACATAACTCCTTTTGTCGGTCATTGACTTGTTGGAAGACGATATTGACATTAAACCAGTCCACCGTTAATGATGGTTTTTACCTAAACAATTTTTTATCAAACTCCTGTCATTTGAGATTACTATCTTCACCTTTTTCATAACATCAATGAAGGGACTTCAGTGAGACAGTTAAAAACAACAAGACACTGTGGGGTCATGAAAAATCATGGAATCTCATCGGGAAAAGCCATGATTCTCCAGAATCATAAAGTCTAGTTGACTTAGAAATTTTTCATTACCATCAACATTTTGGTTTCCGATGATTACTTGAGTTTGAATTCATAGATCACGACCAAACTTGCTTTCTGCTCAGTTATATCAAAATGAAGGTTAAGTTTCAATTGGGGTGTGGTCCGATGATCTTTACAAGAGTTATTGGGCTTTTCGACTTGGAAATTTGCGTATTTCCATCAACATTTTTTTCAGAACTTTGTCTATGGTTTAACTTGAACAATAGTTAAACGGATTTCGGTTCTTTTTGTTGAATGTCTCTGTAGCAAAAACGTCGACGTTTTTATTCCCTGGAAAAAAACAAAGCTGCGCTGCATAATTCGCCGTTAGGCTTTTTCGAAATGTACATCATCACTGTTTTCATCCAACAAATAACTGATATTTGTATAATTGATCTAACGTGTACCGAAGCGAAAAATCAGAGACAAAAGTAAGTGATAAACTAGAACCAAAGCCAAAATCAGTCACAAAAGTACATGATGAAGTTGGACTTGAAATCGTACATGCTATGATGTTTACCAAATGGACAGAGGGGTGAACAGAAATTGTAATGAACCCCAATTGAAACCTGGCCTGTAATTTGGTATAACTGTGTCACATGCCAAATTTGGTTGGGGTCAAACAAGCAGAACTAAAGTTATCGCCCGGTAACCAGAATGTTGACAAAATAAGCAATTTCTCAGTCGAAGAGGCCCATAACTCTTCTAAAGATTATCGGACCAAGCCCCAATTCGAACTTAACCTTCATTTTGATATAACTGAAGCACAAACCAAGTTTCGTCGTTGATCTATGAATCCAAACTCAATTGTTCACCCGGAAACCAAAAAATTGATTGGAAATGTGCAATTTCTAAGTCAAAAGCCCATTACTCTCGTAAAAATCATCGGACCAACCCCAAATTCGAACTTAACATTCAATTTGCTATAATTGAGGCACAAATCAAGTTTAGTCCTGACCTGTAAATCCAAAGTCAAATCATCCGAAACAGAAAGGTTTGCGGACGGACAGACCAATCGCATAACACAACCGTTTTCTCAAACAGGCGTATAAAAATTAGAAAATCGTGGCTCCTAGACTGTTATCGAACGGAAAGTGTCTGCATCATTTGTCACGATGCGCAGACAGAACAGAAAAAGTACAGAATATCAAAAGTTTATGTTTAATGGGGCTTCAGCAGAGAATGATGGTGAAACGTTCAAACCGACGGGGAGTGAAATGATGCGCACATCGATGATACAACCTCCCTAACATTTTGCAATTTAATTTTTATATGAAATTCACATACCCTAAGTTCCCCGTGGGAACCCGGGAAGTGAAGCAGTGCTTGTTTACTGTGGTAAACAAGCTCTTTTTCACTGGTAAAATAGGACCTAGTCACTAATGCTTGGGGTGCGACTCCTCTAAAATAGGCAACATGGGTTATAAACGATTGACCGACCTGACTTCATCTTCATGTTGTGGTCATGATTTGCCATCGTGCAAAAGTATGTGACCTTGAACACCAATAAATAAATAAAATACATATCCTCAGTGTTAAATTTCCTAACAGCTTTAGAAAATTAAGGGGAGCTAACATTCCTATAAATCCCTACTAATGGCGAAAATTGTCAGGAACAATTTAAGATATTTATCTAAATGTCCAGTGTCTATCAAGTTCTCATCGTAAAATACAACATTCGGATGGCACTTTATATTCTATCCTTTTATTTAAATAAAAAATTTCTCAACTTTCCCAACATAATTAAATGAGAATTCCCAGAATTTGAGAAATTCAAATCCCAGTTTATTCCAATAATCAATTTTTCCAGAATATATGAGAATGTAACTCACAACTTCTATGATCTCTGAGCAATTTTCTGAGCGCCGAGCCCCCGAAAAATCTCTGGCCATAGAAGTACTAAGGCTCTCTGGTTGGGCCGGTGCCACGCAACACTTTCATTTGTGTTCCGCCGCTTCTGGTGACACTCTTTGCTCCCATTCCCACCAAAACAGAGACACCATCTGCCAAGGATGTAGGAAGCATTTAATCTGGGGTGGGGGTGGGGGGGTGGTGGAGGGTGCACGATCATACAAGGACACCTATTCACTGGTAAAGGCCACTATTAATGGTGGCCCATATGCCTTAGTGGAGCGGTAAGATACAATACACAAAGGTATGTGCGAGACTCGAGCATCCTCAACATGGAGAAGAATGTACATTTTGTGCTCCATATTTAACAAATTTTTTAAACATAGAGCCAGAAATGTGCATTTTTCTCGACTTTAAAGTCCACAGTAGAGACAGATTAAAGTAAGGAATCTTTGGTCACATCTTAAGAGTAAGAGTCTTTACCAGAGGAGGAGGAACCGGGGGGGGGTGTGCAGGGGACACGTGTACCTCCAGTTGTTGTTTTTTCCAAAGACCTGCTGCGTGGTTACACGATGAGTAAAATGGGCACAAACAAACGTGTTATATACAAACATTCCTGTAATATGTTATTTGTAAATCCAAACAACATTTGGTCAAAGAATTCCACCTTGGGGCCCCTTCGGTACTTCGGGTTGAAGATGCTTGAAATGGAAGAAATGGACACACCGCGGCATGTACATCTAAACGAGAGACTATAGTGTGTCATTGTACACTTACCGATATACGATTGTAACTTTTCTCCCACTGGGCCGAACCATAGTAGCCTTTAAAATTTGTGCCCCTCCACTTCTCTCGAGCTTCAGCCGCCTTTTGTTTGTACACCCTATTCCCGCCGTTACGTCCCAGTAATATTGCAATGGCGGGTTGGTAAAGATAATGTTGGCCTAAACACACGGACCACCCCCCCCCCCCCCCCACCTTCCTTTCTCTCTCTCGGCTATTTCTGGAAAGGGTTGAAGGGGGTACGTGCCCCCTAGTTCCTACACCCCCATCCGACCCCCGTGCCTCACTTGAATACTGCGTAGTGTGATATGAAATTGGGCGGCCAATATATGGAATTCTCTAGGGCCAATTTCGTATCGTGGCCCAACCCTGTTTATAAAAGTACGTTAAGTTTAAAGATAAGAAAATATTTTGTGAGCAATGAACGAATCTGAGTTTCAGCATAGTTCTTCGAATGATAAGCTCACGGCAAACTAGTCAAGTTTCTCTTTGGTGGTGGTCCTTTTGGTTTCTCGGGTTCTTTGGATTTTCCCTCGAACATTAAAATCCTAAAAAAGAGAAGAACAAGTTTTCATGTTTGAAGTTCTTATATAGTTTTTTATACGAGCTAAGATCAATGAAAGCTTGTCAATTTGAGAACGTATTTTTACACTAGATGTGGGATATGAGCCTGTAAACACTGCTCGATCCTAAAGTTCCATAAGAATGGACATCATAAGGCACATGAACTTTGTTTTGTGGTAAGCCCAATAATCAACTACAACCTGTGACGTAGCAATTAAGTCGACCAAGTATTATCGTTACCATGATACTGGGACACGGATAAGGCCAGTTGACGGATCGCCTAAAGCCACCTTGTCGACAACTTACAAACCGCTCCTCATCCACCATCGGAGAAATCTCAGATCGCGAGCGGGGGATGCGTAAAAATTGGTATCCACGCTTGTTAAAGTTGCTCTATTATCAAGTATCAGCTTATGATGGGTCACATTATAAGTTATCTCGGGCAACATCTGTGGTATATGAAGGTTTAATACCTGAATGTTGAATTTCAACCATGAGGCGCAAGTATTATCAAGTACCAGCCTATGATGGATCATAGCAATATTAACAAGTAACAGCTTATAATGGACCACATCAAAATCGTCCCTTGGGAGTACCTAGACGTCATCTGAAATGCTAAAGCATTGTAGATGGGGCTTTATTAATATATAAGGCTAGGTAACATAAGTTATGCCGGGCAACATTCAGGGTACACGGAGATTTAATACCTGGATGTCGAGTTTCAGCGCTAAGGCACGAGCATAAGGGTTGAAATTAACTTCCAGGTATTAAATCTCCATATTTCCTGTATGGTGCCCGTGATAACGATTTTGTCACGCCTCTTTCCATGGAAAAAATGAGTGTTTCAATAAATGCCTTAAACTATTTTATAAACTAAGCCACACGCCTCGAGACGTTTATTACGCGAATTTATATTTAACATTCCACAATATCTATCGTATAATTCTTATTGTCGCGGGCGGGCGGGGGGGGGGGGGGGGGGGGGGGGGCTCCAGGAAAATATGACTTTCAACTTACCTTTTGATGTAGTGGTTGTTTGCATGGTAATCATATTGATTGTGTAGCAGTTAATAGAGCTGAAGTGCTTGTAATTCATTAGTTGCAGTTGGGGTTGTTGGTTTTATCAGGGCTGTTGTAGAGTCATAGTTATTGTGACATGGTTGTTGATAGTGTTGTGGTTATTATTGTAGTCCCGTGTAGTGGGTGTGGCTGTTTAAGTAGTCTGTATGTATAGTATAGTATTGGTTGTTTCAGGGGGCGCGGTGACTAGTTGGTAGAGGTGCAGGCTGCAGGCCGAGAGGTCCTCGGTTCGAATCCCACCTGCGGCAACCGCGTTGTGTCCTTGGGCAAGACACTTCACCCCCATTGCCCACGCGGGGGCACGGTGACGTTGTGTACTAAGGCGTACTGCACGTCGATGGTGCACTTGTCTTCAACCAATGCTAACCCTGCTTGCGTGGAGTTAGTATGCTTGAGGAGCTGACAGTTGCTCGCCGTTGCTCGGTGGTTCTCTCCGGGTACTCCGGCTTCCTCCACCCGTAAAACTGTCATGGTCATGATTATCCATTGTGCAGAAATATGTGACCTTAAACACCAATAAATAAATAAATAAATTGGTTGTTCAACAGTTGTTTGTGTAGCAGTTTTAATTGTTTGCATAGTAGTATAGTAGGTGGTGATTAGGGCTACGAGGAACACGTTTTCAAAAAACTGTACACGTACATGAATGTATAACGCCATAGGGATTCAGTGTTAATCGTGTACAGAGTGTAAAAAAATGTTGTTTTTACATGGTGTCCCAGAAGCCGCAAACGCAGTTATCGCATTTTAGATCGTTCAAACAGCCGTTGGCGAGCGAGTGCAAATTCGACAGTCACACATCGCTCGGAAGGGAAAAATGTACGAAATTCGAAGAAACGTCAACCTAAAGAAATCTTCTCGCCATTTCCATCGCGGATTAGACCTTCAATCTATCGTTGGTGAACGCCGGCAAAAAACGCTTTGAGGCTTCTAGGACAGCATAAAAATATGTTCTGCGGCTTCTAGGACACCGACGTTCGCGATCGCGTTCCAGACGGCCGAGGGTGCGATCCGATCGGAAAAACGATTTGAGGATTCTAGGACAGGAAAATCGATCTCAAAACCTTTTCTCGACGTTCACCAACGGTGTAAAGTGCAGTTACCCATCGAGGATTTTTTTTTTCCAAACTAAGCAGGGGGGGGGGGGGGGTGGAAAAAAAATTGCAAAACACTGATGCCGGGGTGGGTGGGTGGTACAGGAGGACAAAAAATTTTTTTTTCCGATGCTTGCAAATTTTTTCCTCAGACACCTTTGGGCAAAATTGTATACCATAATCAGTGAAGTATCATTCAAGAACCAATAAAAATACATTCACGTTATCAGGGGGTACCTACCATAGGTTATATACGATTATAAAACTGTTATTGCGGCTGAGCTATATGATTCGGCTTATAGTGATACAATGTATAACCATATTGAATAATGCAAGTTAAAATGCATCACTAATTGCAATTATCAAACACTGCACTCTAAGGATAAGTTATCTTGAGGGTGTTCCGTTTGATTAAATTTTTAATATGTTCACCCTGGTGAGATCGGCTGTCTTAGGTGAGGAGCAAAGACAATTATGTGAAGTCAGGAACAGTTACAGATTTCAGCTGCAGGAACAATTCTGTACAACGATGTATCCAGACCTATTTCGAAAACACCAATGACTCTTATTGCCATTGTAGAAAGTATGTAACACAAAAACTACTAAACATTGAACCTGATTGAACTGCTAATTTATTTCAAACACATCTGAGAACACAGGTGTCAACAAAATCATGTACCAGACCTTCTAGGGCTGGACTTAAAATAAGTAATAAATCCCCTCCCCCAACCCAGCCATGCCCCACCCAAACCTCCGTCAAAAAAATAAACAAATACATAAATGACTAAACTCATTGCTTTTTGCATACACATACCGTGGAACCTCTCTTGAGAGACCAACATTTTTGCCAGACGAAAGGAGTCTTTCAGACAGGTGGTCTGTCAAGACCACCTGTCCTGAAAGACCACTTTTGTCTGGTCGAAATGGTATGTTGTCCTGTGTTGTCCACATAAAACACGCTCTAGCACAAAAGAGGTGCTTCCTCAAAGAGGTGGTCTCTCAAGAGAAGTTCCACTGTATATATGAATGGAGAACGCAATGGGTTCTGATGGGTTTGAGCAATTTATGATATTTAACCCTTTACCTAACATTCTTTTCTAAAATACAAAAACAAATAAAAATTTTCATATAACCATTACTGTTCAATAAGGTTACTTGAAATAAACACATGTATGGCTAACATTAGAACTGGCTTGAAGAGTCAGTTCTATTGTTATCCATATTTGTGTGGCTTTATTGTGGGATATATTTGGATATATAATCCACTTTGAATGTTGTTGGTTTATTAGCCTTAAGAGACCACTTTGGTCTGATAAAACGGATGTTCTTTCAAGACCTGCCCTACTGTACAAGGTCAATCACTCAATACTGTATGATAAAATTGGTTATGGTACAGTATGGTGTGAAGGATGATGCAGAAGCATGTATTTTGTGGGGGTGGGTGGTTCAGATAACCCCGGAAAAAAATTGTAAAACTGGGAAAAAATTACATGGGGTGGGTGGGTGGGTCCTTCGACCGATCAAAAACAAAAAAAACGGCAACGGTGTCTGCAAATTTTTTCCTACCCCCCCCCCCCCCCCCCCTGAACTAAGCAGAAAAAAAACCCGAGACAGGAAAAATCGATCTTAAAACCATTTCTCTACGTTCGCCAACTGTCCATCGGACCGTGTAGACCACGATGACCAACTAGTGCGGATTTCTGGGATGGGAACAAAAAACAAATGAAAAATCGTGAGGGTATCGTGACATTCGTTGCCACCTGATCGTTTAGTAACGTGGATGTAATGGCTAGAGCAATGTATACCAAAAACCAAAAGCTTGAAGAGCTTGAAATAAGTAATCACCCAATCACTTCACGTTCCTAACGCTAATTAACCAATCAGATTGCTTGATTCTCATAACCTGAACTTAATCATACAAAGTTATCTCCCCTCCTCGTGGGGGATCACGCCCATCCGAAAAATCGAAAGTTTCGAGAAGGTGGTCACGTGACCTAGCAAATTGAAGGTATCGACGAGTGGATTAAGAAGGTCGTAATTTTAACCCTCGTCGTGGGGGTGGGGTCACGACCAGAGCCGAAAAACGTCGTTCTTTTTACAAATCCAGGCATGTGAGGTATTGATATGAAGGGCTCGATGAATATATTACAAAAATGACATTTTTCATTTTTAGTGGGAGTGGGGGTCAGGCCCATCATAAAATCGAAAGTTTCGAGAAGGTGGTCACGTGACATATCAAACTGAAGGTATCAACGAGGGGATTAAGAAAATCGTATTTTTAACCCTCGTCGTGGGGTGGGGTCACGACCGGAGCCGAAAAACGTCATTCTTTTTACAAAGCCAGGCATGTGAGGTATTAATATGGAGGGCTCGATGAATACATTACAAAAATGACGTTTTTCATTTTATGTGGGGGTGGGGGTCACGCCCATCAGAAAAATCGAAAGTTTCGAGAAGGTGGTCACGTGACCTATCAAATTGAAGGTCTCGACGAGTGGATTAAGAAGATCGCAATTTTAACCCTCGTCATGGGGTGGGGTCACGACCAGAGCCGTAAAACTTCTTCCTTTTTACAAATCCAGGCATTTAGAATTGAATAAATTGGGGGGGGGGGGGGGGGGGGGTTCATCATCACTGGAATTTCTGTTGTATACTGTTCTTTTTTTTCTTTTTCTTTTTCTTTTTTTTGTTTGTCTTCTTTGATTTCAATCTGCTTCTATCCGTTTCTCTCTCTCTCTCTCTCTCTCTCTCTCTCTCTCTCTTTTGAGTTAACTTCTTTTGTGCATAATATTTACATATTGTTATATTTTGTTCTGCCTTTTGTAATCTATTAGTCTTTGTACAGGAGCGGAGGGTTTTCTAAGTGGTCAGCACTTGTCCTCCAATCCCGATTTGCATTAGTGAATGGCAAATAAAAATATGTTTAATCTATGTGGGGATGGGGGTCACGCCCATCAGAAAAATCGAAAGTTTCGAGAAGGTGGTCACGTGACATATCGAATTGAAGGCATCAACGAGTGGATTAAGTACATCGTAATTTTAACCCTCTTCGTAGGGTGTGGTCACGACCAGAGCCGTTTATTTTACAAATCCAGGCATGTGAGGTATTGATATGAAGGGCTCCATGAATACATTACAAAAATGATATTTTTCATTTTTAGTTGGGGTAGGGGTCACACCCATCATAAAATCGAAAGTTTCGAGAAGGTGATCACGTGACATATCAAACTGAAGGTCTCGATGAGTGGATTAAGAAGATCGTATTTTTAACCCTCGTCGTGGGGTGGGGGTCACGACCAGAGTCGAAAACGTCTTCCTTTTTACAAATCCAGACATGCGAGGTACTGATATGAAGGCTCGATGAATACATTACGAAAATTACATTTTTCATTTTATGTGAGGGTGGGGTCACGACCACAGCCGAAAAACGTCTTCCTTTTTACAAATCCAAGTATGTGAGGTACTGAGATGAAGGGCTCGATGAATACATTACAAAAAATGACTATCTACTATCCTTGAACCTACAGATGAGTTGTTACTTCCTTGAACCTAACCTGTATCATGGCCCCTGATGGTCTCAACGTGGCTTCTAATGTACTCATCATGACCTCTGCTGTACTCATAATTCACCTCTACCTACGGTGTTACAGATTTACTTCCATTGAACCGAACCATTTTGACGGATGACAGAGTTACTTCCCTTGAACCTAACCCATATCATGACCCCTGATGACCTCATAATAAACCTCTACCTATGGTGTTACAGAGTTACTTCTCTCGAACCTACGGATGAGTTGTTACAGAGTTACTTCCCTTGAACCTAATCATTTGACGGATGAGGTGAGAGTTTCTTCCCCGAATCTACGGATGATAGCGTTACTTCCCTTAAACCTCACCTGTATCATGACTCCTGATGATCTAATAACAAACCTTGGTGTTATAGTGTTACTTCCTTGAACCTATGGATGACAGAGTTACCTCCCTTGAACCTAAACCGTATCATGACTCCTGATGATCTCATAATAAACCTCGGATTAGTTGTTATACAGAGTTACTTCCCTCGAACCTAACCATTTGAACGCATGAGTTGTTACAGAGTTACTTCCTTGAACATAACCTAAAACCTGGAGGTTTTTTCAAACACTTCTTAATATGGTGAATCGAATTTTAATTTTTGTTTGAACGGATGAGTTGTTAGAGTTACTTCCCTCGAACCTAACCTAAAAAATGTTTTTTAAGCACTTCTTAGTATGGTACATAGAATTTTAATTTTGTTTGGATGAATGAGTTGTTACAGAGTTACTTCCCTCGAACCTAATCATTTGATGAACCTAACCTGTATCATGACTCCTGAGAACCTCATAATAAACCTCTACCTATGGATGAGGTGTCACAGAGTTACTTCCCTCGAACATAACCGTTTGACGGATGAGTTGTTAAGAAGTTACTTCCCTTGAACCTAACCTGTATCACGACCCATGATGACCTCATAATAAACCTCTACCTACGGATGAACTGTGTTACTTCCCTTGAACCTAACCTGTATCATGACCTCATAATAAACCTCTACCTACGGATGACAGAGTTACTTCCCTTTGAACCTAACCATTTGGTGGATAAGTTGTTGCAGAGTTACTTCCCTTGAACCTAACCATTTCACAAGTTTTTTTTTAGTTTTTTTTAAACTGAACCCTAAACGCAATCTGTAAAAAAAAGAAATACTGCACAAGCAAATGCAAATTTCAGAGAACAATTCACACAATTTTCTATACTAATTTCTATTATCGACCATTGTTACGGAATGTTAGGAAAAATTTATCGATCAGAGATCGTAAGATCGGACTATAAACGTTGTGATTACTGGCAGTTCTGTGGTGCCTCATCAGCTCTGGCATTTTGTGTTTCCTTATCAAACGATATCAGGCTCATTGAATGAACCTGAGTCCACTGAGTTCTCAAAATAAAACGTCAAGAGCTCGAGCTCTTACCCGAGCCTGGGAGCTTAATTATTCCCTATAGGCTCACTTCGTAACACCATTCGGACGACGAGTTCAGGTTTATCTAGCAAGGGGATGATGACGAGGTCAAATTCGATGCGGTATAGTACAATTATGATGACCTGGGAAGGAATTTACGATTTGTGTTGAAGGCAATACAAATCGTAAATTTGTAATATCCAAGAGGTAGTGCAGTTCCAATACCGTATTGTATGATTAGTGTGGTGACGTTTAGAATGCGGCGACAATCGTAGTTAGAAAATGAGTCGTTTTCGTTCGATATATTTGATCAAGTGTTTTGAACGACCCTCCAGTCAACTTTCCGCCAACAATCGTATCTGATCAAGTAAAAAAAAAGGGAGTCGTTCCCGAGATGTATTTCACCCGTTTAGCTTAAAAAGAGAATTGTTTTGGACAAGTGGTATGCCAACGTAAAAGCTTAATGTCTTGGCTACTGTTGGATGACATCAATATCGCGACTACAAATTCATGAGTTTGTTTTTTTTCTACGAGTTTGAATACGACGAGTCGAAATGTTCCAAGCTAGGACGTTGAGTACCTTTTCTCTCTTATATATGGAAAACAATACATAAATTTCTAAACAAAAAATACGTCTGATACACTAATTTTCATGATGTTTGCATGTGTTGAACACCTGTGATGAATATCTCAGTAAACTGGTGTAATGCTTCGCTCAATCTGTCAGTAAGTAATGGCGGAACATCGAGCGTTGTTTGTATCTTGAGCTGTGTTTTGAGCTTGGAGTGGTGGTCAAGTTAACAATCAGTAATGGAAAGCCGTAGAATGCGGTGTTAGAATAATTGTACATATTTTTACATCAGATGAATTTTTGATAATCGACGTTTTGTCGGTTAAATTGTGTTTAGAAGCGAGATGCTCGTTCAAGTGTCCTATTGTCGCTGCATGATGTTAACTGTTTCTGTGTTTCTACGTTTCTTGTGCTGTTCTGTGTTGTTCGTGATGTGATGTGTTGCATGTATGGTATATATAATGCTTTTCTGTTGTGAAGATATGTCGAAATGAAACGAACAATCTCGTTGTGAAAACTTTTGTAAAACTACATTTGAAAAATTCAGCTACCGAACTCACCGAAATACCGGTTTCGCCGAGAATGGCGGATGAACAGAATTCAAATTTAAAAGGTGCTAAAAGTGTAAAGGGTTCTAAGTCTCTTGTCATGCCACTCTCACAGCCGCTGCCTCAAACCCAGGAGGCACAGTCCACGAAACGGAAAACCCCAGAAGAAATATCACCTGGCATTGTACGCAGCTCTCGCTGTAGAAATTCGTGTGGTGACCTCTCTCAGCTCTCTTCCAAACCCCCCAGCAGAGGGTATTGAAGTTGGGAAGACTTACAACTTTACTGAGGTAATTCAGAACACTCTTGTTAGTCCTGACTTCATCAATAATTCATGGCCACAGCTGGTTCCAGCTTTCACACCACACATTTCAAAACTTATGTCAACTCAGTTAAGATCTGAAATTCGCTCTGTTTTGAAAGACGAGGTCCGTTCTGCTCTTAAAGAGTTGGCAAGTGCTTATGTTGCACCACAAATTAGAATAATGAAAGAGGAGATCACAGATGATATTAAATCAATTATTGAGGCTCTGCGCGAGGACTGTAAGAACCTGAAAGAAGAAAATAAAGCTTTGAAAAATGAACTTTCAAGTATAAAAAAGCAAGTTACTTTATGCAAGCAGGAATTGGAGGAGAGTGGGCAATACTCCAGAAGAAATTGTCTGATATTTAGGAATGTGTCCGTCCCCAGTGGCTCTGATCAAATAGACAGTGACAAAATAATTACTAAAATTTGTAAATCTAAACTAAAAAAAGAGGTAAAACCTGAACATATCAGCAGATCTCACCCTATTGGGAGACCAAGGCAACTAACTACAGCCCACAATAATGAAAGTAGTGACAGAAAAGTGAATATTTTGGTCAGGTTTACAACCTACAATATCCGAAATGAAATCTACAGGGTTAAAAAGGAACTGAGAAATACTGGGAATGGCATCTTCATTACTGAATCTCTTACCACTTTCAGTCAGGAAATTGTAACTGAACTTAGTAAAATTAAAAAAAAATAAGCAAATCCACACTTTCTGGACAAATGATGGTAGGATATTCGCAAAAAAGTCCCATTCAAGCCCCAAAATATTGATTAAAAGTAAGGATGATCTTAACTATCTCGCAGAATAATAGACAGGAACTCTTCATATGACTGTATGACACACCTCCACAAAGTATGTTTGTGCTGGCAATGATGTGAAGATATTTTGATGTAGCTCGATGTGGACTGACTAAGGTCACTCCTCCTCATGCTGCCTCAAAATATTTTAACATCTCGCAAGCAATAGTAGGTAAAAAATAAATAAATAAATAAATAAATAAATAAATAAATAAATAAATAAATAAATAAATAAATAAATAAATAAAGTAAGAGATAAAATGGTAAAGAAGAAATTATGAATGGACATGGAAATAAAAAAAAAAGAAGTGAAAATCAAGAGCACTGTTGGGTGCTATGGATTATAAGGTTTCTGATTTCCAAAGCACAGCAATACCCATACATATTAAACCACCTGATGATACACCGCCTATATTTACTGGGATTGTGTCTTGTAGTCAAAAATATATACAAGTATGTACTGTCAAAATATGCTTTGCAGTGGCTTGCTGGGGACTGCCCTTGACGGTCCTCCACAGACTACTGCTGGAGAAAGTCTACAAATTTAAAGAAAAATCAATGATTTTTTTGTCATGTTTTCAAAGAGAATATATATGTGCTCACATTGGTGTCTTTTGTAGTGAGTTGCTGAGGACCACCCATGGAGGCCACCCAAAGTCTGTTGATGGGCAAATGTGTGGCAGCAGGTTGAAAAAGTCAAAAGTGAATGAAAGTTCATTGCCCATCCCCCCCCCCCCCTCCATTTTATTCCAACCCAACACAATTGTTACCTATATGTTGTATTAAGAAATGTTTACAGTTTATCTTTCATTATCATCTACCCTCCTTATACTAGACTACTAAAAGTTACAGAAAACTTGAAAAAAGAAGAAAAAACAGACCCCCCCCCCCCCCACACACTCAATTTTATTCCTGCTTTAATCCAGCACAATTCTTACCTATATTTTGTACTAGGAAATGGTTACAGTTTATCTTTCATTGTCATCTATCCTCCTTATATTAGACTACTATAAGTTACAGAAAACTTGAGTATCTAAGAGAACTAAAATTGTCTGTGTGCTAAACATAACAGAAGTTGCCTACAAGTACTTTTCATTATCAGCAACAAGGCTTACAGTGACTCCATCTACCCTGTACCAAGAATGGAGATGGTACAGGATGGATGGAGTCGCTGTTGGCCCTGTTGAAACTATTTATAATGTCGTCGTTTACATATACAAAGAGTGGAAAAGCACATGTTCCTATCCTATCTGTTGGCCCTGTTGAAACTATTTATAATGTCGTCATTTACATATACAAAGAGTGGAAAAGCACATATTCCTATGTGTTGATATGGATGAGAATATGTTGTGTTGCGGTTTGTTGAGGACTCTGACACGGAACGCCTCTACAAACTGCAGCATAGCATACACACAGCACACTTGGAAATGTGGGAAACAGAGGAAGTAGAGGAAAATGATAGATAGATTATGAAGAAAGGATAGAGGAACAACGGAAGTTGTAAAATGAAATAGGTGAAAATTTCGTGGTACTCATTGCATTGTGCCATTTTATCAGGATAAAGCCAACCCAGTAATGACACATGTTCAGAAATGTTCTGTTACGGTTTCTCATACCATAGAGAGTGAGTATATATGTGTTCCATATATATATATATATATTGCTGCTGGTAGGCCTATTTCAAGCGTCTTTGTTGTACACGAACACAGAGTAAACATAAGGTGACACGGGTGTGGAGTTGTTCAACTGCAGCTGCTTGGGAACTGATCTAGGATCACTCTTCAACGGACTGCAGTAGAATACTTGCACATCCAGCTTGGAACTGGATAGAACGCAGCAACATGTGGGAAATTATCAACAAGGAATGGAAAAAAATTACCAATAAGTAAATAAGTAAAAGGTTTACTGGCTTTTAAGTGCTTTGTGACACTAAGAATGCAGTCAAGCTACTGATGACACATGTTTATGGACTTACTGTCGCAGAAAGTATATGTGTGTGCTTATGTATATGCTTTGTTGTGGTTAGTGGATCGCTGCTAATGAACACCCCATCACAAGCCCTGAAAATGTCTAATAGGTGCTCATTTTAGTTTGCACTTCAGACAACTCCTAAATGGGTTAAAGTATCTTTACATATATTTGTATATAAAATGTAAAAGGTTACTGAAAATTCAGAGGCTTCATACACTATTAGTGTGTATAGGTGTATACTGGTGCTGTAGCAATAGCCTCACCTGGTTAGAAATTGCCTGCTTGGAACTGAACAACTCAAATAGTTAATCCACAAATGTACATGTATAAATTTCAGTTTTGTTTCTTTGTTTACTCATATGTTTACTTTTTCTTTAATTTTTGTTCCAGTGGTGATAACCATCAGTGCACTCTAAGGAAAAGGCTGTTTAAAAACCCAAACCGCCAATTTCTATCTCCGCAATACCCGTTGACTGATGAATTTAGGTTTTCACATTCTCGTAGTAAAAAATATGGAGATTGACATAACCAAGTACCGACAGTCAGTGGGTATTTTCTACAACGTTCTTAATTCAATGAATCAAGACCACATTCATCAAACTTATGCAACACTCCATCTTAAAATCCGTCCACTTATATTCCATCTCTCATCATCTATAATTGTTATTATGATGTCGATTGTTATTCTCTGTGGTGATGTCCATCCAAACCCCGGTCCATCTCATACGGGTTCTGTTAGTACCGATCAAAATACAATTTCAATTCTAAACTTTAATATCCGTAGCATCCGTCATAAACTGCATAAGCTAGTAGATGAGTTCGATGACTTTGACATTATTTGCTTTACAGAAACTCATTTGGATAATGACTTCAATATTAGTAATATATTGATCCCAAACTATTCGGTCCCCATTATACATAACAGAAACCAGTACGGCGGGGGTATTGCGGTGTATTTTGCGGATCACATCACCTTCAAACAAATTGAAGACCTATCGTTTGATGATGATATTCTCTGGTTTGAAGTGGGCAACAAACAGAAATTCATCCTTTGTGTCACATAAAGATCGGAGAGGAAATCGAGTGAAAATTACTGGCCTTACTTGCAGGAAAAAATAGAATTAGCCTTGGAAATAAATCCATCAGTTGTTTTAACTGGTGATATAAACTCTGACCTACTCGTGGAACGGAGTACGCTACAGTCTCTTATAACACTTTTCAATTTGAAGATTGTTATATCTGAGCCCACTCGAATGGGAAAGACATCTCGAACCCTACTTGACCCTATAATTGTTAGTGACACAGTTACGATAGCTCACTCGGGCACGCTGGAATTAGGTTTATCCGACCATCTCGCAGTATACACTCAAGTAGTTTGTGCACACCCTACTCAATCAACTGTCACCCAGGAGGTCTGGAATTATAAATTTTATAAAATTGAATAACCTTATAAACGAGACAGAATCGGAGAAACTAATATGCAGTGAGGAGAATATTAATGATGCTCTGTCAAACTTTGTTTCTACTTTTTTGGAACTTGCAGAAAAATGTATTCCATATACAAAAGTTATAATTAGGAAGTCTGATAAGCCCTGGTTTGATAGCGCTATTAGAAGTACTATTCGTCTTCGTGATCGACTGCGTAAATTAGCTCTGAAAAGCAATAACCCAAACACACGGGCGAAATATAAAACTGCCCGAAACAAAGTTAACAATATGAAAAAATTTACCAAGGAACAATACTTAGAAAAAATAGATACCTCAATATCAGAAAACAACGACCAACGGCAATTTTGGCATATTGTTAAGGTGTTTCAAAACAACTTTGCTTCCGATCCAGGAATACCGACGCTGAAAACTGATTCAGGTAACACACTTTTTGAAACCGACTATGAAAAAGCTAATATTTTAAACGAGGCATTTATTCAAAATAGTATGTTGAACTCGAATAGCAAACAACTACCCCCTTCAAACGCAAATGTTCGAAATCATTTCGCAAAATTTCTTTTACTCAGGAAGACATTATTCAGATTATCAATTCTCTTAAAACTAACAAAAGCAGCGGCCACGATGGTATTGGACATAGAATGTTAAAGGAAACTAAATTTAGTGTAAGCAGACCTTTATTTCTGCTTTATTCTAAATCACTGGAGTTGTCGGAATTTCCTCTGGAGTGGAAATGTGCTGATGTGATCCCTCTATATAAAAAAGGTGATCGTCAAGACCCCCAAAATTATCGACCTATCTCTTTATTGTGCTGTGTTGGTAAAATAATGGAGCGGGTTGTTTTTAAGGAAGTCTATAAATATTTTAAAGGCAACAATCTATTTTATATATTACAGTCAGGCTTCCTTCCAAACAACAGCATCGTTTACCAATTATTAGAGATCTATCATAACCTTTGTGACGCAGTGGATAAAAACTTATATATATGTGGTGTCTTTTGTGATATTTCAAAGGCATTTGATAAAGTATGGCACGTAGGAATCATATATAAATTAAAACAGTACGGTATCTCGGGTACTTTGCTCTTTCACAGCTATCTAAAAGACAGAAAACAGAGGGTAAAAATAAATGGTTACAATTCCAACTATAAGAAAGTCAAGGCTGGAGTTCCACAGGGGTCGGTCCTAGGCCCATTCCTGTTTCTTATATATATCAATGACATCGTCGACAAAATTGACTCGGTTACTCGCATGTTTGCCGATGACACGTGTCTGACAGAATCGTCCAATGACCCATGTAACGTCGAAGCAAAAATGAACGAGGAAATCAAAAAAGTAAACGAATGGGCTAGCACATGGCTTGTTTCGTTTAATGCAAAAAAGACGAAAGCAATCCTATTCACACTTAAGAAAAATATCTCGTCATTAAATATTTTGTTTAATGGCGAAACAATTGATTTTTGTAATTCTCACAAACATTTGGGTTTAACCTTAGAATCAAACCTGTCTTGGTCAGATCACATTGATAACATTTGTAAAAAGACTTGCTCGAGATTGTCCCAACTAAGAAAATTGAAGTATACTTTTAACAGGAAAATTCTTGAAAAAATATATCATGCATTCATATTACCAATTTTGGAATATGGTAGTTCTGTGTGGAGCGGTGCTCCTCAGTATCAATTAAATCGTATTGAAGATATTCACTACGAGGCAGTCCGAATAGTGAGCGGGTTGATAAGATCTGTGCCACGGGATCGACTTTTGTTGGAAGTTGGTTGGAGTAGTCTGGAAAACAGGCGCTATGTTCACAAAATGTGTAACTTTTACAAAATTCTCATTGGGAATGCTCCGAAATTCCTCCACGAACATTTACCATCTCGTGTCGCCGACATATCCCAATACAATTTACTAATTTTGTCCCTTATTTCTGTCGAACGGAACTCTTCAAACGATCATTTTTCCCTTCGTGTACTGAAGTGTGGAATACCCTACCGGAGGTTGTTCGAAACAGTCGGTCACTTGGGGAATTCAAAAAGTCCATCTCACCACCCTTGTGTAAGCCTCCAGCATATTTTTCAACCGGTATAAGGAAATACAATATTATTCACTCAAAATTACGAACTGGATGTAGTGACCTTAGTGGTGACAAGTTCCGCAACTACATCTCAGATTCTCCATTTTGCTTATGTAACGACGGCGTTGAGGATGCAGAACATTATTTATACCTGTGTTCTTTAAATTCTGATATTCGCTATATCCTCATAGATGATTTGTCGAAACTTACGCCCAACTGGAATTCATTGGATTTAATTTTATATGGAAGCCCGGCATTACCCGAGAGCAGTTGTACAGTTGCTGAATTAGCTGCGCCTCTCAGCAAGTCTGAGTGTCCCAAGGTTATACAGGTGATCTAACTTCCACTGTGGGTGTCCTCTCGCAGTGGGACCTGGCAATCAATCTGTGTGAGGACAACACGGTGGATGTTAGGTTAGTACGGACGTGGAATGAGCACGCAAAGATTAACTGTCTCAACAATGTTCTGTGAACGTTCCTTAGCGGCATTACACTAAATTTAGAATTGAATAAACTGTGTGTGTGGGGGGGGGGGGGGGGGGGGTGGGGGTCATCATCACTGGAATTTCTAGTGTACACTGTTCTTTTTTTTTCTTTTCTTTTGTTTGTCTTCTTTGATTTCAATCTGCTTTTACCCCGTCTCTCTCTCTCTCTCTCTCTCTCTCTCTCTCTCTCTCTCTCTCCCCCCTCTCTCTCTCTCTCCTCTCCCCCTCTCTCTCTCTCTTTTGAGTTAACCTCTTTTGTGTATAATGATTACATATTGTTATATTTTGTTCTGCCTTTTGTAATCTATTAGTCTTTGTACAGGAGCGGGGGGTTTTCTAAGTGGTCAGCACTTGTCCTCCAATCCTGATTTGCATTGTTGAATGGCAAATAAAAAAATGTTTAATCTATGCTTCGCTAGCAGGTGGTTCGAAAAAAAGCTTTTTTCTCATTTTCATTCAGTCATATGCTGACACAATGTAAACACTGTTTTTTGTTGTTGCTGTATTTATATAACGCCACCTATCTTAAAATATTTTAACTCCTGTTGTAAAAAAATAAAACAAAACAACTTTTCCACACGTGCCTTTAGACTGTTTACAAATCTTTTCTAACACATGACAAATGGTTTTATTTGAATTTAGTTAAGGTTATACTCGTTTAGTTATGTAATGTCTTCTCGACGTGGGCATTTTTTCCTACAAAAAATAGTTTGGATTGATACTTTTTCGGAAATGGTGAAATAGGCTATCCTCAATATGTAGAAACGTTAAAAGATCAACTTATAATTTTTTATTGACAAATCTATGGTTCAGTAAACAGAGTTATTCTTGAAGGAAACATCATAAGGCTTGACTTGTTAACAAGTGAGTGCATCTCTAATTAGCATAACAATCATATATATTGAAAACATACTTTCATGTTTTGAACACAGATATCAAAAATGAATGATGCATCAGATTCAAGTTGTTGTTTTTTTCAATTTAATATGTTCCATAACTACCTTTTCTTAATACTTTCGATTTCAAGATGGTCACAACTCCACCGTTAGAAGAAGGGGAAAAAATATGATTTTCATAATATCCTTGTCGATAGCTTTAATTTGATAGGTCACACGACTATCTTCTCGAAACTTTTGATTTTCTGATCGGTGTTAACCCCATCCCCACGGCGAAGGTTGAAAATGTCATTTTTGTAATGTATTCACCGAGCCCTTCATATCAGTACCTCACATGGATCTGTAAAAAGGAAGACGTTTTTCGACTCTGGTCATGACCCCACCCCACGACGAGGGTTAAAATACGATCTTCTTAATCCACTCGTTGATACCTTCAATTTGATAGGTCACGTGACCACCTCCTCGAAACTTTCGATTTTTCTGATGGGCGTGACCCCTAACCCCACATAAAATGAAAAACGTCATTTTTGTAATGTATTCATCGAGCCCTTCATATTAATACCTCACATGCCTGGATATGTAAAAAGGAAGACGTTTTTCGGCTCTGGTCGTGACCCCACCCCCGACGAGGGTTAAAATTACGATCTTCTTAATCCACTCGTTGATACCTTCAATTTGATAGGTCACGTGACCACCTTCTCGAACCTTTCGATTTTATGATGGGCGTGACCCCCACACCCACTAAAAATGAAAAATGTCATTTTTGTAATGTATTCATCGAGCCCTTCATATCAGTACCTCACATGCCTGGATTTGTAAAAAGAACGACGTTTTTCGCCTCTAGTCGTGACCCCACCCCATGACGAGGGTTAAACTTACGATCTTCTTAATCCACTCGCCGATACCTTCAATTTGATAGGTCGCGTGACCACCTTCTCGAAACTTTCGATTTTTCGGATGGGCGTGACCCCCACCCTCACGAGGAGAGGAGATAACTTTGTATGATTAAGTTCAGGTTATGAGAATCAAGCAATCTGATTGGTTAATTAGCGTTAGGAACGTGAAGTGATTGGGTGATTACTTATTTCAAGCTCTTCAAGATTTTGGTTTTTGGTATACATTGCTCTAGCCATTACATCCACGTTATTTAACGATCAGGTGGCAACGAATGTCACGATACCCTCACGATTTTTCATTTGTGTTTTGTTCCCATCCCAGAAATCCGCACTAGTTGGTAATGGTGGTCTACATGGTCCGATCGACGGTTGGCGGACGTAGAGAAAAGGTTTTAAGATCGATTTTTCCTGTCTCAGGTTTTTTCTGTTTAGTTTGGAAAAAAAATCCTCGATGGGTAACTACACTTTACACCCACTTTACACCGTTGGTGAACGTTGAGAAAAGGTTTTGAGATCGAGTTTTCCTGTCCTAGAATCCTCAAATCGTTTTTACCGATCGGATCGCACCCTCGGCCGCCTGGAACGCGATCCCGAACGTCGGTGTCCTAGAAGCCGCAAAACATATTTTTTATGCTGTCCTAGAAGCCTCAAAGCGTTTTTTTGCCGGCGTTCACCAACGATAGATTGAAGGTCTAATCCGCGATGGAAACGGCGAGAAGATTTCTTTAGGTTGCCGTTTCTTCGAATTTCGTACATTTTTCCCTTCCGAGCGATGTGTCGAATTTGCACTCGTTCGCCAACGGCTGTTTGAACGATCTAAAATGCGATAACTGCGTTTGCGGCTTCTGGGACACCATGTAAAAACAACATTTTTTACACTCTGGACACGATTTAATACTGAATCCCTATGGCGGTACACGTACATGTACGTGTACATGTACAATTTTTTGAAAACGTGCCCTCGTAGCCCCAATCACCACCTACTAGTAGTTATTGTTGGTGTAGTTATGCAGTGGTGATTTGTGCAGTATTTGTTGTTTTGGTCATCATGGTGAATGTGAAGTATCGGCTCGTGCTGTCGTGGCCATTGGTATCGTTGAAGTTATTGGTGTTGCAGTGTTTGTTGTTACTGTATCCATCGGTGTTGTGATTGCAGTGGAGGGTGTGGTTGTTGTAATTGAGGTGGTCAGTGTTATCGAGGCTGGAGCTGTAGTGGTAGTTTGGTGTAGTAGGGGTTGTCGTGTTGGCCACAGTTAGTATGAAGTATTAATTGATAGTGTTGTCATCGTTGTTGGTATAGTGAAGGTTGTTGGTTTATTGGTTGTTACTGTAGTAGTATACACAAGTATTTTTTTGATTAATAGCTGTTGGTATTGAAATGTCTTGCACAGGAATGATTAATTAACGACAGTCGTTGTTGGTGTAGTCGTAGTTGTAGTGGTTGAAAATTTAGTGGCTGATGTAGTAGTCGTTGGTTATATCACAGTTGGAGTTCCAACTGCTGCTGAGTGTGTGGTATTTTGGTGTATGTGTTCATGTGTGCTTTCATTCATTCATTTGTCAACGCGTTCATTCATTCATTTGTTGTCCGTTTGTATATTCGTTGGCTCGTTTGTTTTCTTGATAGTTCGTTCATATGACATTCATTCGTTCGTTCGTTTGTTTAGTCGGTGCCAAGGATATGTGTTTATGTCTGTTGTAGTTGCTGGTTTAGTAACTGTTGGTTTTGTTGAGGCTGTTGTACTAGTTGTTGGTGTCATAGCTGTAGTGGTGGGTATAATAGTGTTTGGTGTATTGGTTGTTAAAGGGGCTGGAGTAGCAGTTATTGACATTTAGCAATAATTTGTGTAGTTGTCGTGGTTGTTAATGTGGTAGCTGTTTGTACAGCAGTAGTTGTTGGTGCAGTAGTTGTAGTGGTTGCTATTGTGGTTGGTATAGTTGGTATAGTATGTGTTGATGTGGTAGTAGTTGGTACAGTGGTATCCATGGTTGTTGGTGTTGTCACTGTTTGAGGTTGTAGTTATTGATGCCTTAGTTGTTGGTGTAGTAATCGTTGTAGCTGGTGATAAATTGGTTGGTTGGTTGGTTGTAGGTTGGATGGTTGGTTGGTTGACAGTGGTTAATAGTGGTTGGGGAAGTAGTTGTTAATGTTGTAGTGCTTAGAGTAGTAGTTGTAATGGTTGTTGTAGTGGTTGGTATAGTAGTTGGTGTGTAGTCGTTGTGTAGTGGTGGTTAGTGTAATTATATTAGTTCTTTGTGTAGTTGAGATTGGTGGTGTAGTGGTGATTGTTGTGGTAGTTGGTAAATTGGTTGGATGGCTGGTTGGGTTGGTTGGTTGGTTAATAGTGGTTGGAGAAGTAGTTGTTAGTGTTGTAGTTAGTAGAGTAGCAGCTGTAGTGGTTGTTGTATCGGTTGGTATAGTAGTTGGTGAGTAGTGGTGGTTAGTGTAGTTATATTAGTTCTTTGTGTAGTTGAGATTGTTGGTGTAGTAGTGGTTGTTTTGGTATTTGGTATAGTATTTGTTGGTTTTGTAGTAATTGGTACAGTAGTAATCGTGGTTTGTGTAGTTGTATTTGTTGTTTATGTATAGATGAGATTGTTGGTGTTGTAATAGTGGTTGTTGTTGTGGTTGCTGCACTATTTCGTGGTGTTGTAGTAGTTGTCACAGTAGTAGTCCTGGGGTTTAGTGCCCTACTATTTGGTTGTTGTCAATGTTGGTGTTGCAATCGTTGACGCTTTAGTTGTTGGTATAGTTGTTGTGTAGAGTGTTGCAGTGGTTGATGTAGTCTGCACTGGTAGTTGTTGAAGTTGTTTGGTGCTGTGATGGTGGTTGTCGATTATGTAAGAGCTGATGACAAAGTTTATATTGATATACTGGTTGGTGCGGCAGTTGTTGGTGTTTTCACGGTTGTAGTTATTTATTGATGTTTCACTACACTTTCGACAGCCGGGGTCACCTCGCGTCAGACAGTTTTACGGGTGGGGGAAGCCGGAGTACTCTGAGAGAACCACCGAGCAACTGTTAGACTCCCCAACGTACTAGTTCCACACAAGCAAGCTTAGCATTGGTTGAAGACAAGTGCACCTTAGTACACAGCGCCACCGTGCCCCCACGTGGGCAATCATGGTGAAGTGTTTTGCACAAGGACACAACACAGTACACCAAGGCCTTTGACAGGGTTTGGCACAGCGGTCTAATTTTCAAACTGAAGCAATATGGGGTTTTTGGTCCCTTACTGCAATGGTTTCAAAGCTATTTGGGACACAGAAGTCAAAGGGTGAAAATTAACGAATGTAAATCCGAGTACAGAAACATAGAAGCGGGGGTTCCTCAGGGGTCTGTTCTTGGCCCTTTTTTATTTTTGGTCTACATCAATGATATAGCCGACGATATTGAGTCTATTGTTAGACTCTTCGCTGACGATACCTGTTTGACCGAATCATCTATTGACATTCATAGCATTGAGTCAAAAATGAACATCGAACTTCAAAAAATCAATAAATGGGCCGATACCTGGCTGGTCACATTTAATGCCAAAAACCAACGCTGTGTTGTTTACACTCAATAGGGATGTCATTATTCCAAGTGTTTTGTTCGACAGCGAAACACTTGACTTTGTTGGCGTCCACAAACACTTGGGATTATCCATCCAATCAAACTTGGGCTGGGAAGCGCATATTGACGACATTTGTAAAAAAGCCCGTGTTAGACTTTCACAGTTAAGAAAACTAAAGCATATTTTCAATCGACAGATTTTGAATAAGATGTACAATGCCTTCATTTTGCCAATATTGGAATACGGGAGTCCGGTGAGGTGCGGAGCTCCCCAATATATGATGAAGCGTCTAGAGGATATACACCGTGATGCCGCACGAATCGTATCAGGGCTGACGAGATCAGTATCGCGAGATCTCCTTTTGATTGAAGTTGGGTGGGACAGCCTCGAACCAAGAAGACACATACAAAAGATGTGTACCTTCTACAAAATCATAAACAACGATGCGCCCGATTATCTGCAGGAATTACTTCCACGAAGAGTTCGTGACACATCTGGTTATAACCTTCGAAATTCGGCAGATTTTATGCCTTATTGCATGCGAACAGAGCTATTCAAAAGATCATTTTCCCCCTCGTGTACAGGAACATGGAATAGTCTACCAGTGTCCGTGCGAAACAGCAGTTCACTTAATGAATTCAAAAAACCGCCTGAAGGGAGACCTCCAGGATACTTCTCCCGTGGTGTCAGAAAATACAACATTATTCATAGTAGAATTCGAACTTGTTGCAGCGATTTGAACAGTGATAAGTTTCTCAATTACATCTCTGAATCTCCATACTGTTCCCATTGTCCAGCTGTTGTTGAGGACGCAGAGCACTATTTACTCTTTTGCCCCTTTTATTCAGAATCTCGCAACGCTCTCATTGGTAAACTTTTGGAAATTAATGTTAATTTGAACTGCGTTGATATTTTACTGTACGGCGATCCCATTTTAGAACATAAAACTAATACCTCACTTTTTAAATTTGTTCAAAAATTTATTCGTAACACTCGAAGATTCGACAATGAGTTTCCATCCTATAGTATTGTTTAACACATACAGTTCATTGCGACTCCTTAGGCGCGTGATTAGGCGGCTAAAGTGTAACCAATGGATGATTACGGGAATTAACATGTAAATATTATTATTATTATTATTATTATTATTATTATTATTATTATTATTATTATTATTATTATTATTCGCCGCAGGAATGCTATGTCGGTGGTAAGATTTGAACGCCATAGTAAAAGTATTATCTATAGTTGTAGCAGTAATGATGGTGGTAGTAGTAGTAGCAACCACTCAGTGCAGCGCCTGGTCGACCCTCGGCATGGAAAATCAAATTGACAGAGACAGAGTCAAGGTGCAGAAAGGACATCAATCAATCAATCACTTTTTTTCTCTCTCTCACTCTTTTTATTGCGAAGTAAGATTTTCTAGTATATATATATATATTTTTTTTTTACATTTCTCTCATTTGTTTGTTTCGCCATTATATTGATTTTTTGTATCATGTTAAGGGAGCGGAGAGTATACTAAGTGGAAAGCACTTGTCCTCCAATCCCAATTTGCAACTTATTTGTTTGGCAAATAAAAATATGTTTAACACAGTACACCTCCCTAGCGGGTATCGAACCGTGGACCTTTCGGTTTGAAGTCCAATGCCGTAACCACTGTGCCACCGTGCTCCCACCGTTGTTGTGGGAGTAGTAGTAATTGTTGGTATATTAGTCACAGCGGTTGTAGTGCTTAATGGTGCATTTGTCTTCAACCAATGCTCACCTCGCCTGTGGGGAGTCTGACGGCTGCTCGCCGCTGTTTGTTTGGTGTTTTTTTCTGGGTACTCCGGCTTCCTCCACCCGTAAAACTGTCAGACACGAGGTGACCCTGGCTGTCTAAAGAGTCTTTATACGAAATAAATAAATAAATAGTGCTTAATGGTGTGTTCTGGTGATTGGTGGGATGATTTGTTGTGATTGATGCAACAGTTGTAGGCTTTGATGTTACATAGTTGACATGATAGTTTGTAGTGTGGTATGTATCGGAACTGTGTTTGTTGGCACTGTCATCATTGGTGTTGTAGTCGTTGATGCAGTAGTTATAATTATTGATGTTGTTCGGTTGGTATTCTAGCTTGTGGTGTGTAGTTGTTGACGTTGCAGTTGTTGGTGTAGTAGTTCTCGGTATTGCTGTAATGGTTGTTATTGTTGGATTGAGGTTATTGGTGTTATCAGGTTTGGGCTGTAGTGGTGGCATAGCGGTTATTTAGTATAATAGCGTTTGTCGTGGTAGTCATAGTGAGTGTGACGTAATGTTTGGTAGTGTTGCCGTGGTTGTTTGCATAAACGAAGCTGTATGTGTACTGGTTGTTAGAGTGGTTGGTATATCACAGTATTTGTTTCATTAACAGATGTTGATGTAGTAGCTGTAATTGTTGATGTAGTAGTTGTGATTGTTGATGTTGTTTGATTTGTTTTCTAGTTTGTGGTGGTGTAGTTGTTTGTGTAGAAGTGGTTTCCGTGGTAGTCATAATGATTGTGTAGTAGTTGATAGCGTTTTCGTGGTTGTTGTGGAACAGGTTGTTAGCATAGATGATGTAGTGGTTGTTGTTGTAGTCGAGACTGTTGGAGCAATTGTTGTTGTTTCTTCGAGTGTAGTTATTGATGTTGTGTTGTAGTCGTTAGTATTGCAGTCGTTGTGTTGTAGTTGCAATGGCTGGTTTTTGTAGTTACCTTTGTTGGTGTGGTAGTAGTTGATGTAACAGTTGTTGTCAATGTTTCTGGTTCTGTACGGGTGGTGGTTAATGTTATGTTATGGTGGCTGGTGTCATGGGGGCTGGTTTTGTCGATGTCTGTGTTGCAGTAATAGTTGGTGTAGTAGTAGTTGTCGTTGTAGTAGCTGCTGGTATAGCTGTAGTAGTTGTAATTGAGGTTGTTGGTATAATAGATGTAGCGGTTGTAGTCAAGGTTATTGATTCAGTTGTAGTTGTTTGTTCTGTAGGGGTGGTGATTGATGTTGTGTTGTAGTGGTTGGTGTTGCAGTTGTTAGTGTAGTAGTTATCGGTATAGCTGTAATGGTTGTTATTCTTAAATTGAAGTTGTTAGTATTATCAGGTTGGCGCTGTAATGGATGGCGAAGTAATTGTTTAGTGAGGTAGTGGTTGCCACGGTAGTAGTAGTGCGTGTGAAGTATAGTTTGGTAATGTTGCTGTGCTTTTTAGCAAAAGCGAGGTTGTTTGTGAACTGGTTGTTACAGGGGTTGGTATATTATAGTATTTGCTTTATTAATAGATGTTGATGTAGTAACTGTAGCAGTTGATGCTGTAGTTGTAATTGTTCTCATTTGTTGGTGTAGTTTGGTTTGTATTCTTGTTTGTGGTGACGTAGAAGTTTGTGTAGTAGTTGTTGGTGTAGCAGTTAATTCCGTGTTGAGTCACAGTGATTGGAAAGTAGAAATTGATAGGTTATCCAGATTGTTGTAGACGGATTTGTTAGTCTAATTGGTGCTATGATTGTTATAGTCGAGACTGTTGGAGAAATTGTTGTTGGTTGTACGAGTGTAGTTATTGATGCTGTATTGTAGTCTTTGGTATTGTAGTCGTTGGGGGTAGTAGTTGCAACTTGCAATGGTTGGTCTTGTAGTTACCTTTCTTGGTGTGGAAGTAGTTTGTGTAGTAGTTGTTGTAGTACTTGTTGTTGGTGCTGTAGGGTAGTTGGTGTCTAGGGGTTGATGTTGTCAATGGTGGTGTTGCAGTAATAGTTGGTGTTGTAGTTGTTTGATGTAGTATTAATCACGGTTGTTAGGGTGGTAATGTGTAATAGGCGTTGGAGGTGTAGTTTTGGTTTCTGCAGTTTTTCATTATGATCATTTGTGAAGTAATTGCAATGATTAGTGTTGAGGCAGTTGCTGGTTTAGTAGTGGCAGGCGTAGTATTTTTTATTCTTGGTGCAGTAACTGGGGTGGTTGATGTTGCAGTTGTTGCTATAGTTGTTGTGGCGGTTGGTACAGTCGCTGTCGTCTTTGCTGTAGTGATTTTTGTCAGAATGCTGGGAGATTAGGAGGGATAGTGAGGTGGGCTGGGGGCGGGGTGGGGTGGATGGAGTGGAGTGGCTAGGCGGGTGACTGGGTTGATACAGAAGGCTTCCTCAGGACCGCGCAAATCAGCGGAAAGCCAAAGAATTATTATTAAGTCTGAACTGCATTGGATTACTAATTTGACAGCATGCGCAACATGAATTTGGCTGTGGCTTGAAGAGATAGGTCATATGTCTGAACATGCAATGGGTTATAAAAGCAGAATGTCTGTGCCGGAAAGTAGGCTGTGATCCCTGAAACAGATATGTCACAGGTGTTTGAACTTGCAGTGGGTTGTTATAGCGGCATGTCTGTGCAGGAAATTGGGTGATAACTACACAGCCATGGGGTCACAGTCGTCATCAATCGATAAGGTTCATCCCTGACGTCAATCATCGATACTGTGCCTGGTGGTATCTATTACGTCACAAATCGATATTGGTGACAGATTTTATCAATTGAAAGGGCGGCCATCGTGACATACCTTCATCAATGCGTCCAGACAAGGACTATCCAAGCCTTTACCCCACAAAGCAGCTGTGGATTTGATATGTCAATTTCCAGAATCCTGATACAATATACTACTCAAAGTTTTACGTTTTAGTAGAAATATTGTGATGAAAAGTGTATATATTTTTTATTTAATTATATCTTTAATGATTTAAGTACAGAAATTAAGATTTTATTTGTGTTTGACATTATTTTTTAGCTTTTGAATACGATAACCATGGAAAAGGAATATTATTGGTAAAAGAGGAATTTTTTCAATTTGCCAAAAAGTTGACGGAGCGAACTGGTATGGGTTCAATATCGATTATGAGACCCATTATTGTTAATTACAGCTTGACAACGCCTTCTCATGCTCCCAATCAGGTTCCTGGTGGTCCTTTGTGGGGTGTTGTTCCATTCTTGGACCAGTATGGCACCAAGCTCCTGGACACTTCTTGGCTGGACTATACAGGCTGAAATTGCAAGCTGCACTCTTACCAGACATGTTAGATTTGATTGAGGTCAGGGGATCTTGCTGGCCAGTCCATACGCTCAATCCCATCCCTCTGTCGGTACTTCCCGACAGCATGTGGAACATGAGGACTGGCATTATCGTCCATCAGAATGAATCTATCACCCCCACCGCACCTGCATACAATCTGACGTAGACATCCAGGATCTCATCAATATACCGCTGTGTAGTCAATGTGCCACATTAAAGGACACAGAGCTCTGTACGTCAATCCCTGTTGATGCCGCCCCAGACCATGATTGACTCTCCACCACTAAGGTCTTGTTCAGCAATGTTGGCTGCATGGAATCGCTCTCCTGGTCTTCTCCATACCCTAGAATGCTTATCTGTGTGGTCGAGGCAGTACCTTGGCTCCTCTGTAAAAAGGACTGGCTACCAATCTTCTCTGGTTCATCCATGGCCCATTCATATCATGCCTGGTGGTGGTTCTGGGCAACGGAATGCGAATACATGGGCTTCTCGATCGGAGACCACCTTCGTGCACCCTTGCCCGGATAGTCTGCGTCGAAACATTTACCCCGGATGCATTCTGAAGGTCACTGCTAAGCTGGGTTGCTGTGGAAAAGCGGGTCCTACGGGCCTGAATGATCAAAAACCGGTCTCCAGCTGCAGATGTTGCCCTGTCTCTGCCACCACCATGCCGACGATGGGTAGCCCCTTGCTCCACCATCCCTACAACCCGCCACATTTCAGCTTCAGACAAATGTCTTCTTACATTTGCATTTTGCCGTAATCAATCATTAAATTACAAGGGTTTGTGTTGAAATGAAGATTGAATACCCTACACATGTCATGTACATGAAGACAGTACACAAAAACATCATGTAAATCAAGGGGCACATGTTTTCCATGACTGTCACGAAAAGTCTGCTAAAAGAAGAGCTTATGTGAACACTGGGGACCATCTCAATACATTCCTCAATCATATCCACTAAAAATATCGCATATATGTCACAAGCAAATTTCACAATGATGTGTCAAATATTTCGTGCTTAGCAAACTTTGAGTAGTATATTTCTTACTTGCAATTGGTAACGTGAGTTTATAACAAAAGAATAATATCTTTGCTACATCTATGATACCTGCTTACATACCATGTGCATTTATTGGGTTCTTTTTGATTGAAAACTATTTTCTCAATAATAATATATCTTTCTCAACAATGATCAAACGTGGAAACTGGTAATGTACGTAAAATATTTGTAACCGGCAAACGCACCAACGACCAGATGGCTGAAATCGCCCTTTGGTAGTCCTTTCCACACATTTTCAAATAAAGTGTTGAAAATCTCACCATAGGTGGATCAGGGATCATTTGTAACTCACAGTTTAGTTTCGCAATCTTACTGAAACATATATGGGCTCTACGTCTTTGAAAGTGGATATTTATTTATTGCCCATCACATTTGTTTCTCAAGAAAAACTCTAAACAATAAAATTTATTAGCCTTCGACCACACATTGGGATGAGGGTGACTCGTTGCAGTCGCGCATCTGTGCCTTCATGCTATTCCGGTAGGTTGTAGATCCGTTATTAAATGAAAAAAATGGCAAAGAGTGCGCCTAACAATTTCTGACTTTCAAGAGAAAAGTCTCCCCACTATTACACATTTAAGAAAGTTTCGATGATTTCCGACTTTTTGCACCTAGTGTGGTTTCGAGCCATCATCAAGGTCAGTGCCGATGGCAGGTTCAAAATTACGAAGGAGTGACTTTACTATTACCGACAGATTAAACCATAGACAATACTAAAGGTTTGACTTGGGTGGAGAAGCAAGTGTAATTTGGTAGCTGATTCCACTCAATCAACAATATTACTGAATGGAAGCATAGCGTCAGCTCACAGAAAAAAAACAATTTTCCAATATTTCTCAACATTAGCCGCTAAGCGGGTGTATATATTTCCAGCTAATTCCTTCTATTACCATTGTTACAGGTTCTGGAGGTTATTATTAACGAAATGCTCCCCTCGTCAGTTTTGTTCAAGGTGACCTAAAGGGGACAACACATACATTTTGATTTATTTCAGAACATTATTTGGGGAATCGCCAATACAAATCGTAGGATGCTCTTCCTGTTCCTACTGTTTGCATAGAAAATAGTAACAATAGTAAACATTTTTTGGTAAAAGGAGAACGCTAACTCTTAAAATGCTGAGTATTTTCAAAATAGTTTTCATCAAACCTAGTCATGGCTGCTTCAGCGCAAAAAATTCATCCAGTTTACCAGGGTAAGATTTGATTAAATGTCCAGAAATTATACTTAAATTAGAGGTAACATGAATCCTCTCCTGGGCAGGAATATCCCCCCTCCGCCTCCCCGCCACCCGAGCATGCAAAGAGTTAAATGCGAAAGACGAATCGGTATCAATGTCCTGATACCATTTCGACTCAACAGTTTGCTTGTTAATAAAATGACCCCTGGACTGTTTTGTCCTTCTATGAGAGCTAATTTCGACGAATATGGAAAATGACATTGCAGTGCGCGCTGTCCAGAAAATTTCCGTGAGTGATCGGGCAGCAAGATGGGATGAAAAAGGCTGCCTGCCCTTTTCCACGAAGCCAATAAATTCTCGCCTTCAAGTTAATTATGTCCCCTCCATGATACGGCCTATAGTGTTAACCTTGCCCGTCATTCCGTCATTCCGTAACAATGTGTCTGTTAGCATGATAATTTCAACAAATATTATCCGATTGGTTTGATATTCCATATGTGAGTTCTTAACACTTCTAAGATCTTGGTCGAAATCCAACCCAATCCGATGATCAGGGATAGTTTTGGCTCATACTCAAGTCCATTTTAGCGCGTTTCCGTTCGTTAGCACGACAACTTCAACAAATAGTCTTTGATAGAACCAATATCCGATATTTGAGTTCAGCTGAAGAATCTGCAGGTCAAGTTTGGAAACCAGCTTGGTCCGATCATTAGAGGCGAAGTTACGGCTTCCAATTAGCCGATTTTAACGACATTTTCGTTCGTTCCTTTCAGCGATAACATAAGAAAATATTTATTGATTGAGCCAATATCCGGTATTTGAGTTCAACGGAAGAATCTAAAGGTCAAGTCAAAAAAACTAACCCAGTCTGATAATTAGGGGCGGAGTTAACGAATTATAAATAGTCGATTTTAACGAATGTTTCGTTGTTTAGCGTGATAATTTCACCAAATTTTCACTGATTTGGACAATATCTGGTATTTGAGTTCAACTAAACAATTTACAAGAAGGCATCGAAATTCAGTCTGGTTCGATGGTTAGGACGAAGTTACAGCTCCTGATCAGTCGATGTTACCGTTTTTTTTCGTTCGTTGGCGCTATAAAGTGATTGGAGCCATTATTCGGTACATAGAGGTCCTCCATATATGGCTAATGTGGGCTAGCAGTAAAAGGGTTAAATCCAACGCTCAATTATGCTACCCTCGGGGCATTTGTGTTGAATTATATCTTTAGTTTATTTAATCGTTACGAATGATGTATGAAACATAAGAGTACTTTTGCACAACGGAAATTGTGGTGTGGTTTTGTGAAAGGGACAACTTATTTTTCTCAAATTCGCGGTTTATAAGCCTATTACCAATTCGCTATCTTTGACGTTAACGATATGCAAGGTCATATGTTGCTTCGGGTAAACACTTCGAGCAGACTATCTGTCAAGACTGTCATACATGTGATAGAAACAAACAAAATGGTTCGCTTGAAACGAGAGAATGTGCGTTTTCGATTTAATACTAATAAAGATGGAAAAAATAATATATTTTCAACACCCCCATTTAATGGACAGAATAAAATAATATTGATTTTTTCGTCAAATGAATACCGCAATGAAGCCCTTCCCATAAGCGGTGGCAGATTCAGCATCATGTTTTTTATTTGTTGACGAGTGACAAAACGGCAGATAGATCACTCAAACGACAATGAAGAGGAGTGCGTGAGTGGCAGTAGTATGTCATGCACGTTTGAATCATCATTTGGATGATCTCATGTGACGTAATAGTCACGTGACCTAGGGGCGCCATGTTGTGTTGTCCTGGTAACCCGCGTGAGCGGCCATGTTGTGACGTCATCTCCATAGTGATACGTGGTGTGAGTGCGCATGCGCAGCGCGCGTGTTATTAGGGTAATACGTGTTTCCGCCGTCCATTTTGTATACTGGAGGCCGCCATCTTGGTTTCTATGGTAGCACGTGGTTGCTATGTTACCTAAAGGGGACAGGGGTATGATCGGAAGGTATGTTCGATTGAATCGGAGTAAATCAAATTTCCACAAACAACCCGAAAATCCCTCCAAATCCCCAAAATCCACCAAAATCACCGAAATAGACTTTATTTGATATGGATTCCCCATTTTATCGGTGTAGCACGTAGTGCTATAGTACCGAGAGGGTACAGGGGTGTGTTCGATTGAATAGGAGTAATTTTCTGGCTTAGAATTCTCCCAGAATCCTCGCAAAAAAACTGTCAAATTCTGTGGCAATTTGGTTAGGATCAGTTATTTCTCTTTCACCTTGCTTAAAAAAGGAGGGCAGTTTGGCTTCTCGTTTTGCTTTGTTTATGCTATCATTTAATATTTGCCACGTTTTACGCATATCGTGTTTATTTTGAGCTAGAATGTTCTTATAATACATGGCCTTGCATTGTTTTTTTCACTCTGTTGAATATCCTACAGTATTTTTTGTAGTTTTGAATATTGCGGTCGCTCGGACAGTTCAGTTTTTTTCAGGTAGAATTTTCGTTTATTTAATGACGAGATCAAGAGGCCCTTCGACATCCAAGCTTGTTTTCTTATAGTATTTGTCTTTGCCTGTGTCTGGGATAGAGAAAAGGCAGTTTCAAAGACATTTAGATAAATTTCAATGAATGTGTTATAAGCCATGTTTGGGTAATCTAGTTCCATTACAGGAGAGAAGTCATCCGTCATCAGGTATTATCCGTCTTGAACAGAACAAAACTGAATGAACCATAACCTAAATGAAGGTATTAACACCCTTTGAACTGAATGCATTTTTAAACTTAATGGAAATATAACGCAGGTGATCTGAATTTTAACGGAATGAACTACAGCCCATTAAACTAAATTCTTCTAACAGGGAAGGGGAATACCCTCGAGTGTTGATGTCAAATCACGGAATCCAAATTTTACGGAATCGGCTAGGAATCTCAATTACGGAATGCCTTATATGTATACAGGGGAAATCTGATTGAATATTTTGAAGGCATATAGCTATGAAGTAGTGATACAAGTCAATTTTAATGGATGAATAGTTTAGTCAAATAGTACTGGCACAAGGCCGCAAAGGAACAGGACTGTTGTAGAAGCTAATTGTAGGACAGATAGACCATAGACAAGTAGTTTCCTTGGAGCTATGGAGATAAGATGGAAGCCGTTGGTAAGACAACATTAGACCTCATTGAGGGATTTCTCATGGCCTCATACGACAAAAAAGGGATTCTCCAAAAGGTATCCTCGATAGGTATCCTCAAATAATATATTCACATGTCATAGGTATCCTCAAATACTGAAATGAGGCTAAGAGTCGTAGTAAATTATACCTCACTGAGGGATTTTTAATGGTCCTCATAACCTCAAAATTCAATGAGTCTATGAGGCATAATATATGAGGACTTATTGAGGGCTTTTACATAGCCCTCTTGGCCTCATACGACAAAAAGGGATTCTCCAAAAGGTATCCTCGATATGTATCCTCGAATAATACAATGCCAGGCCATAGGTACTCAAATACTGAAATGAGGCTAAGAGTCGTAGTAAATTATACCTCATTGAGGGATTTTTAATGGTCCTCATAACCTCAAAGTTCAATGAAGCTATGAGGCATAATATATGACGACTCATTGAGGGCTTTTACATAGCACTCATGGCCTCATACGACAAAAAAGGGATTCCATAGCCACGGATGTTTCCCCAAAATGGGATTCCATGGGATATGGCCATTGGATATAGAGGTGATGAGAATTGGATACGACTTCATTGTAATAAGGGGAGATAACTCTGCATAAAGATTATGGGAAATCAAGCAATCTGATTGGTTAGTTATAATTTATATAAATGATCTAGATAAATGAAACAATAAGAGTACTTGGAATAGGGTCAGAACTAAAAAGAACAGACCAGAATAGCTAAATATAGTAATAATAATCAAAGTTTATAGGCTCTTCTACGCTACTGGAGTATACTGGAGCATACTCTAGAACAAAGGAACATGGCCAGATAGACGAAAACTATTGCATATATAGAAACAAGCAGAGAATTCTGAAAGAATTCGAAATCGTCAAACTTGTCGGGTTTATTTGGGTAATTAAACGAGGATTCTGGGAGAATTCTAAGCCAGAAAATTACTTCTATTCAATCGAACACACCCCAGGTACCCTCTCGGTACTATAGCACTACGTGCTACACCGATAAAATGGGAAATCCATATCAAATAAAGTCTATTTCGGTAATTTTGGGTGGATTTTGGTGATTTGGAAGGATTTTCGGGTTGTTTGTGGTAATTTGATTTACTCCGATTCAATCGAACATACCCTCCGATCATACCCCTGTCCTATTGTAGGCCTTTAGGTAACATAGCAACCACGTGCTACCATAGAAACCAAGATGGCGGCCTCCAGTATAGAAAATGGACGACGGAAACACGTATCACCCTAACAACACGCGCTGCGCATGCGCACTCACACCACGTATCACTATGGAGATGATGTTACAACATGGCCGCCCACACGGGTTACTAGGACAACACAACACAAGGCGCCCCTAGGTCACGTGACTATTACGTCACATGAGATCATCCATGAGATCATCCAAATGATGGCTCAAACGTGCATGACATGCTACTAGTGGCAATTCAAACTCTGAGTATCCAAGCAACCAATCAATACAAATATTTTGAAGCATAATACACAGATGTTCCAGCTGGAAGAGGTTGGGGAAGGGGCGTCGCCCCTAAAAGGTGAAAATAGTCTGCTAGTAGAAGTGTCGCGTGTCTAAATAATATTTTGTCCATATACAGTACATGTCAAAATGAGTTGAAGAATAAACACTACCGGTCTAAACTATAGATGTAATGTTTTCTATACCAATAACAAAAGAATCGGACATCCTTTTTGAGAATCTCTAACAGAGAGCTTCCCAGAAAATGATGTAACATTCTTGTATTCTTAATGTAGAAGCAAGCAGCAGGATTCTTCATTTACTGTAGTTATGTTACAACCTATTTTGACTCTTTGAGTGATAATGTACATGTATTCTGTAACCCTTTTTTTTTACAGAGTTTTGGGTTTACACACATCACTTACATTGGAATTCCGATTGCATTAAATTTTCTAATGCATAGTAATTCAAAATGTAATTTATAATGTCCATGAAAGAATTTTCCTTCAGGAAAACTAATGTTTTTGGTTTTGATATGCCAAAAATCCCGACCCATGAATGGTGGGAATTTATCCTTCTGGTACTATATTTTTCTCAAACATTGGAAAATGGATTGATAAGAATCTCCAGATTCCGATTCAGATTCTTTATTCACGGTACACATACATGTAAAATGGTTACAAATAAATATATTGCACAAATGTAATGAGAAGTATACCGTGGGAAGTGGCATAGCCAGATTGGCTGTCTACCTGCCACCCCCTGGAAGAAGATGGGGTGATTGCAAACAGACTGTGACTGAAAGAATGAACTGAGAGCCAACTATGTGACACATGATGGAGAATGACGATCGAATCATTACTTTTCTGAGATTAGAATATTAGTGTTTCATTTTTGCCAGCGGAAAGACGGTGATTCAAGGTAGGCAAGAAACAACCTGCCTATAGGACTCCCTCCACTACTTATCATAATACATGAGGGCCGCAACAAGTCCCATCGTGAAGTTCGTATCGTTTAGACTGCGACAAGGAGGTTGGTCATGATGTTTGGGCGTAGTGTCTACGTTAGCTGCATCATCATCGTAGGATGACGAATGTTATGATTTATTTGTTTAGATTTTTATTTGCAAGTTCATAATTGTATCAATATAGTATTTTACATAGCACCACTGTAAGGAGGAAGCGCGACAGGTTGCACAAGACGAGGATTCCAGATTTAGACTTTGACAATTTACGAAGTTTACGAAGTGCAATCAGGGCAGTAGGGATTGTTGCAGCTGACATAACTGGAATATGAGGAAATGAATGTGGAAGTTAACTTGTTCTTAAGCATGCTTCTGTTGCTAATATTTCGAGTTGTGTCGTCCAGATCATTCAATAGTTTCGGGAAGGAGTATAAAGGAAATTTATCCAGAGTTTGGGTCCGTGTTTTTTCTATGTATAGGAGGCCTGACTGTCTAGTTCTCCTACCAGATGGATTGTCAGTAATTTTAAATATATCATTGAAAGACACCGGTAATCTGCCGTTCTGCCAGTCAAACACGAACAGTAGTGCATATAGCCTAAACAAATCATCAACCTTGAGTATTTGGTTTTCTTTAAACAGGGGATCTGTATGAGAATTGTACTTTTTGTTATTAATTATTCGTATTGAACGTTTTTGTAGGACAGCTAGTTTTTTGATAGCTCTTGAGTTGCCCCATACCTGGATTCCGTATACCAAATGGCTATGTATGAGGGCGTAATACAATGTTTTCAGAGCTCCGTGGGGGAGGATATTTTTAACTTTGTTTAGACTATAGTTTGCGTGTGCTATTTTCGAGCATAATCGGGATATGTGAGCCTTGTAGGATAAATGTTCATCAATGCTAATTCCCAAGAATTAAACAGATTTTTCTGTTTCGGTGGCCCCAACCTTGTTAATGTTTTGGTTATTTATTTTTACCTCTTGACAAAGATTATTGTTCCTACCTTTATTTGGATTAAATATGATGTACGAGGTTTTCTTAGCATTCAGCATTAACTGGTTCACAGAGCACCATTCGAATAGTTTCTGGAGCTCGTCATAGAAATACGGTGTAATGGGATTATTATCGGAGCCCGGGCAGTGTGCAGTGGTGTCATTGGCAAATGATAAAAGATTGAGTGATGTTGAGTTACTTATATCATTAAAATATAAAAGAAAAAGAATAGGGCCTAAAATCGAGCCCTGTGGTACACCGCAACTCTGTTTGGCTAAGTTCGATTTGTGTTCTCCGTACGTGACATATTGAGACCTGTTGGACAAGTAACTTCTAAACCAATTGTTGGTGACACCTCGGATGCCATATTTTTCCAGTTTACCTAATAGTATTTCGTGATTTATGGTGTCAAAGGCCTTTGACAAATCCAGGAACAGTGCTAAGGTGCTGTTTTTTCTTGTTTATTATTTTCTATTGCAATGCTTTTAAGGAGCTGAAGAGTTGGATGAATAGTACTATGTCGCTTTCGGAAGCCATATTTGTGAGGGTATAAAATATTAAACCTATTGAGGAAACTAGCTAGCCTCACTTCCATGAGTTGTTCCATTACTTTTGAGAATACCGGAAGTATACTGATAGGTCTGTAATTTGTAAAGCTGTGCTCGTCACCCGCTTTAAATATGGGTATCACCTTCATCCTGCCTGGTACTTTGCCGTTTAGGAAAGAGTTGTTAATTACATGTGTTAGAGGATCCAATACTTCGGTTATCGTATGCTTAAGAAGACAGGTTGTGATGTCATCACAGTCTTTAGATAATTTTGGCTTCATTTTATTTACTACTCGGTTGACTTCTGTGGGATTTGTGGGTATTAAATAAAGATTATTGGAGACATTGTTGTCCATGTAATCTGTGTTGGACTTATTAGTTTTCTGAACCTGTTCGGACGTGTTTTTTTCCAATGTTGATAAAGAAATTGTTGAATTCTTCTGCGATGGCATGGGGCTCGCTTAACTCGATGTTGTCCTGGATGAAGAACGAGGGTAATCTGGCTTCACGTTTTCCTTTATTGATGGCTTCGTTTAAAATCTGCCAGGTTCTTCGCATATTGTTTTTGTTTTCGTTTAGGATATCTCTATGATAGGTAGCTTTACATTGTTTTTTTTACCTTGTTGAAGATTCTACAGTAGTTTTTTTTTATAGTTTTCTGAGTTCCTTTCGGTGGGAGCCTGGAGTTTTTTCTTGTAGAATTTTTCTTTGTTGTTGGAGGATATTACAAGCCCCCTTGTCATCCATGGCTGTTTTTTAATAAATTTTTTGTTCTGGCGAACACGTTTGAGAGGGAATGCTCTTTCATAGGCTTCCATATAGATGTTTAGAAAGTTTTCATATGACTCACTGGGACAATTCGACTGCATTACAGGATTAAAATCACTTTGCGAGATAAGTGTTTTGAATTCAACAATTCTTTCTGCATTTATTATTCTTTTTAGTGTAAAGTGTGGTGTATCTTTTGGTTTGGGTTTTTCCTCAATATAGAAAACACCAAAATGATCTGACACTTCACATATGACTATTCCAGGTAATGCTGCTTGTGAAACATTATTAGAGAAGATATGATCTATCAGACTAGCAGAACGACAGGTTACTCTCGTTGGCTTGGTAATATACGGCAGAAAGCCTTGACTGAAAATGAGATTAACAAATTCTTCCGTTTTTGAGTGTGTAGTTGCTTTTAAAAGGTCTAGGTTAAGATCCCCCATAATATAAACTTTTTTATTTTCGGCATTTAAAACATTCGTTATTTCATTTAATTTTGATAAGAAGAGGTTGATGTCGGCTTTAGAAGGAGTGTTGGGTCTATAAATAACGCCATAATTCTGGGTTGGTATTTATCTTTAATTTCAATAAACAGAGATTCGAAAACATGGGGAATAAAGAACGAAATATCATTACGAACTCTGTAGGGTATTCCTTCTTTAATATATAGACCAACCCCTCCTCGACCATCATCATTCTCGTGTCTCATACGTTTAATAATCGGGGCATAGCCATCCAGACTGAACGACATCTCTGAAAGAATTTGGAAAATTTCGGTAAGTCCTATTATGTCGAAGAAGTTCTTTCCTGTTTGTAGGTTATATAGCATGTTTTGGAAGGAATCCCAATGGGCCTTCAGGCTTTGGCAATTGAGATGGAATATTGAGAATCCTGCGTCTATTTTACAAGCCAATGACTGAAAGTCTCTAGGCGAAAAGTAGTTGCAGTCAGTTGCGTGGTTTTTATATGGGGATTCATCATTTTCTGCCAAGGAACATATTTTCTCATTATAGAGCTGTATAAAGTCGTACTCTGCGTTAACCTGCACCTCGTCGAGTGTAATGTTACCCGCCATAATTCACCAACATACTACCATCCTTTCTCGCTGGACAAGTATACAAGACATAACTACAATATATTGTTCCAAGATGAAGATAAAGGGAGGTTAAGTCCCAGACATAGTTCAACTGTTGGACGGATTGAGACGATATTTCTTTTTCATTTCTAGTCACAGTCTGTTGCGGTAATAGTATGTAATTGGGAGTTTGTTTAGAAACGAAATTATTCTGTACAAACAGGATAAAAACACTGTAGTTTATATACAAGTACGTCGGGTGCAACGTCACCCTACCTAACATCACATCAAAGTGATATGGTATCTTGGATGAATGATTGAACAAATAAATTTATAATTAAAGGACTTTACAGTAAAACAATGGATTCAATGAGGATAGAGAATGAGTGAGTGAATTTGTAAAAGATGAGGTGGAGTAATATGAATGAATGAATGAATGAATGAATGAATGAATGAAAATGAATGAATGAATGAATGAATGAATGAATGAATGAATGAATGAATGAATGAATGAATGAATGAATGAATGAACTATCATCATCGAGGGGGTCATAAAAAAAAACAAAGTAAAATCCCGAAAAACAAACAAAAGTGTACAAATCTTGAAAATTGTATAGTTGTCAATGGCGCTGGCAGTTTTGACGTTACACTTGGCAGACAGTCAATGATCAACCGGGTGAGAATTTGGGATTAAAGTTATTTCACTGGTACTAAATTGACGAACTAGCGTTGGCTGTATTTCAAGGTATAGTTTCACTAATTAAAAGTTGATTTGTTAGTGAATAATATTGCATAATTACATCATGGAATGTACACTTTAATAACTAACAATTAAAAAACATAACAGCCCTTAAATCGAACAACAGACGACATTCATAAGAAGTTTTATTGAGAGACCAATTTGTCTTCCATCCCTTGCGTCGAGAGCACAGCTCACGACCCTACCGACACGCGCTCGTTCCAATGAGGGCTCACAAGCCATATTTCCGACACAAGAAGTAAAGAAATCATGAATTGCAAATAGCGGGTTGATGAATAGGGCTTCCCGTTCTGGCACTACATATGGTAAAGGATTAGTGACTAACCTAAAAATAAATCAAGAGGAGTGGATCTGAAATTATCTTAATGATTCTAAATTGACGATTTAGCGCTAGAGGGCACTACAGGGTATAAATTATCTGATGAATTGTTGAAGTGCTCTTGATCAAAACTAAACGAGGTGGAGGTACTTTAATTTTTTACCCTAAACAGCAAGTCAGTCATACATCCACACACTCGATCAGTCAAGCACCTACACATCCATCCATCCGATCGTCCACCCAGAACGAACGAACGAACGAACGAACGAACGAACGAACGAACGAACGAATGAATGAATGAGGGAACGAATGATTGAACGATTGAATGAATGACACTAGTAACACTATATACGAATGGATGAATGAATGAATGAATGAATGAATGAATGAATGAATGAATGAATGAATGAATGAATGCATGAATGAATGAATGAATGAATGAACTAATGAATTAATGAATTAATGGATGAATGAATGAATGACACTAGTAACACTAAGAACGAACGAATGAGTGATTGAATGAATGAATAACCCTTCATCCGGCATGGATGTTATATGGCACTAGTAAACAGTAAACAAGTTCTATGCTATTTGTTCCATCCGTTATGTCGAGATACACCGTCCACGGCCCCCATAGGAACAGGCTCACTTAATCTCTCTATAATCCACACATTTCACTGCCTAACCCTCTACCTAACAAATTGACTGCAACTAAAAGGTTTTATACAAACCACATAATGTGATCTATCATCGGAACAAGATTGTTCCCCTGAGGGTCACTGATTCGATTTGCTTGAGGCTTTTTGTGAGTGTTTGAAAAATTTAAATTTAAATTTTCAGTTTTAATGTTTTCTGTGGGTAAAGGTTTAAAAAAATAAAATGCAAAATATATTGTACTGCCCTTTTGTGATCAGAGTACAACAGTTGTAGATTATTTCAGCAAGTCAAAATTTCTTATTAGTCTGTGTGAAACACACAGACTATTGTTTTTGCACGGTTTCTTTTTCTTTTTTTTTTCTTTTTCTTCTTCTTCTTCTTCTTCTTCTTCTTCTTCTTCTTCTTCTTCTTCTTCTTCTTCTTCTTCTCCTGTCTTCTGTCTTCTCATCATTTTTTTGTCCGCAAGATAACTCGAAAACGAATTGCCCTATCTCGTTGATTTTTGGCATGCCACAAGTTCTCGGCCATCTATGTTTTTCAGATTCCTGGGGTATCAGCGGAGTCTGTAGGAGTGTTTTGAAAGTGGGTCACGCCCATATCTCAGGCGGGGTATGACCTACAGACCTGGGACCAACACCAAATGAGTCGACACTCAACGGAGGTTCAAAATATGGGTCAAGGTCACGGAGGTCATCTAGGGGTCATTGAGTGCATTTTTCAGAGGTCTCGTTTCCTATTAAAAGGTCATTTCCGAGGTTATTGGATATCCTCAGCCAAATGGCTATTTTGGGCTATAGTTTTAGTTTATGGTGGTGTGGATTTAGTAAATAATTCTCATTAATGGTGATATGGCCAAAATAATCTGTTGATGGTCTTGATTCAAACTGTGTATTGTCAAGTGCATTTCAATTGGGGGTCAAGGTCACATGGAAGTGTTAAATGACTAACCCAGACCTGTTTGGGACCTGACAATTTGCAGTTTACAAATGGGACAATTTTTGTGTAAATTTGCTTTGAGAAAGCCTTCTGAAAAAATGAATAAGAAACCCACATGTTTTTTATTTGTCAGAATGATCATGTTATGCTGTAAAATCCTCAGTGAAGGAATGAGGAATTCCTATATCACAGTTTTTTCACTATCGATGTACGAAAATTGGAGATTTATCCCCAAAATGAGAAAATTTTGACCATTTTGAGCCATTTTTTTAACCATCAACTGTGTCATTCGGCTGAGTGTATTTGAGTGATATTGTAAGATTTTTGTTGTGTACAGTTGTCTCCAGAAAGGGCCATATTCAGAACTTCCAGAAACTGTATGCATTGTGAGTATTGTGAATAGGGGAGGTAATTTAAATGCGAAATATCCTCGGCCGTGTTAATCAGAAGCTGAACATTTCTTGAAAAGCTGACATTTTCACCTGAATAACTGTAACGAGACCAGAATTGCTGGAAATCACATATTTTGACCCCCTAAAGTATTCCTGACGTACACACATGCATTTTGACGTAAAAAGTGGACGTGGTCAAAAATTTTGAAAGTGGGTCACGCCCATATATCAGGCGTGGTATGACGTATGGACCTGGGACCAACCCCAAATGAGTCGACACTTGATGGAGATTCAAAATATGGGTCAAGGTCACAGAGGTCACCTAGGGGTCACTGAGTGCATTTTTCAGAATTGCTGGAAATCACATATTTTGACCCCCTAAAGTATTCCTGACGTACACACATGCATTTTGACGTAAAAAAGTGGGCGTGGTCAAAATTTTTGAAAGTGGGTCACGCCCATATCTCAGGCGTCGTATGACGTATGGACCTGGGACCAACCCCAAATGAGTCGACACTTGATGGAGATTCAAAATATGGGTCAAGGTCACAGAGGTCACCTAGGGGTCATTGAGTGCATTTTTCAGAATTGCTGGAAATCACAGTATTCCTGACATACACACATGCATTTTGACGTAAAAAAGTGGGCGTGGCCAAATTTTCTGAAAGTGGGTCACGCCCATATCTCAAGCGGGGAATGACCTACGGACCTGGGGCCAACACCAAATGAGTCGACACTCGATGGAGGTTCAAAATATGGGTCAAGGTCACGGAGGTCAACTAGGGGTCATTGAGTGCATTTTTCAGAATTGCTGGAAATCACATTTTTTGATCCCCTAAAGTATTCCTGACATACACACATGCATTTTGACGTAAAAAAAAGTGAGCATGGCCAAATTTTTTGAAAGTGGGTCACGCCCATATCTCAAGCGTGGTATGACCTACGGACCTGGCCCAAAACCAAATGAGTCGACACTCGATGGAGGTTCAAAATATGGGTCAAGGTCACGGAGGTCAACTAGGGGGTCATTGAGTGCATTTTTCAGAATTGCTGGAAATCACATTTTTTGATCCCCTAAAGTATTCCTGACATACGCACATGCATTTTGACGTAAAAAAGTGGGCGTGGCCAAATTTTTTGAAAGTGGGTCACGCCCATATCTCAAGCATGGTATGACCTACGGACCTGGGACCAACACCAAATGAGTCGACACTTGATGGAGATTCAAAATATGGGTCAAGGTCACAGAGGTCACCTTGGGTCATTGAGTGCATTTTTTCAGAATTGCTGGAAATCAAATTTTTTTTACCCCTAAAGTATTCCTGACGTACACACATGCATTTTGACGTAAAAAAGTGGGCGTGGCCAAAATTCTTTTGAAAGTGGGTCACACCCATACCTCAGGCATGGTATGACGTATGGACCTGGGACCAACACCAAATGAGTCAACACTTGATGGAGATTCAAAATATGTGTCAAGGTCACGGAGGTCACCTAGGGGTCATTGAGTGCATTTTTCAGATTTGCTGGAAATCACAATTTTTGACCCCCTGAAGTATTCCTGACGTGCACACATGCATTTTGACGTAAAAAGTGGGCGTGGCCAAAATTTTTGAAAGCGGGTCACGCCCATATCTCAGGCGTGGTATGACGTATGGATCTGGGACCAACACCAAATGAGTCGACACAACTTGATGGAGGTTCAAAATATGAGTCAAGGTCACAGAGGTCACCTAGGGGTCATTGAGTGCATTTTTCAGAATTGCTGAAAATCACATTTTTTGACCCCCTAAAGTATCCCTGACGACACACATGCATTTTGACATAAAAAAAGTGGGCGTGGTCAAAAATTTTGAAAGTGGTTCACGCCCATACCTCAAGTGTGGTATGACCTACGGACCTGGGACCAACACCACATGGGTCGACACTCGATGGAGGTTCAAAATATGGGTCAAGGTCACGGAGGTCAACTAGGGGTCATTGAGTGCATTTTTCAGAATTGCTGGAAATCGCATTTTTTGATCCCTTAAAGTATTCCTGACGTAAACACATGCATTTTGACGTAAAAAAGTGGGCGTGGTCAAAATTTTTGAAAGTGGGTCACGCCCATATCTCAGGCGTGGTATTACGTATGGACCTGGGACCAACCCCAAATGAGTCGACACTTGATGGAGATTCAAAATATGGGTCAAGGTCACAGAGGTCACCTAGGGGTCATTGAGTGCATTTTTCAGAATTGCTGGAAATCACAGTATTCCTGACATACACACATGCATTTTGACGTAAAAAAGTGGGCGTGGCCAAATTTTCTGAAAGTGGGTCACGCCCATATCTCAAGCGGGGAATGACCTACGGACCTGGGGCCAACATCAAATGAGTCGACACTCGATGGAGGTTCAAAATATGGGTCAAGGTCACGGAGGTCAACTAGGGGTCATTGAGTGCATTTTTCAGAATTGCTGGAAATCACATTTTTTGATCCCCTAAAGTATTCCTGACATACACACATGCATTTTGACGTAAAAAAAGTGAGCATGGCCAAATTTTTTGAAAGTGGGTCACACCCATATCTCAAGCGTGGTATGACCTACGGACCTGGCCCAAAACCACATGAGTCGACACTCGATGGAGGTTCAAAATATGGGTCAAGGTCACGGAGGTCAACTAGGGGGTCATTGAGTGCATTTTTCAGAATTGCTGGAAATCACATTTTTTGATCCCCTAAAGTATTCCTGACATACACACATGCATTTTGACGTAAAAAAGTGAGCGTGGCCAAATTTTTTGAAAGTGGGTCACGCCCATATCTCAAGCATGGTATGACCTACGGACCTGGGACCAACACCAAATGAGTCGACACTTGATGGAGATTCAAAATATGGGTCAACGTCACAGAGGTCACCTAGGGTCATTGAGTGCATTTTTTCAGAATTGCTGGAAATCAAATTTTTTGACCCCTAAAGTATTCCTGACGTACACACATGCATTTTGATGTAAAAAAGTGGGCGTGGCCAAAATTCTTTTGAAAGTGGGTCACGCCCATACCTCAAGCATGGTATGACGTATGGACCTGGGACCAACACCAAATGAGTCAACACTTGATGGAGATTCAAAATATGTGTCAAGGTCACGGAGGTCACCTAGGGGTCATTGAGTGCATTTTTCAGATTTGCTGGAAATCACAATTTTTGACCCCCTGAAGTATTCCTGACGTGCACACATGCATTTTGACGTAAAAAAGTAGGCGTGGCCAAAATTTTTGAAAGCGGGTCACGCCCATATCTCAGGCGTGGTATGACGTATGGATCTGGGACCAACACCAAATGAGTCGACACAACTTGATGGAGGTTCAAAATATGAGTCAAGGTCACAGAGGTCACCTAGGGGTCATTGAGTGCATTTTTCAGAATTGCTGAAAATCACATTTTTTGACCCCCTAAAGTATCCCTGACGACACACATGCATTTTGACATAAAAAAGTGGGCGTGGTCAAAAATTTTGAAAGTGGTTCACGCCCATACCTCAAGTGTGGTATGACCTACGGACCTGGGACCAACACCACATGGGTCGACACTCGATGGAGGTTCAAAATATGGGTCAAGGTCACGGAGGTCAACTAGGGGTCATTGAGTGCATTTTTCAGAATTGCTGGAAATCGCATTTTTTGATCCCTTAAAGTATTCCTGACGTAAACACATGCATTTTGGCGTAAAAAAGAGCGCGTGGCCAAAATTTTTGAAGGTGGGTCACGCCCATATCTCAAGCGTGGTATGGCCTATGGACCTGGGACCAACACCACATGAGTGTTACGCCCACTTTTGTAGTAACTGTCCACTTTTGTAGTAGCTCACCACTTTTGTAGTAGAAAACGCCCACTTTTGTGGTAGCTCACCACTTTTGTAGTAACGTCGCCCACTTTTGTAGTAAAATGAGGTCTCCAATTTTGTAGTAGCCATTGCCCACTTTTGTCATAAAAAACAAAATCACCACTTTTGTAGGAACTTTTTTACCACTTTTGTAGTAACATTTTTAAAAACTGTTAGACTTTGAAAATTTTGAACAAACCATTTCATTTCAGATGTCCACACGAAATGATCATATTTTCATCGTCATCTTTTTATTTTTGGTTGAGCTCTCTTTGTTGAGATTACCATGACAGGAATATATTCGGTCTGTCCGTTCGTCTTCGAGCCAGTACTATGGGCATATGTGGGTGGGGTGTCAGGTCGTTTTAATAAGTTTTTGTGGGGTTTCTATTTGTGATTACATATTGTGTATTTTATATTCAAGTATGTCGCTGTGTGATAAGGCATGCCGCTCAATGAGTATGTCCGTACATTTAACCAATGCTAACACTACTTCAGTGGGATTAGTCACTTAAACAGACTGACAGTGACTCGTCTCTGTCCGATAGTTCTCCCCGGCTTCCTCCCCGTGACACTGTCCAGCACTCTATGACTCTGGCTGTTTAAATGTTTAACCAAAATTAATCAACCTTGGCATTTCCCAAGCGTTACAAAAGGTTTTGACGATACTATGTTTTAGCAGTTTCATTTCAGATTCACCCTTTTTCATTCAGATGAGAAGGGTGTGAATTGGCAGGGACTTAGATCAGAGATTTTCAGATCGACGAAACGGAATTCTCTGGCCAAAGTTTCATAGGTTAATTCTTTGTAATTTTGATAACATAACATTTCTAACAGACCGGATTTCCTGTGTTATTCTTTGATGTTGAGGTGCTGGTCCTTTGGAGGAAAATCAAAGTTGTCGACTTCTATCATGTCGAAATGGTAAAGATACGCGAAGTTGTCGATTTCTATCATTAAAAAAGACGCACCTGTAGCAAAACCATAATAATGACATTTTTGCAATTTTGCTCTTTAGTGGGCTCTTTTTTATAACTGAAACTGCATCTTTGCGCTATTTTTCTTGTGAAGAGAAGATTATTTTTCCCTTGTGAAGAGAAGCTTTTATTGCGATATTTAATCTGAAGACGAATATTCAATACAGGTGAGTATTACGTACATAATTATGCACGCACGCTTTCAAATTAAACGTACTTGGCACATGTAGGAAAATCCTGTCGAGGAGAGACTTGCATAGCGATGAGTAGGGGTGGTGGTGGGGGGGGGGGGGTAGGTCCCCAAAGTCACAGATGAGAGCGGTTGTCACAAATCCTTAGAGAACACTTCGGCTGTTATAAGGGGTTGCAGGAGACCCAACACTGACATCTGATTTAGGAAACAGTTTCCGTGGACCAAAACATAGGTGAATGATCAAATATATGGAATGTTTGAATACTTTTCATCTCTGTGGTGTGGTGCGATGAGTTAATTCAAGAGAATGTTCCGTGATTTGTACGTTTGCTGGAAAGTTTGAGATTCCTTGGAGGTAATTCGGTTGTTTGTTACAACTACTAACCAACCAATCAATTGTTATGTTCATAATATGAATATAACACTTGGTTGATTATTTTGTAGGTCTTCCTGGACCAAATAGGCCATTTGTCCCCAGACGTCAAATATGGAGGGAATAATAATTAATGAATGAAGTAATTAATAATTATTTATAGTAGTCCGAGATAAGATGAAAATGGTACATATATGATTGACGAAGAAATGACTGTCTGAAAAGTGGCGGTGGGCACTTCCATTTGAGCGTTTCCTTGTTTCTGGCTTCTAGAGGCTCCCGGTACTTGGTTCCAGAGTAATTTAGATATACGCAAAGCCTTGGACTCCCCTCCCCTTCCCCACATTTTCCATTACTTACATGTATACGCGGACCAGTGTTACTTTTTTCCGAGCCTATCTAAGCGGCCGGAAACAGTTTTTTGTTTGTCTCACGTCTTGGACGCTACACTCGAAGCCCAATACTCGCATCACTTAAAGCACCCGTCACAGAATATTAGTTAGAACCATTATCATTGTCTCTTCTTGGTTAGCATGTGGCACGAATACCTGGCAGAACAACAGATTAGGTACTTCAATACCTGGCTAACATGGATCCCCATCATTTCAATTCTAAAATAAATCATACGAAAAATGATTCAATGCACACAAAAATGTGTTTTTTTTTATTATGAGACAAAAATAGACATACAAACTTCATTTTGAAAGAGCAATTCAATTTCTTGTTATCTTCTTGTTTTGCATTTTTCTGTCGAAACATAGCTTATAGGTTCTCATTGTAACGTGCTCGACGAGCTCATTCGATTTGGAGTCATAGAGTATGTTTTGAAAGCACAAAATGAAACATTTATTAATTTGGCAGAAATGTGTTTTTTCTTTATTATTTTCCATCTCAGAACACTAAAAGGCTCAACGAGCGTTTACCAGAAGGGGATGGGAACTCAGATTCTGTGAGCGAAAAGTGAAAGTTTCAATTGTATCATTTAGCAACTGGAAAAGGCAAACAGTTCTTTAATAAACTTGTAACCTTGAATGTTCCCGCGCGCATGATCATGTTTCTTTCTTCAGAAGATATTGCAAAATAAGAAACAGAACACCGGCGTCTTCAGTATTCTTTGTTTTAACCAAACTGAATAAAATGGAAGCGCATTAGTGCCACATCTAAAAAAATGAATTGATTGAGAGATACTAAGTCATAATTAGGAAATAATAACTCCTGTTTAGGAAATAATTAGTCCTAATTAGGAGATAATATGTCCTAATTGGGAGATAAGTCCTAATTAGGAGATATGTCCTAATTAGGAGACGATACCTCCTAATTAAGAGATAATAACTCCTAATTTGGACTTATTAACTACTAATTAGGAGATACTATGTCCTAATTAGATCTTAGTATCTCCTAATTAGCAGATAATAACTACTAATTAGGAGATAATAGTCATAATTAGGAGATACTAACTCCTAATTAAGACACAGTAAATCCTAATTAGGAGATAATTTGGTATATTATATAACTCCCGAATCTTCCCTTCAATCACAATTTGTTGGTGTCGTTTCGGCGCGGTCCTCAATTTGTTACAGAAACACCAACCGCCAGGCATTCGTTATAGAATTTGTTGTTTACATTTTGTACCTCTAAGATAAATGATCACCCCCACCCCACCTCAATCCATCCCCGTGAAAAATAGTAAAAATAAAATTATATTAGAAACACCCTGTTTCCATTTATTTCTTTCGAAGTATAAATTTTGGCGGGGTGACTTATGACTCCAGACTGACTCCTCCTTACCTCAGTCTGACATTCTCAGAGTCGAGTTCTGACCTAGGGCAGACTTCTAACTCCAGGACCGACTTCTCCTGACCTCTCGGGCCGACAAGTGCGAGCCAATTTTTCCGGTGCGACTTCTCTGGGACCGATTTCTCAGAACCAACTTTTTCAGACCGACGTCTTCTGGAATGGGTGAAAGGGGTGGGGTAGATCTTCTGTATTCACTCGGCCATCCTTTCATGATAGACGCGAGTAGTAACACGGGTGTCAATAGAACACGTTTGTCCCACAAGACATGTTCACAAAAACGTTCTAGAATGTGAAGGGAATTAGGAAACGTTCTGACGGCGCCGACGTTATGACGTCATAAGAGGGTCCCAATTTTAGACTCGAGTATGAATACATGCGGGAGGCCTATAGCGCGCCAGTATTGGTAATCGCTTCTGTATACATAGAACTTCTCTAGGGGTATGGGTATTGATGTGTGAATTAAATTCATAGAAATGGTCGAGGAGTAACTTTTAATATCTGGCACTGACGACTGTGGTAATGGCTTGGGCTGTCTGGGAGACTATGTATAGAAATCTACAGAAATAGGTGTAGGTGCATAAGTCTGGAAAAATATAAGTGGACCGGGGGATATTTTGTTGGGTTGGGTATGCGTATACATAGGTGGCCTACGGCGACAGGACAGTTCTATATAAAGAACATCAACGACAAAAGCCTAAGGCCTACACCCTCGTTGCCAACCCCTTGTATTGCTTTGGGCAAGTTTGTCCCCTCTCCCCTGGAATTGAGAAATGTGGCCGAAGTAGCCCATCTCCTTCACTTTTAGGTCGTAGGGTGGCGCCAATAGTTCAAATATCTCTAGAAATTCTATGTTCTGTGGCAGACACAGGTATACACAGGAGGTCTTCGGCGAGTCAGGATTGGTACAGACAACTCTATACATAGGGTATTAAAAGCAAAGACCCCATCCCACTGGCCGCTCCCCCGAAAAAAAAGCAATTACTCGTATACCTATGATCCTATTTTACCTACCTAGACTTCGTTGCCCGTCGTATGGGTTCACTACAGTACCCTATTTCCCTTTGTAGCCCAAAGGTTTGTATTATAGTACGAGGTAATGTTTTTAGGTCCCGTTTCCTTAACTTTGACACCCAAAATGCGTTTGTGAAAGCTATGAAAATGGGCGCGATGCTTTCATTTTCATACCCCGATTTTGAGACGTATGGAAAATAGAACACTGCGCTAATTTTCATCGGTATCGTGGACTCAATTGCGGACACCAAAAAGCCTGACGCTTATAAATCCCTCGCTAAAAGGAGGTGCTAAAATTGGGACATAGATACAAATAGTTGAAATGGGGCGCTGGGACACCAAAATAGCGAAATGAGTCAAAGAGTAGTATGAAAAAGAGAGCATTGTGCACACATCCTAATAGCTTCCACAGACTCATTTTGGGCTGCCAGGGGCCTGCCTGATGTTTAGCAATGGGGCGCTAACATAGGGCGTTGGAATTGGGGTTACTGAGAACAGTGACTGGATAAATATCCAAAATTAGAAATTTTGCAGCAATTCAAATGCTGGAAAAAAGACAAACCGTCTTTTTGACTCATTTGAGAGGGAGGGGCAGTGATATTATTTGCATTGGCACGTTATCACTTGGTTATAGTACCGCCAAACTAAACATTATTATACAGGAAACTTGGAATAGTGGCTCTTCATCAAAAAAAAAAGAGCCGAAGGGAGGGGGTGAAAGGGGATTATTTGTATTTGTGTGTCTTATGGGTTTATTATACTACCATTGAATTAAACAATACTATATACGGTACTCCTGTATTTGACAAACAATTATATCTTGATTAGCAACCATGTTCAGCCGAAAAGTTATCAAATGAGAGAAAGGGGAGGTTCTTCTTTGACAAAGTACGGAAAAATAACCAATTTTGAGCTCTTTGGGGTAATTGATTGTGGTCGAAGTTAATGGGACGGGGCCTAAAAACATTCGCATGTACTAGTACCGACCTTTAGGCCACAATGTGAAATGCGATTACCAGGGAAACCAATATTGCGGACATCATTTCATCAAAGTGCTTTTTATAGCACTACTACACTACCGGAACGTACTCTTATGTACTTGAATTGTGTCTAGTACATACCCCCTGTACTAAACTGGGGTGTAGGTAGCAAAGCGACTTCGTGATGTCAATAGGGAATTCAAACCATTACTACGGTCAGCCCTAAAAAGCTGTATCTTAAAACCCCATCCTAATAAAAGATGTCGGCCTGAAGAAGTTGGTCTGGAGAACCGGAGAAATCGATTTCAAAGAAGTCGCCCGCAAAAGTCGGCCTTGCGAGGTGAGGAGAAGTTGATACAGGCGTGAGATGTCTGTTCCGAGGTCAGGAGAAGTCGGCTCTGGTGTTTGAAGTCAGCCCGGAGTCATGAGAATTCGCCTAGCCAATGTTTGTACAGTGAAAGATAGAATGGAAACAGAGCGCTTCCAATATGATTTTATTTTAGCTATTTTTAGGGGAGGGATAATTTATTTCAGAGGTCCAAATGTAAGCGGCAAGTTTCATATAGAATGCCTGGCGGCTGGTGTTAAGGTAACAAGCAGAGGACAGCGCCGACAGGACACCAACAAACTGTGTTTGAGGAGAAGATTAGGGACTAACATATCCCAGTATTTTCTAATTAGGAGATACTATGTCCTAATTAGGAGTTATTGTCTCCTAATTAAGGCTATTATCCCCTAATAAGAACTTATTTTCTCCTAGTTGGGGCTTATTATCTCCTAAATAGGAGATACTAGGTCCTAATTAGAAGTATTGTCCCATAATTAGGATATAATTACTCCTCAGTAGAAGTCATTATCTCCCAATTTAGAGATCATATGCCCTAACTAGGAGTTATTATTTCTTAATTAGGACTTAGTAACGCCTAATCATGAGTTATAATCTCCCAATTTGGACTTAGTATCAGGCATTTTTTTTTATATGTGGCACATGTTTGCTTCCATACAATCCAACTGAACTCAATCCATCCCGGACAAAGTCGGGCACCCCATGTAGTATATCTATCTATATTTTTTATACACTTCATCAAATATTTTATATAACTTCGTCAATTTGCCGTCATGCTCGGATGTTTACTTCCTCCTAAGCCGCTTTTTTTTAATAAGAATTAATAAAAAATGAAAGCCGCTTAGAAGGAAGTAAACTTCAGTGCATGACGGCAAATTGACGAAGTTATATTTTTTATATATATATAAACTAGCTGGGGCCCGCCTGCGTCCGAGAACGAATTAAATGGGCAGGTGTGTTGAACATGCGCAACTTGAGTGCCCCAGAAGACTACCTGATGAAAATTATACGTAATGCAACGTTTCGTCCAAACTGCCGAGTAGTTTCCTTAATCGTCACTGCGCATGCACGAAGACGGGAACACACCTCACACCTGACGATGGCAAATCACTACCCGGTGGATCCTACCCTACATACAAATCCTAAGTTTCTTCCGGATCGGCCCAGTAGTTTCCGAAAACGTCACTGCGCATGCGCGAAGATGCCCCCCCCCCCTCCCCGGTCCGATGGGGGGAAAACCTTCCCGGGGCCGAACTACATTCGCACGCCCAGTTTCGTTCCGATCGGCAGAGTCGTTTTTGAGTCTATAGCGAACAGACAGACAGACAGACAGACAGACAGACAGACAGACAGACAGACAGACAGACAGACAGACAGACAGACAGACAGACAGACAGACAGACAGACAGACAGACAGACAGACAGACAGACAGACAAACAAGCTCAAATAAATAGCAGATTAGACGAGGTGCCCGACTTCGTCCGGGCTACAAAGATCGTCACTGCGCATGCGCGAAGACGGGCACCAACCCCACAACCAACGATAGCAAATCACTACTGATGGTCCCTATATACAAATCCCAACTTTTGTCCCGATCGGCCCAGTAGTTTCCGAGATCGTTATTGCGCATGCGCGAAGACGCCCCCACCCCCGGTCCGATTGGTGAAAAGACTCTCCGGTACCGAACTACATACGCATGTCAAGTTTCGTCCCGATCGGTCCAGCCGTTTACGAATTTATAGCGAACAGACAGACACACACACAAACGAACTCAAATACATAGTAGACGAGCTCGGTGCCCGACTTCGTCCGGGCTTTTGTCAATGCGCATGCGCAAAGATTGGCTCCCACCCCTGCAAATCATTACCCGATTGACCGTACACACACCCGACGATGGCAAATGAGTTTTTGTCACTGCGCATACGCAAAGATTAGCTCCCACCCCCATACCCTATAACGGCAAATGATTACCCGATGGACCATACATACAAATCCCAGGTTTCGTCCCGATCGGCAAAATAGTTTCCGAGGTCGTCACTGCGCATGTGCAAAGACGCCCCCCATCCCATATCTGACGGGGGCAAATCACTACCCGATGGACCCTACATACAAATCCCAAGTTTCGTCCTGATCGGTTCAGTAGTTTCCGAGATCGTCATTGCGCATGCGCGAAGACGTCCCCCACCCCGATTTCGAATAGCACCCAAAACTTTCCCGGACCCGAACCACACACCCGTGCAAAATTTCGTCTCGATCGGCCCCGCCGTTTTCGAGTCTATAGAGAACAAACAAACAGACAAACAAACAAACAAACAGACAGACAAGATTACTCAAATATATATATAGATTATCTGGGTGCCCGACTTCGTTCCGGCTTTTGTGCCCGCGCATGCACAAGGATTGGTTTCCACCCCATAGCCGACGTTGACGAAGGACCGTAAATATAAACCCAAGTTTTGTCCCGATCGGCCAGTAGTTTCCAAGATAGTCTCAGCGCATGCGCGAAGACGGGCCTCACCCCCACATCTGAGTAGCCTAAAACCTCCCCGGACCCAAACCACACACCCATGACAAATTTCGTCCCGATCGGCTCAGCCGTTTTTGAGTCTATAAAGAACAAACAAACCAACAAACAAGCAAACAAACAGACAAGATTACTCAAATATATATATAGACTAGCTGAGTGCCCGACTTCGTCCGGGCTTTTGTCACTGCGCATGCACAAATATTGGCTTCCAAATCAGTACCCGATTGACCGTACATACAAATCCCAGGTTCCGTCCCGATCGGCCCAGTAGTTTTTGAGATCGTTACTGCGCATGCGCGAAGATGGACACCCACCCCATACCCGCTAATGGCAAATGACTACACGATGGACCCTACATACAAATCTCAGGTTTCGTCCCGATCGGCCCAGTAATTTCCGAAATCGTTACTGCGCGTGCGCGAAGACAGGCCCCCCACCTCACGTCCGAGTAGCCTAAAACCTTCCCTGGCCCAAACCACACAACCATGCCGAATTTCGTCCCGATCGGCCCAGCCGTTTTTGAGTCTATAAAGAACAAACAAACAAACAAACAAACAAACAAACAAACAAACAAGATTACTCAAATATATATATAGACTAGTTGGGCCTGCCCACTTCGTCCGGGCTACAGAGATAGTCGCTGCGCATGAGCAAAGATTGGCTAACACGCCATAGCCGACGTTGGCAAAACACTACCCGGTGGAACGTACATACAAATCCCAGGTTTCGTCCCGATCGGACCTGTTGTTTCCGAAATCGTCATTGCGGATGCGCGAAGACGGCCCCCATATAAACATCCGACGGTGGCAAATCACTACCCGATGTTCCCTACATACAAAGCCCAAGTTTCGTCTCGATAGGCCCAGTAGTTTCCGAGATAGTTACTTCGCATGCGCGAAGACGGTTCTCTCCCCCACCCCACCCCCGTTCCGATGGGTGGAAAACCTTCCCAGGACCGAACTACATACCCATGCCAAGTTTCGTCCCGATCGCCTCAGCCGTTTTCGAGTCTATAGCGAACAGAGACAGACAGAGAATGTCCGGGCTTTTGTCACTGCGCATCTGCGCATGCGCAAAGATTGGCTCCCACCCCATAGCCGAAAGACCATACATACAAATGCCAGTTTTCGTCCCGATCGGTCCAGTAGTTTCCGAGATCGTCACTGCGCATGCGCGAAGCCGGGTACCACCCCATACCCGACAATGGCAAATGATTACACGATGGACCCCACAGACAAATCCAAGGTTTCGTCCCGATCGGCCCAGTAGTTTCCGAGATCATCACTGCGCATGAGCGAAGACGGGCCCCCACCCCACGTCCGAGTAGCGTAGAACCTTCCCTGGGCCCGAACCACACACCCATGCCAAATTTCTTCCCAGATCAACCCGGACGTTTTCGAGTCTATACCTACAGACAGACAAATAGACAAGCAAGATTACTCAAATATATAGATAGACTAGATGGGGCCCGAAATTGTCACTGCGCATGCGCAAAGATTGGCTCCCACCCCTGCAAATCATTACCCGATTGACCGTACACACACACCCGACCCAAATGATTACTCGATGGACCATACATGCAAATCCCAAGTTTAGTCCCGATCGCAAAAGTAGTTCCGAGATTGTCACTGAACATGCGCGAAGGCGGGTCCCCACCCTGGGTCTGATGGGTGGAAAAGCTTCCCGGGGACCGGAATATATACGCCTGCCAAGTTCCGTCCCAATCAACCCATTCGATTTCGAGTCTATAGCGAACACACAGGCAGACAAGCAGATATGTGAAGACGGGCCCCCACCCCAGGTCCAATGGGTGGAAACCTTCCCAGGACCAAACTACATGTGCATGCCACGTTTCGTCCCGATATGTTCAGACGTTTTCGAGTCTATAGCAAACCCACACACAGACAGAGACAAATTAACTCAAATGTTTAATAGACAAGCTCGAGGCCCTACTCCGTACAGGAATGATTTACATGGACAGCTGAGCCGAGCATGAGCAATTTGAGTGGCCCAGGACACTGCCGGGTGGAACTTACATACAAATCTCAGGTTTTAAGCCAATCGGCGCAGTAGTTTTCGTGATTGTCATGCGCTAAGATGGCCCACCCACATGTCCAAATAGATTAAAACCTTCCCGGGTTGTGGTGGGGGCCATCTTCGCGCATGCACAGTATTGATCGCAAAAATTACTGGGCCGATCGGCACAAAACTTGGTGTTTATATGTAGGGTCATCGGTTAATTATTTGCCACCGTCGGGTATGTGGTGGGGACCTGGCTTCGCGCATGCGCAGTAACGATCTCGGAAACTACTGGGCCGATCAGGACAAAACTTGTGATTTGTATGTATGGTCTATCGGGTAGGGATTTGCCACCATCGGCTCTGGAGTGGGAGACGTGTTCTCGGTAACTACTGGCCCGATTTGAGCGAAACTTGGGATTTGTATGTCGGGAATTAACTGGCCTCTGTCGGCTATGAGGTGACAGCCTATCTTTGTGCATGCGTAGTGACGATCTCGGAAACTACAAATCCGATTGGGACGAAACCTAGAATTTGTATGTACGTTCCACCGGGTAGTGATTTGCCACCGTCGGCTATGGCGTGTTAGCCAATCTTTGCGCATGCGCAGTGACGATCTCTGTAGCCCGGACGAAGTCGGACACCCCAGCTAGTCTAACATATATTTGAGATTGTGTGTCTCTGTGTGAGTGTGTGAGTGTGTATGTGTGTGTCAGGGTGAGGGTGTGTGTGTGAGAGAGAGAGGGTGTGTGTGTGGGGGGGGGGGGGGGGAGGGGGTGTTTGAGGTTAAAAAATCGCACTGGCACAGGCATTTCCTACTGAAACGTTTTTTTTCCTTTTAATATGCCGCTGTGTGTGTGTGTGTGTGTTTTCGTTATAGACTCGAAAACGGCTGGGGCGATCGGGACGAAACTTAGCATGCGTATGTAGTTCGGTCCTGGAAAGGTTTTCCATTCATCAGACCTGGGGTGGGGGTCCGTCTTCGCGCATGCGCAGTAACGATCTCGGAAACTACTGGGGCGATTAGGCCGAAACTTGGGATTTGTATGTAGGGCCATCAGGTAGTGATTTCAGAAAAAAAAAACTTTGGGTTATAATAGAGAAACCCGTCTGAATTTAAAGACACTTCAACAGCAGAATCGTTCAGTGTCAATACAAGCTCTACAGGCGGGGGAAACCGGAGTCCCCCAAGCCACTCTTTCCATCCCCACCCTCACAGACAACGTCGTGGTGAGCACGGACGAGCAGCTATCAGCTCTCCAACATCAAGACGTACACAATCGACGTGCAGTGCGCCTTAATGCACGGTGTCATTGTGACCCACATGAGCAAGCGAGTTCAGACAGCGAGCGATGCGTACTAACAATGTGTATTCCTTTGTCAACATTTGTGTAAGGAACGGGAAAATGATAAATTCAAAGATTTTAATAATTTTTAGATGAGCTTAAAGAGTAGCTAAAACCGTATTCTAAAATCGCAAGCCTCAAGATCATCCTCCCCCCCCCCCCCCCCCCCTATTTACAGAAGCCATAACAAGACGCATAAAACAGAGTTGCCCCTAAAATATCCGCAGAAGCAATATTTATAGTATGCAATATTCAAGTATTCATGCATACTTGCAGACTGACTGGGAGGAATATACCGATTGAAAATGCGTTTTATAGAATGGATATGTGCGGTCAGCTGCCACCGGACTGAAGGCGTCAAACGCTGACCACTTACCCAACATAAAGACGAAAACGGCCCGAACATTGTCCATATTAAGCCTAAACTAGCCTTAAATATCTCCAAAATTTCTCGCAGACCTATTGAAATTTGGATATTATCAGAATCGGCTTTTTGGGTTCTAATGATATCCAAATGTGTATACAATGTGTAGTTTCATTGAAAATAGGTGGAACTTATATAGGAAAAAAATACGAAATTTAATAATCTCAATAAGTGCCGTGTTAGGTAAAGGGTTAAAGTGCCAAATTTTTTTGCATGCATTTGCCAAAGCAATTTGTCAATATAAGTTTGGGTCTAATTATACAAAGTTCCATCAGTGAGAAAGGGCAAATTCTATGATTTAACTCTGATCATATTGAGCGAATAATTTTAGCCTTTGAAAACTGGGAAATATTTTACTACAAAAGTGGTAAAAACGTTACTACAAAAGTGGTGACTTTGTTTTTTTATGACAAAAGTGGGCGACGGTTACTACAAAAGTGGAGACCTCATTTTACTACAAAAGTGGGCGACGTTACTACAAAAGTGGTGAGCTACCACAAAAGTGGGCGTTTTCTACTACAAAAGTGGTGAGCTACCACAAAAGTGGTAATTACTACAAAAGTGGGCGTCACACATTAGTCGACACTCGATGGAGGTTCAAAATATGGGTCAATGTCACGGAGGTCACCTAGGGGTCATTGAGTGCATTTTTCATAATTGCTGGAAATCACATTTTTTGCCCCCCAAAGCATTCCTGAGATTCATACATGCATTTTGACGTTAGAAAAGTGGGCATGGCCAAAAAATTTGAAAGTGGGTCACGCTCTTATCTCAAGCATGGTATGGTGAATGGACCTGTGACTAACACCAAATGAGTCGACACTTGATGGAGATTCAAAATATGGGTCAGGGTCAAGGAGGTCACCTTGGGGTCATTAAGTGCATTTTTCATAATTGCTGGAAATCACATTTCTTGACCCCCCAAAGCATTCCTGAGGTCCATACATGCATTTTTATGTTACAAAAGTGGGCGTATCCAACATTTTTGAAAAGTGGGTCATGCTCATATCTCAATCGTGGTATGATGAATGGACCTGGAACTAACACCAAATGAGTCGACACTTGATGGAAATTCAAAATATGGGTCAAGGTCACGGGGGTCACCTAGGGGTCCGCCTGAAAGAGCTCACCAAAGTCATCAAGTGCGTATTATTCAGAAATACTGGGAAATAAATTTTATTACACCTTAATGCATTTCTAAAGTTTATGAACGTATTTCATCACTCAAATTAGTGGGCAGAGCCAAAAATGTCCATGTCTGTTTCGAGTATCGAACCCTTTGAATGCTGGTCACATATATGCCTTTTCTGGTTTCTTATAAATAATTGTTCTGATTCCAGTATGAATATCTGTAAATACTGTTAACGAAAATCCATTTCTGATTTGTTTAGAAATATTTTACTCCTGAAAATAAGCCTTCATAAATTCTCTTTCTGTATAGTTTATTCCTGATACTTTAACCCTTTTCACACACACTTGAATTTACTGGGTGCAGTAAATTCTGTTTCTCCAGTTTTAAATTTGTTTTACAATCGCGAAATATTGAAATGTGGCTATGGCTATAGTCCAATAATTTTTAATAGAACTAATCTGTAAATGAACAATTATTTACTTAATAGCTAAGTATGAAATGTCTGAAAAAAAGACTTCATATGAGTGTGTATGACACAAGGTAGAAACATATGTTCAAGTCTACAAATACTGTATGAATCAAAATAAGTTGTAGCATAACCGCAATGAACAAAGTAGCCCACTGCCATTACACCAATAGCACAAGAACTCGAAATCATTTTCCGGAAAGCTTTCTGTGAGAGCTTTCCCCAAAATGATGCCAGGTTCTTGTGTTATTGGTGTAGCTGAAGATGCATACTAGTAGTTTATAGTGATTATTCTACAACTTATTTCGACTCGTACTGTAAGTGAAGTGATTTCTGAATTCCACTCGGAGGTCCGCTGGCTGGAATTTTGCTTATGCAAAACAACGCACATGATCATCAACCATTGGTCACACCCGACAGCCATTAAAAGCTTGCGACTCACCAAGTAAATCAGCAGTTTAAGGAGCACTGATAAGTTAATTATCTGGTGGTCCATAAATTGGAGATTAGCTTGTTGAGTCCCAAACTTTCTACAAGACTGGCAAGAATATGTTGGAAATATATGTATATCCACCCACTGAGAAAGAGGACAAATACAACATCACAACATCACCCTGTGTGTTCTGTAATACAATATCCATGTATGCAGAATTTTGTCATGGGATCCGGTTCCGGTGAGTAGGTGGGGCCCGCGGTAGTAACCCCAGAGCCTAGAACTTGGGGGGGGGGGGGGGGGGGGGGGCAAGACTCAAGAATTCTTGGTTACGCCTGCCCACTCCCTAGTCCAAACATGACCCCAGGGACTGAATTTTAATTTTTTGGGGTTTGGTACGTCCTTTCAAAGGGCGTACGAAAACAAAAAAATTAAAATACGGGCTTTTTCTCCCAACAGCCACCAGAAGACTCCATTTAATAACTGATTTCAAAGTTTTGTTGGGGGAGCCCCCCCCCCCCCCCCCCTCTCCCGTTTCAGCTGCTATGATCGATCGCGCCTCCGGCACTTGCTGCAGATGCCTTTATCACCTGTGCAATATCCCGCTGAAAAAAGGTGGTGGGGGGGGGGGGGGCACAGAATTAACTCCGAGGTCCGAATTTCCTTTCCCCGGCCCTGCGTGGATCTTCCACTTTGTGGGTGCTTTTTGTAATAAGACAGCTTCCTCTGTGTGACATGTAAATTTGAGTTGAAGGAGAAAATGGTCAAAAGAAGTATTTATATATTTATATGTCCAATTCTTGTGTTATTAGTTTTGGAAACATCACATCTATAGTTTATACCGGTAGTGGTTATTCTTCAACTAATTTTGACTTGTATTGTATGTGGACATCCACAATCTCTTCTAGTCGGACCATCTGTGTGTTATGCTTCAAAATATTTATATTGATTTAGTTATTTCGATACTCAGGGTTTGAATTTTCATTCACGCAGACAAAGTTGTGTCATTTGAGTGATCTACCTGCCATTTTGTCACTCGTCAACAAAAAAAAACATGATGTCGAGTCTGCCTCAGCAGAAGAGGTTCATTGCAGTATTCATTTGACGAAAAAAACCTAACTTTGGTCAAATTTCAAGTAATTTTCTCCAAAGTCTGGAGAAGGTCAGAAAGGAATAACACCAATAAATTATATATCAGTTTCTTTGTAATGGGACATAGATTTTGTGGAAACTACTATTTCCCATGGAACCATTATCATGTGGCAGAAAACACTCCCTGAAACAGAAAGTCTGCTATTGCATAAGTGAGAGATCAGATTTTATACAATAAAATACCTTACATTTACTGAATAGTTAAATTCTGCAATCCTTCTAGTGCATGCTCGTAGAAATCCAATATGGCTTTTGTGGGTCTGTTGTGGCCATACCCCCCCCCCCAATCCTGTGCCATTTTGCATGAGATCTGTGTCAAATTGGTAAAAGACGATGGGATTGATACACCAAAAAGGGAAAAGTGCCAAACTTCCTCATTTGGTATTATATGTGTCCATTTATGGGATTGCATGAGCATTGGCAGCTGCCAAGAGTGTCTCTTGAATGCTCAAGTGTGGGCAAAACTACAGAAGATGACCTGTCCTGCGTGCAGAATACTTTCATCAATCGGCTACACTAAGTGAGAAATCCTGGCATCTAATTCATTCATGTACATGATTTGGTATGCTCCATTTGTTTTGGAACTATTGGCCTTCTGTAGTTGCTGTTTGGGGAAGCTTGATTGTTGTTTTCTCATGAGATTTAAGAACATTAATAACTAATCTGCTTACCAATACTAATTTTACAGGCGGACGGTTACCGGCCTGAACAATATCGGAATTGTGTTGGTTATTAAATTCATTTATCTAAACACTTAATATGACACGTTGTGGTCTCATTTCGGTAATTCATGTGATTTTTGTTCGCCTGGCGGCTTTTTTCTATTTCTATCCACAGAGTGTCAATACACATAGATTTTCACAAACTTTTGGTTCTAACTGCGCTCAAAATCGACGTTGATCCATCTTAAACACAATTCGGTTGGGAGAAGAAGATATTTATATTTAGATGGTACGACATTTCGCTATATTTGGTGAACAAGAAGAAACGTATCTGATAATTCTCCTTGAAATTGGTCTTCTCTTTCGTAGCAGACTTCAGCAAGCCTTCTGTACATCATTAATATAGTTCTGTGACAGTAAAATTATTTTTTTCGTAAATATACAATTGTGAGGACTGTTATGCATGTTGCTGTGAATATATTTTTGTTTTCAAATATAATTTTCCACTTTTATGTTTTGATCATCGTCACCAACCAAATTATAGTAGTTCGAATCGGTGGCGTATTAATCCCTTGCTGACACTGCACATTGTGCAGTTTCTGAACCCAACAGCGCTAGTAAGGACTGTATCTGGCAATTATCACATTGTCAGTTGAATATATATTTTCCTATGAAAGTATCGTGAGTTGTACATTACATCGCCTTCCAGATTAAAAAAAAACAGCAGTGATATGTTTGAAGATTTCAGATCTTGGGAAATCAAATCAGTTCCCAACTTTGCCCGAAACCCACGTGATCAGAACAAACATGTCATCCGAACACAATCAAAAGTTTGTGGTCATCCATTTTCCCCTAAGCACTCTCACCTTTCACTGCGTTGGTGATGAAATGATAAATATGCTTTCTCCGAGTATGCAGTGTGGAGTCTTTTATTTACAACTCAGATATTCGATTTACCCATCTGTTCCTTGTTAATCCTGGCGGTTACTTATGCGGCTGGCAATTTTTTTTGTCATCAAAAGCAAAAAAAATAATTTGTATATTTTTGCCATTATTTTCGTATTTTACATGTCGTTATTCACCGCTTTAATTCGTATTTAGGGCATTGTGGAAATTTTCCAAAAATGACCCAAGTTATGTTGGACGACCCCTTAAATGAAATGTTAAAAGTATGTTATTTTTTCTATCTTTCTTAACATTAAATCGAAAAAGCACGTTTTTTCGTTTCAAGCGAAACATTTTGGTTGTTTCTATCGCACGTATGACAGTCTTGACAGATAGTCTGATCGAAGTGTTTACCCGAAGCAACCTCTAACCTTGCATATCATTAACGTCAAAGATGAGCTTATTGTCCTTTTAAAAGTCATACGCTCTGATGATTTGACTGGCGTTTAAAGCATCTGATAAACAGATGTGTTTTCAAATGACAGATACCACGGTACGTTAACACCAAAATCGATATTCCATCAATATATGTGGCATTATAACTGGTGTAAAACGTCCCGATAGTTTTATAGGTTTGGTAAAAGATTTAGCTTAATACCATTTACGGAAACTGCACGGAGTAACCTAACAAGATAAGAAGGAATAGTAGGGCTCGGTGTCAAGAGTATATGTATAAGTTGAGCATCGGCGAACGATATTTGCCCATGAGTCAAAATGTTGACGCTCTGATAATTGCCCATGGTAGATTCAGGTTCTGGTGTGCCGCGGATAAAGTGGGAAGGGTATCTTTTTGTCGTAATCACGAGATGTCCCTTTCTCTGGTACCAGCGTCGCGAGCACTGGCGGCTCACCTGTAGGAAGATGGTGGAGTAACTCCAGAAGTCCCAGACTTCAGGGGCCTTTAAACGTTCGGAAAAAAAATGTTTTTTAGTAAATTTTCTTCTCAGATATTTGCAAGCCCTTGGAATCTGGGTAAGTTTTAAAGGATATTGGGGCATTTTTTTATAATACGCCATCCATTCCCTCTAGTAGTATATCCAAGCAGACAAGAGTCGAGAAAAAATGCAGAATAAATTTCGTCTTGTTTTGGACATTTTCTTTCAAAATTTTATAAAAATATGTTTCTTTTACTAAATTAAAATATATGAGATGAAAACTGTAAAATTATGTTTGAAACAGTTCACAACGTTATAGATCAAAATTTGCTACAGGGAAAGGAGTAAACAACGATATATCACGCACTACATCGCCCCTAATGTTATCTGGATACTGCGGGAATGAATGACACTACCTCCGAAATTGATAATAGTAATATGTCCGTGTTGCGACAATTAGCATTTGGGGAATCTCATCGGAGGATCTCAAGTGTGACGTCATATCGCAGTGAATTGTAGGTGTCACATGCATTGGCAAGGTAGCCTGAGCAAGTGGCCATGCTGTGACGTCACTGGCATCGTTATAGGCGGTGTTAGTGCGCATTCGCAGCGCGTTCTGTTTCTGTATTCCATTTTGTTTACTGGAGGCGCCATCTTAGTTTCTATTGTGGAATGTGGTTACTGTGTAACAGAAAGTCCTTCAACATGGCGGAAGTTATGCTGCTAGTAGCGCATGTCAGATTCAAGGGGAGTTTCTATAATTACAACCTGGTCATTTGTCAGGGATTGTATTTTTTATATTCCCAGCTTGGACTTATAAGAGTAGCAGATAGTGCTTTGGATCTTGAATGTTGCAGGGTCTGTGTCCTTAGAATCATCAGAAGTATGTCGATTTACCACAGACAACCCGACAACTACTTAAATTTACGCACATTGAATCGAAAACTGTTTTATTTGATTCGGTATTATCCAAAATCCTCGAGCTATACTTAGATCCTAGCTCCTTCAAGATTGCGTTGCACTGCACCATTCACCTTAGCCGGTATCAGTCGATCCAGTGGAAACGGGACATCAGTTAGATATGTTTATGTAATAATTAACAATGTGTTCACAACGCATACCGCACACAGACACATACAGAATGTGCATCAAAAGCATTTACAGCATATTCGGATATTGGATGATACTTATGGTGATGTACTGTCGAGGGTATATTTTAGAGGAAAGCTATCTTGACTTAGCTATCTGTCGATAACAGGTGAGAGCAGGGCGTAAAGGGGGGATATCCCACAACTGCATTTTGCATCCGACCAGTAATGCCTTCTAATTGCGCTTGTAAAGAGTGTCATAAGATGTTTATAAAGAAATGCAATCTTTTTCGCCATAAGATAAACTGCCCACAGATCCCGAAGCTACCACTTCATATCGCGCCCATAAAGACTGCCATAAGATGATCACAAAGAAATGCAACCTTTTTAGCCATAAGAAAACTGGCCACAGGTCCTGAATCTACCAATGTACTAGATGTAAAAATAAATTAACAAAACAGACAACCTTACAATACCGGAGAAACAGACAGCAGATCAGTGGAAGTATCGCAAGAGAGAATACTAGACGGAAACTGTTAGAGACGTATTGATCAAAGATATGAAGTTATTTATTTATTTATTTATTTATTTATTTATTTATTTATTTATTTATTTATTTATTTATTTATTTATTTATTGGTGTTTAAGGTCAATATGAACCGACGTTAAGCCCAATAGGATTGATGGAACAGCTGCGTAAAATGTTCAACGAATCAGAAATGCATGGACACCAATGCATCTAACAGTTACACCATTGTACCACCATACTCCAGCCAAAAAAGGAGGAGGAAGAAGAAGAAGAATGTTTTAGCGGAACCCAAACTCAAAGCTTTGAAAGCTTATAATTACATACAGTCAACAGACACTCGAACGAACGAGCTGTCTCGTATCTGGACAGACAAATGAGGGAGATCATGGAATCAATGTGAATATTATAAACATCGGCAGGAAGTCATTCATTTTCAAGGCATGTTATAAAATAACAACAATCATCGTTAAAGCAACTCACATTTTCAAAATGGACGATCCTTTTCCAAGCATCATTTTTAAAAAATCTGAATATGAAATTACATTCGTCCCTTTCTCTGCAACCTCGCCTATCATCTTCTTCAATTCAAGATGTGTTTTGGCCACACCGAGTTTTTCCATCATTCTCTTCAGGGACATGATATCTGAAATAGATTAATGTAGCAACTTCACTTTCCAGATTTGGGGAATTATAGCCCAGAGTTCATTCCAACTATATTCACCCCAGGAGATTTATTAATAATTAATATATTATTTTGTCTCTTTATTAGAATTGAACGTGTGTTCTAATCGGTTAAAGTGGTCGAAATAAAAAGCAATGACGCCCGGACATTCTGAAATATAGGTAATAAGAGCTCGAGCTTTCGTTACCCGTTTGTTGCACGAGAAACATCTAAGGGCTAAGAATAACCTTTGACATCGACTACCGAAACTCCCATTAGAATTGTAAAACTATTTCAAATTAATACTCATTCGTTCTGAAGTTAATAATACCAATAAACACTTGTAGGTGTTCAGGCCTTTAAATTCATTTATTTTGGGCACACCATTTCGCTCTAATTTGGACACATTAAAACCAGAAATAACAGTCTAATCCTTTTATGTTTTATGGCCATGGCTTCCTTTGTGTTTCTATGGTCTTATTATGAAGGAAGTAATTCTTAAATATAGAAGAGGCATGGGGAATTTATAATTTTTTCTTGATATCTTTACACCCTCTCTAATTTGGGCACACCTGTAAATGGTGTGAAATTGGGTTAATTTAAAGGCCTGGTGTCGTAAAGTGCTAGAGTAGAAATTACGTGGAAATTGTATTCCATATTCCATTATTTACAGTTCCAGCCACACGGGTCCACACTCCACAGACATTGTCTGATCTTTGTCAACATAACACTAACAGGTGTCATCAAATCCAATGGCTGGTGCCTTTTCTGGGGTTTCTGATGGTTACCATTAAAAATGTTCACTGCTATTAAGTGCACCTACCTCTTTTAAATTCCACAAGAGCAGTTTAATCCATCGGCTTCAAATCCGAGCCGGGACTGCAAAATCACTCGAGTGGATTCGCAGATTGCAGTGTCACAATATCTCCGCCGCGCTCATCCCCCATCGCAGGGATTGAGTGTGACAGCATCGTTTTGAATAAATACAAATGCAACGCCGATCGCCTTCGATCAGACAATAGTCTTCTCCAGCGGAGTGTATCACCAAAGTTTTCACACCAACAAGCTGAAAATGTGTAAAAATTAACTCATTAGGGGACATAACTCTGCTCAGTATGATCGAACAGAACCGGTTAACAAGCTGTTCAAGATGTTGTGAAGAAAGTCTCACGTACCACTGACCGAATCCGTTAATATTTGTTCAAGTTATCACCCAACGAGTTGGAAATGCGCAAAAACTAACTAATTATGGGCGATCACTCTGCTCATTATGATCAAACCGCATCGGTTTTCGAATTCTTTCACGACACTGCTAGGAAAGTCTCATATCTGAAATATCGACCACATCTGTTGAAATTTTGTCAAGTTAACACGCTAATAAAGTGAAAATGCACAAACATTTAATTAATTACGGACCATAACTATGCTAAGTGTGATCGAAACGCATCAATTTTCGAACTCGTTCAAGACATTACCGTCATTCAGTGATCATTAATTCTTTTTTCCGTCAAATTTGATGTGCTTCATATTTTAATAATATCTGCAAAGTTTGTTTCTTGGCAATAACAATCGTGCGATCGACATTGGAACGCCGTATATACACAGATTCATATTAACGAAATTAATAAATTTCTCCTCGACGCGAGTGGTCTAGATCCATAAGTAGACTCAATCTATATTCAGCCTGTGAATGGCAATTTTAGCGTTTGTTTTTGTTCGTCTTTTCGTTGCATCATCTCAATATGTGGTGAATTAAACTGACTTCATGGGAGGTAAAAATGAATGCAGGAGAAAAAATCTATTCTCCAATTCACTTCACTGAAAGATGAGAAAATCGGCAATAGAACATCCACCTATTTTGTCTTCTCGCTATTTGATGGCATGTACGCGTTGTTCGCATCAATCCGATAATGCCGATTGCTTCCGAATTGAGGCTCCGTGCAAGACTTTCTTTTTTATCGTTTGAAGCTACATTTGGAATAGTTTATGGTATTTGATGAAACACGCATTATTTCCATAGGAAGATGTGGGACAAAATCGTTATCTCGGGCAGCTCTTTTTTCCATCTCTTCGACTTGCGGCTCAAGGTTGAAAATCGACATCCAAGTATTAAATGTACCATGGATGTTGCCTTCAGTGACTTATAATAGCTTATTCTGGGCTGTTTTATTTTATCTCAGATGTCCTATATCGATAGATTAAGCTTTCAGCCAACGCTTGACTTGATGTACGTTAACCCATGGCATACCCGATTTTTCAGACAATAGTACATCCAATGTTGATTCACAATTTTGTTTTTCTTCAAAGCCATAACGAATGATAAGTCATTTGGACGAGGTCTGCTCTTGTCTCATAATTATTTAGTGCTGTGGACCCAAGCAGTGAACTAGTCGGCCAAGAAATACATGATAAAACTAGCTTGCTTACCTATGTTACCGGCGTCGTCCCATTCAAACTCCATAAATTTATCTGGAAAAAAATGCACAGATGTTAATTGACGAAAGCATTGCTGAATTCGCTTAGCTTCGTTATTTTACTATTCCAGGAAACGTGGTGTTCCATTTAGACCTATATTGTTTTGTGTGTTATAATCGTCTCGCATTTATTTCTTCTCTTGACAATTAGTTTGAAAAGTGCATAAGCGTTTGTGAAAAGAAAAAAATGAAAGGCTGCGATCAGACAATGGAATAAACAACAAATCGGTAGGGGCGATCAATACGCCTCTAGTGTTGGACATCTGTGTCAGTAGTTTATCGAGGGGGGGGGGGGGGGGGGCTTTTTGACCATATCTGCATGACTCCGATCTTGACGTTATCAACCACATCGTAGTGATAAATGGCGGTACACATGCGCGTGCGCGTTGTTATGGAGGCAACGCGAGTGTCTGTCATCGGTTTTGGTTATCGGAGACCCCATCTTAGATTCCACGATGACAGGTAGCTGTGATCGGTCAGAAAGGCCACCGAAAGTGTGTGTGTGTGGGGGTGGGGTGGGGTGGTGGGAGGGGGGGGGGGTGCTGTAATTGTACGGAAGCGTTCGATTTAATGAGAGTACTGTGATAGTATAGTAATTACCGTTTTTGCTCATTTTAGTTTATTTTGATGTTTCCGGTCTCGTTTAAACATATTTTTATTTGCCACTAAACATGTCAAACTGGGATTGGAGAACAAGTGCTTTCAGCTTAGGAAACTCTCCTCTCGTATTCCGTATACAGACAAATACTACTGTAATTGGTAACAAAGGTAAATATGTACAAAATGAAAAAAAATAGGGAAGATTGATGTTGGTGATGTTCCTTCAGTAAATTGAAAACTGCAATGTGGGACCATATGAACATATAAGAGAGTAAGAGATGCCACAATAGTAGTCAAGCTTTAAGTCATAATATTTATTCATTATTTATTTATCGCCATTAAGGGTAACTTTCAATATTATGGCTAGGTGACGACTTCATCACAGATGAGGCTGGTAAAACAATACCACTTCCAAGATTTCCCAACTTTCTCGGTTTCACGGGATTGTCACGACAGCGTAAGGGTACCACTTGCCGAATACCACTTATATATTCGGAGGGTCTTGGATGACCCATCTTGTTCAACAAATCTGTTTGTTTTTCCAATAACTTTCTGCACGGCATTAAAAATAGAAACATTGTCTTCATACTTTAAGTTAGGGTCTCCATATAACAGGGTAATCTAAATAACTCGGTGCGATGTTATACTTTTATAACGTAATAATTAAGTCAGTTCTTGCGGTTGAGAGCAGTGGGCGTTCTAAAAATAGTGTTTGACATTCTCAACAGGATCCCCACAAGAACAGTTGGGAAATTCTGCAATATAATTCAGAAACTTATCACCGTTTAAGTCACTACGTCCACAGCTTAAACGAGAAAGTAAGACATTTGGTTTTCGTTTACTTGTTTTAAAATAATCCGGTGGTCTACAGGATTGGGTAGGCATGATTTTTTTTAAATTCCGATAGTGAAGCACTCCGTGTCGCTTCCTGAAGACCGTTCCATTATTCAACACAGGATGGGAAAAAGGAACGTTTAAACGGTTCAGATCGCATTCGATATGGCACAAAGTTTATGGGGCTTCTTAGACTATAATGCAAATTATCTTGAACTCTGGGAGGCAATAACTCTTCCAAAAAATCTGGGGCCCCGCCATTTACAATTTTATGAAAAGTTCACAATTTATGCAGATTTCCGGTCTGTTGGCTTAACAAACAAAGGCATTTTACGACACCGCCGCAAGGGGGTATGTAACAACCAGTAGTGTAATAACCAACCAGTAGTGTAATATTAACCAGTAGTGTAATAATCAACCAGTAGTGTAATACAAATCAACCAGTAGTGTAATAACCAGTAGTGTAATAAACTTAACCAGTAGTGTAATAAACATCCATGAAAACAAACAATTTTTCAACAAAATTTGAATTTTTTTTGGGGGGGGGGCGGTTCAAATTAAAATTTGGGTACATCTTATCGATTTTTGATCATCTTATCGTACATTTGAAGGCGTTTTGCACTTCAAACATCGTTTCGTGGGTTCAATACGGCGAGGAAAGGCATTTTTTATGATTTTTATGTGATGTGTGGCCGTTTTGAATTCTAAAATTCAGGGAGTGAAGCTCAGCATATCCCTTGAGCATAGGCACTCTACCATATTGTAATACCCTGTGGGTATTACATATTTATTTAAAGATGGCTCATGGCAAAGCGAACATATTTCTGAAATTTCCCCAACTAACTCAGAGACAGTAACTGGACAAGAAATAAAAGATTTAGTTAGATGTACCACGCCCAGTATTGTTTTTGGGACACTTGGTGAAGAAATCTATGTTATAATAAATTATTGGTACGCCAAATTAGCATATTTCGGCCAAAACTAGTACTTTCGTTTTTAACGATTTCCCGGTAGCTTTGCCTTGACCCTTCTATAAGTTCTAATCTAAAACTCGATCAAGATGCACAAAAAGTGCAGCGAAATTAGGCATACACAGTTTCGATGAGGGACCTCATGTTGTAAATTATTACCCACTAATGGATGTATTAATTGTGCGGACGTAGTTTTCACTACATTTGGATATCTGCGGGAATTAATCATTAACGTACGATTGCAGCCGCATTCGCACATGTGCTCGAACATTTTATTTCTGACTCAGTGCATTTTTGCAGAAGAATTTTCTCACAATCGAAGCTGTGTATCGGTCAAAAACACAATTTGTACGAAACGTCATTTTGTCATACCTATTGATACTAAATCATAAAATCCTCATCCAACAAGTAATGTCCTTTTCATGGCGTTTCGATACTTTATTACCGCGGAACTTAGAAAAGACTTTTGCGAGAAATACTGTGTATTTCCTCAGCATCTTCACCCTTGCGCAATTTGTTGCACTTCCATATTTGGAAAATCTATATTGCATTCCAGATTAATCATTTCGCAAGAACAAAAAAAACCATTAGGTAACCCTCCTACGGCAGTATTTTAGTGAAATTGTTGTGTGAAACATTTTATTTAAGTAAATTCAGTATTTTCGCAATCAGTACGTTGTTAAACGCAACTTATTTTGTTATGCAAATGGGGATTCTTTTAAAGCCTTCTTGCAAAGCTTTGGTGTGTAGGTACATAGTATTGCGCTATTTCCAGACGACCACTTCAAGTTTTAAAGTCACTTTCTTTAAAAGCTAATTGTAAGTTAAGTACTATAAAGTCTTCCAAAGGTATTTTATAATAATTGGACATTTGTAAAGCAAAGTTAAAAGCAGATTTTATGCTTGTTTTAACCTGTTCAGTGGCTTTGGGTACCAGTCACCGGATTCCTGACGGATCTCACAGGAAAACGGCCTCCGGTACGTAACGTCATTGGGTAAGGTACGCCACGTGGTACAGTCCCAAAACCTATAAATTCGACGCCGGCAGCGTTTTTTGGCATTCTGGTCTTGACCGTCAAACTGTACGTTATAAGAAAAGGAGCCTCCTAAATCCAACTAGGGTAATTTTACCATCACCAGACCAGAATCACACTCCCAATTAGGGCCATGGTTATGAAAATTTATTGAAAGCCCATTCCCCATCCTTTCCAATTAGGTACCACGGACAAGTCCTCGGGACTTAACCACAAGGCACAACGTAAAGCATATGTGTGCATTGGAGTAAGCTAAAAAGACTGTTAATTTATTGTTGTTATCATTACCTGTTACGACTGATGTGAAATGTCGTTAAAATGAAAAGCCAATAAAAGGCTATTGTTTGTACATAACTCCCCCATGTACTGAAATAAAATAACAGAAAAAGAAAGCATCTCTTCACTTATAGTTATTGCACAGAATTAACCCACAGTCAGCCCTGGACATCCTGATATTGACCATTATCCAGCTACCAACCTCCAGGTATTAACCCACAGCTAGCCCTGGACATCCTGATATTGACCATTATCCAGCTACCAACCTCCAGGTATTAACCCACAGCCAGCCCTGGACATCCTGATATTGGCCATTACCCAGCTACCAACCTCCTCCAGGCATTAACCCACAGCCAGCCATCAGCATCCAGACATTAACCACCACGAGGCCATACTGTTACAATATTTTACGAAGGTGCGGTGAGGAGGGTGTGGGGGGGGGGGGGGTACCTAAAATCTGCGGTCAGTTATTTTTTTCCACCTTGAAAGAGGAAGTCGGTAAGAGAGTAAGGGTATTTAAGGCGAGGTTAACAAGGTGGCTGCTTTGGAGGACCACTGCCATTTCCGTCTGCATGTCAAGTGATTGTTCTCGATTACCAATGGCAGACAGCTATTTAGATCTTGTGATGATTTACATTTAAAAGAAGAGATGTGAGACCAGCCGCAAATGCTCACAACAATGTGGAGTCCTGGATGTCTCCACATACAGAAGAATCGTTACAGGGAAACGCCAGAATAGTGTCTCCACAGGCCGGGATCCACTGATCACTGAAAGGCCTAACCAAAATAATATTACAGAGAATAAGAGTACTGGTATTATGAGGGCAGGACAAACTGGAAAATCACTTGGGAAATGGGACAATGGATTCTATGTGAGCGGATATGTATATGGCATTGCATGCAGCTATCTGGTGGACACAGGAGCTTCATCATCGATACTCGCAAGAAAGATATATGAGGCCATACGCCCAGAATACCGATCTGATCCACGAACACTGAAAAATGTCAGTGGGGGGAAAATGGATATTCTTGGTAATATTGAGGCAGACATTGTCTTGAGTGGAATACCTATTAGGAATGACCTGGCTGTTTGTGAAATTGAGCCTGATGGAATACTGGCACAAGATTTCCTGCTGCAGAATATCACCCGAATTGAATATAAGAAGCTGATGATGTATACAGATGATGGTGAGATACCATTATGGATAGGCGGTGAGGAGAATATGGTGTGCAGAGTAGAAGTCAGAGAAACTATTATACTACCTCCACGGTCATCGAAATTGGTTCCAATCAATGTACCCCATGCTGAACACCTAGGCGACAATGGATTAATCGAGGCTTCCCTGGTGGCAGTTAAAGATAGGAAGGTTGCATTGCATAGGGGCCTTGTCAATAACAGTGAGAACAATAAAGCAATCCACTTAGTAAACCTTGAAGATGGGCCTGTTACCTTGCATGCGAAGTGTTAGGAAGATGTGTGTCCTGTGAATTGCCTGAAGACATTGTTGTCAGGAATATTACAGACGCTTGCATTAGGGACACTGAACCTAATGTGGTACCAGCCCACTTAGTAGATTTGTATTCCCGGAGCTGTGGGAATTTGGATGACACCCAACAGAAATTACTTGCGTCAATTCTGATTGAATACCATGATGTCTTCTCCAAAGGACCTGATGACATGGGCCGCACCGATCGGGTTCATCATGCAATACATACCGGAGATGCACTACCTGTTCGACAACCTCCTAAAAGACAGCCGATTGGAAAACGAGAAATTGAAAAACAAGAAATCCACAATATGTTGGAACGAGGGATAATTGAACCATCAAATAGCCCCTGGTCCTCTCCAGTCTGTATTGTTTTCAAAGCTGATAAATCACCCAGATTTTGTGTAGATTATAGAAAGCTTAATGAGCTCACGAAGACTGATGCCTACCCAATTCCAAGGGTGGACGAATGCATTGACGCACTGTCTGGGTGTAAGTGGTTTTCCACAACAGATCTTCTCTCAGGGTTCTGGCAAACACCCATGACAGAGAAAGACAAGGAGAAAACTGCCTTCAGCAGCAGTCAAGGATTACACCACTTTGTTGTTACGCCCATGGGATTGAAAAATTCTCCTGCAACATTCGAGAGGTTAATGGAGGATGTTTTGCGTGGGCTACAATGAGACCAATGCCTGTTTACATCGATGACATTGTAATACCAGCATCTAGTATAGAACAGTCAATGGAAAGATTGCGAGCAGTTCTAAGCAGACTGAGGGGTGCCAACTTGAAACTGAAACCTTCCAAGTGTACTCTCTTCCAGAAAGAAGTTAAATTCCTAGGACACATTGTCTCTGAAGAGGGAATAGCCACTGATCCAGCTAAGATATCAGCTGTAGCCGAATGGCCGGTGCCCAAGACCGCCAAAGAAGTACGTTCTTTCCTTGGGTTAGCAGCATACTACAGACGATTCACGAGAGGCTTTGCAGACACAGCTCGACCCCTTTATATGATAAGCGCCAAAGGCTCTAAATTTCAATGGACAGATGAGTGCCAGAATGCCTTTAACCAGTTGAAAGAAGCACTGACAACAACCCCAACACTCAAGTACCCCGAGCCAGGAAAGCAGTTCATCCTTGACACAGATGCTTCGGACAATGCTGTGGGTGCAGTGCTGTCTCAAGTCCATGATGACAAAGAGCATGTAGTAGCATACATGAGTAAAGTGATGAATGTCCATGAACGGTCCTACTGTGTAACCAGGAAAGAACTGTTAGCTGTGGTACAAGCTCTAAAAAAATTCCACAGTTATTTATATGGACAAGATGTTCTCCTACGTACCGACAATGCAGCTGTATCATGGATGAGAAATCTCAAACAACCGACTGGGCAAGTGGCGAGATGGTTGCAAGAGTTGGGCACATACAATCTAACTGTCATCCATCGTCCCGGTTTGAAGCATCGAAATGCTGATGCCCTGTCGCGCAGACCATGCAGTAACTGCAGAAGTCAGCAGATGGGAAACGAAGAAGAGCAGGGTGATTGTTGCAAAGCCGAGAAAGAGAAACCATGCCCTGCACCTTGCACAACTTCCATAGATACCACGGAAGAACACGAGTTGAACACCCTACCCGTGGGCACAAGCATTCGAGCCATTACACACACACAAGGCAACACCTGCTTATACAAGAGCCAAACCTGGCTGAAAGGATGGGATCCAAATGAATTACGAAAGCAGCAGCTTGAAGATCAAGACCTAGCATCAGTTATGATCCCAAAAGAAGATAAAGAGCCACGCCCTGAATGGATTAATATCTCATACAGATCAATTACTGCCAAGACACTATGGGCCCAGTGGGAGAATTTAGAGTTCATTGGAGGAATATTGTACAGGAACAAGCAGAAGGAACTTGGTGGAAAAATAGTCAAACAATTGGTTGTTCCATGCAGTTTGAGACAAGAAGTCCTGAAATATCATCACAACATTCCAACCAGTGGTCACCTTGGAGCAGAAAAAACTGGGCGAAAAGTGAAAGAAATGTTTTATTGGCCTGGTATGAGAGGTGATATCAAGAATTATTGCAACAGCTGTGATATGTGTGCAGCAAGAAAGACAAATAAAGCCACTAAAGTACCTCTAGGTCAGTACCTAGTGGGTGAGCCGATGGAAAGAGTTTCCATTGATGTTATGGGACCTCTTCCTATAACTCAGAGTGGTAACAGATTCATATTAGTCATATGTGACAACTTCACTAAATGTGACAACTTCACTAAATGGGTTGAGGCAGTTGCCATACCTAATCAAGAAGCAACAACAGTGGCAGAAGCATTTGTCAATGAATTTGTATGTCGGTTTGGAGCCTGTTTCCAACTGCATTCTGATCAAGGTACATCCTTTGAATCTGAGGTCTTCCAGAAAATGTGTGATTTATTTCACATCGACAAAACTAGGACCACCAGTTCAAGACCACAGAGTAATGGACTAGTAGAAAGGATGAATAAGACCATAGAACAAATGCTATCAATGTATGTTGAGAAAAATCAAAGTATTTGGGATATTTGCAGCAAGTCATGATGGCATATCGGTCTTCCGTACATGCAAGCACGGAACAAACACCAAATATGATGATGCTTGGGAGAGAAGTACTCCTACCCATGGGGATAGTCACAGGACAACCTATCGAGAGGGAAGATCAACATTTATCTGCAAATGAATTTGTGACCAGGCTGCAAGAAACTCTAAAGAATGTCCATGAGATAGCCAGAGAGAATCTTAAGAAAGCCACTCGACGACAAAAGCAAAACTATGATATAAGGGCTAAGCACTGAAATATCCAACAGGGGCAAGCTGTATGGCTTTATGACCCAAGGCGTAAAATTGGGGTATGCAGCAAACTGACTTCCAGGTGGAAGGGACCTTTTATTGTGGTTACCTGTTTTGTACAGAAGTCTACAAGGGCAGCACCAAAAGTTTATCACGTTGACAGACTAATTCAATACAGGGGACGTCAGTTGCCAAAATGGATAAACAACATGCACGCGAAGTTATCAAAAAAAACGGAATTAATTCTAGGGTTAATCCAGTTTATATATATAAAAGAAAAAAAAAAAATAAATAAATAAATAAATTTGGAGTCACAGTCACTCAGTCCTGTCATGGTAAGTGGGTAAACCAGGAAGTCCTGAGCAGTTACTGGATAGCCGAACCGGTTGCAGAATGAATCAATGCCATATCACCATAATGTAGAACTTATAATACATGGGTGCCAGTGCAGTAACGATGATAGTTAGGAGGCTTGCCCAGTCTTTGTGTGATGTTAGGAATGAGACTACGAGATGACACCCTAACCCCCTCCCTGAATATAAGCGTAGTACTCGGAGATTCCTGTTGACTTTGAGAAAGGGTTTTGATCTGATCAATCAAAATGTTTCTCTGATGTGCAATGAACAACGGTTCATTTCCTTGGGATTTAGAGAAGTCCCGCAGAAGTTACTGATGGGAATGTTTCTGGACACCAACCATGTAGATGTAGATGTTTGGGGGAGTGTTTGATAAACCCCTGTTATGGAAGGGAGAATGGGCTAAGGAAAAAACATTGGGTATGACTATGAAGGCTGCTCATGACATCCTCATAATTGCCCAGGAGTGACTGTTGACTTAGAATATCCAGGATGGCCTGGGGTGCTACAATTTCCTTTCTGCATTACAGAAAAATGACGAAGTATGGCTGTTGGCTGTGTGACGAAAAGTTTGAAGAAGAAAAAATGTTGCGGAGGCATATAGGATCTAGGACTCATCACTGCTTGACCGTCATATGCCCTTATTGCAGGAATGAGCAGAAGATGTTCTCGAGAACAAGTGATCTCAAGGTGCACGTGCAGAAGAAACATCCTGCACACTTTGAAGAATTGCCGGAAGATTTCTTCCGAGAAGCTAATGGGTTCTGGTTATCATTACACCCAGCAGATTACAGATATGTGGCCAAGCCACCACCCAAGGATTCAAGAGTGGCCATAAGAACCCGGGTGGCAGTACTGGAGTGGCTATCGAACCTTCGACGACCAGCAGGGACCCGGTCCAGGGCAGCCTGGCAAGCCGGATGGGATGCTCCAGACAGTAGGCCCAGAATAATACCTGAAAGTGTGGCTGTTGTTCAAGAAACTCTGGAAGAAGAAACCTGCTACGTCAACACTGAAGTGGAGAGTATGGAGGCTTATTCCCCATCGAAGCCAGAGTTCGACCGTCGTCAGATAGATGACTCAAGGCTAACCATAGAGAAGGTGGGATTGGTGCCAAGGGATGTGCATGCCGTATTAAGAAGAGCTGGGCCACCTGTAGTGCACTTTAAAATGCAACTTTCAGACACCATATTTGGAAATCTAAGGCAGCTCAACAGTCTCACCAGAAGGGCAATCACCATAAGAGAGACACCCACCTTACCAGATGGCCATCTCACCTTGGTGTCAGATAGCAAACTGCTTAAAACTACAGCCAGTGTGCAGTTGAGCATCCCTGTAGAAACAATACTATTTGTATGGGAATATCCAAGTTTACCCACAGCTGTTAGAAGAGTTCTTGCTGACTCACCAGTGTCTACAAAGGACAACAGCCCAAGACAGGATCTCGAGAACCCACCAAAACGACCACGCTTAAGTGAGGCAGCAGCAGTCAAAATTCCATCTGAATCGGCAGAGATAAATACTGATTACTGTAACCTTCCAGAACCAGCTGCTATACCTAGTACATCAACCTCAGAAGTCACTGTGCCAGCAACACCAAAACCAGCCTGTTTGCCAGTTGTCACAACCGAACTACCGGATACCAGTAGCACAGCTGAAGATAGAGAGTCTGAGAGCCAGGAACAAAAGCAAGCTATCAGAATGTTAACAACTGGAGCTATGCCACTCCTTCCGCCAGCACCTAGACAATGCGGCACTGACACAGTAAATTTGGTTGCTGGTCTGTTGCTTTTAGAATGGCCACCCAAGAACTGGATGCAGCTCACAGGAGATCAACGAAGGCTCCAGTTTGAATTTACGTCCATGGCCATGGAAAAACTTATCAGTCCTGAGGGATGGATAAATGCCACACGGCCAGACCTATCTGACAAGTATAACATGTTAATACTCCCTGGAACACCAGCTCTACCAAAATACAAGAAGTTCTCCCAGGCTGGAATTTTGGCCAGATACCATAATTACAGAGTTTTAAGAGATATTGCACTGGGTGAAGTTACAGGACCAGATGCTCAGCAGCTCCTGAAGCAATTTTCCGCCATGGCTGAAACAAGAAACAGAAGTACAGATACCATCTGTCAGACTTTGGAAGAATCAGGAATCAAGCTGCGGCTGAAGTGAAAGAAAATTAAGGATACACTGGCTGGAGAGCGAATCGGAGAATATGGTGGAAGATCCAAATGGTGCGAGAAGTAGGCCAATACAGAACAACTGATACCGGTATGTGACCAAGAACTGGGTACTTGGGATGTCAGTGTGGGAGTGGTAGTACCTTTCAGGGCTCGTCCAGGAAAAGCTCACATTGGTCCACCCCCCTGGCAACTGGGTGCTCAGTGATCTCTAACTTCTCAATTTTAGACTCAGAAACACTCCAGAGAACCCATACTCCAGAGAACTTGTACCAACACCACCCAAGAACTGACGAAGCGACTAGATGACCCATCCTGACCTTATGCAAGAGATGCCCACAGTACAGATGAAACCGTTGATGTCACAGAACTACAGATTTGGTAACAGATTAAAGAAACAGCCCAGAATCAAGATCATATCATTTAACAATTGTTATTCTAAAATTGTAAAAACACTCCACTCCTATTTTCTTACAGAAACCTAACATAAATTACACTCACTGAATACTGGAGTATTCAGGTCTTTAAGGTGGGGGGATTGTAATACCCTGTGGGTATTACATATTTATTTAAAGATGGCTCATGGCAAAGCGAACATATTTCTGAAATTTCCCCAACTAACTCAGTGACAGTAACTGGACAAGAAATAAAAGATTTAATTAGATGTACCACGCCCAGTATTGTTTTCGGGACACTTGGTGAAGAAATCTATGTTATAATAAATTATTGGTACGCCAAATTAGCATATTTCGGCCAAAACTAGTACTTTCGTTTTTAACGATTTCTCGTAGCTTTGCCTTGACCCTTCTAATCTAAAACTCGGTCAAGATGCACAAAAAGTGCAGCGAAATTAGGCATACACAGTTTCGATGAGGGACCTCATGTTGTACATTATTACCCACTAATGGATATATTAATTGTGCGGACGTAGTTTTTACTACATTTGGATATCTGCGGGAATTAATCATTAACGTACGATTGCAGCCGCATTCGCACATGTGCTCGAATATTTTATTTCTGACCCAGTGCATTTTTGCAGACGAATTTTCTCACAATCGAAGCTGTGTATCGGTCAAAAACACAATTTGTACGAAACGTCATTTTGTCATACCTATTGATACTAAATCATAAAATCCTCATCCAACAAGTAATATCCTTTTCATGGCGTTTCGATACTTTATTACCGCGGAACTTAGAAAAGATTTTTGCGAGAAATACTGTGTATTTCCTCAGCATCTCACCCTTGCGCAATTTGTTGCCGTGTTGATATCACGTGGCACTTCCATATTTGGAAAATCTTTATTGCATTCCAGATTAATCATTTCGCAAAAACAAAGAAAACCCATTAGGTAACCCTCCTACGGCAGTATTTTAGTGAAATTGTTGTGTGAAACATTTTATGTAAGTAAATTCAGTATTTTCGCAATCAGTACGTTGTTAAACGCAACTTATTTTGTTATGCAATCGGGGATTCTTTTAAAGCCTTCTTGCAAAGCTTTGGTGTGTAAGTACACAGTATTGCGCTATTTCCAGACGACCACTTCAAGTTTTAAAGTCACTTTCTTTAAAAGCTAAACGCCGCACTTGTCTTTCAAATGTTCCCCAAAATTCAGAAGAACTGTTTTCACAACAGAACATTCAAAGAACAAGTGAAGTATTGACTCCTTTGTATTGCTACAGAAAGTACATAGTTGCGTTTCAGAGAGTTTGCATTTATAAAGTTTTGAATTCGTATATAATATTTGGTGGACAATTTTAAAATGTAAACTTTGTAAATATGTATCGTCCGTTATTGAAAATGGGATTTTATATATATAATTCCAATCATCTGAGTGCAGATTTACATCCAAAACCTCATTCCATTTATTCTGCATATGAATGGGAGGTGTTGTGTACAGTTCTAAAAAATTAAAATTAAAGGTTCCGGAGACTTTATTAGTAGATTGTAACGTTTCGATGTTTCTATGCTGAATATCATTCAAAGGTTTATTGGATTTGGTTGCCGTTTTCCAAGCTTTGGGTAATGCATTTATAATACCCTGGAAAACTGTAAATGGTGTATTAATGTTATACTTGTTGGAGAAGTCAGAGAAGGTTAGGAGGCCGTTGTTGTCAGATACTAGGTCATTTACAAAGTAAATACCTTTATTACACCAAGTTTTATTGAAGAAAAGCTGTCCGTTAATTTGTATTTGATTATTTAAGAAAATAGTTTCACCTAATATGTCTGCTGGGGTTGTGATGCTGTTATTGTCAAGAAGAGCCCAGGCCAAAAGAATATCTTTCCAGAAAGTGTTCACATGTTTTCCAACTACCTTTAAACCTTCTTTATGTAAGTGCCAAAGTTTGTAAGTTTCGAACATTTCTAACTCGTCAATTAAAAGGGTTTTCCATGCAGTCAATGAGGGGGAGTCCAATAATTTCTTAATCCAAATCATTTTTAAAGCATGACTAAAAGTTTCAACGTGGGGAAATTTAATTCCACCATTTTCAAAAAGGCCAGTAATTGTTTTACGTTTAATTTTTTCAACTTTTCCGGAGCACAAGAAATTATAAAAAAAATTGAATTTTGTTAAATAGCTCCTTTGGTGGATCTGGTAAAACCATAAAACAATGTGTCAGAATTGGTAAAGCCAAAGTTTTTATAACAGTATTTCTTCCGATTACTGTTAAGTTACGAAATGACCAATCACTTAATAAATTTTCAATTTTCTGCATTTTGTTAGTGTAATTATTTAGAATATAATTGTCGCTAAATAGATTAAATTCAATCCCCAAAATTTTGAATGATCTGGAATGTTTCCAGACAACTTGTTCTCTTGTTGATAGTGTTTCACCACAACCCCGCTTGGAGCCTATCCATATAACTTCCGTTTTATCAAAATTAACCTTTAAGCCAGAGATTAGTGAGAACTGTTTAACCATATTCAGGGCATTGTCTAAAGAGTATCCATCATCGCTTAAATACAGAGTGGAGTCATCAGCGTATTGACTTATTAAGTATTCAGAATTTTTTTTATCTTTATTCCATTTATATTGGGGTTAAATTTTAAAGACGCGCTAAGAATTTCCACTCTAAGAATAAAAAGACAGGGCGATAGGGGATCACCTTGCCTTACACCTCGTTCTATATTGAATCTTTCAGAACAATGGCCATTATTAAGTACGCAACTAGAAATATTGCTGTAGAAGGTTTGGAACCACCTTATCATAGAGGGTCCAAAATTTAAAAATTCCATCGTCTTTTAGATAAAGATCCATTCCAGGGAATCGAAGGTCTTTTCGAAATCTATAAGAACTAGGATGCCTGGCATGTCTAGTTTCTCACATTTAGCAATTAAATCAAAAGTTAGTCTAGTGCACTCCCCAATATAACGACCTTTCATAAAACCGAGCTGGGTGTCTGAAATTAAATTGGGAAGAACTGTTTTTACTCGATTTGCAGTTGCTGCGGATCCTATTTTTGTATCTACATTAATTAGGGATATTGGGCGCCAGTTTTTTATGTATTGTCTAGGTTTGTTTTGTTTTGGTATACAAGTAATAATTCCGAGTCTCTGTGTAATTGAAAGTTGTTCCAATTCATAACCACAATTTAACGAGTTTATAAGATAAATGCCAATGACTTTCCAAAAGAATTTATAGAACTCGGCGGTGAAGCCGTCAGAACCGGGTGTTTTATTGTTTTGCATTGCTTTAAGGGCGTTTAAGCCTTCCGAAAGTGATAATGGCCCTTCGAGAGAATTTTTTTCGTCATTGCTTCAAAAGTTAAGGAAGGGGTTACTTTTGTCAAAAAAAGTATCATCTGTATCAAGAGGTTGATTAGTAGATAGTTTTGATGAATATAGATTTTCGTAAAATGATTTTTGCTCGGTTAGAATCTCGTGTATATCAGTAATTTCCGATCCATCATCCTTTACTAACTTGGGGATTGTTTTTTCTGTATAATGTCTTTTTTCCAAGTTGCAGAAGTACTTGGTCGATTTTTCCCCCTCTATTTTCCATTTTAATTTTGTTCTCATTATTATTCCATGAAGCTTTTTATCCCTAATGGTTTTAAGTTCGTTTTCAAGTGATCTCATTTCTTCTGACAGTGACTCATCCCCGCTGTCGAGTTTAGTATTCAGAACTTTTAAATGATCTTCTATTTCTTGTTGCCTTTTGTCCGCCTTACGTTTTACAGAAGAGGCATATGCAATACTTTTACCTCTGATCATAATCTTTAGTGTTTCCCAAAGAAGCTGGTTATTTATAGTATAACTTCCTGTATTATTATTTGTATATTGGTCTATTGTTTCAGCAATAATTTGTTTAATAGCAGTTACATAGTATGGGTCACTGAGTAGGCTGTTATTAAACTTCCAAATGCCTTTTCCCCGGGGCTGGTTATCAAAAGACAGTTTTATACTTATTGGATTGTGGTCGGAGCGGTATCTAGTGTGAATTTCTGCATTTTTAAAAAAAGAGTTGCAAGTCTGACGATAATAGAAAGTAGTCTAATCTTGCCATTTTATTTTCAGGCCCTCTCCAAGTATAACGTTTTTCCTCTGTATTTTCTAAACGCCAGACATCAAATAAGTCAAATTTTTCCATTAAGTTCATTATTTTTTTATTTGCCTTTTGGTTGTTTTTTTGCTTATATTTAATTGTATCTTTTTCGTAATCTTGGGGAACGTTCCAGTCCCCTCCTATTATGATTGAATCATTACCTATGCTTTCGATTTTGGAGAATAATTCATCATAGAATTGTGGTCTATCATCATTGGGACCGTAAACAACTGAAAGGGTTAATCTTCGATCCTTGATGGTAGCGTCCAGAATAATAAAGTTTCCAGTCTCATCTAAAATACTTTTGTGTATGGTGAACCCAAAGGTATTTTTAAAAAGTATAGCCACGCCTCAGCTTGAACCTGAGTGAGAACAGAATAGAGCCTCATAACCCCATTCACTTCTCCAACAGTTTTCCACTTTCTTGCTCGAATGTGTATCCACCAGAAAAGTTATGTCAAATTTATCCCTGCATCGAGAAAACATGTCTCGCCGTTTATAAGAATCGGAAGATAAGCCACGGCAGTTCATGCTTCCTATTATTATGCTAGCCATTTTGTATGAGGTTATGGGTAAAGCTGGAAGTGTATGTGCAGCTACTATGTTGTGAATTATTCATTTTTCCTTTTTTAAATTTGCATTTCTGTACAGAACAATACATGGAAAGACCTATGAATCTGCTGGGTTTGCCCCTAACAAAAACATTGCTCTTCTGTACAAAGTGGCCATTAGAAAATCTGTTAGATCTGAAATTTAAAATTTTATCAGTAACAAAAAAGGTAACAAAAAGCAATAACAAAAATGAACTCATTTTGCTTCTTATCTGTTCCTCTACAAAAGTCGAATTTCTGCACCATAAATTTACAACACAAAAGTTGTTGTTTGTATTGTGCAACTTCTTTTTAGGAGTGTGACATAAGACGGAATCTGTTGTAGAGTGAGGGTTATTCTGTACACTGTGTATATATAATTGAGTGAGTATTTATTTGTGTGTGTGAGTGTATATGTGTGCGTGCGTACGTGCGTGTGTGTGTGTGTGTGTTTGGGTGGGTGGGTGGGTGGATAGGTGTGTGTGTGTGTGTGTGTGTGTGTGTGTGTGTGTGTGTGTGTGTGTGTGTGTGTGTGTGTGTGTGTGTGTGTGTGTGTGTGTGTGTGTGTGTGTGTGTGTGTGTGGGTTTGTCTTACCAACTTGACGAGGTAACTAGACAAAAGAGTTTGCGTGTTTCGCCTTACCGAGGTACAAAAGACAAAAGAAACCCTTTACCTCGGTTGTTTTCCCAGAACTGTACCGGCAAAACGAGGTAGAAACCGTTAGTCCACACAAAGGACAGACAATGGGGTACCTCGGTATGTAGGGTAGACAAGACTGTGTGTTTGTGTGTGTGTGTGTGTGTGTGTGTGTGTGTGTGTGTGTGTGTGTGTGTGTGTGTGTGTGTGATTTTGCTTTTCGCGTTGGGGTAGAGGGACAACACGGGCCGGAGTTTGCTTGCTCCCTCCCGTATTGTTCCTTACTCCAGACGCTGGGCGAAGTTCCGAAATGTAAGACTCATAGGCCGAAATCGTCTTATCTGTCAACTTATTTTTAAAGTTTTTTTGAGCCCAGATCAAGGCACGCGCCGAAGCGCTGTTGAAGTCTATTTTTTCGAGTCCAGGAGGTGGTCGCATAGCCAAAGTTATCTTAGACTTCAACTGGTTTAAATTTATCTTGTAATGCTCAACTAAAGCATTTAACGTTTGGTTGGCCCATCCCACACTAATCTGTCGAAAAACAGAAAAAATGTGTGGGGTGGGAAGAGCCGGCTTTAGAAAGCCACCTAACTCATCTACTTTCTTCTCCAACTGTTTCGGGAAATCCCGGCTGGCCAAATGCTGCTCTAAGAGCCCAATATGGTGCATACACTGAATCACCTGGAAAAGGGCCTTGACCAATCTAGAATAGGCCTGGAACGATTGTTCCTGGCCTCTTCCAGACTGGGCAACTCTCTTTCCCTGATGCTTCTGTCTTTTTTGAGCCATTTGAAGAATAGGTAGATGAATTTAATATGAAGAAATGAAATAAATTAAAATGAAATCTAGATATTACCTATTAGAGAAGATACCTGGATTGGTTGTAGTCTTCAACAAAGGTAGAAAATAATCCGTCTGTCTCGACGCGTTTCGCTTGGTTTGGCTTTTTCAAAGAGACTTTGAGGAAAATGTTTCCAACTTTGGGAGGGCATGCATGGTATATATCCATATGTGGGCTGGGGGTGTTTTTCACAGCTCAGTACATAATTAAACTCGGTAACAAGCTGACAAATGTCACTCTTCTAATTAATTCTTTTCAATCTGAGATGTCCCAAGTTTGTTTTTCACAACTCAGTTTGTGTCGTCCAAACAAATTAGATGAAGCCCTATTGATTGGCTTCCATTGAATTTTAATCAGTCAGTGAGTGGTTTGCTTTACTGACCCCATGAAGTCCTATTGGTTGGCTTTGATTTAAGTAAAACCAATCGGGAGCGGTTTGCTTTACTGGCTTCAGAAGTATGTGAAAATAATATGAAAAAATGGTTTGATAAAATATATTGAGACTAAAGAAATAAATGAAAAAATAACGCCAAAGATCATGATGCCTCACGAATGTTATCAGTTGGAATGAATATCCCCCGACGGAGGTTTATGACGGAAAATATTTTACACCACGTAGAAATTGTGTGTTTTACCTTCTGAACCTCTACATTGTGTGAAAGGTATGAAAAATAAAAAATAAAAATAAAAATAATAATTTAAATAAATGAATCAACCAAATAAATAAATAAATAAATAAATAAATAAATAAATAAATAAATAAATAAATAAAAATTAATAACAAATTAAAAATAAAAATAAAAATAATCAATAAATAAATATATAAATAAAAAAATAATAATTTTATTTAGGAAATACATACACATGATTGAAATTGGAACCTATTTTGTTTTTGGGCATATATGAACTCTGGCACTCGCCTGTGTGTGTTTGAGGTTAAAAAATCGCACTGGCACAGACATTTCCTACTGAAACGTTTTTTTTCTTTTAATATGCCGCCGAAAAATTGTTTTCATTTACTGAACCCTGATGGGTTTCAAACATGACAAAAAATTACATAAAATTGATTTAAACTAAGTGATGAGTTTAGGAACTGGTTAAACTGACTGGCAAAAATTGATGTTATTCATTGATGGGCTCTAATTTAGTCCTTACAAGGATGTTACGCAAGCTTTTGTTTTTCTTATAGGCGATGACAGGTCGAAGATTCAAAGGTTCATTTAATTTAGCATTGGTAAAATTGAATTCATCTTTTAACATTTTTGCTATTTCGATATTCATTCTGTTGTACGTTAAAGTGAAAGGAATGATGGACCTCCTTTCGCATTCGCCCTCTGATATGTTCATACCAAATGGCCAGAGGGTTTGAAGCGTATTGATCCAAAAAGCTTCACGTTTTTTTCTAAATTCATCCGTTTCTTCTAATGTGTCTTTAATTGGTGGTTGTTCAATAGGATGGATTTCGAAATCGTCCAAAGAATGGCCAGGAAGGTTAAAATGTTGTGCTACTGGGGCATCAGCATTATGTTTTATATCATGTTTGTGTCTAGTAGCACGTTCTCGAAAAGGATTTTGACTTTGACCAACATACTGTTTCCGACATCGCTTACAAGTGATAAGGTAAATAATGTTTGGTGAATCACAATGGAGGGGTTTACGGATCTGATAATGATTTTTCGTTTGTTCGGAGGAAAATTCCTCTTTCTGATCAGGCATAAAAGTATGCAGTCTACAACGAGGCTTTTTGCAATTAAATACCGCGCCACTACCATTCTGCAACGGTCTGTTGTGTTCAATCTTCAGTGGTTCGAAATCGGTAGTTTCAGCTGGACTTTCGAGCTTTTTCAGGGTTTGGGATTTCAGGCTACGCAAGAGGCGCAGCGAGTACCCTCTCGATCTGAGGGCGCCAAATAGAGTAGAACAAGCCTCATTGAAATTTACCTTATCACTTGAATTGCGGTGGAAACGAATGAGTTGTGATTTGATGATACCTTTAAATGTATGTTGAGGATGAAATGATTTTGTGTGCAACAATTGATGTGAATCAGTTGGTTTAAAATACACTTTATAATCTAAATGACCGGACGCCTGAAATTGCTTGCCTTTATACACGGTCACATCGAGAAAATCAACAGAATTTTCACTGATAGTAGCTTTCAATTTAATATTTGGATCGTGATTGTTCAAAATTTCTAAAAATTCATCAAAATCTTCTTTTGAATGTTCCCAAATAATAAAAATGTCATCTAAATACCTGAGATATGCGAGAGGATGCTTTGCACATTTGCTTAAGGCATTTTCCTCCCATTCCGCTACATAAATGCTTGCAAAATTAGGACTGAATCTTTTGCCCATAGGACAACCCATTATTTGTAGAAAATATTCTCCATTGAATTGAAAGTCATTACCTTTTAAGCTCAGCTCTAAAAGATCCAATATTTGTTCATCCGGGCGTTTCGCATCCGGATATTTTTCAAATGCACTTTTAACTGATTTAACACCTTTATCAATATCAATGTTCGTATACATACTGTCGATATCCAAAGTAGCCAGAATTGCATTTTTCGATATTTTCAATTTCGAAATTTTTGACAGGAAATCCTGTGTATTTTTTAGATAGCTCGGATGTCTATTTGCTATAGGTTTCAGATGATAATCAATTAATTCCGAGATCGCATAAGATTCCGAATTACAATCTGATACAATTGGCCTCCCGGGTGGAGTTAAGTCATCCGTCCATGAAGAACGGTCCTTGTGGATCTTTGGCAGGATATAAAATTGTCTTGTTTGAGCACTGAGCTTAGCTGTTAAATATTTCAATTGTTTTTTGGTAATGTGACCTTCGTTGAGGAGAAATTTTAAGATCTTATTGAATTTTTCGATATTACTAGGCCAAATAAGTGAATCTATTTTCTTATAATGTTTAGTATTGCTGAGTTGTCTCATGGCTTCCTTTATATAATTATCCCGAGATAGAACAACTACCGACCCACCTTTGTCGGCTGGTTTAATTACTAATTTCTTATTTTTTCGAAGTTTCGTGAGGGCTCTCCGTTCACCAGCTGTTAAATTGTCTTTATCGGAGAGTATGTTCATGCTGAACACCTTTTGGATGATTCGTTTGCTAGCCTCAATAATTTCGGGATCTACTTCACTATCTGGAGGTGACCAACCAGATGATTCTGTAAAAGGAAGTTTCCGACCGCTGGAGTTTCTAAAGCGGTCTGCTAATTTCATTTGCCTAAGAAAATTACAGTTGTATGATGGTAAATTTGTTTGGTTATCAGTTTTAGGCTTTGGTGCTGGTACAAAAGTTAAACCGCGATCTAAAAGAGATTTCTCTTGGGTTGTTAGGTCATTGGTGCCAGACAGGTTAACCACATTAGTTCCTAATCCCACATCTGTTAGGCGGCTGTTACCTTTGCCTTTACTTAGTTTAAATTTAGGTGGTTCAACCAGTGATCGTACATAATATTGGCGGTTCTCGTGGTCCAATGGATTAAATCCTGAGCAACATCAAACTTCGCGTCATCAATTTTAGGTATAACGTTAACGTCCTTCACTTTCCGAATGGTTTCGTTGATGATGCTCAGGGTTCTCCTCTCAGCCTGAGGGAGTTTTTGCGAAAAGTTTAGTTCAGCGAAATAAATTTTTGCTGATCTAAACTTGACCCTGATATCGCTAAGCATATTCCGCAACTGCTTAACTACAAGATCAGAATTATCGTTTCGAGAATTCACGCCAATATTTAATAATATTTTTTGGGGACTGGACTGGCCCCTGTGCCCTTTAAACATAGAGCGCAGATGATTGAATTTGGCGCCGGGGTAACACTCCACCTGGATGTCCGGATGGGGATTTCGATCAATGCGTCCTAAATTTGAACTTCCAATCATAAGGATGTTTTTACAAACATCGGGGAGGCGCCAATTCCTTTTGTCAAAATTAACTCCGCTTTTATGCCGAAACTGGGAGAATTTAGAATCAAATGAGCGGCCCGAGTTGCGGCTCGGTGATTTGACTTTCTCTGAGTACGATATACCTGGTTGAACCACACTAGAGGCAGGAGAAGGGGGAGTGGAAACAGAAGCAGGAGAGGAAACAGAAGCAGGAGAGGAAACAGAAGCAGAAGCAGGAGAGGAAACAGAAGGAGGAGTTCTAGTAAGAGCACTAGGAGAACCAGAGAAGAAAGGCTGAGGAGGAGTAGGAGGAGCAAGACGAGGCGAGACAGCGTTACTCAATTTGCGAGCATCTTCAGTCACAATATGGACCGGAGATGTTTGCAAATTGAGGCGCTTACTCTGAGAGAAAGAAGAAGTAGAAGGAAAAGAAGAGGGAGAAGTGCTTTGCCTTGATCTTTTCTTATTTTGCTTTTCGCGTTGGGGTAGAGGGACAACACGGGCCGGAGTTTGCTTGCTCCCTCCCGTATTGTTCCTTACTCCAGACGCTGGGCGAAGTTCCGAAATGTAAGACTCATAGGCCGAAATCGTCTTATCTGTCAACTTATTTTTAAAGTTTTTTTGAGCCCAGATCAAGGCACGCGCCGAAGCGCTGTTGAAGTCTATTTTTTCGAGTCCAGGAGGTGGTCGCATAGCCAAAGTTATCTTAGACTTCAACTGGTTTAAATTTATCTTGTAATGCTCAACTAAAGCATTTAACGTTTGGTTGGCCCATCCCACACTAATCTGTCGAAAAACAGAAAAAATGTGTGGGGTGGGAAGAGCCGGCTTTAGAAAGCCACCTAACTCATCTACTTTCTTCTCCAACTGTTTCGGGAAATCCCGGCTGGCCAAATGCTGCTCTAAGAGCCCAATATGGTGCATACACTGAATCACCTGGAAAAGGGCCTTGACCAATCTAGAATAGGCCTGGAACGATTGTTCCTGGCCTCTTCCAGACTGGGCAACTCTCTTTCCCTGATGCTTCTGTCTTTTTTGAGCCATTTGAAGAATAGGTAGATGAATTTAATATGAAGAAATGAAATAAATTAAAATGAAATCTAGATATTACCTATTAGAGAAGATACCTGGATTGGTTGTAGTCTTCAACAAAGGTAGAAAATAATCCGTCTGTCTCGACGCGTTTCGCTTGGTTTGGCTTTTTCAAAGAGACTTTGAGGAAAATGTTTCCAACTTTGGGAGGGCATGCATGGTATATATCCATATGTGGGCTGGGGGTGTTTTTCACAGCTCAGTACATAATTAAACTCGGTAACAAGCTGACAAATGTCACTCTTCTAATTAATTCTTTTCAATCTGAGATGTCCCAAGTTTGTTTTTCACAACTCAGTTTGTGTCGTCCAAACAAATTAGATGAAGCCCTATTGATTGGCTTCCATTGAATTTTAATCAGTCAGTGAGTGGTTTGCTTTACTGACCCCATGAAGTCCTATTGGTTGGCTTTGATTTAAGTAAAACCAATCGGGAGCGGTTTGCTTTACTGGCTTCAGAAGTATGTGAAAATAATATGAAAAAATGGTTTGATAAAATATATTGAGACTAAAGAAATAAATGAAAAAATAACGCCAAAGATCATGATGCCTCACGAATGTTATCAGTTGGAATGAATATCCCCCGACGGAGGTTTATGACGGAAAATATTTTACACCACGTAGAAATTGTGTGTTTTACCTTCTGAACCTCTACATTGTGTGAAAGGTATGAAAAATAAAAAATAAAAATAAAAATAATAATTTAAATAAATGAATCAACCAAATAAATAAATAAATAAATAAATAAATAAATAAATAAATAAATAAATAAATAAAAATTAATAACAAATTAAAAATAAAAATAAAAATAATCAATAAATAAATATATAAATAAAAAAATAATAATTTTATTTAGGAAATACATACACATGATTGAAATTGGAACCTATTTTGTTTTTGGGCATATATGAACTCTGGCACTCGCCTGTGTGTGTTTGAGGTTAAAAAATCGCACTGGCACAGACATTTCCTACTGAAACGTTTTTTTTCTTTTAATATGCCGCCGAAAAATTGTTTTCATTTACTGAACCCTGATGGGTTTCAAACATGACAAAAAATTACATAAAATTGATTTAAACTAAGTGATGAGTTTAGGAACTGGTTAAACTGACTGGCAAAAATTGATGTTATTCATTGATGGGCTCTAATTTAGTCCTTACAAGGATGTTACGCAAGCTTTTGTTTTTCTTATAGGCGATGACAGGTCGAAGATTCAAAGGTTCATTTAATTTAGCATTGGTAAAATTGAATTCATCTTTTAACATTTTTGCTATTTCGATATTCATTCTGTTGTACGTTAAAGTGAAAGGAATGATGGACCTCCTTTCGCATTCGCCCTCTGATATGTTCATACCAAATGGCCAGAGGGTTTGAAGCGTATTGATCCAAAAAGCTTCACGTTTTTTTCTAAATTCATCCGTTTCTTCTAATGTGTCTTTAATTGGTGGTTGTTCAATAGGATGGATTTCGAAATCGTCCAAAGAATGGCCAGGAAGGTTAAAATGTTGTGCTACTGGGGCATCAGCATTATGTTTTATATCCTGTTTGTGTCTAGTAGCACGTTCTCGAAAAGGATTTTGACTTTGACCAACATACTGTTTCCGACATCGCTTACAAGTGATAAGGTAAATAATGTTTGGTGAATCACAATGGAGGGGTTTACGGATCTGATAATGATTTTTCGTTTGTTCGGAGGAAAATTCCTCTTTCTGATCAGGCATAAAAGTATGCAGTCTACAACAAGGCTTTTTGCAATTAAATACCGCGCCACTACCATTCTGCAACGGTCTGTTGTGTTCAATCTTCAGTGGTTCGAAATCGGTAGTTTCAGCTGGACTTTCGAGCTTTTTCAGGGTTTGGGATTTCAGGCTACGCAAGAGGCGCAGCGAGTACCCTCTCGATCTGAGGGCGCCAAATAGAGTAGAACAAGCCTCATTGAAATTTACCTTATCACTTGAATTGCGGTGGAAACGAATGAGTTGTGATTTGATGATACCTTTAAATGTATGTTGAGGATGAAATGATTTTGTGTGCAACAATTGATGTGAATCAGTTGGTTTAAAATACACTTTATAATCTAAATGACCGGACGCCTGAAATTGCTTGCCTTTATACACGGTCACATCGAGAAAATCAACAGAATTTTCACTGATAGTAGCTTTCAATTTAATATTTGGATCGTGATTGTTCAAAATTTCTAAAAATTCATCAAAATCTTCTTTTGAATGTTCCCAAATAATAAAAATGTCATCTAAATACCTGAGATATGCGAGAGGATGCTTTGCACATTTGCTTAAGGCATTTTCCTCCCATTCCGCTACATAAATGCTTGCAAAATTAGGACTGAATCTTTTGCCCATAGGACAACCCATTATTTGTAGAAAATATTCTCCATTGAATTGAAAGTCATTACCTTTTAAGCTCAGCTCTAAAAGATCCAATATTTGTTCATCCGGGCGTTTCGCATCCGGATATTTTTCAAATGCACTTTTAACTGATTTAACACCTTTATCAATATCAATGTTCGTATACATACTGTCGATATCCAAAGTAGCCAGAATTGCATTTTTCGATATTTTCAATTTCGAAATTTTTGACAGGAAATCCTGTGTATTTTTTAGATAGCTCGGATGTCTATTTGCTATAGGTTTCAGATGATAATCAATTAATTCCGAGATCGCATAAGATTCCGAATTACAATCTGATACAATTGGCCTCCCGGGTGGAGTTAAGTCATCCGTCCATGAAGAACGGTCCTTGTGGATCTTTGGCAGGATATAAAATTGTCTTGTTTGAGCACTGAGCTTAGCTGTTAAATATTTCAATTGTTTTTTGGTAATGTGACCTTCGTTGAGGAGAAATTTTAAGATCTTATTGAATTTTTCGATATTACTAGGCCAAATAAGTGAATCTATTTTCTTATAATGTTTAGTATTGCTGAGTTGTCTCATGGCTTCCTTTATATAATTATCCCGAGATAGAACAACTACCGACCCACCTTTGTCGGCTGGTTTAATTACTAATTTCTTATTTTTTCGAAGTTTCGTGAGGGCTCTCCGTTCACCAGCTGTTAAATTGTCTTTATCGGAGAGTATGTTCATGCTGAACACCTTTTGGATGATTCGTTTGCTAGCCTCAATAATTTCGGGATCTACTTCACTATCTGGAGGTGACCAACCAGATGATTCTGTAAAAGGAAGTTTCCGACCGCTGGAGTTTCTAAAGCGGTCTGCTAATTTCATTTGCCTAAGAAAATTACAGTTGTATGATGGTAAATTTGTTTGGTTATCAGTTTTAGGCTTTGGTGCTGGTACAAAAGTTAAACCGCGATCTAAAAGAGATTTCTCTTGGGTTGTTAGGTCATTGGTGCCAGACAGGTTAACCACATTAGTTCCTAATCCCACATCTGTTAGGCGGCTGTTACCTTTGCCTTTACTTAGTTTAAATTTAGGTGGTTCAACCAGTGATCGTACATAATATTGGCGGTTCTCGTGGTCCAATGGATTAAATCCTGAGCAACATCAAACTTCGCGTCATCAATTTTAGGTATAACGTTAACGTCCTTCACTTTCCGAATGGTTTCGTTGATGATGCTCAGGGTTCTCCTCTCAGCCTGAGGGAGTTTTTGCGAAAAGTTTAGTTCAGCGAAATAAATTTTTGCTGATCTAAACTTGACCCTGATATCGCTAAGCATATTCCGCAACTGCTTAACTACAAGATCAGAATTATCGTTTCGAGAATTCACGCCAATATTTAATAATATTTTTTGGGGACTGGACTGGCCCCTGTGCCCTTTAAACATAGAGCGCAGATGATTGAATTTGGCGCCGGGGTAACACTCCACCTGGATGTCCGGATGGGGATTTCGATCAATGCGTCCTAAATTTGAACTTCCAATCATAAGGATGTTTTTACAAACATCGGGGAGGCGCCAATTCCTTTTGTCAAAATTAACTCCGCTTTTATGCCGAAACTGGGAGAATTTAGAATCAAATGAGCGGCCCGAGTTGCGGCTCGGTGATTTGACTTTCTCTGAGTACGATATACCTGGTTGAACCACACTAGAGGCAGGAGAAGGGGGAGTGGAAACAGAAGCAGGAGAGGAAACAGAAGCAGGAGAGGAAACAGAAGCAGAAGCAGGAGAGGAAACAGAAGGAGGAGTTCTAGTAAGAGCACTAGGAGAACCAGAGAAGAAAGGCTGAGGAGGAGTAGGAGGAGCAAGACGAGGCGAGACAGCGTTACTCAATTTGCGAGCATCTTCAGTCACAATATGGACCGGAGATGTTTGCAAATTGAGGCGCTTACTCTGAGAGAAAGAAGAAGTAGAAGGAAAAGAAGAGGGAGAAGTGCTTTGCCTTGATCTTTTCTTATTTTGCTTTTCGCGTTGGGGTAGAGGGACAACACGGGCCGGAGTTTGCTTGCTCCCTCCCGTATTGTTCCTTACTCCAGACGCTGGGCGAAGTTCCGAAATGTAAGACTCATAGGCCGAAATCGTCTTATCTGTCAACTTATTTTTAAAGTTTTTTTGAGCCCAGATCAAGGCACGCGCCGAAGCGCTGTTGAAGTCTATTTTTTCGAGTCCAGGAGGTGGTCGCATAGCCAAAGTTATCTTAGACTTCAACTGGTTTAAATTTATCTTGTAATGCTCAACTAAAGCATTTAACGTTTGGTTGGCCCATCCCACACTAATCTGTCGAAAAACAGAAAAAATGTGTGGGGTGGGAAGAGCCGGCTTTAGAAAGCCACCTAACTCATCTACTTTCTTCTCCAACTGTTTCGGGAAATCCCGGCTGGCCAAATGCTGCTCTAAGAGCCCAATATGGTGCATACACTGAATCACCTGGAAAAGGGCCTTGACCAATCTAGAATAGGCCTGGAACGATTGTTCCTGGCCTCTTCCAGACTGGGCAACTCTCTTTCCCTGATGCTTCTGTCTTTTTTGAGCCATTTGAAGAATAGGTAGATGAATTTAATATGAAGAAATGAAATAAATTAAAATGAAATCTAGATATTACCTATTAGAGAAGATACCTGGATTGGTTGTAGTCTTCAACAAAGGTAGAAAATAATCCGTCTGTCTCGACGCGTTTCGCTTGGTTTGGCTTTTTCAAAGAGACTTTGAGGAAAATGTTTCCAACTTTGGGAGGGCATGCATGGTATATATCCATATGTGGGCTGGGGGTGTTTTTCACAGCTCAGTACATAATTAAACTCGGTAACAAGCTGACAAATGTCACTCTTCTAATTAATTCTTTTCAATCTGAGATGTCCCAAGTTTGTTTTTCACAACTCAGTTTGTGTCGTCCAAACAAATTAGATGAAGCCCTATTGATTGGCTTCCATTGAATTTTAAGAAACCCTTTACCTCGGTTGTTTTCCCAGAACTGTACCGGCAAAACGAGGTAGAAACCGTTAGTCCACACAAAGGACAGACAATGGGGTACCTCGGTATGTAGGGTAGACAAGACTGTGTGTGTGTGTGTGTGTGTGTGTGTGTGTGTGTGTGTGTGTGTGTGTGTGTGTGTGTGTGTGTGTGTGTAGGTGTGTGTGTGAATGGGTGTGGGTGTGTTTGTTTGTGGGTGGGTGGGTGTGTGTGTGTGTGTGATCGCTGATGTGAACAAGTTAGTGTGCTATATGGGGAAGGGGATGCAGCGTCTGAAGAGGAATTGGCGGGAAGGCTCACGACTACTATACGTGTGTGTAGAGGAGGCGGCTGTGCGACCGAGCGAGTGAGTATGCGTGTATGCGTGTTCACCTGATGTAATTAACTCTAAATTTGTGAAATCATGATAAAATAATTGTATACCATTTGCCCCTATTTCTCAACCCACATCTAAAGTGCCCTCAATTTCGATGTGTTGGTGTGGCTGGCCGAGCAGACGACAAAAATAGCAAGACATCTGAAGCGAAGCCCGGTAAAATTTTAACCCAACTGCGTGACATAGCTTCTGCATCAAATCACCACCAAACCTCCCAACAGACTAGGGTGGTTTCGCCCGTTTTGTCGTTGACTGTATTGACTGAAATGATACCTTCCAGAGAGCCAGTGTTTAATGGGTTAAATATCGATATGAGAAATATATTATTTTTCCTGAGATGATACAATGTTCGTGGTTATTTTATTTTTTTTTTCTTTATATGCAACTGCCGCTGGAAGTTTTTCAGTGAGACACTAAAAAGTTGGAAAATGGGAGAAAAACTTGCACAAAAAACATATGTCTGCACTCTCCCCTGTGCTAAGAAGAGAGCGCACAACCGTGAAGTCCTATGAAGTGGCGTGAAACGTTTCCAAATGAAAAGTCGGCAGAGTTGGTATTAAGTACTTCAGGAGAAATATGCTAAGCTTATGAGAGGAGAAAATGGAGATCTGATTCATTACCACACCTACGCCCCGAAAGTGACAGCCGATAAGGCAAAGCCCCCACCACTGCCAACCAACGAGAAAAGGGGATTTTTCTCTCGCATTACTCGCCTCCCTTCCACAAAAAAGTCGAATCCGGTGTCCTCTGGTTGGAGAAGGACAAGTGCTTGTCCAAATGAGATGCCGCGGGCCACAGCCTGGAAAATGGAGTTGCAAATGCATTCAAAAACACACCGCATCTCTGCAAGACGGCACTTCTTTTGGCGACCTGTGCTGTTTTGCAAATTAGTTTATAAAGACTCTGTCACTAAAAGGGTCTCGCATTCGTCCGATTATCATTTTAAAGCCCTTGGTCACAATTTAACAGTTAACAACAAAAAAAAACAAAAAAACACAAAAACAAAACAAAACAAAGACAAACAGCAGTCAAGACGTATTTCATTAAACTTTCAAATTCCACGAAAAATCAAAAATAAAAGGGTGTCGCCCTATACAAACACACACTCGCATACACGCCCCCACACAAAAATATTCATTTATATATATATATCTATATACACATATGCGTTCACGTATGCAGGCGCATATGCGAGTGGAAGTCGTGTAAAGATTATGTATAGACATAATATCCTTCCGGAATCGCCGCTCCACATTCCATATATGTACAAACAAGCTTATATATATATATATCTTACCTCCTACAAGTATCTGGGAATTTCATTGGTTCAAAGACGTCACATGCAGACTGCATATAAAATATTCTGTGGATGTGTTTCATGTTACCTTCGAAATGCAACTGTTTGTTATGTTCCAATTTGCCCTGATACAATTTATGGGAGAGTGCACTCTCCCCTAAACAGTAAAAAGGCAAAGACACGTGAACACATTGTGCGAATTCTCTAATTTAATTTTGATCGCTGTTGTTATTAGTTACGTGCATCGATGCAGCAGTCGGCAAGATATATTCGTTACACAGTTCGTGGGCAGCCCTATATGGCACATATGGCGTCAGTCAATTCCATATTGGACTCGAGCTTCGCTCTCGTCCAATATGAAATTAACCGATACCACATATACCACACTAGGCCACCGACAACCCGTGTAACTAATGATAGTGAACAAAAAACTCCCGAAAAACAGCAGTAGAAAATCCCTCTGTGAAAAAAAGACCAATTCCATCATTATTGATCAAAAATGCGATTTGATGCCCCAATCCAGGGCAAGTACGAGACGAATTATCGCCGAAGACGATCTGTTTTTAATAGAATATAAAAAAAAAATTGTAGCGTTATTGGGTAGGTACCAATCACATCCAGCAACAACCTGACCCATTCCACCCCGAGCCAACGCATGCAACCCTCCAGCCGATCATTGCCTACCCGCGATGCAAGCCAAATTATTGCTGGAAATTATCAATTGTAAACGGCGTATATTATCAAGTATGTACTGTTTTTGAGTGGGTGCCGAAAGTAGTCTTATTCATGACCGAGGCACCCCCCCCCCCCCCCCCGAAAAAAAAAAACAAAAAAAAAATAAATTCTGCATTTTTCCTACATTTTCTACTGCGATGTCATTTTTCTTCACTTTCCACTGTGATCTGGATATTACTCGTTGGGTTTGACGGCTTTGATACGTAAGGTTAAAAGGAGCTGGTCACGTCGCCATCAAGATAAAGTGACTGGATAACTGCTGAGAACTGCTATGAGCATTCTTATTGATTATATCGTCTATGTCGTCAAAAATGTCAAACCTGAGTCTTTTCCCGTTTCGAAGTTTCCCCCATACTGAACCATTGCGATGATAAGCGGCTTCAATTTGATCGTGCCGGTAGAGTCTACTGATCAACCCAGCGTTCAGTGCTGTCACATCATCCGCGATTTTTACTCGGGAGTCGCCTGGATTTCTATTCTGTATTGTCTCTACAATTCTTTTCCTGCTCATCAAAACAGAGTCTCTTATTTCTCTTCTTTGAAATTTTACAATTATTGGTCGGGGTGAGTCTCTGCGATTTGACGGCAGCCTGTGGGAAGCGATAATGTCTGCTTCAGAAACTTGCATGTCTTTGAGTGTAGGATTCTGGTCTTGACCGTCAAACTGTACGTTATAAGAAAAGGAGCCTCCTAAATCCAACTAGGGTAATTTTACCATCACCAGACCAGAATCACTCCCAATTAAGGCCATGGTTATGAAAACTTATTGAAAGCCCATTCCCCATCCTTTCTAATTAGGTACCACGGACAGGTCCTCGGGACTTAACCACAAGGCACAACGTAAAGCATATGTGTGCACTGGAGGAGGCTAAAAAGACTGTTAATTTATTGTTGTTATGTTACGACTGATGTAAAATGTCGTTAAAATGAAAAGCCAATAAAAGGCTATTGTTTGTACATAACTTCCCCATGTACTGAAATAGAATAACAGAAAAAGAAAGCATCTCTTCAGTTATAGTTATTGCACAGAATTAACCCACAGCCAACCCTGGATATCCTGATATTGACCATTATCCAGCTACCAACCTCCAGGTATTAACCCACAGCCAGCCCTGGACATCCTGATATTGACCATTATCCAGCTACCAACCTCCAGGTATTAACCCACAGCCAGCCCTGGACATCCTGATATTGACCATTATCCAGCTACCAACCTCCAGGTATTAGCCCACAGCTAGCCATCAGCATCCAGACATTAAGCACCACGATGCCATACTGTTACATTATTTTACGAAGGTGCGGTGAGGAGGGTGGGGGGGGGGGGGTACCTAAAATCTGCGGTCAGTTATTTTTTTCCACCTTGAAAGAGGAGGTCGGTAAGAGAGTAGAGGGTATTTAAGGCGAGGTTAACAAGGTGGCTGCTTTGGAGGACCACTGCCATTTCCGTCTGCATGTCAAGTGATTGTTCTCGATTACCAATGGTAGACAGCTATTTAGATCTTGTGATGATTTACATTTAATGTAGAAAGCTTGAACCATTCAACATGTAGAAAATATTGTTTCAGCACAATTCCTTGATGGGTTAACACTACTCTTATACTACATTAGCAGTGTGCCATACGGATAAATGACCCTCTACCATCATGGTAGAGAATGGGGAGGGGCAAGGGACGTCCTAGTCACGGGATCCAGCAACGCCATGTTGTGTTGTTATGGTAGTCCGTGTTGTGACATCATTCCCATAGGCGACACGTGTTTCCGCCGTCTATTCTGTATACCGGAGACCGCCATCTTGGTTTTTATGGTAGCACGTGGTTGCTATATGGACCCAATGGCCTCTACTAGAACGAGGGTATGTTTTGAGGGTAAGTTCGATTGGACGGAAGTATAATGAATACCCAAATGAGAACGACAACTATTTATCTGGCTCGGATTCCTGAAGAAAGCTCGTTTTCTATGTCCTTGGCCTTTCCCTGGCCCGGATTCTCCCAGAATCCTCGTTTCTAACTGACACGGACCTGCCCAGAGTACAATGTAGTGCGATGTAACTTTAAAAATGCGGTGTTCGATTGTACTAGAGTATTTTTACTAAGAGTGGCATTGCAGGCAAATCCTCGTTTCCACTATGTTACAGAATTTTATAAGGTACGGATTCCTCCATAATTCTCGGATTTATGTGGCTTGAATTCTGTATAGAAACCTCCTTTTTGACTGCTTAATCCATGTACTGCCAATTCTTAATCTATTTAGGTACCTGGCTATGTCCTTATCAATATCTCTAGTCCTAGATAGGTATGACACTCTCCCGACTGACATTTGGCACCCTTTTTCATCGCACGAGTCCATGGGGACCATGAGGAAATTCCTTATTAAGGCACAATCTGCCATTCATCATATCCTCATCTAGGTATTTGGGGTCACCAAAGCCAGTGTATGGGGACTGATAAGGATCACTGGAGACAAGTCTTTGGGAACTAGTGGAGACCAGTCTTCGGGGACTACTGCCTACTACTAATATCTACTACAAACTACTACCACTAACACTACTATTCTTACCTACTACTACTACTACCTACTACTACTACTACTACTACTACTACTACTACTACTACTACTACTACACTACTACTACTACTACTACTACTACTACTACTACTACTACTACTACTACTACTACTACTAACTACTACAACAACTACAACAACTATTACTACTACTAAAATACTACTACTACTACTACTACTACTACTACTACTACTACTACTACTACTACTACTAACCACTACTTCTACTACTACTTCTAGATCTCTTGCTACTATTATCTACTACTACTACTACATCTCTTGCTACTACTACTACTACTACTACTACTACTACTACTACTACTACTACTACTACTACTACTACTACATCTCTTTCTACTACTACTACTATTACTACTACTACAACTACATCTCTTGCTACTACTACTACTACTACTACTACTTGTACATCTCTTGCTACTACTACTACTACTACTATTACTACTACTACTACTACTACTACTACTACTACTACTCAATATCTACTACTGGTATTGCTATCTACTAAAATATACTATTACTACTACTATTACTGCTACAACTACAATCTACTACTGCTACTACAATCTACTACCATCCACCAGTACTATCCACTAGCCACCAGCACTATCACTAGTACTATCCTCTAGTAGTATCCACAAGTAATATTCACTAGTATTATAATTAGTACTATTCGCGAGTACTATCCACCCAGTACTATCCCCTAGTACTGCACTCTAGTGGCATCTACTAGTACTATGTACAACTACCCCTTCTAGTATTACTACTACGTGCAACTACTACTACTACTACTGGAACTAGTACCAGTACAACTACCACTACCAGTAGTAGTTCTATTACAACTACTACTATAGCAATAGTACTAGTTACACTACCAGTGCTAGTAGTAGTACTAGTACCACTACCAGTACTAGTATCACAAACAGTAGTACTAGTACACCTATCACTACTAGTACCACTACGACTACCAGTGCTAGAAGTAGTACCACTGTCGGTACTAGTACTAGTACAACTACCAGTACTAGTACACTTACAACACTCATATAAGTATCATTAACAGTACTAGTACAACTACTACCAGTGAGTTGTAGTACTACTACTGCTACAACTACCACTATTACTACTAGTCTTAGTACACCCACCACTACTAGTACTAGTTCAACTACCACTACCAGTACTAGTGCTAGTCCCACTACCAGTACTATTACTAATACCAGTACTAGTGCCACTACTAGTACTAGTACCACTAACAATACTTACACTAGTACAACAACTACTAGTACTAGTATAAGTACTACTACTAGTACTACTACTGGTACAACTACCACCACTACTACTATAACTAGTACACCTATCATTACTAGTACCAGTACCACTACGACTACCAGTAATAGTACTAGTACCAGTACCACTATCAATACTAGTACTAGTACAACTACCACCATTGGTACTACTAGTACTAATACATCTACCACTATTACCATTACTTCTGAACCAGTCCAGGGCCATCGAGGGGGCTGTGTAGTGACCCCAGGGCCGTCGTTATTGGGTCCGGCTGATTTTCCCTAATTGCCTAAGAACAGGATTCTGTTACGTGCGGGTCCTTCACAGCACGTCAAAGTTTGAGGTGCAGTGAAGAGCCCGCGCTTAAGAGAATCCTGCAATCCTGATGTATTGCTAGCGCACGAAGTTACAAACTTTCACTTTCAGTTTTAGAAGCTTTGCGGATAAATAACTATCACTGGATTGAGATTTGCCACACAGAAAGTTGAAAACAATGTCTCACCCAGAACTAATAGAAGTAACCCTTCTTTAGCAGCCAATGAGATCGATGTTCCTTTACACCGGGTAAAAGGTAACCAACAAGAGCACCGCCTAGCGGGGTAACATAAGCCCGTCAAAATTGGAACATGCACAAGTTTCTCGGGGGTAAAGTTTGGAATATTTGTTGTCTCGACTATGTCTGCCCCCCCCCCCCCCCCAACCATTGCCCATTCCCCTGCCCTGTCTGGGGTAAAGGGTAATTCACCTGTTTTCACATTTTCATATTAGGCGATCTGAGGTCTTTACAAAATAAAAAAATTGGTAGCATCCATTTTATTCATAAGATAACTTCTAAAGGGCTGCAAGGCTGCTGTAGAAAAGTTTCCTCGCCGTTTACAACGGTAGCGTGCATTCGTTGACAGGTTAACTTCATTGATAACGATTGACGATAGGTGGCGCTAAGGAAACGGACATTTTGAGGATCATAATAGCTATAAATGGTGAGGATTCTCGTCGTTTAAAAATAAAATGGTATTATCTGCTCCTGTCACATGCACAACGACAACTGATGATCAACATGGGTGAAAGTTTGAACAAAAAAGCAAGAAAAATGTTGGAGTAGGCGACACAATAGTGTAATGTTTCAAGTACTAAAATGGGGGCATAACTCTGGAAATGCAAAGCAGAGTTACCTGCTCTTGTCACATGCACAACGGCAATTGGTGATCAACATGTGCGCAAAGTTTGAACAATATAGCATGTAAAATGTTGAAGGAATAGGCGACACAATACTGTCATGTTTTAAGTACCAAAAGGGGGCATAACTCTGGAAATACAAAATAGAGTTACCTGCTCTTGTCACATACACAACGACAATTGGCGATCAGCATGTGTCCAAAGTTTGAACAATACAGCATGTAAAATGTTGAAGGAGAAGGCGACACAATACTGTAATGTTTTAACAACTGACAGGCGCTTAACTCTGGAAATACAAAATGAAGTTACCTGTTCTTGTCACATGCACAACGGCAATTGGTGATCACCACGTGTGCAAAGTTTGAACAATATAGCGTGTAAAATGTTGAAGGAGTAGGCGATACAATACTGTAATATTTTAATACTAAAAGGGGGCATAACTCTGGAAATACAAAACAGAGTTACCTGCTCTTGTCAAATGAACAACGGCAATTGGTGATCAACATGTGTGCAAAGTTTGAACATAGCATGTATAATGTTGGAGGAGAAGGCGACACAATACTGTACTGTTTTAAGTACTAAAAGGGGCATAAGTCTGAAAATACAAAACAGAGTTACCTGCACTTGCCACACGTACAACAACAATTACTAATCAGCATGCGTGCAAAGTTTGAACAATGTAGCATGTAAACCTTTGGAGGAGTAGGCTACACAAAAATTGCAGGCAGGCAGGCAGGCAGGCAGGCTGGCAACAACGCCATAGCATAAAACGTCGGTCAAATGACGGGCGTATAAAAATCGTATAATGTCAACAAAAATAAGATAGCCCCCCCCCCCCCCAACCCACCCACCCACCCACCCACCCAACCACCATAGAGGTAGATGCGTAAAGCGGGAGATGGGGATGTTGGAGACCCTTAGTGATCCATCAGGGCCGTATTAAATATTATAATTGAAGACAACACACAGGAGTCACGTTCTTGAATATGATACTTCAGCACGTGTAAGTTACCTTTATAATTTATTCTGTTATCATGGAACCTGACAACTTTTGCCAGGGGTAAGAAGTCTCTCAAAAGCACAGCATTATCATAAATAATTGGCCAACTTTGAATTTACATAAAGCCACAAATGCAGAAAGTGACATTAAATACCAGAAAATACGCACATCACATAAAAATCATAAAAATACCTTTCCTCGCCGTATTGAACCCACGAAATGATGTTTGACCTGCAAAACGCCTTTAAACGTACGATAAAATGATTAAAAATCGATAAGATGTACCCAAACTATGATTTGAGCCAACCCAAAAATTTTTCAAATTTTGTTGAAAAATTGTTAATTTTCATGGATGTTTATTACACTACTGGTTAAGTTTTTTACACTACTGGTTATTACACTACTTGTTGATTTGTATTACGCTACTGGTTGATTATTACACTACTGGTTAATTTTTATTACACTACTGGTTAATATTACACTACTGGTTGATTATTACACTACTGGTTGTTACAGGGTTCTCTGCAGTATAAAAGCTTTGAATGTGTTCCATTCTTATTCAGTGTAGTATGGTAGTGGCGGTCTATAGCAAATGTGATCAAAAGAAGGAGAGCGATGTGTCGTGCCCCACTGAATACACCTCGAGGTGGACAGCGGATGTGACGCCATGCTCGCGTGACCCAGCTATGTCTCGTGTAGTTGTCATAGTATCACGCGTGTGTAGCCATCTTTGACTTCATCCTCATAGTCATATGTTATGTCAGTGCGCAAGCGCAGTGCGTGTTATTAGGATGACAAAGATAATACTACCTAGGTAAAAAAACATAACCTACAATCTAGATTTAAAATCTAAATGATTGGTGAACATGGTAGATCCTGTGGATTCGAGTGATGCTATCATGAAACATTATGCTGATGAATCGCATTCATTTCACTCAATATCTGAGAGAGGGCTAGAGTATCCAAGAGATGCTGCCATCAAACAATACATAGACATCGTGAAACTAAAGATGGTCGATGCTTGGAATGAGAAAAAGGAAAGGAAAACCAATCTGAACTCCGGATTTAATAAGATCATCAACCTGGCACAAATCGGCGATGACGATACCGAATCGACCGCAGTCAATAAAGGCTATATGGATTCTGCTCTCAAGAAATCTCAAACCCATCTCGAAGAGCAATTGGACGATCTGTATCTCAACAAACGATCGGGAGGAACGATGGAGTCTGGCATTGACATGAACGGTAACAAACTATTACGTTTCGAGGACGATCCAGAATAGAATTCCAGTGCAGTCAGCAGAAAATACGTGGACGACACTAAAGTCGATAAAACCAGTGATAAGAAGGAATGCGATTTGGACATGGGAGGTAATCGAATTACGAATCTCCCCGACCCCAGGACGATGATGTATACTATCACTATGATTTGGATCATGGAGAAAATAAAATACGTGAGACAGTTGATAACTGTGTGGGCAGAAGCAAGTGGTGGATTAGATTCTGGCAAATCAGAATGGTTCTTCAGAAGAGGAGGAAAGGGAATGCTACATGGTCAGATAAGATATCTGATGCTGATAGAAGGGCGCATCCTTCGAATGAGTCTGACTTCTACCAACTTGCAGAATTGAGCAGGCGTCAACTTGGTGGTAAATGGCATAGAAAACGATTGATATAAAGTCGAGATGGAGAATCAATATGCCAATACGAGCATATTTGGAACACCTTTGGGAGTTGACGGCGGTGATAAAATTAATTCCAAGATGAAGACAACTGATCTCGAAGCTACTTATTCTATGGTATCTGTGTTGATCGAATGCGATCCTTTGAATGCATATAAAAATGGGGAAAACATTTATTTTTATACCAGGATGATTACCAGTTCTATTCTATTAAAAAGCCTGTGACATAAATTTTAGTTTTACACACCAACCGTGGTGAACACGTGTGTCTGTGGTGAACCCGCCAGCAATGTGATTTCAATAGAGAAAATTTACATCTACAATGGAACTACATCCAAGTTGACCTTTAGTGACCTCAATCTAAATGCAAACTTGTCTAAATTTATCACTCGCCGCCTCGCGAAGAATGAAAAAAGCAGCAATTATTTATTACGTTTTTAAATGAGTTTACCTCAAAAAATACTAAAAATTGTCTCATGTTAACAAACCATCCATAATTCGAAATAGTATGTTATTATGTTATTAAAATGAAAAAGGCCCTGCGGTTTGCACGTTTCTTTTTCCGTTTCATTTCGACAATAAAATTGACAGCGGAACTATCACCTGCAGGTGCTCATATAATCAAAAACAAGTTAACACAAATCAAGAAACATAATAGCGACTTATGAATCGAGATTTGTAGACGATCATGATACGAATAACATATACCTAAAGTACCTTGGTGTACCAAATAATAATAATAATAATAATAATAATAATAATAATAATAATAATAATAATAATAATAATAATAATAATAATAATAATAATTTATTTTCTAGAGCGTAAAACCACAGATAGTGCTCTAAAATGCTTGACAGAAATAAATACACTTTTCTGAAATAAAGAGTCACATCTGTTTTGGTTGCCTCTTACAGAAGTTCAGGAGAATGCTTCAGTGAATAGAAAAGTTTTAAGATTTCTTTTGAAGACATCGAGAGTTTCTGAAATTCTGACACCAATTGGCAGGAAATTCCACAATCTGGGACCCACGATGGAGAACACACGATCATGAGTCTGATTAGATCTGCTAAAAGGTACAACTAGTTGAATTTGGGTTTTAGATCTGAGACTGTGTGATGGTTTATATACAGTGAGGAGCTCTTGCAGGTAAACTGAAGCCAGTTGGTGGATACATTTGAATACTAAGATCAATATTTTGAAATCAATTCTCTGTTTAATTGGAAGCCAATGTAGTTGTCTTAAAACAGGTGTTATGTGTTCAGAGCGTTTGGTGCCAGTAATTATCCTAGCAGCAGTATTCTGAACTTTTTGAAGCTTCTGAATCAGGCACTGGGACAGCCCCACTAACATTGAAGTACAATAGTCTAGTTGTGGGGTGATGAATGAGTGCACAAGTTTTTCAAGTGCTGACTGGTTAAGATAAGGTCGCAGTCTTCCAACATCACGAAGCTGCCAGTAGCATTTTTGACGTGTTTTATTGATATGGATGTCTAGTTTTAAATTTGAGTCCATAATCAGTCCAAAATAATCAGTTCACCACTCACGATTAACACCACTTCACCACTCCTGGTGAACATTTGGTTCACCAAGCTACTATGGCCATATTCTGTATTAATCGAATTGAAAATGTGAAGTACGTGAAGGAAAAAAATAAGGAAGTGTGAGGACTATTAAATACTTCTAAAGTTCTCAAACTTCCTTTTTAGGCTTTCCCAAACCCAGTTTGGGAAAGACTATTGTTATTCTTCTTTTTCAAAATTTTCTTCTCTATATTTTTTTTTTTTTTTTTCCTCCCTGAATTTTGTCTGTTGAACTGCTCGAAAACAAGTTGTACGATTTTGACCAAATTTGGCACAACCTTCAAAATTTCACCATTTTTCGAATGTCTCAAAATTGTTTACAGTTATTTCGCTCAAATTTTCCACACATTTACAGCATAATATGATACACCACAATCACCACTCAAATCTTTCATCATTAACCCCCACTGGCCAAAAATGACATGAATATATATTTTTTCTTCAAAATTGACCAACTTCAAGGGCAAATTTCTCTAATAACAAGGTTGTTGTAACAATTATTTTGGTTTGGATAGATGCAACAATGATTGCGGAATAAAGTTACTGCTTACTTTTTAATCACAGATTTAACCCTCAAGCACAATGAGGGAGAGGATAAGAGTACCGTTTGAAAATGCCAAAATTAGCCAACTTTGGTTGCTTTTTCTATCATTTTGGAAAGGGTTAATTTCAAACACTTTTCATGTACGTATTCACAACTGACTACCCAGCATATTTGCTGTTGTAAGTTTGGTTGTAAAGTTTAACCCTATCCCATTCTGGTTGCATAAAAGTAGGTACAGTCCAAAAAAACTCAGAATTTGGTAAGTTTAGGTGACAGTTTACTCCAGTTTTAATTGCTTGAGCTCTGAATGTTTTGTATAGCTACTTGCAGCAGTCAAAGTATGACAAATTTTGTTCTATATGTTAGTATTAAAAGTTAAACCCTTAGCAGATTTGATACTTCCCATAAGGGTACAGTCGGAATAATTGTTATTTTCGCCAACTTCAAGGGCAAATTTCTCTAATTACAAAGTAGTTGTAACTATTATGTTGATATGGCTAGATGCAACAATGATTGTGGAAGAAAGTTACTGTTTACTTCTTAATCTCAGATTTAACCCTCAAGCACAATGAGGGCGAGAATAAGAGTACCGTTTGAAAATGCCAAAATTAGCCATCTTTGGTTGTTTTTTTCTATCATTTTGGAAAGGGTTAATTTCAAAAACTTATCATGTACATATTCACAACTGACTACCGAGCATATTTGCTGTTGTAAGTTTGGTTGTAAAGTTTAACCCTATCCCCTTATGGTTGCATAAAAAAGTAGGTACCTTCCAAAAAACTCCAATTTTTCAGAATTTGGTAACTTTAGGTGGCGATTTACTCCATTTTTAATTGCTTGAGCTCTGAATTTTTTCTATAGCTGCTTGCAGCAGTCAAAGTATGACAAATTTTGTTCTATATGTTATTATTAAAAGTTTAACCTTTAAGCAGATTTGAGACTTCCCATAAGGGTACTGTCGGAATAATTGTTATTTTCGCCAACGTTTACATGCACTTTCTCAGCACTGGAGCCATATTGTCTCAAAACCTTTTCCATGAGAGGATTGGGCCTCATCCAAAAACAATTTTGCTGTTATATATTTTATTCAAAGATTTAACCTTCACCTAGTTTTCTGGCCTTGAATTTGAGTGCCCTAAAAGTCTTCATAAAATTGGCTAGTTTGGAGCTCACTTTTCTTCCATTTTCGAAAGGAATATCGAAAAATGATTTACATGTTCGTATTTACAATTGCCTACCGAGCATATTTGCTGTTGTAAGTCTAGTTGTAAAGTTTAACCCTATGCTCGTTCTGTTTGCATAAAGATAGGTTCAGTCCAAAACAACTATCGTTTTTCAGAATTTGGTAAGTTTAAGAGACGATTTACTCCATTCCTAATTGATTGAGCGCTGAACGTTTTCCAGGGCTGTATGCAGCAGTCATAGTATGACAACTTTTGTTTTATATGTCATCATTAAAAGTTTAACCGTTGGCAGATTCGAGACTGCCCATATGGGTACGGTCGGAATAATTGATATTTTCATAAAATCACTGAATATTGATAAGCGTGCAGTGGTACTTGGGAATAGAATATCCGAAAATGCTTTCGAATTCGGATTCACAGTTCAATTCCAAGAATATTTTCTGTTATAAGGTTGCTGTAAAGTTTAACTCCATCCCTGTCTCAAATGCATAAAAATTGGTGCCATCAAAGAAACTCTAATTTTTTCAGAATTCCGAAGGTTTAAGTGACAATTTACTCCATTCCTAATTCATTGAGCGCTGAATGTTTTCTATGCCTGCATGCGGCAAGCATAGCATGACAACTTCTGTTTTATACGTTATTATCAAAAGTTTAACCCTTGGCATATTTCGGAGTTCCCATGTGGGTATAGTCGGAATAATTGTTATTTTCGTAAAATCAATCCCTGAATGTATTGGTAACCGTGCAGTGGCCTTTCGGTGGTGCTACATGTAGCCGCAAATAGTTAAGGTTGAAAAGTTCATCAAATAGACAGATATAATGCCTAACTCAGCCGGCGACAGGTAAATAATGAATGGAAAAGTCGTTGAATTGAGAATAAAGTAGGGACGAATCGTGCCCTCGGTTTCCACCTGATCCACGGTATTTCCACGCGGTTTCGGCACTTCACAAAGATACTAAACTGTCGGGCAGGGACAGTAGTAAACATTCTGAGAATTTCAAGTTGCTGCCTTGCATGGTCGGGACATAATTGGAGTATATCCGACATTGTAACTGTTCAATTTGAATGTTAAATTAGCCAGATGACGGCTTTTTCTCCACCGGATTGAGTTGTCAGTTTCTGCCGGGACGGTCTAAAATAAGCAGTTTAACTCAAAACTTTCTGCCCCATATGAATGTGCGAATATTTAAAGCTGGACAGTTCATCAAATAGACAGAAATAATCCCAAACTCGACCGGTGAAAGGTAAATAGTGAATGGAAACGGCATTGCATTGGCAATAGAGTAGGGACGAATCGGCCCCGCAGTTTCCACGCGATCCACGTTGTTCCCACGCGCTCACGCCACTCGACAAAGATACTGTTCTGTCGAGCAGGGATAGTAGAACAACTTCTGAAGATTTCGTGCATCTGCCTTCACTTGTCTGGACGCCGCGTACTAAGGCATACTGCACGTCGATGGTGCGCATGTCTTCACCCAATCTAACCCTGCCTGTGCTACAGTGTGGAGGCACTATGTTGGGGAGCTGGCAGCTGCTCGTCATTGCTCGGTGGTTCTCTCTGGGTACTCCGGCGTACGCCAACCATGCAACTGTCACCGACATAATATGGACTTGGCTGTTAATGTGTCGTTAAACCCTAATAAATAAATAAATAAATAAATAAATAAATAAATAAATAAATAAATAAATAAATAAATAAATAAATAAATAAATAAATAAATACAGTACCAGTTTTGCTCGTACAAATATTAGTACCGTCAGACAAAATTCATTTTCTGATTAATTTCGTACTTTTCTGTACTCGCCTTCCCTGAGTAAGATTGGTATATCTTTTCAATCTCAGATTTAACCCTCAAGAACAATGAGTGTGAGAATAGGTGTACCATTTGGAAATACCCAAATTATCCAACTTTGGTTACTCTCTACTATCATTTTGGAATGGGTTAATTTGAGACACTTTGCTTTGCTATACGCAGAGATGTTTAATCAATAAATCCGGCTTTAGTTATGTTCTGGGACTTAATGAAACGAGCTTTGGTCACTTAAAAATAGCAATGTCTGCAAAAAATGACTGAGTGAATACTCACTTGTCCAAAAACAAAAAGGAAAGAGCTCTTTGAGCTTTCCATAACTGCTTTCAAAAATCAATGGGGAACAAATTTTGTGTTATATGTTTTGGTATTCCGTGTTATCCAACACCAGTTTGGCCGTACAAATATGAATACCACCAGGAAAGAAAGCACATTTTCTCCGTGATAGACTGTTTGACTTCTATGATAGAGGTCCCGAGTTTGATCCCTGTCTGGGACGACCCACGTAATGTCCTTGGGCAAGGCACTTTATCCCGGTTGCCAACATGGGGGCACAATGATGCCATGTACTAAGGCGTTCTGCATGTCAATGATGCACATGTCTTCAACCGCTGGTACCCTGCTTCAGCGGAGCTTGAACATAATTAGAATGTTGAGCTGACAGTTGCTCGTCGATGCTCGGTGGTTCTCTCTGGGTCCTCCGACTTCCCCCACCCGTAAAACTGTCACGGTCACGATTAGCCATTGTGGATAAGTATGTGACCGTAAACACCAATAAATAAATACCGTCAGGGAAACCCTCTGTGAAATCCTTCTGTCAATAAATAGCAAAGTAGTAATGTAATGCCAGAAATATTAACAAGCTGTTCAACATCCCTTTAATCAACTCATTTTGACTTGAACTGTACCCATCACTGTGTATACTAGCTCCCTGGATGGTTAAAACCATATCAAATAAACAACTAATTTGTGTGTGACAGTAACTCGTATTACATGTATTTCATTGTATCTGAAACAGATATGTTGGAAAAATTGTGAAATCATGGAGTAGGAAGCTTACCCTCGTTTGTTGACAAATCCCACACATTCACAAACAGATAGAATGATAGAGAATAAATTAATTATGGATATTTAAGGTCACTTTCAGCATCTACAGCTATATTATCATGACCATAATATAGGTATTTATTCAAATCCAGGTATTCATTGATAGGCGTACAGGGCTATTTGTCGGGGGGGGGGTGAACCCTTTTAGCCCGAAAAAGTTGAATCTCAGGAGGAAATGCCAAATGCGGGTATGGGAGAGGGGGTCCCCCCCCCCCCCATTGAGTACCTGGAGGGAACCACCGAGCAATCGCAAGCGACTCAGACTCCCCGACATACTAACTCCACAAAAGGAGGGTTAGCATTGGTTGAAGACAAGTGCACCCTCAAAGTACCCTTAGTACACATCGCCATCATAACCCCCCCACCCGATCCCCCCACGCCCCCCACGTGGGAAATTAAATTGGGATGAAGTGTCTTGCTCAAGGACACAATGTGGTTGCCACAGGCGGGATTCGAACCGAGGACTTCTTGGATTGCAACAATCATCCCTACCTTCTGAGCCACCGTGCTCCCGTAATATGCAGTAATAGAGCTCTTTATGTGTACTTGTGTGATTATAAATGAATAATATTAACGTGGATATAGTTCCACTGAATCAACTTGTACAGTTTAATGGTCAGTTTACTTGCAACTTCTAATGAGATAGGAAAACAACGTTTTGTGTGGAAAACCAAAATGTTTTGTGGTCATTTTTGGCAACTAAATTGTCCTGACTCAGGAATGGGTTGGGGCACAGTCCTCCATGAAACCCCGGCCCGTACGGCCATAATTCATCTGTACTTATTTTTTTCAAATCAGAAAGGACATCGCTTGTTTTGCTTTCTATGAAAATATTCTGTAATTATTGAAGAGCAAATTTTGTGTTAAATGTTTTGGTGTCCTGCTGCATCTCAAATATCTGTTTTGGCTGCAAAAAAACTAGTAGCATCACAAAAACTTTGATTTCCACTAAATTTTCTGCTTTCAAAATTGATCGATAGTTTTGTGTACAATACAGTTTGCCTTTTCACATTAAAAAGTTGGGAAAGCCCGTAATTTGTCCAACAGATTACAATTCTCTAGTTTATGTTTATGTTTTTTGAAGATTTTTTATGCTATTTTAAGTATTTTTAAAGTTTATTTTATGTTATTTTCAGGGTTTTTTTAAGTTGATTTATGTTATTTCAAGCCTTTTGAAGTTTTTTTTATGTTATTTTAATTTTTTCTAAAGTTTTTTTAATGTTATTTTGAATTTCTTTTTAAAGTTTTTTTCAGTTATTGAATAACTGCCATTTTACTTCCATCTGATTGAAATGACAATGCTCTGTTGGATATGATAACTGCAAAAGCTTCGGTTTGTCTAGATACGTTCCTATCAAACTGCATCTTGATGATGATGTTCATAGCAGTGTTCTTGAGTTTCTCGCTGTTTGCTGATGTCAAACACGAACAGAGGATAGAGTGTCTTGTGTTTGGTGGGTGTTACATTTGGATTGCTTATCACTTCATCCACGTGATGATATTGCTATACATTCAAGAAAAGTTATTCTTCTCAAATAAGGAATTGTAATCTATGGCCAGACATCTTGCGGAATTCAGAAATATGTTTCTCAATGTGCAATGGTCGAATAGAGATGGATTCTTTTCTTGCGATTCGAACCTGTCTGCCTGAAATCCCACTATGATGAAACGTATTTTATCCGAAGAAGATTTTACAGACAATCTCCAGTCAAACTGAATCGACGATGGAATGTTTGCAACATCACAATGTCTCATTCTGACTCCAACAAGTAATCTGTTTTTTTGATTCGATGATCGTGAAGAGTTTCCTTCTTTGGTCGTCATGTGTGTAGTATGTGTGGAATGACCCACATCACCTTGCTCAGATGCACCCTTCTGGTATCGGTTATGCAGCTCTCACGATGATATTATCATCATTTTTAAGGATTGTGCTTTAATTAATTGTGATTTTGTGGTAATCTTCGGCGAATCCAAAAATGTGCTTCAGAGGACTCCTACATGAGAATGTTCCTCTAGGCAAAGTCGATTGAACAATGTGTTTAAACAATTATTTTGGTCTGGATAGATGCAAAAATGATTGCAGAAGAAAGTTACTGTTTACTTTCTAATTTCATATTTAACCCCTAAGCACAATGAGGTCGAGAATAAGAGTGTTGCTTGAAAATACCAAAATTAGCCAACTTTGGATGCTTTTTTTTTATCATTTTGGAAAGGGACAAGTTCAAACTCTTTGCACACCCATATTCATAATTGACTACCGAGCATATGTGCTGTTGTAAGTTTGGTTGGAAAGTTTACTATGCCCATTCTGGTTGCATAAATGTAGGTACCATCCAAATGAACTCCCATTTTTCAGAATTTGATATGTTTAAGTGACAATTTACTCCATTTCTAACTGATTGAGTTCTAAATGTTTTCTATGGCTGCATGCAGCAGTTAAAGTATGAAATATATTGTTTCATATGATATTATTAAAAGTTTAACCCTTGGCAGATTTGAGACTTCCCATAATGGTATTGCCAGAATAAGTGTTATTTTCGCCAACATTTACATGCGATTTCACAGCACTGAAGCCATATTTTCTCAAGACGTTTCCCATGAAAAGACAGGGCATTCATCAAAGAACAATTTCGCTGTTATGTGTTTTTTTTCAAAGTTTTAACCCTCACCTACTTGTCAGGCCTTGAATTGAAGTACCCTCAACTTGCACATGTTCATTCAACTACCAAGATTCAATATTCCTCCATGTCTCTTATCAGACACTCAGTCTGTTATTGATGTCCACACCTTTAGAGCATAATATGACACACCGAAATCACCACACAAATATATTTCAAAATTAACCTCTATTGGCCAAAAATGAGATGAAAATTGCATTTTTTCGTCAAAATTCACTAACTTAAAGGGCAAATTTGTCTAATTTCAGGGTTGTTGTAACAATTATTGTTATATGGATAGATGTAACAGTGATTGCAGAAGAAAGTTACTGTTTACTTTTTAACCTCAGATTTAACCCTCAAGCACAATGAGGGCGAGAATAAGAGTACCGTTTGAAAATGCCAAAATTTACCAACTTTGGTTGCTTTTTTTCTATCATTTTGGAAAGGGTTGGTTTTGAACACTTTGCTTTACTGTATGTAGAGAGGCTTAATGAACGAATCCACTGTTGTATGTTATGCTTTGTGGCTTAACCCAATCTATGCTTTGGGTACTTAAAGAATAGTACTGTCCAAAAGAATTGATTTTTAGTGAATTTTGCAAATGTTTGTTCTCCTTTTCTCTAACTGCAAGGTTGTTGTAGCAAATATTTTGGTATGGATAGGTGCAACAATGAATGCGTAAGAAAGTTACTGTTTATTTTTTAATCTCAGATTTAACCCTCAATCACAATGAGGGTGAGGATAAGAGTGTTATTTGAAAATGCCAAATTAGCCAACTGTGGATTCTTTTTTTCTATCATTTTCGAAAGAGTTAAATTTTCTCCTTCATGGTTTTATTTCGCTGTTCGACAACGCTCATCATCCCCTCGTTTTCTCTGGAATAGATGTCGACAAATCTATGGACGCGAACATTGTAAAATTCTCGACCTTACTCCACTCACAATTTCTCAGGTTTTTGCAAAGAGTTTTGAAGATATTTTGCAATGCTTCAGCCACACTCGTTCTCGATTTATTTTTCAATGCTCTCAATGCGTCAACTATGGATGTACGTTTAAATTTGTTGTGAAGTAATATTCAGAAAATATGCCATTATCCTGAACACATTTATCAGAAACTCTCTGTTGGTGGTTGGAGTTAACGATTGTGGACATTTATCAGTGAGATTTGTGTCTTGATGGCTAGAGGTAAATCAACTAAAAGGAAGACTAAAACGTCAAGCTCTTCGAGTGGAAACGTGAGTTCATCAACTGACAGTAGCTTGCAGAAAAAAGTGCCACGGCAGGATAATTCAGAAATGCAGTCGGCAGTCGATAACAAAAAGAATTATCTCAATAATAAAGCTCCTGCACCGAGTCAGCCTGATAGTTTTGTAGGAAATATGGGCGCTAATGGTATTTTGGATTCCCAGGGTCCCGTGGAGCCAGTGGAAATGTTTCAAGGATATGTCCCCCCAAATGTGTCCTTTCCTTCTTTCAACACATCAAATGTACCCTTTTTCGTGAGAATGTAGTGATACTCCCCATCGGAAATCCTTCCCATGCATACTCTGATGAGAGACAGATCCAGACCACCCATCAATTTTAGTCATTCACACATACTTCTTGTTGATCGATTGACGTCTATCTCTTTCCATCATTAAATAATGCTGAATTTTGTTGATCTGATCGATGCAAAATGCGTTGCCTCTATCTTCCAAAAGAGGAGTTATCGTTTATACAGTCGTCAATAAGACAGGATATGCATAGCCTCTTCTTACTTCCATTTTTGTTGCTTATTTTATTTTTTTCATTTCATTTCATTTTATTTTATTTTATGTCATTCGTATATGTTTACGTTTTGTATTATGTAAGTAGGTGATAATTTGGGAACTGGGGCTTTAAGGACACGTGTACAAAAAACTGTACACGTTCACGTACATGTATATGTACCCCCATAGGGATTCAGTGTTAAATCGTGTACAGAGTGTAAAAAACGTTGTTTTTACATGGTGTCCTAGAAGTCACAAACGCAGTTATCGCATTTTAGATCGTTCAAACAGCCGTTGGCGAACGAGTGCGAATTCGACAGATCGCTCGGAAGGTAAAAATGTACGAAATTCGAAGAAAACGTCAACCTAAAGAAATCTTCTCGCCGTTTCCATCGCAGTTTGGACCTTCGATCTATCGTTGGCGAACGCCGGCAAAAATGCTTTGAGGCTTCTTGGACAGCATTCAAAATATGTTTTGCGACTTCTGGGACACCGACGTTCTCGATCGCGTTCCAGAGGGCCGAGGGTGCGATCCGATCGGTAAAAACGATTTGAGGATTCTAGGTCAGGAAAAATCAATCTCAAAACGTTTTCTCGACGTTCGCCAACGGTGTAAAGTGGAGTTTCCCATCGAGGATTTTTTTCCAAACTAAACAGAAAAAAACTGAGACAGGAAAAATCGATCTTAAAACCTTTTCTCTTCGTTCGCCAACGGTCGATCGGACTGTGTAGACCACGATGACCAACTAGTGCGGATTTCTGGGATGGGAACAAAAAACAAATGAAAAATCGTGAGGGTATCGTGACATTCGTTGCCACCTGATCGTTTAATAACGTGGATGTAATGGCTAGAGCAATGTATACCAAAAACTTGAAGAGCTTGAAATAAGTAATCACCCAATTACTTCACGTTCCTAACGCTAATTAACCAATCAGATTGCTTGATTCTCATAACCTGAACTTAATCATACAAAGTTATCTCCCCTCGTCGTGGGGGTGGGGGTCACGCCCATCAGAAAAATCGAAAGTTTCGAGAAGGTGGTCCCGTGACCTATCAAATTGAAGGCCTCGACGAGTGGATTAAGAAGATCGTAATTTTAACCCTCGTCGTGGGGTGGGGTCACGACCAGAGCCGAAAAACGTCTTCCTTTTTATAAATCCAGGCATGTGGGGTATTAATATGAAGGGTTCGATGAATACATTACAAAAATGACGTTTTTCATTTTATGTGGGGGGGGGGGGGGGGGGGGGTCACGACCAGAACCGAAAAACGTCTTCCTTTTTACAAATCCAAGCATGTGAGGTACTGATATGAAGGGCTCGGTGAATACATTACAAAAATGACATTTTCAACCCTCGCCGTGGGGATGGGGTTAACACCGATCAGAAAATGAAAAGTTTCGAGAAGATAGTCGTGTAACCTATCAAATTAAAGCTATCTACAAGGATATTATGAAAATCATATTTTCCCTCTTCTTCTAACGGTGGAGTTGTGAACATCTTGAAATCGAAAGTATTAACAAAAGGTAGTTATGGAACATATTAAAATGAAAAAAAAACAACAACTTGAATCTGATGCATCATTCATTTTTGATATCTGTGTTCAAAACATGGAAGTATGTTTTCAATATATATGATTGTTATGCTAATTAGAGATGCACTCACTTGTTAACAAGTCACGCCTTTAGATGTTTCCTTCAATAATAACTCTGTTTACTGAACCATAGATTTGTCAATAAAAAATTATAAGTTGATCTTCTAACGTTTCTACATATTGAGGATAGCTTATTTCACCATTTCCGAAAAAGTGTCAATCCAAACTATTTTTTTTAGGAAAAAATGCCCACGTCGAGAAGACATTACATAGCTAAACGAGTATAACCTTGTCTAAATTCAAATAAAACCATTTGTCAAGTGTTAGAAAAGATTTGTAAACAGTCTAAACGCACGTGTGGAAAAGTTGTTTTGTTTGTTTTTTACAACATGAGTTAAAATATTTCAAGATAGGTGGCGTTATATAAATACAGCAACAACAAAAAACACTGTTTACAATATGTCAGCGTATGACTGAAAGAAAATGAGAAAAAAGCTCTTTTTCTAACCACCTGCTAGCGAAGCATTACATCAGTTTACTGAGATATTCATCACAGGTGTTCAACACATGCAAACATCATGAGAATCAGTGTATCAGACGTTTTTTGTTTAGAAATTTATGTATTGTTTGCCATATATAAGAGAGAAAAGGTACGCAACGTCCTAGCTTGGAACATTTCGACTCGTCTTATTCAAACTCGCAGAAAAAAAAAACAAACTCATGAATTTGTAGTCGCGATATTGATGTCATCCAACAGCAGCCAAGACATTAAGCTTTTACGTTGTCATACCACTTGTCCAAAACAATTATCTTTTTAAGCTAAACGGGTGAAATACATCTCGGGAACGACTCCCTTTTTTACTTGATCAGACACGGTTGTTGGCGGAAAGTTGACTGGAGGGTCGTTCAAAACAATTGATCAAATATATCGAACGAAAACGACTCATTTTCTAACTACGATTGTCGCCGTATTCTAAACGTCACCACACTAATCATACAATACGGTATTGGAACTGCACTACCTCTTGAATATTACAGATTTACGATTTGTATTGCCTTCAACACAATTCGTAAATTCCTTCCCGCGTCATCATAATTGTACTATACCGCATCGAATTTGACCTCGTCATCATCCCCTTGCTAGATAAACCTGAACTCGTCGTTTGAATGGTGTTTCGAAGTGAGCCTATAGGGGGTTAATTAAGCTACCAAGCTCCGGTAAGAGCTCGAGCTCTTGAGGTTTTATTTTGAGAACTCAGTGGACTCAGGTTTATTCAATGAGCCTGATATCGTTTGGTAAGGAAACACAAAATGCCAGAGCTGAATAGGCACCACAGAACTGCCAGTAATCACAACGTTTATAGACGGTCTTACAGGCTCTGATCGATAAAATTTTCCTAACATTCCGTAACGATGGTCGATAATAGAAATTAGTATAGAAAATCGTGTGAATTGTTCTCTGAAATTTACATTCGCTTGTGCAGTATTTCTGATTTTTTACCGATTGCGTTTAGGGCTCAGTTTAAAAAAAAAATTGAAAAACCTTGTCAAATGGTTAGGTTCGAGGGAAGTAACTCTGCAACAACTCATCCACCAAATGGTTAGGTTCAAAGAGAAGTAACTCTGTCATCCGTAGATAAAGGTTTATTATGAGGTCATCAGAGGTCATGATACAGGTTAGGTTCAAGGGAAGTAACTCCGTTCATCCATAGGTAGAGGTTTATTATGAGGTCATCAGGGGTCGTGATACAGATTAGGTTCAAGGGAAGTAACTCGGTAACAACTCATTCCAAAGTAGAGGTTTATTATGAGTATATCAGAGGTGATGATACAGGTTAGGTTCAAGGGAAGTCACTTCGTAACAACTCATCCGTCAAACGGTTATGTTCGAGGGAAGTAACTCTGTAACACCTCATCCATAGGTAGAGGTTTATTATGGGATCCTCAGGAGTCATGATACAGGTTAGGTTCATCAAATGATTAGGTTCGAGGGAAAGAACTCTGTAACAACTCATTCATCCAAACAAAATTAAAATTCGATGCACCATACTAAGAAGTGCTTGGAAAAAAAAACATTTTTTCAAGTTAGGTTCGAGGGAAGTAACTCTAACAACTCATCCGTTCAAACCAAAATTAAAATTCGATTCACCATATTAAGAAGTGCTTGAAAAAACCTCCAGGTTTTAGGTTATGTTCAAGGAAGTAACTCTGTAACAACTCCTGCGTTCAAATAGTTAGGTTCGAGGGAAGTAACTCTGTATAACAACTCATCCGAGGTTTATTATGAGGTCATCAGGGGTCATGATACGGGTTAGGTTCAAGGGTGGTAACGCTGTCATCCATAGGTTCAAGGAAGTAACACTATAACACCAAGGTTTATTATTAGTCCATCAAGAGTCATGATACAGGTGAGGTTTAGGGAAGTAACGCTATCATCCGTAGATTTGGGGAAGTAACTCTCAACTCATCCATCAAATTATTAGATTCAAGGGAAGTAACTCTGTAACAACTCATCCGTAGGTTCGAGAGAAGTAACTCTGTAACACCGTAGGTAGAGGTTTATTAAGAGGTAATCAGAGGTCATGATATGGGTTAGGTTCAAGGGAAGTAACTCTGTCATCCGTCAAAATGGTTCGGTTCAAGGGAAGTAAGTCTGTAACACCGTAGGTAGAGGTGAATTATGAGTACAGCAAAGGTCATAGTGAGTATATTAGAGGCCACGTTGAGACCATCAAGAGTCATGATACAGGTTAGGTTCAAGGAAGTAACAACTCATCTGTAGGTTCAAGGAAGTAACTCTGTAACACCATAGGTAGAGGTTTATTATGAGGTCATCAGGGGTCATGATACAAGTTAGGTTCAAGGGAAGTAACTCTATCATTCGTAGGTTCAAGGGAAGTAACAGGGTAACACCGAGGTTATTATTAGGTCATCAGGAGTCATGATACAGGTGAGGTGTAAGTGAAGTAACTCTATCATCCATAGGTTCGAGAGAAGTAGCTTTGTAGCACCAAGGTTTACTATGAAGTCGACAGGGTAGGTTCGAGGGGAGTAATAACTCATCCCGGGTTTATTATGAGGTCATCAGGGGTTACGATACGGGTTAGGTTCGAGGACAAAGTAACAGGTTCGAGGGAAGTAACTCTGTAACACCAAGGTTTATTATGAAGTCATCAGGGTAGGTTCGAGGGAAGTAACTCTGTATAACAACTCATCCGATGAGATCATCAGGGGTCACGATAAGGGTTGGGTCCGAAGAAAAAGTAACTCTGGACAAAACAAATAAATATTATAAAGTATAATTCGTTGCATTTTTTGTTCAACACAAAAAAAATATATATCCTGTACATCTCCCTAACCGCCCCCAGGAGAGGGGGAAGGGGGATTGGGGATTGAGGAAGGGGAGGGGGATTGGGGGTTAGGGGAGGAGGGGGTTAGGGAAGGGGGGTTAAGGAATGGGAGGGTATGGGAGGGGTATGGGGGAGAGGGGAGGGGAGGGGAGGAGAGGGGAGGGGTAGGGGAGGGGAGGGGATTAGGGAAGTGGAGGGGTTAGGGTAGGAGAGGGAGGGGTAGGGAAGCAGATGGGAGGGGATTAGGGAAGGGGGAAGGGGGATTAGAGGAGGGGACGGGCAAGGGTAGGGATTGGATAGGGAATTAGGGAAGGGGAGGGGAAGGGGTTAGGGAAGGGAGGGCAGGGGGCGGTTAGGGAGATGTACAGGAAATATATTTTTTGTGTTGGACAATTTAGTTGAGGGTTGTAATCATAGTTTTCCATAGTAGTATTCAGAGAGAGAACTCCCGTTTCAGTATCATTAGAACATGAAGTGGCAGTATCTCAACTTGAGCGTTTTATCTCTGGTAAAATCTGTCAGAGTCTCAGAGATTAGGTCTTATTACTCTACTGTGTAAAAAGATGGGAATAATGCCGAGAATTTGAAATTCTAGGGGGCCCGTACCCCTACATAATGTAGGTTATAAAATCCTTACAAAAAGCAGCATTGTCCTTACAATAGCGCGATGTGTTACAGTATATTGCTCACCTGGATCGGAGCTGGAAATGATCAATGGGTTTTCGTGAGCAAAAGATGAGAATTCGAAGTTCCTCTGGAAGGTAATAATGATGAAAAATCGTTCGATCCGTTTACCAAACACATATTCGATTTTCAAGACAGATTGGTCAAAAGCAAACGATTCTTACAACTCGAAAACGTGAGAAGCGAGAAAGATAAACTGCGTTTGATATCGTGTTTCGCGTCTTATCAAGGAGAAAATCTAAAAGACGTTTCTAGGTTCAACAAACACTTAGTCATTATTTTTATATAAAAAATTAAGCAAACAGCAAGAGAAATGCATATTTCATGAAGTTATAAACCGTTTCCAAATCTCGATGAGGTTAACACCTCTTGAATTGAATTAAAAAAAGAAATCTTCACGCAAAGGGACTCGAGTGAAGGAATGGAATAGAGCTGTCCACCTTGATGTGCTCGTAATAAAAACCCTAACCTATCAGTCATAACAAGAACGCTACTATCAGTTAAAAACTGATTTTTTTAAAAAAAATATTGATGCATTATTAATTAAATTAGACCACAAAAAGGAACGTCTGTTTTTCAGGCTCGCGCGCATGGTCATTGTTGCTGAGCATCCAACCTTTTTTATGACACCAAAAAATCTTTAAAAAACATGAGATATTGTGCTCATTTCGATAAATCGATATCGATGAGTTGACGAATTTTTTTTTTAAATTAACACTTCAAGCTTTTTCTACATCATACTTTAATAAAGTGTGTAGGTTTCAGCAATATTCACGACAGAAAGTGTTTTATTCTGTAAAAGGTAAGTCATAATGACAGCAAGAAGGAAGGTGTCTTTCAGTCTGACAACAAACAGTCACAAAGGGGAGTGGTCGATTCGCACCACGTTTGATTCGCACCAACCCTCAGAAAAGTCTGCAAAGTCAGGTGCTATGTTGAATGGAACACAGTCTCCTGGCATTTATTTTAGTAACATTTGTATTGTAAATGACTGTCATTGGGAATTTGTGTACTCTTGTTTGAAACCGTTACGAGTTTCCCAGTTAATGTAAATAAATGCATTTGAGATGCAGGATAATTGGATAACTAATAGTAATTGTTGTTTGATATAAAAGTAACAGATATAGTTGAAAATAAAACGCATATAGGTAGGTATGTGCGGTCGAATTGGTTAATAAAAACACGCAAACATTCGTTTTGTATTTCATTTTCAGATTTCCCAAAAATATGATTTATGGATGAACTACCCGTTCAAATAGGTTGTGATAATTTTGAATATAATGGGGGAAACATTGTGATTCACGATTTTATTAGGCAGGTGGTGAAAGGATTTTTTTTTATTGGTAAAATAAATCTGTGAAAGTTGGCACTTCGACATTTGATTTGTTCCCAGAGACGTTTCATCCTGAGACGTTTTCACCCACGAGGCGTTTCGTCCTGTGTCATAATTTTCACGTTTCACTTAAAAACAAACATTCAAACCCCACTTCATTTATGACCCAACACACCTACGGTGAATAACCAATATATCTGCGAAATTTTGCGTGGTCCACCAGGCGATTGGGTGGGGGTCGAATTACCACAAACAACCTATCGGGGAGAAAATAAAAAGAAAAAAAAGACCGTCCGCCCGCATGCTTTTTTGGAAAAAATGGTTTGAGAAACAGACAATCAACTTTTGTATGGTCTTATTAATTTTTTCTATTATCAATTTTTTAATATATATAATTTTGTTAAATTTTTTTTAAAGTAAAGGAACAAAAAATGCAACGAATTATATATACTTTATAATATTTATTTGTTTTGTCCAGAGTTACTTTTTCCTCGAACCTAACCCGTATCATGACCCCTGATGATCTCATCATAAACCTCGGATGAGTTGTTATACAGAGTTACTTCCCTCGAACCTTCCCTAATGACTTCATAGTAAACCTTGGTGTTACAGAGTTACTTCCCTCGAACCTGTTACTTTGTCCTTGAACCTAATCCGAATCGTAACCCCCGATGACCTCATAATAAACCTGGGATGAGTTAGTACTTCCCTCGAACCTACCCTGACGACTTCATAGTAAACCTTGGTGCTACAAAGCTACTTCTCTCGAACCACCTATGGATGATAGAGTTACTTCACTTAAACCTCACCTGTATCATGGCTCCTGATGACCTAATAATAACCTCGGTGTTACAGTGTTACTTCCCTTGAACCTACGAATGATAGAGTTACTTCCCTTGAACCTAACTTGTATCATGACCCCTGATGACCTCATAATAAACCTCTACCTATGGTGTTACAGAGTTACTTCCTTGAACCTACAGATGAGTTATTACTTCCTTGAACCTAACCTGTATCATGACCCCTGATGGTCTCAACGTGGCCTCTAATGTACTCATCATGACCTCTACTGTACTCATAATTCCCCTCTACCTACGGTGTTACAGAGTTACTTCCCTTGAACCGAACCATTATGATGGATGACAGAGTTACTTCCCTTGAACCTAACCCATATCATGACCTCTGATGACCTCTTAATAAACCTCTACCTATGGTGTTACAGAGTTACTTCTCTCGAACCTATGGATGAGTTGTTACAGAGTTACTTCCCTTGAACCTAATCATTTGACGGATGAGTTGAGAGTTACTTCCCCAAATCTACGGAAGATAGCGTTACTTTCCTTAAACCTCACCTGTATCATGACTCTTGATGACCTAATAATAAACCTTGGTGTTATAGTGTTACTTCCTTGAACCTATGGATGACAGAGTTACCTCCCTTGAACCTAACCCGTATCATGACCCCTGATGACCTCATAATAAACCTCTGATGAGTTATTATACAGAGTTACTTCCCTCGAACCTAACCATTTGAACGCAGGAGTTGTTACAGAGTTACTTCCTTGAAAATAACCTAAAACCTGGAGGTTTTATCAAGCACTTCTTAATATGGTGAATCGAATTTTAATTTTTGTTTGAACGGATGAATTGTTAGAATTACTTCTCTCGAACCTAACTTAAAAAAATGTTGTTTTTTTTTCAAGCACTTCTTAGTATGGTGCATCGAATTTTAATTTTGTTTGGATGAATGAGTTGTCACAGAGTTCCTTCCCTCGAACCTAAACATTTTATGAACCTAACCTGTATCATGACTCCTGAGGATCTCATAATAAACCTCTACCTGTGGATGAGGTGTTACAGAGTTACTTCCCTCGAACATAACCGTTTGACGGATGAGTTGTTACGAAGTTACTTCCCTTGAACCTAACCCGTATCATCACTTCTGATATACTCATAATAAATCTCTACTTTGGAATGAGTTGTTACCGAGTTACTTCCCTTGAACCTAACCTGTATCACGACCCCTGATGACCTCACAATAAACCTCTACCTACGGATGAACGGTGTTACTTCCCTTGAACCTAACCTGTATCATGACCTCTGATGACCTCATAATAAACCTCTATCTAAGGATGACAGAGTTACTTCCCTTTGAACCTAACCATTTGGTGGGTGAGTTGTTGCAGAGTTACTTCCCTAAAACCTTACTATTTGACAAGGTTTTTTTATTTTTTTTAAACTGAACCCTAAACGCAATCTGTAAAAAATCAGAAATACTGCACAAGCGAATGCAAATTTCAGAGAACAATTCACACGATTTTCTATACTAATTTCTATTATCGACCATTGTTACGGAATGTTAGGAAACATTTATCGATCAGAGATCGTAAGATTGGACTATAAACGTTGTGATTACTGGCAGTTCTGTGAGGTCTCATCAGCCCTGGCATTTTGTATTTCCTTACCAAACCCTATAGGTTCACTTCGCAACACCATTCGGATGACAAGTTCAGGTTTATCTAGCAAGGAGATGATGACGAGGTCAAATTCGATGCGGTATAGTACAAGTATGATGGCGCGGGAAGGAATTTACGATTTGTGTTGAAGGCAATACAAATCGTAAATTTGTAATATTCAAGAGGTAGTGCAGTTCCAATACCGTATTGTATGATTAGTGTGGTGACGTTTAGAATACGGCGACAATCGTAGTTAGAAAATGAGTCGTTTTCGTTCGATATATTTGAACAATTGTTTTGAACGACCCTCCGGTCAACTTTACGCCAACAACCGTGTCTGATCAAGTAAAAAAGGGAGTCGTTCCCGAGATATATTTCACCCGTTTAGCTTAAAAAGATAATTGTTTTGGACAAGTGGTATGCCAACGTAAAAGCTTAATGTCTTGGCTGCAGTTGGATGACATCAATATCGCGACTACAAATTCATGAGTTTGTTTTTTTTCTGCGAGTTTGAATAAGACGAGTCGAAATGTTCCAAGCTAGGACGTTGCGTACCTTTTCTCTCTTATATATGGCAAACGATACATAAATTTCTAAACAAAAAAACGTCTGATACACTAATTTTCATGATGTTTGCATGTGTTGAACACCTGTGATGAATATCTCAGTAAACGGATGTAATGCTTCGCTAGCAGGTGGTTAGAAAAAGAGCTTTTTTCTCATTTCCATTCAGTCATACGCTAACACACTGTAAACACTGTTTTTTGTTGTTGCTGTATTTATATAACGCCACCTATCTTAAAATATTTTAACTCCTGTTGTAAAAAACAAAACAAAACAACTTTTCCACACGTGCGTTTAGACTGTTTAAAAATCTTTTCTAACACGTGACAAATGGTTTTATTTGAATTTAGTCAGGGTTATACTCGTTTGGTTATGTAATGTCTTCTCGACGTGGGCATTTTTTGCTTAAAAAATAGTTTGGATGACACTTTTTCGGAAATGGTGAAATAAGCTATCCTCAATATGTAGAAACGTTAGAAGATCAACTTATAATTGTTTATTGACAAATCTGTGGTTCAGTAAACAGAGTTATTACCGAAGGAAACATCTTAAGGCTTGACTTGTTAACAAATGAGTGCATCTCTAATTAGCATAACAATCATATATATTGAAAACATACTTCCATGTTTTGAACACAGATATCAAAAATAAATGATGCATCAGATTCAAGTTGTTGTTTTTTTCAATTTAATATGTTCCATAACTACCTTTTGTTAATACTTTCGATTTCAAGATGGTCACAACTCCACCGTTAGAAGAAGGGGAAACTTGAATATGATTTTCATAACATCCTTGTCGATAGCTTTAATTTGATAGGTCACACGACTATCTTCTCGAAACTTTTCATTTTCTGATCGGTGTTAACCCCATCCCCACGGCGAGGGTTGAAAATGTCATTTTTGTAATGTATTCATCGAGCCCTTCATATCAGTACCTCACATGCTTGGATTTGTAAAAAGGAAGACGTTTTTCGGCTCTGGTCGTGACCCCACCCCCCACATAAAATGAAAAACGTCATTTTTGTAATGTATTCATCGAGCCCTTCATATTAATAACCTCACATGCCTGGATTTGTAAAATGGAAGACGTTTTTCTGCTCTGGTCGTGACCCCACCACACGACGAGGGTTAAAATTACGATCTTCTTAATCCATTCGTCGAGACCTTCAATTTGATAGATCACGTGACCACCTTCTCGAAACTTTCGATTTTTCTTATGGGCGTGACCCCAACCCCCATATAAAATGAAAAACGTCATTTTTGTAATGTGGTCATCGAGCCCTTCATATTAATACCTCACATGCCTGGATTTGTAAAAAGGAAGACGTTTTTCGTCTCTGGTCGTGACCCCACCCCACGACGAGGGTTAAAATTACGATCTTCTTAATCCACTCGTCGAGACTTTCAATTTGATAGGTCACGTGACCACTTTCTCGAAACTTTCGATTGTTCTGATGGGCGTGACCCCCCGCCCCCATATAAAATGAAAAACGTCATTTTTGTAATGTATTCATCGAGCCCTTCATATTAATATCTCACATGCCTGGATTTGTCAAAAGGAAGTCGTTTTTCGACTCTGGTCATGACCCCACCCCACGACGAGGGTTAAAATTACGATCTTCTTAATCCACTCGTTGATACCTTCAGTTTGCTAGGTCACGTGACCACCTTCTCGAAACTTTCGATTTTTCTGATGGGCGTGACCCCCACCTCCACGACGAAGGGAGATAACTTTGTATGATTAAGTTCAGGTTTTGAGAATCAAGCAATCTGATTGGTTAATTAGCGTTAGGAACGTGAAGTGATTGGGTGATTACTTATTTCAAGCTCTTCGGGCTTTTGGTTTTTGGTATACCTTGCTCTAGCCATTACATCCACGTTATTAAACGATCAGGTGGCAATGAATGTCACGATACCCTCGCGATTTTTCATTTGTTTTTTGTTCCCATCCCAGAAATCCGCGCTAGTTGGTCATCGTGGTCTACACGGTCGCGATCGACCGTTGGCGAACGAAGAGAAAAGGTTTTAAGATAGATATTTCCTGTCTCAGTTTTTTTTTCTGTTTAGTTTGGAAAATCCTACGATGGGTAACTTCACTTTACACCCACTTTACATCGTTGGCGAACGTCGAGAAAACGTTTTGAGATCGATTTTTCCTTGTCTAGAACTCTCAATCGTTTTTTACCGATCGAATCGCACCCTCGACCGTCTGGAACGCGAACGCGAACGTTGGGTGGCTCAGAACTCTCAAAACGCATTTTTATGCTGGTCTAGAACTCTCAAAGCGTTTTTGCCGGCGTTCACCTACGATAAATTGAAGGTCTGATCCGCGATGAGAACGTTGAGAAAATTTTTTTAGGTTGATGTTTCTTCGAATTTCGTACATTTTTCCTTCTGAGCGATATGTCGAATTCGCACTCGTTCGCCAACGGCTGTTTGAACGGTCTGAGATGCGATTGGATCGGTAAAAAAACGATTGAGAGTTCTGGACCATCATGTAAAAACAACTTTTTTTACACTCTGTACAAGATTTAATACTGAATCTCTATGGGGGTACACGTACATGTACGTGTACTTGTACATTTGTTTGAAAAAGTGGTCTAGAACTCTCATTTATAAGCTACTTATGTATCTCGTCATCGTTTGTTTTTATTTCACTTTCTTTAAAAATGTTTTTTTTTTCAATTTAATTTTTTTAATCATATATATATATATATATGCTTGGAGTTCTCGTCCTAAACGAATGAATTTTAATTTTGGTTAGTCGCGTTTACACGTAGCTGAGACTAAACCAGCACAAGACAAGTCACAATTTGTCCTGCGAAAGGGTACAGTCCAGCCTCTCAAACAAATGAATTCTAATTTAGATTATAGGGCTGTATTGGTTTTGTTTATTTGATCGTTTACGGGCATGGTGCAAATGAATTCTTATTTGGGTTAGTCGCGTTTACGCATAGGTGAGACTGAACCGGTACAAGACAAGTCGATTTGCCGCGCGAAAGGCAACAATTCAGCCTCCCAAACAAGTGAATTCTAATTTAGATTAGTCACGTTATGGGTCTGTATTGGTTTTGTTTATTTGATCGTTTGCGGGCGTAGCGCGACGCAGGCAGTCTTGGATATTCTCCAAGTCTCGCCGGGGCGTACTACTGCCCAGTTCCACGTAGATAGAGGTTATTATGCATCAGGGCCGCAGGCGGGCCTGAATTCGGTTCGGTTCATGGACGTAGGTGGCAGAGTTCTGTATTCCGGAAGGTAGCAGCAAACTTCTTAGTGTAGGAGAGACAGGTGACTACGAGAATCTGGGGGTAAATATAAACATCACAGAAAGAGGCATTTACCGAAACTACACAAATAAATGGATTCTGAAGTGTGTGTGTGTGGGGGGGGGGGGGGGGATCCTTAACCAAATGAAACTCATTGGGAGAAACAGTCTCAATAAGGTTTTCGTGGGAAAAACCTTACCATTTGGGAAATGGTGGGCCTGCCAAGTATAACATATGGTACGGAAGTGGTACCCCTAAACCAAACGGCTGTAAAGAGCTTGGAAACCCTGCAGAATGACGCAGGCCGATGGATAACTGGTGGAGTAATGCCGCAGCACTAGAGGCAATGAAGGGTGAGTTTGGGTGGATGAGGATCAAGGACAGAATAGACTTATTGAAACTCGGTTATCTTAATTATTTGGTAAATCTCCCTGACAGCCGATGATGTAAACTTATGTTCCAGCGTATTTTCAGCTCAAATACCAAGACAGGGTGGATCGTCCAAATGAGGGAGCTAATAGAGAACTACCCATTGGAGATCTCCGACCTAGACGTAGGGGCAACCAGGATACAAAAATCGTCAGAGAAAGAGTCATGTAGGATGGTTACCTCAATTGGCGAGACGGGGTTAAATCAAAGAGGTCTTTGGGTGGTCTGCATGATAAAAGAGAAGACTGGTTTTGAAGAGTACCTTAATGGTACACTTTGGGGGCCACTGTTGTTCAAGCTGAGGTCGCGATCCATGGAGCTGAGGGTAAAAATTGGGGAAAACTGAAAAGGAGTGCCAATTGTGTAATTTAGGCGTGGCGGAGACCCTGAGACACTTTTTTCTAGAATGCCCAAAATACCAGTCTAAAAGAATAAGATTCACTGGGAGTATAATGGGGAAATGGGATGGGAGAACGAAGGACATGTGGTTAGTGAGTGACTCAAAGGGGAGGGTTAGTATGCTAATCGGAGATATTAGAAATAATGGAATAACGGATGTCATCAAGCAGTTCGTCTCTGAGTGTTGGAAGGAGAGAAGAAACGTGGGAATAGGGAGGCAGGTGGGAGCACAGGGTAACCAAGGCTTTCTCACCCGAGAAACGTGACAAATCAGCGGCCGGCCAGTGTTATTATTATTATCATTTCTTACACTTCTTCAAAATTTCCCATTGCATTAGCACTGAGCAAAGCGGCGATAATTGGAAAATTATCGGGTGCCTAAACAGCAGCACTTTACACATTCCTATGGGAAATTTGTATAAAAAAAGAGTTTTTTTTCGATATCAGCTGTTCGAACCCAGTCACCATCTCTTAAAATGGAAGAATGAAAATCATCTTCTCTGTAATTGTCGAAAAAATTCTCATTGCAATAACACTGAGCAAAAAGTCGATGACGGGAAAAAAATCATGTTCGCAAATGTCTGAAAGGAATTATCTTCACACGTTTACACATTCCTGTGGGAAATTAGTATGGAAAAAAGGCTTTCCGAAATCGTCTATCTAGCTCACTATGAGTTTAAATTGTTTTTTTTTTATTTTTCTAAAATAAATCCCTATTGGATTAACCTTAGCTAAAATACCAGCTCATGTAATAATTGAGCTGGTAGTTTTGTAAGCTGATCTAGAAAATGTTTCAAACTAAATTCCCATTGCTTTCAAGCTTAAATTTTTAGTGAGCCAGAAATGCATTTCTGCTGAGCCAAAATTGTCTTTTTCCCTCTACTCCAGTAAATCAAAATTCTTCAAAATGCAGCGACAGATTAAATTCCACGGCTTTATTTTCGTTGTCTGTTTGTTTACATTTCGGCCAAGGTCATTGGGGCCGAAAAAGCATCGATATACAACGCCGTCTAATATCAAATAATGAGAAAGATCGCCTAAATACTACACACTATTATTATATGGAAACTACACAGCTGCCATATTACTCGTGAGGTATCAGGTCACCTGTTTGATTTTTTAGAATTTCGTGATTATTTTTGGATGAAAATTTGTGGTATCGTGCGATATGCACATTTCTGTCGGCCATGGGATCCATCTTTAATGAAGAAGACAGACGTGTTGTCATTTCCTCAAATGCAGTCCCGTCGCTTTATTGTAAAGTGTTTTGAATGCCCAGCTTTGTTCTTTGATATATGAAGCGCAACTGGCCACGAGTTGTTATCCTGAAGAATTATTTTATTATCAGTTCTGGTACGAATACGACAGTAGGCTTCGGGAACCATTGGTGCCTGCTGTCAACACTGTGAATTGATTGCATATGTTTTGCGTTTTCTATACATCACAACCTTCATTTTCATGTAGAATTTCTATATATTTAATTTGAATTTAGATAATATCACAGATGGGAATTTGAATGTAAACACATTTTCCTTACTATATAGCACCTAAAATTTACTTTGAAATTTACACCTCTGATATTCCAGAAATTCAAATTAAATATACACAAATTATACATCAAAATGAAGTTTCAGTATGTTGTAGATCTAAAAAATTATCGGATAATTGTTCTTTTGTTTTTAGATTCGGTTGCATTTTGACGTTTTCAGGTCATATAAAAATTTAACCTACTTTTGACATAATTCAGTAAAACGATGCCTTGTGATTAACGTAGTCCGGTATTTAGAAACTCCATACACTGTTTCTGGTTATTTGAAACTGTATGATTATATTTTCATTTCAAATTTACGCACCCGATTCTAGAGATGTCGATTTTACGTACCTCCAGATTTTGTAAATGACATACCTATGAAACTGTACACACTATTTTCTGGTTATCTGAAATCGTGCGATTTTATATTTTCATTTCAAATTTACGCACCCGAGACCAGCGATGTCGATTTCATGGTGTATTTTCCCATACCTTTTCCAGTACTACTGACGTCGGATTTCATTTTTTTTAATTTTATATCGAATGCAGTCTGAGCCGCGCACCGCGCGGCTCACGAACTGAGCTCAGTAGATAACGCGTGAGATTTTTCAGTACTTCATTCAGAAATTCAAATAAGCTAGGAAAGAAAAAAAATCTTGTTTTTATGCCGGCTGCCATGTTGAATCTCCCTGGAAGTCGGGTGCAAGAGTTTCAAAAAATAGCTTTTCGTATATTCTCCTAATCTTTCAAAATAAAGATACGTTTTTCTTTATACCTGTTACTCTCAACCTCATTTTGAGGCTCAGCCTTTCAATATTTTGGGAATCTAATCTCAACAGAAAACTATATCGTCTAACAAAATCCTCAACTCTTATGGCCGAACCCAGAAGTGACGTCATAGAGGGTCATAGGGTTAAAATTTAAAATGAGTCGTATTTTTTTTTTTAAATTCTATTTTGAGGTGGAGCTCGAAAACTTAGTTTCGGCTCTACAGTTTCGCACTATTGCACAGCGGCAAAACTCTTAGCATAGAACATATTGTAAAACTGATGTCATGCAAATTGGAATTGTATTTTTAATATCAAATATATGATTACATTAGGCTATTTGTTGGATAAGAAAATGTGACGTTTTGGTCATAAACTTGGACTCTGATGCATGGGGTAAATTGCCAGAGGAATTATGGGAAAGCAGTGGCTTCGAAAAGTCGACTGACTACTTTCGACTATTCCCATTTGAAGAAGGTGCACGGCATGTCATTTTTGGAAATGCCTGGAAAATTGTGGAGCAAAATGCCAAGTGATGTCGGGGATCGATTTGGTGCCATTTTGACGTTTGTTCGTCACTTCAAAGTTCAGCCTATTTTCGACACATTTCAGTAGAAACGCTGCCTTGTTATTCACGTAGCTCCATATTTATAAATGACATACTTACGAAAATGTACACACTGTTTTCGGGTTATCTGAAATCGTGCGATTTTATATATTTCATTTCAAATTTACGCACCCGACACCAGCGATGTCGATTTTATGGGGTGTTTTCCCATACCTTTTCTAGTACTATTGACGTCGGATTTCATTTTTTTAAACTTTATATCAAAAGCGGTCTGAGACGCGCACCACGCGGCTCACTAAGTGAGCTCAATACATAACGCGTACGATTTTTCAGTACTTCATTCAGAAATTCCAAAAAGGTAGGAAATAACAAAATCGTGTTTTTATGCCGGCTGCCATGTTGAATCTCTCCGGAAGTCGGGTGCGAGAGATTAAAAAAATAGCTTTTCGTATATTCTACTAATCTTTCAAAATAAAGATAATTTAAAAGTAAATATAGGGCATATGTTTACTATCCATTTGTTCATTTAATTTTTTTTTTTTTTTTTTGGGGGGGGGGGGTGTTATCTTTTTGAGCGGAAACTTTTTGGTTGCATTAATGAAAGTTTACGAGAAATGCAAATTGTGACCCAAGGGGTGGAGCTAGGTACCATCGAACGTTTGAGAGTGCTAAATGGACGGAGATATTTGAAATTGATGTCGCTATGGCATATGGAACAGCGTGGACTTTTACATGATTGTCGTCGGCATTGTTTGTTAAGAAACACCGAGGATGAGTGATTAGCCATCTTTTTTACTATTGAAAGTAATTTTATTATATTTTTATGAAATGAACTACTGCCCCGCTCACATTCGAATAGGTTGAATGATAATACGCCGTTACCCTTAAGATATTTAAAAAAGCACTAGGCAAACATAGTCAACACATTTCGCCCCATTTCTTATTATCCACCGCCCACCTCTACGAAAATAAAAAAAACTAAGAATTATTACAATTTTTGATCTATTTTCCGGCCCCCATGGATTGACACTTTACCAAACACAATTTTGTTTTTACTGAATTTCTAGACCTATTTTTTTTATCTCAAAACTGCGTTCGCTTGGAGGTTACACCTATTTTCATATTATTTTGGTTCATGAATACTTTTAGTTGCACTGTGTTTAAGCAGTGTACTGAACTGTACTACCCTTCTGGGATTCGTATTTCCCTGACGTTGAAATCCTCGGGAAATACGGATCTCAGTAGGGTAGTACAGTCCCGTACACCCTGCTGAAACAAAGTGTGATGAATTCCTTACCCTGCCCAGTGTATTTGAGTTTTTTTATTATATAAACCCTCAAACGGTATTCCAGTGACAAAAACCTTGATATAAGTAATAATTAGAGAACCCAAAAGAAACAGATCTTTCTTTATTGTTGATCAAGAACGATTTGGTGTTATTTCCCTTCAATTGGTCTCAAACATTTGGGAGACTTCATTTCAAGGACAAGGAAAATGATGCGTCGTTATTATTGCGGAACACAAATTGACTGCATAAGCCTTTTATTCGATAAAATTGTTCATTGTGTGCCTTGGAGAATCGGGGACACCATATTCAAACTTGTAAAGTGTTTTGATAAGTTTCACTGAAAAGACACAGATCTATAGTGTAGAAACATCACAACAGAAACCCTCTCCTCGGCAATAAAATCGGACTTTGGTGGTATACACACGTTTTATTTCAAGTTTTCGCAATATTCTCATGAAACGATATTGTTTTCATTTTGTTTGCGAGTCTGAATGTTTATTGTTTCTGACGAAAATGTTTGATGCGAAGGGTGAAAGGGAAATCGGAGAAGTGTACCATAGAATGTCTGTACACCACTTTTAGCTGTCACTTGATATTTTCATAGACTCCACTGAAGTTCCTGCACCCCGTTGGGGTTAAATTACCACACCGGATGCATTGGTTACTGGCCAATCAGGAATCTTGTATAATTAAAAAAAGGTAATAACACAATGTCCGTGCAGTGAAATTGTCTTACAAATACAAAGTCAAATGGTATGAGACATCAACTTAACTATTCCTCTAGGAGTAGGGAACAATATTACAGGGGTATCTATTGTAGTTTGTGCTGTGGGGATGCTCACAAAATGGGAGGGTGTAGCAACAGAAATTGAGGTAAAAACGTAGAAAATACGTTAAATGAAAAAATTAAAAAAAAAAAACTATTTTGAGCACTTCAACAAACTAAAATTTCCAAAAATTGGAGTCAGTTTATTTTTTTTTTATTTTGGAGGTTGATGTGAAAATTGTCACGAAAACTGTTGAGAATTTCCTAGGTGGGTACCACATATTTAGAAATGGTTTTTGCTTGAGATGGGATTTACAAAGATTGGAAGAGGGATATTTTATACGGGACTTGATATTAAAAGATAAATAAAAAAAACCGCGTAAATTGGTTACGTTTTGGATAAAGGCCGAAAATGAATACCCGACTCGTCATTTTCTAGTCCTGATTTTCGTTAACATTTATGTATGAGTGAAGGTTGAAAATTGTGGCGAGATTTGTCTGAGGAAGAAAGAAAATAAAGAAATAAATAAAAAAAATAAAATAAAAACATAGGCTACCGATCGCCAATTATAAGTCATTTCAACTTCATTGTATAACTTAATGAATAAATAAATCGAAAAAAAACTATTTGGGTGAAAAGAAGAGTAGTTAATAAATATGAAAATTAAGATGAAGAAATGAACTTACATACGACAAAACGGATACCTTTTTTAATTGTGGGCGTGCTTGAACTCTGGAACTCGTCTGTATTTTAGGCCTAAAATATATGCACTGGCATTTTCCACTGAAACGTTTGTTTTTTTTCTTGTAACTGCCGACGAAATATTGGTTTCTTAAACAATCATATATATATTGAACCTTAATGTGTTTGAAACATTACCCAAAATACACAAATTCGGTTTAAACTAAGTGTTGGCTTTAAGAACTGGTCAAACTGAGTGGCAATTATTGATATTATTAATTGAAGGGATCCAATTTAGTCCTAAGGAGAATGTTATACAAACTTCTGTTTTTCTTATGACCGATAACAGGTCGAATATTTAAAGTTTTTTTTTAAATTAGAATTGGTTAAATTAAATTCATCTTTTACTATATTTGTTATTTCGATATGCATTCTGTTGTATGTTAAAGTTAAAGGAGTGATGAACCTTCTTTTGCATTCTTCCTCTAATATGTTCATACAAAATGGCCAGAGAATTTGAAGTCCCTGTGGATTTTTGGCAGAATGTAAAACTGTCTTGTTTGGGCACTGAGTTGTTCAATACCTCAATTATTTTTTGGTTCATATGACCTTGGCAGAATGTAAAACAGTCTTGTTGGGGCACTGAGCTGTTCAATACCTCAATTATTTTTTTGGTTCATATGACATTCACCAAAGAGAATTTTTAATATCTTATTGATTTTTTCAATATTACTGGGCCATATAAGTGAATCTATTTTTCCTGTAATCTTTGGTATTGCTAAGTCGTTTCATGGCTTCCTTTTTATAATTGCCCCTAGATAGGACGACAACTGCCTCACCTTCGTCGGCTAGTCTGATAACATTTTTTTATTTTTTCGAAGTTTCGTGTGAGGACTCTGTTCACCAACAGTTAAATTATTTTTATCAGAGAGTATGTTCAAGTTGAACATCTTTTTTCGAGGGTTCGTGTGTCAGCCTCAATAATTTGGGGATCTGCTTCACTATCATGTGATGATCAACAAGATGGTCCCGTAAAGGAAGTTTCCGACTGCCAGAGTTTCTAAAGCAGTCTGCGAAATTCATTTGCCAAATGAATTACAGTTACATGGTAGTGAATTCAACTGGTAACAAGTTTTTAGCTTTAGTGCTGGTTCAAAAGTTTAACTGCGATCTACGAGAAATTTTCTTTGGGTGTTGTTCATCCTATAATAACTAAATAACTACGATACTCATATAGTTTAAACGCTACCTTGACCTCAAGAAACTTTTAGGGACATGGTATGAAAAAAAACTTCAACATTTTTACTTTAAAATTAAAATATTGTCTTTCAGTTAAAATTTTCACTTTTACTCTAAAAATTTTACTTTTTTTTACTTTAAAAGTCAAATTTTGACTTTTTTTTACTTTAAAAGTCAAAATTTCGAGATTAAAAGTCAAATTTTTACTTTAAAAGTCAAAAGTTTGAGTTTATTTTTTTCATACCATGTACGTAAAGAAACGAAAAACATGAAAACCTTGTAAAATATTTAGCATTTCCAAAAAGTATTCAAAAATGTATCCATGGATACATTTTAAAGTATTTGTATTCATATTCAAATACATTGAAAATTTGTGTTTGTGGCTACTAGAAAATTTCATGGGTTGATGTACATCTTACTTCTGTAAGCCTCTAAGTCCTCTGAGAGATTGTCAATATCGGACCATCGTTCATCTTCAAGGAATTCCTGAAAATAAAGGAAGTGTGTATGTACACGTAAATTGCACATATAAATTATCCAACTCAGACCAACACAAAGTTGAATAGGTGGGATACAAACCAAATCGGAACGTCCAACGTGTCAGTAAGAGGTCCGAAATGTGTGTGTCTCGTCGGATTTTTAACCCCGCTTTAAGGAGCAATTATTAGCAGAGAGGTTTTCACGAGAGTGGTTATGTCTGTTGTTTGGTTGTTAGAAATTACTGCTTTAAACATAAAACAAATGGAGTGTGTGGGAAATTGGGACGTTCCCCTTTAGAAGTCTTTTAAAGAGGAAAACATAGAAGGTTGTATTATTGCCAAGACTAGTATCATAAGACTGATACACGTTGCAATACACCAGTAATCAAGGGATTACTTCCAGTCATCAGCTTTGATGGCGCAACTATCGGTCTTCTATTAAACAATAAGTCTTTAACTCGCGCTCCAGTCATTGAAAACAGAAATCTATCTTGGCTGTTTATATAGGAAGCGTTAAACAACTGGCCCACGGCAGTCACATAGCACTGGGATGAGCTGTTCTGTTCAGATAAGGTAATGCGGTGGGAAAACAGATATTCCACAACACTCTAACCACAATGGTAATGAGAGAGTTGGACCCACGGTTTGCCAAAACGAAAAAAATATAAAACTGCCTTTCAGACCAGGTTGGGAATTGTAGTCAATTTGCTCCAGGTGTGTGCTGTTTGCTCAGTTAAGCCTCTGGTTCCATAACAAATAATTTTCCATGTGACCAAAAAATTCCACACGTCACCTTTTCGGTAACCTTGAATGTAGCAGCGGAGAAATTACCTCACGTTCATTTTCGGCTTGATTTCGACAATTATTGCACCGTTATTTCCGGTAAACTCACTTCCGGTATAATCATACCGGTAAAATGAAAATAACACTCGGATATAGTGTCACCATACTTTTATCAACTGTTTTTTAGAATTGAATACTCCTTTTAGTATTCGATAAAATGTTTTTTATAAAGTAATCGCTCCAATATTTTAATAAAATGTTCTTCAAGGGAGCATCCAATTAAATGTTAACCAATTTTTAAAAACTCACACCAAAATATGGATTAGAGAAGTGAAGAAAGGCATGTTGTATATCAAAATAATGAGTAAAGTACAAAGAACAGGAAGATACGATGTTTTCGTTAAAAAGGTGTATTTCATGTTTTCAAAGATAACAAATTAGCCCGTGACATAAGTAACCAACATGGATAACCAGAAATAAATCGGTAATTCGAATATGAATGAATGAATGAATAGTTTATTTACGGTGTGCACACATATTAAATTTTACACCGAACTATAATAAAAGCATTTTTTCATGATAAAAGATAAGTACTTGTATTACATATTTAACATACCAAGACAAGCTATGAGCCATAAAATAATAACCAAATAAGAATGCATACCGTGGAAGATGACATATCCAGATTGGATGTCTACCGTCATTCCCTAAGAACTATCAAGAAGTGTTATGTGTCAGACCATCAATCAATGAGAAAATATATTAAGGTGGGTTCATCGAGATTGATACATATACACACTCACATGTAAACACACACATATGTAAACACACACACATGTAAACAAACACACACACACACACACACACACACACACACACACACACAGGCTTGTCTACCCTACATACCGAGGTACCCCATTGTTTGTCCTTTGTGTGGACTAACGGTTTCTACCTCGTTTTGCCGGTACAGTTCTGGGAAAACAACCGAGGTAAAGGGTTTCTTTTGTCTTTTGTACCTCGGTAAGGCGAAACACGCAAACTCTTTTATCTAGTTACCTCGTCAAGTTGGTAAGACAAACCCACCCCCCCCCCCCCACACACACACACACACACACACACACACAGTCTTGTCTTCCCTACATACCGAGGTACCGCATTGTTTGTCCTTTGTGTGTACTAACGGTTTCTACCTCGTTTTGCCGGTACAGTTGTGGGAAAACAACCGAGGTAAAGGGTTTCTTTTGTCTTTTTCACCTCGGTAAGGCGAAACACGCAAACTCTTTTGTCTAGTTACCTCGTCAAGTTGGTAAGACAAACACACACACACACACACACACACACACACACACACACACACACACACACACACACACACACACACACACACACACACACACACACAGTCTTGTCTACCCTACATACCGAGGTACCCCATTGTTTATCCTTTGTGTGGACTAACGGTTTCTACCTCGTTTTGCTGGTAAAGTTCTGGGAAAACAACCGAGGTAAAGGGTTTCTTTTGTCTTTTGTACCTCGGTAAGGCGAAACACGCAAACTCTTTTGTCTAGTTACCTCGTCAGGTTGGTAAGACAAACCCACACACACACACACACACACACACACACAGTCTTGTCTACCCTACATACCGAGGTACCCCATTGTCTGTCCTTTGTGTGGACTAATGGTTTCAACCTCGTTTTGCCGGTACAGTTCTGGGAAAACAACCGAGGTAAAGGGTTTCTTTTGTCTTTTGTACCTCGGTAAGGCGAAACACGCAAACTCTTTTGTATAGTTACCTCGTCAAGTTGGTAAGACAAACGCACACACACACACACACACACACACACACACACACACACACACACACACACACACACACACACACACGGTGGGGGCGGTATTTATTTGCAAAAAGCATCGTTGTAGATTGCATACTTTTATGCCTGATCAAAAAGAGGAAATTTCCTCCAAACAAACGAAAAATCATTATCAGATCCGTAACTCCCTCCATTGTGATTCACCAAATATTATTTACCTTATCACTTGTAAACGCTGCCAGAAGCAGTATGTAGGTTAAAGTCAAAATCCTTTCTGAGAACGTGCTACTAGACACAAACAGGATATAAAACATAATGGTGATGCCCCAGTAGCCCAACATTTTAACCTTCCTGGCCATTCTTTGGACGATTTCGAAATCCATCCTATTGAACAACCACCAATTAAAGACACATTAGAATAAACGGATGAATTTAGAAAAAAAACGTGAAGCTTTTTGGATCAATATGCTTCAGACCCTCTGGCCATTTGGTATGAACATATCAGAGGGAGAATGCGAAAGGAGGTCCATCATTCTTTTCACTTTAACCTACAACAGAATGAATATCGAAATAGCAAAAATATTAAATGATCAATTCAATTTAACCAGTGCTAAATGAAATGAACCTTTGAATCTTCGACCTGTCATCGCCTATAAGAAAACAAACCTTGCATAATATCCTTGTAAGGTCTAAATTAGAGCCCATCAAAGAATAACATCAATTATTGCCAATCAGTTTAACCAGTTATTAAGATCATCAGTTTAAATCAATTTTGTGTATTTTGTATCATGTTTGAAACCCACCAAGGTTCAGTAAATGAAAACAATTTTCCGGCGGCATATTAAAAGAAAAAAACGTTTCAGTAGGAAATGTCTGTGTCAGTGTGACTTTTAAACCTTAAACACACACAGGCAAGTACCAGAGATCCTATATGCCCAAAAAACAAAATAGGTTCCAATTTCAACCATATTTATTTATACCCCCCAGATCCCATTTGAGGCAATTGGAAAGCTAGGCCTGTATGATCCAAGTGAAATAAAATAAGGTTAACCGGGTCGCAAGGGATTTGTAAATCCCACATCGCCTCTGCGCGCCTTCGACGCGCTAAAACCTTTCATTCATTTCATCACAAGTTGGAATCATTTTCCTCAAAGTCTCTTTGAAGATTTCGACATCCATCCTATTGAACAACCACCAATTAAAGACACATTAGAAGAAACGGATGAATTTAGAAAAAAACGTGAAGCTTTTTGGATCAATACGCTTCAAACCCTCTGGCCATTTGGTATGAACATATCAGAGGGCGAATGCGAAAGGAGGCCCATCATTCCTTTCACTTTAACGTACAACAGAATGAATATCGAAATAGCAAAAATGTTAAAAGATGAATTCAATTTTACCAATGCTAAATTAAATGAACCTTTGAATCTTCGACCTGTCATCGCATATAAGAAAAACAAAAGCTTGCGTAACATCCTTGTAAGGACTAAATTAGAGCTCATCAATGAATAACATCAATTATTGCCAGTCAGTTTAACCAGTTCCTAAGCTCATCACTTAGTTTAAATCAATTTTATGTAATTTTTTGTCATGTTTGAAACCCATCAGGGTTCAGTAAATGAAAACAATTTTTCGGCGGCATATTAAAAGAAAAAAACGTTTCAGTAGGAAATGTCTGTGCCAGTGCGATTTTTTAACCACAACACACACACACACACACACACACACACACACACACACACACACACACACACACACACACACACACACACACACACACACACACACACAGAGTCTTGTTTACCCTACATACCGAGGTACCCCATTGTTTGTCCTTTGTGTGGACTCACGGTTTCTACCTCGTTTTGCCGGTACAGTTCTGGGAAAACAACAGAGGTAAAGGGTTTCTTTTGTCTTTTGTACCTCGGTAAGGCAAAACACGCAAACTCTTTTGTCTAGTTACCTCGTCAAGTTGGTAAGACAACCCCCACTCCCCTCCCCCCCCCCCCCCCCCCCCCACACACACACATTTGCACGGACGCACGCAAGCATAAAAAGGTCGCCAATTTTAAGAATTGTTTCTTTGAAAAACAAAGGATCAGTGTGAGAGTTATATCGCGCATTGTTTATTATTCTAATGGACCGTTTTTGCATAAGAAACGGTTTATTTATCACTCTGGAATTTCCACATGCGTGAATTCCATAAAGCAATTGACTGTGAACTAAGTTAAAATACAGAGTTTTTTTAGAGTTTTCATACTGCATTTGGCAGAATATTTTTTACTTTATTCAAGGCGTAGTTTGCGTGAGCTATTTTGGAAAAAATGTATGTTATATGTGCTTTACAGGAACGATGTTCATCGATTTTTATTCCCAAGAATTTTATTGAGTTCTCTGTTAGATCCCACGCTACTTTGTCTATTTTGTTATTATTAATGATAACATCTCTGTGCAGTATATCGAGAGTATCACTCTTTTGTTGCAGGGACAGATAATGATGTATTTAGTTTTAGGTATCTGAAGAGAGGCTGATTGACTGAGCACCAAATAAGAAGCTTTTCCAATTCTATATTATTGGTATAATTTACAAGAATATTAGGATCAGGTCCAGGTGAATATACCGTCGTATCATCTGCGAATGACACTACGTTCATGGACGTGACAGGGGTCACATTTACGTATAGAAAAACCAATATTGGTCCAGGAAGTGAGCCTTAAGGTACACCACACGGGAATGAAATCGAAGTTGACTCATGGCCATTATATGCAACATACTGTACTCTATTAGATAGATAACGTTTGAATCATTCCTTGCTGAAGCCACGACTGCCATAATGGTCTAATATCGTCAATAGTATTATATTGTTTATGGTATCAAATGCCTTTGATAGATCATGAAACACAGCTAAAGTTTTGTTTTCTTTGTTGTTTTCTTGAGCAAGATACTCCAGGCGCTACATAACGGGGTAGATTGTAGAGTATTTTTTAGGAGAAAGCCGTATTGGTTAGGCGTTAGAATATTACATTTATCTAGAAAACATAGGAACACATAAGCTTCTCCAAGACTTTATAGAAAGAAGGTAGAAGTCTAATGGGTCTGTAATTATTTAGATTATGTCGATCACTGGACTTATATATACTTTAGCGATTTTCATTCTCTCTGAAAAATGCCTTTACTGAATGAAGTGTTCGTAATATGAGCCAATGGAGGTGCTATTTTATCAATTACATGCTAAACTAAAAACGTTGGAATAATATCACAATCTTTATTTTTTGTTTCATTTTTTAACGATATATATTATTTCTTGGTCCAGGGTTGGATTTATGAAAACAATATTGAAAAAATGACCTAACATGGAATCTGTGAAAGAAGTATTATTCCTAATTATTTGCCCTCTAGTTCGGGCCACTATGTTGACAAAGAAGTTGTTAAATTCTTGGGCTATGATATTTTGATATTTTATATCCTTCTCTTCCATACGAACATGAGATGGCAGTGCGGCATTATTTCTAGACATTTTTATTACCTCATTTGAAAATTTCCACGTATTACACATGTTGCTTTGATTTTCCTGGAGTATTTCATTATAATATATGGCTTTACTTTGCTTTTTAACTTTAATAGATATCTTACAATATTTTTTTATAATTACTAATTTTGTTTTCGGTTGGCGACTTCAGTTTTTGGTGGTAAAATTTCTCCTTGTTGTTTGAAGAAATTAAGAGACCTTTAGACATCCAAGGTTGTTTTGTTTGAAAATTTTTTCTCTTCAGTTTGATCTGCTTAAGTGGAAGTGCATGTTCAACTCATTCCGCACTTGATGAGTAAGACTGAGTCCCACACCAGCCCATTATATGGTTGGGTCTCCATTTGGTTGGGTATTTTTTAGAAGATTGTGATAGCTGCCCAAAGTATAGAACATATGAGGCTGTTGAAAAATTTCACTAAGTGCAATAAGGTCAAAATTATTTTCTGTTTCCTGGAGAGATGATAAAAAACATCGAAACATAATGAGAACTCTTACTTTTGGTCGTTATAAGATCGTGAGTCTTTAAAATGGGTACCGTCTATATTTTATGTTATGTTATTGTACAGTCTTATGAAATCAAATTCCATTCTTTCTTTCACCTAGCCAAATATGATGGTCATTTTTCCCATCTTTAAAGCCCGAATGTTATAATTGGCAAACAGTTACCATACTGGCAGGATTAAGCGAAAATTCTTACAGAAACTTACGGTCTGGAATATACTGGATCCAAATTAATAATTTATTATTCCAGATTCAGAAAAAGCATATTCGCCAAAGTCTTCGATGTGTTATAATCTTTACTCGCAATACCACAAAATAAAATTTGGGAGGGAGCTCACCCCATTCTGAAACTAACGAGATCATATTCGAGATAGTTCAACAATTTATTCTTGAAAGCAAATTTTCCAGTAAGTTCAAAATCTGGTCTGTTACAATATCACTCAAAAAAAACTACCACTACGCACACCAACGAGTCACTGGTCACCTAAAATGTCCTTGGGTCATCATTCTTATTTCTTCTGCCCCATTGGTTCCTTTCTATCTTTCAGTTTACTACTCTCTAATTGCACATCTGGCGAAACCCACTTAATTGGATTTCTCCTAAATGATTAACTCTGTTAATTGAACAAACCTTCCAAACACCAAACCATTTACCATATCTTCAGTACAAGTTTGATCTCTTAATAGAATATAGGTTGTAGTCTAAACTCGTATTAATTGAATTAACATATTGTAATATGTCGAGAAATTACCCTTACAGCCACCAAATTCCACTTATTTGTACATCCTTTTAGTTTCAGTACATCAATTATAGGCAGTTACTCTGTTATATCTGGTTTGATAGAGCTCCACGAGATAAATAAATACTCATTTTATCTCTAGAACACAGCAAAGTTGCCAAATCCTTGGTAATTGACTGCTCTGTTAACTGAATAATTTTCATTGGTAAAATGCTTTTCCAATTAACAGGGTTTCACTGCATAAATAGGAAACCGGACAAAGAACACTAATTACTCCTATAGCAGCTGTTAATGTTTGTCATTTTAAACAATGTTTTGGAGACAGCTTCAAAAAAGCTTCAAGCTTACACTGAATCCATTTCAGTTTATATATTGTCGTGTTTGGCTTTTCTTGAAGACAAAGACATTTGTTATTTTACAGATTATTTGGCTTTTATGTGTTATCCTACAAATTTTGTTTTTGCTTCTGCAGAAAGGAAAAGACATTTGTTATTCTCCGGATTATTTTCCATTCTTTCTTTCTTTTGTTTCTTTCACTTTTTATGAGCGGAATTCTCGAGAACGCCCTTACAGATTTCGTTAAGACAAGATCATAAATGGCTAGGCTATAAGTTGTACTTGTAATAAGCTTTTCACTTTTGGCACTAACTTTCGTCTGCCGAACCCTGTCCAAATGTCCATTGACCAATATGTCCTGATTAAAATACGTTTATGACCTGGAATTTTCACAGATTTGTCCAAAAAATGCTATTCAATAACTAACTGGTAAAAAAATTTACCAAAATAATTTCTTTCTGCCAACATTTTCCACACCATCAAAAATTGGCGTCAAAATTGGCCCTTCTGGTTTAGAAACTTGGGAATATAAATCAGCAGAACACTAGTAATTGAGTGAATAGTAAGAATGCAATGTGTCATATTCATAAATGCTAGGAGTCCAAAAACGGTCAACAGAAGTTATGAAAATGTATCATTTTTAAAATCCTATTTCTCGTTCCCAACAAATGTTGGGTAACATATTTTACATCACCGTAGTCTCTGATCACCGTGGAATGACATATATATAAATATTGCTGGACTATTATTCCATAACGTTTGGGATCAGTTTGAGGGGCACAGTCTGTCCGCCCGGCTTGGTGATAGCATGATGCAACAAGAATAATTGTTTCTAAGTTTAGAAAATTGGTCTGTGCCCAATCACCCGAAACACAGCGTGCTATAAACTACTTTGTTTTTGCTGGTAACTACGACAGCATGGAAGCGCCAAGAAGACATTAGTTAATAGAGTACCATTTTTTTGCTATCCAGTTATAAATAATGCCTGTGAAGTCAAAGGCTGTTGGATGTTGGGTGTGATACAAACATTGCAGATAAATGATATTTGCACCTCCCCCATCACAAAACCTTATAATACCCCTGTCCATTTGTTAAGGCGAGGCCGCGAGGGTGTATTTATGTGACGACTTTTCTGATTTAACCCTTTACCTAACATGAAAAGGAGAATAAACTTGCAAAAGAAAATCTTTAATAACTAAATTGTTTCATTTTTGTCTTAAAAACATTGATTATGATCCTCGTTGGAACGAGCTCGACGAGCTCGTTCCAATGAGAGGTCATAACCTATGTTTTGGAGACAAAAAATGAAACAATAATGAAAATTAATTGGCGATTTTTTAGAATAGCGCTGACCGGTTTTGGCTGTTACGTTGGGTAAAGGGTTAAAATGAGTTTTGAAGAATTTCGAGTGATTTTATGCAAAAAATACGGAAATTTCCTTATGATCCTTTGACCAGGTTAGGGAGAAGGGAGGTTTTCCTCTTTAAAACGAGTGATTATATGCAAAATAAAAAAAACAGTCACCATATAACCCCTTTGACTCCTCGACACCGGGTTGGGGAAGTGTCTATTTGGAACATGTTTTTCTGCTTTAAAATAATTATAAAGGACATGAAGTGATTTTAAGTAAAAAAGGAAACAGACAATGTGACCCTTATGATCCTTGACCCATGTTATCACGAGAGTCAATTTGTGTGATGGTTTTTCTCCTTCAAAAGGAGTTATGAAGGATTTTGTGTGATTTTATGCTCAAGAAAAGAAAAAAAATCACCATTTGACCCTTTATTGCTCTTAGGGTGAAAGTCTATTTGTGTGATGTTTTCCTGTAAGTTTTGAAAGATTTCAAGTGATTTTAAAGAAAAAAGCCTCGCCATATGACCCTTCACCCCAGTTGGGGCGAGAGTCAGTTTGGGTGATTTTTTTTCTGCTTTAAAATGAGTTCTGAAGGATCACAAGTGATTTTATGCATAAAAAGAGAAACTCACAGCCTGATCCTTTGACCCCAGTTAGGGTGAAAGTCTTTTTGTGTGATATTTTTCTACTTCAAAAGGAGTTTTGAAGCGTTTCAGGCGTTTTTATGCAAAAAAGAAATTGCCTTAAGGAGCCTTATGACCATTTCACCAAAGATTAAGGCAAGTGTCTATTTGGGTGATTTTTTCTGATTTAAAATGAATTGCGAGTGATTTTATGCAAACGAGTCACAGTATATGACCCTTATGAACCCTAGACCATAGGTTAGGGCGATGATCTATTTGTGTACTTCTTTTCTGCTTTAAAATCTGTTTTGAAGGATTTCGAGTGATTTTATGCAAAAAAAGAAAATCACAATATTACCATTATGACCCCTTTATCCCAGTTGGGTCTCTTTGCGTGATGTTTTTCTGCTTCAAAATAAGTTGTGACGAGTTTCGAGTGATTTTACATAAAAAAAAGAAAATCATATAACCCCCATGTCCTCTTGACCCGGGGTTAGGACGAGAGTTTGTTTGAGCGTTGTTTTTCTGCTTTGCAATGAGTTTTGAAGGACTTCGATTGATTTGATAGAAAAACAAGAAAGAAACTCGCCATTTTATCCTTATTTTTATCCCCAGGATAGGATGCCGGGGTATTTTTGTGATTTTTTGGCGGGAACGAGTGCAATTGAACCCAACAGGAGAGTGCCTTCTCTAATTTAGACATGAGTAACACCTTCCTACCCAACAATTTTCGTGATTGTAAAGTCACTCTACCAATTATGATCCATCCATATCCGATACAACAATCACTGTCCGGCCCAGTGTGTAGTGTTGTTTCGTCATGAACTGACAATCAGCTTTCCATAAATGAACAAGACGATTGATGTCCAATGCAATTACTGTAGACATAAGTAGGTGTATTTGAGGGATACCCGACCACTTTTTTTTTCTTGTACATGTACACATGCAGGTACCTATAGAGTTCAGTGTTAAAATGTACACGAAGTGTACAAAAACATGTTTTTGTACATCTGGTCTGGAATCCGCACTAGTTGGTTATCATGGTCTAGATGGTTAAATCAGCCGTTGGCGAACGAGTGCGGATTCCAGACCAGTCCACACGAAAGAAATTTGACCTAAAATTTTCTTGCAGATGCGCAACTAAAAAATACGTCAACAGGGGGAATGAAACATGAGAGATAATTATGTGGATAAAGCCATGACCAACGATCTCAATCTGAAATCCAAACGTTTGGTGAACGTCGCAAATCCCATAGATTTCACCGATGCCGCAACTAAGAAATATGCGGACGACTCTCACATGCGATTCAGCAAACACCTGAGAGGTAGATACGTTCAGAAAACGATGCAATCAGAATTAAACGCCAATTCTAACAAGATAACGAATGTGGCCACTCCCAAGAATCCCAAGGACATGGCAACCAAACACTATGTAGACCTGGAACAGAGAAAGTCTGTCAGATGAGAAATGAAATCGCATCTGAATGCGGGATTCAACAAGATATTGAATCTGTCGAAGATCAACGATGTGGACGAGGACTCCATCACGGTCAACAAAGGCTACATGGATTCGGCCGTGATGCGATCTCAAGAATACATAGAATCACAGGTGGACGATCTCTACCTGAACAAACAATCCGGCGGAACCATGAAGGGCGGCATCAACATGAATGGTCAGAATTTATTTGGTCTGGATCACGATACCGAATTCGATTCCAGAGTGGTTAGCAGGCAGTACATGGACGACAACTCGGTCTGGAGAAAGGGTGACATCATGGAAGGTAAACTAGACATGGGCGGACACGCTCCCGAATCTGCCAGATCCCGTGCACATGTTTTGCAACTCTTCCAACGGTTCCCACTATTCTTTCTTTCAAATCTCTATCTCTAACAATTATGAGAAGTCTATTTCCTTCAGTGTAAAACACTCTGAATCTATCTTCACGCGATATCTTCTCGGCTTCTTTCACCTTTATAAAAATCTTCTGACACATCTCTACGAACGAGTCATTTTTCTCCTTGTGCCTATCCAAATGGATGGTTAAATAGATATCGTCAATGCTGATGACAATAATCATTTCTAAATTTATGAGATCTTCAAATCCCAACTCCACATCTGTAAATATTTGCAATTTTCTTTCGATTATATATGACTTTTCTTCTTTCATAATCATTGTATTGTTTTTTTTTTATTTTTATTTATGTATATATATTTTTTTGTTTTTAATACGTTATTTCTTGTAATCTTTCATCTCATGAAATTGGATCGCCTATCTTGAAACATGCGTCGACATCTATTTTGGCATTTCGGAGAGCTTTTATAAATTCTCTAAAAGCAGTTGGTCCTCTATACGTCAACGTATCTAAAAGTTTTCTGTTCTTATCTTCTATCAAGATTTTACTTTCGATTTCACATCTCATATAATTGGTCAATATCAAAGGTTCTGTTCCGACTAAAGTGTCTAGAATTATTGCTAGCAAATCTTGTGAAATATTTTTAATAATACCACGTCTGTTTCTTCTCAAGTATTTTCTTTCTTTATCATTCCTTTTTTGTAATTATTTTTTTTTTTTAAATTTTTATTTATATATTTCTTTTCTTTCTTTTTTTTTTCTTCCCACGTCTCTCATCAAATGATTGACATCTTATTTCCATCCGATACGAATTGTAATTCTCTATCCGACAAGACAAAGGCAAAGGCCTCAGTTTTTCTTGACACATTCTTGTCGAACTGCATCTTGATCTGAATGCCTAAGATGCTACTCTTGAGTTGTCCACTCTGTTTACTGACGTCGAATATGAACATGGGATACATCAACTTGTATTCGATAGGAGATATATTAGGGTTGCTCATCAATTCGTCCAGACTGTGATACTTCTTTCTAAAATCTGCGCCGTCGCCATACAGTCTGCAGAAATCATTCTTGTCGAACGACGTGTTGTAATCGATTGTGGGATATCTTGTGACGTTCAGAAACACTTGCATGTTTCTCAAATTGCAGTGATCAAACTGTGATGAATTCTTTTTTTGAGACCCATCCTTGTTGGTCTGAAACATGACCACAATGAAACGCAGTCTCTCGGAAGCGGATTTCACAGTCATTCTCCAATCGAAGTGATTCATGGACGCAGAATGCTAGCCGTGTTGCACTGTCTCATTCTAAATCCCACAGGTAATTTACTCTTGGATTCTATGATCTTGTAGAGAGACGCATTTTTCCATGGTCGAAGGCTGCACGTGTGGAACAAACCACGATATCTTGTGCAGAGTTAACTTAGCCACATTGATCACAGGGAGTCTCACTATCGCGTTGTCGTTTCCCTTTCGAATTACAGATTGTGTTTGAATCCAAAAATGATCTTGTTGTAATCATCTGCAAATCCGAAGATGTGTTTCAAAGGTACCCTGAACGAAAAGGTTCCTTTGGGTTTGGACGTCTTGATGACATAGTCGAATACCATGGCATCACCGGCATTAGCAGGGCCGATGGTGTCTTTCACCCACAACTGATTAAGTCCCTTGGATTTCGAAAAATCAACCTGATACGTCAAGAGTCCGAACATCGTAGTAGCCTGACTGGGATGAAACACGGATTCTATCTCTTGTCCGGATAGCAAGTATTTTATATTACTGAATAGATGCATGATGCCATTATTGGCTAGAGTGACCATGTCATCGTCAGCGTATTCGCTCCCATCTTCCTTGGTGAGGCATACCAGCACCACTATGTAACTTTCGCTAGGATGAACGAATAGATCTTGAGTTTTGACGTTGATTCTTATCTCTTCCGCATTGTTCAAACTCGTTCCCCTTATTGGTTTATATTCGTGAAAGTCGTATTCCTTATTACTTTTGTCTTTCGGTATGCCTTGTGCGATATCTAGTATATTTACCATTTTTGAAGGTTTTGTTTTTTTTTGTTTATTAATTAGTTTGCTTTTTTCTAAAAATAGTTTTTACTTATTTTTGCTATTATTATTTTTGTTTCCTTTATATATATGTGTGTAAACAAGAAAATGTTAAAGAGAGTAAATATATATATATATTTTTTTATTAAAACTTCGTCTTCTGCAATTGTTGTTCGTAAAACTTTCTGATGATCTCTTCACCATCCAAAGCTTTGATTTCATAAGTCACCGGATCGGTGTGAAATATTCTGATTATCACTAAGATTTCCATGGTCCATTGAGGAGTGTAACCCTTTTTGAAGTGCTTCTTATAAGCGTAGATTCTCACTCGATCGCCGACTGCAAATTTCGGCGATCTAGACTCCTTCCTGATCTTAGATATAGATTCGCGTAGATCCTTTTTTCGTTTCGAGAGTCGCTAGCATCTGTGGGGGTCATCTTGATCAATCTGTGTCGCATGTTGTTGTAATCTTCGACCAGACAGTTCAGAGCATATATGTATCTCTTCATCGAATTCGCTGTGAAGTAACTGTGCATCTTTTCCTTCATCGTTCGATTCCAGCATTCCATGACGCTGGCTTTCTCTTCGTTTTCGATCGAATAGAGGTCGACAAACTGACGAACGTCCTTGTTGTAGAATTCCTTCCCCTTGTCCACCCACAATTTATTCAGTTTTCGAGAAGCTGAGTCGAACACGCTCTTCAGAGCCTCTGTGACGCAAGGTCCCGATTTATTCTTCAAGGCTCTGATCCAACCATATTTGGAAAACACGTTGATGACTGTCAATAGATATTTGACACCCTCGTTCCACCTCGAAAACGATCTCATGTCGACCAAGTTGGCGAACCAAATGTCATCCAGACCCTTGACGAACACCCTTCTCTTTCGAAATTTATGCACGATGGCTTGTGTAGCTCCTCTGCCAATTCGCTTGTCAATAATCGTTTCTTCTTCTTTTCCAAGATGCTTTTTTTTTAACGACCAGCGAATGTTCGAGCTTCTCTATCCTGGTCGGATTCGATATGTCTCTGAATTTCGTCAAAATATTTTTATCACAGACGTCGTTACGAGTCTTGGTGTCGGGATGTCTGGCTTAACACAGATCGTGATCTTATGCTGCCACATCCACCCTATTCATGTGTTTGCTCCAAGATTTAGGAGTCAGATCGGCATTGAGTATCTTGTTCAATTTCGTTCCGGTTCCCGTGAAACTGTGACCTGGCAGATGCATTTCGAAAGGTAGATTATTGATCATTTTATTCGCGACGCCTTCCCCTCTCATCATTTTTTTTTTTTTTTTTACAAATTGAGTTTTGATCGAACCACACACCTTGCAAATGCCGTGAAGCATCAGTCTGTCATTTTTAGTTTGTACTTCTCGAGAATTACATGTCTCAGTAACTCTCTTACACTTTACCCAATAATTTTTTTTTAGGGTTATTTAAATAATTTCGTATTTATTTTTTTAAAAATTTTATACATAAATTTAATATTTTTTTTCTTTAAAAAATTCTATTCTTATTATATATATTATTTCAATCATTGCTCTTGAGTTCTATCAACTTACCAAATTTCTCCCTGGCCCTTTTCCTCCCCCTTTCCATGAGAGAATCCTTCAACTCTTCCTTGATGATCTGACGAGTCTTGATTCTCACGGCTTCTTTCATGGCGTCGTATTTCGTTTTCTTGCCCAATATTGTGAAGTATTCTCCATCTGATATCCTACCATCTTCCAATGCCATCAAGATCATTTTGGATATTGTGTCGATCTTGGAGTCAGCCAAGATGTGAATCTTTTCATGTTTCCTAGCCTTCAGATATAATTTCGTACTCAAAAAGTTTCCGACCATGCTAAACAATCCGGCGGTGAGAGCCACTTCTTCTATGGACATCACGATCGGAAGGCCCGCTGCGGTTGACAACAATCCAATGCCATCTGCGTGTATACCCATCGAAATCCTGATGAGTGTCGTGTCGACCGCATTGACAAATTTCACGAGGCACGAATACTTCTTCCTGAGAGAACGACAAGAGTCTCTCTCTCGATTCAGATACAATTGGATTCTACTGATTTGATCAATGCGATAGCTCTCTCCTCTTCCTTTTTCTTCTGGCGATGGCGCCGATGGCAAAACGCTGTTAGGCTTCTCATTCTCGTTGTCATCTAACGACAGGTGCAATTTATTTCTGGTTTTTATTTTTTGTGTGTTTCTTTCTTTCTAATTTTTATCTATATTATTAACGCATGTATTTACTTTTTATTTTTTTAACTTCTCCCCCTTATTTATATTATCAAGAAAACTTAGTTATGTCGTATGCTCCCTTCAGCAATTTCAAGACGTATCCCTTGTCTTCTAAAGTCAGACTTCTACGTGCCAATTTCATTTCTTCCTAACAGGTGGGTTTGTCTCGCTCGCTACAGAAGACTAATCTCCTCCAAAACTTGATCACGTCATTGATTTGAACGTATTCGAATGCCGGTTCGAAATACTTGATGACCATATCTTCCCTTTCCATCGTCAGACATGAATGATCCTCGTGATCGAAGTCTAGATGATCCCGACACCCGACGCATCGTTCTAACAAGATGTGAGCTAGTTGTTCATTCACATAGAATGTGTAGGCTCTCATCAGTGCCTTTATAAGAATCATTCATGATTTACGTATAATGTATTATCTATTCAATTCGATATTTTATTTACTTTTTAAATAAGTATTCATATATATATTTTTTTCTTCTATATATTATATCAATCACTTTTTTATTTCCACTCGCGAATCTCATGATTCTGTTACAATTTATCTCAAAACTCCTAACGATTTATTTTTCATCTGTTCCCTCCACGAGAAATCTTTGCTGTTCATCCACGATCGATTACACTGTCTAGACCACGATGACAAACACAGGGAGAAAATTTTCGTCGATTCTAATTTTTTTGAAATTTCTTAATTTTTTTATTATTTTGCTGGTCTGGAATCCTAGTTACCGTGGTCTAGATGGTGCGATCGGTCATTGGCGAACGTTGGGAAAAAATTTTAGGATCGATTTTCTTCCACGCATCCTGTCCTGGAATCCCCAATCGTTCGTCAGTGACCGGATCGCACCCACCGCCGCCTAGAACGCGATCACGAACATTGAGGAAACTTTTTCGTCAATTCTAATTTTTTTCGACATTTTAATGCTGGTCTGGAATCCGCACAGCATTCGCCAACGACCGATCAAAACGTCTAACTCACGATGGCGAACATTGAGAAAAATTTTTAGGTTGATTTTCTCCCGTGCGGACTGGTCTGGAATCCGCACTCGTTCACCAACGGCTGATTGAACCATCTAGACCACGATAAGCAACTAGTGCGGATTCCAGGCCAAATGTACAAAAACATGTTTTTGTACATTTCGTGTACATTTTAACACTGAACTCTATGGGTACATGTACGTGTGCGTGTACACGTACATGTACTAGAAACAAAAAGTGGTCGGGTATCCCCCAAATACACTTACTGACATACTCACAAGCAGTAGCGGGTGGAAATATGGTGTAAAATTTTCAACACTGAAATTTCCATTGCCACCCAGGGCACTTGAGCGTATGTATGGCATAAGATCTATGACATAACTGTTTTAACACTAAATGTCCCATTGACCAGCCAGTCAAGTGTCCTGGGTGTCCATGGGAATTTCAGTGTTAAAAATTTTACGCCCTATCGCCACTGCCTCTAAACATGAATTATTTAGTTTTGTGATACCTGTAGGAAATATGTTTTTTGGCTTCCAAACCAGATTCAATTATTATTTTGGGGGATTATTTCACATTTAAATATTTATTTGGGGACCACATACCTTACCAAACTATTTTATTGTTTTGAAAAGTTACATTTTTGTCACAGTCAGCAATAAAAGCTATATATTGCCAAAACTAAGGCTGTTCATGCAAGCAAAATCACATTTTGAGCGTGTGTATTCCCCAGGAGCACACGATAACCTCTGGCAGCTGCTAACTAACAGCCTTTCTTACCCCATTAACATATTTATTTAAACCATGGTTTCTCCTCATAGTACTAGGGGCAGGGAGGATTCCAAATCTTCCAACCCCCTCCCAAATCACCATTCAAACACAGACAGAAAACCTACACTGTCCTTCTATTCACTAGTATTTAGAAGTTTTTCTCTTCTATATTATGCTCTTCAAAATGTTGGAAAACAATTCCCTCATTGAAAGAGTATCCTGGAACACAAATTTGAGGAGTGGGTGGGGGCTACAGTGGAAAATAACATAATAAAATTACAAATGTGGGGGAATGGCATTTGTGCATAGCTACCAGTATAGTTGTCTAGTACTAGTGCTGTCATGATTCCCATGATACAGCACAAATTTACAGTGACAGTTGTTAAAATATGCTCTTTTCCTGAACCGAGTAACCCTCCCACACATATTTATCCCTTCTGCTGATGATAAACGTTTGGAAAGACTGAGCAGCATGTTTTTAGAGGCTGAAGTTAGTATCATACACTTTCAGTTTCTTATGATTTACTTTGAGGCTTCAGCACTCATGGTCCACTGATTTATTTTTCAATTTAACAACCTTGCCCGGGTTCTTCCACTATATTTTTCATTGTATGTCATTCAGTACTCTCATGTAGATCAGTTTAAAATCTTTTTCCTGCCTCCAGTGTTGGCACTATAGGCCACAAAACTGTCACTATAGGCCAAAATCCCTATGGAGAATCCTATATTAATTTTTGGCCTATAGTGACAGCATTGGGGTATGGGGAATTCAGTGTTAAATGCATTGGCCTATAGTACCAGCTATGGAGTAGAGGCCTCCCAATTACTTTATACTGACAAGCTTAGGTGGGTTTGTCTTCCACACACTTTATATACTGACAAAATGTTCTGCTTTTTTAAAACTTACTACCTAATATACATCGCTCGACTGGTGAAGTTTTTCTATTTATTACTGGAACACATGACATATAAAAATACTGTCAGATTTAGACTGGGTGTTTTTTACACGCGAATGTCTTATAAATCCGATGTGAATGTGTGTCTTACAGTCAATTTGTAACACAACACTCCGCGACTCAGAGAAAAACATATCTCTCATTACGGCTGAAAATATTCTACAAATAGCTCATGTAAGAGATACATTTTTTTTCAAACACATGTTTAAAATAATTCACTAAATGCAACTGTGGAGAAACTCCTTCACGGACTGATTGTTTTTTATCGACAGGCAGTGTTGTGTTTTCAATACTTTTTCAAAACTGCTTTAAGCTGATTTCAACATTTCACCGTTAGATATTACAGTGACATTAACCCCGAAAAACAATTTAATTTTTTACACTACAAAACATACAGTGAATGTTTTGCAGTGTAAACTGTTTTACCGCCAAAAAAAGAATAGCTTTTCCTTTTTAACCAAACTGAAAAGGAAAAGCTATTCTCTTTTATGCCTGTATTAAATTCGTAACAGATGTTGATACGAATTCAGCAAAAGAAGGCGCAATTCTGAGATATCGTTCTGAAACAAACCTTAACCACATTGAAAATCATGCTTGGCAGAATAATTTACTCCTCAGATGTTTTTTTGCTACACAATGTCAGTCTTTCAATCCACTAGCTTTTTAGAACACAGAAGGCTGTTTGTACAGACGGAGATAAAAAACAATTTAAAATTGCATTTTCCATGAAAGCTGATTCAGCTAACATTCACACATGTCAAGTGTTGTTTCACAGTGGCGGTATTTACCCATTACAATTAAAATACCAGATTTAATTTGTGGAGGGAAAATATCGCCAGTGTGAAAAAACGACATGAATAATAGTGTGACATTATTATCGCTTCAGGCGGAACAGTGGAGATGTTTTTTCTCCACTGTTCAACAACAATAATGCAATAAGAAAATAGATTCACTTATTTGGCCTAGTAATATCGAAAAATTCAATAAGATCTTAAAATTTCTCCTCGACGAAGGTCACATTACCAAAAAACAATTGAAATATTTAACAGCTAAGCTCAGTGCTCAAACAAGACAATTTTATATCCTACCAAAGATCCACAAGGACCGTTCTTCATGGGCGGATGACTTAACTCCACCCGGGAGGCCAATTGTATCAGATTGTAATTCGGAATCTTATGCGATCTCGGAATTAATTGATTATTATCTGAAACCTATAGCAAATAGACATCCGAGCTATCTAAAAAATACACAGGATTTCCTGTCAAAAATTTCAAAATTGAAAATATCGAAAAATGCAATTCTGGCTACTTTGGATATCGACAGTATGTATACGAACATTGACATTGATAAAGGTGTTAAATCAGTTAAAAATGCATTTGAAAAATATCCAGATGCGAAACGCCCGGATGAACAAATTTTGGATCTTTTAGAGCTGAGCTTAAAAGGTAATGACTTTCAATTCAATGGAGAATATTTTCTACAAATAATGGGTTGTCCTATGGGCAAAAGATTCAGTCCTAATTTTGCAAGCATTTATGTAGCGGAATGGGAGGAAAATGCCTTAAGCAAATGTGCAAAGCATCCTCTCGTATATCTCAGGTATTTAGATGACATTTTTATTATTTGGGAACATTCAAAAGAAGATTTTGATGAATTTTTAGAAATTTTGAACAATCACGATCCAAATATTAAATTGAAAGCTACTATCAGTGAAAATTCTGTTGATTTTCTCGATGTGACCGTGTATAAAGGCAAGCAATTTCAGGCGTCCGGTCATTTAGATTATAAAGTATATTTTAAACCAACTGATTCACATCAATTGTTGCACACAAAATCATTTCATCCTCAACATACATTTAAAGGTATCATCAAATCACAGCTCATTCGTTTCCACCGCAATTCAAGTGATAAGGTAAATTTCAATGAGGCTTGTTCTACTCTATTTCGCGCCCTCAGATCGAGAGGGTACTCGCTGCGCCTTTTGCGTAGCCTGAAATCCCAAACCCTGAAAAAGCTCGAAAGTCCAGCTGTAACTACCGATTTCGAACCACTGAAGATCGAACACAACAGACCGTTGCAAAATGGTAGTGGCGCGGTATTTAATTGCAAAAAGCCTCGTTGTAGACTGCATACTTTTATGCCTGATCAAAAAGAGGAATTTTCCTCCGAACAAACGAAAAATCATTATCAGATCCGTAACCCCCTCCATTGAGATTCACCAAACATTATTTACCTTATCACTTGTAAGCGATGTCGGAAACAGTATGTTGGTCAAAGTCAAAATCCTTTCCGAGAACGTGCTACTAGACACAAACAGGATATAAAACATAATGCTGATGCCCCAGTAGCACAACATTTTAACCTTCCTGGCCATTCTTTGGACGATTTCGAAACCCATCCTATTGAACAACCACCAATTAAAGACACATTAGAAGAAACGGATGAATTTAGAAAAAAACGTGAAGCTTTTTGGATCAATACGCTTCAAACCCTCTGGCCATTTGGTATGAACATATCAGAGGGCGAATGCGAAAGGAGGTCCATCATTCCTTTCACTTTAACATACAACAGAATGAATATTGAAATAGCAAAACTGTTAAAAGATGAATTCAATTTTACCAATGCTAAATTAAATGAACCTTTGAATCTTCGACCTGTCATCGCCTATAAGAAAAACAAAAGCTTGCGTAACATCCTTGTAAGGACTAAATTAGAGCCCATCAATGAATAACATCAATTATTGCCAGTCAGTTTAACCAGTTCCTAAGCTCATCACTTAGTTTAAATCAATTTTATGTACTTTTTTGTCATGCTTGAAACCAATCAGGGTTCAGTAAATGAAAACAATTTTTCGGCGGCATATTAAAAGAAAAAAACGTTTCAGTAGGAAATGTCTGTGCCAGTGCGATTTTTTAACCTCAAACACACACACACAGAGTCTTGTTTTCCCTACATACCGAGGTACCCCATTGTCTGTCCTTTGTGTGGACTAACGGTTTCAACTTCGTTTTGCCGGTACAGTTCTGGGAAAACAACCGAGGTAAAGGGTTTCTTTTGTCTTTTGTACCTCGGTAAGGCGAAACACGCAAACTCTTTTGTCTAGTTACCTCGTCAAGTTGGTAAGAGAAACGCACACACACACACACACACACACACACACACACACACACACACACACACACACACACACACACACACACACACACACACACACACAGACACACACACACACACACACACAGAGTCTTGTCTTCCCTACATACCGAGGTGACCCATTGTTTGTCCTTTGTGTGGACTAACGGTTTCAACCTCGTTTTGCCGGTACAGTTCTGGGAAAACAACCGAGGTAAAGGGTTTCTTTTGTCTTTTGTACCTCGGTAAGGTGAAACACGCAAACTCTTTTGTCTAGTTACCTCGTCAAGTTGGTAAGACAAACCCACACACACACACACACACACACACAGAGTCTTGTCTACCCTACATACCGAGGTACCCCATTGTTTGTCCTTTGTGTGTACTAACGGTTTCTACCTCGTTTTGCCGGTACAGTTGTGGGAAAACAACCGAGGTAAAGGGTTTCTTTTGTCTTTTGTACCTCGGTAAGGTGAAACACGCAAACTCTTTTGTCTAGTTACCTCGTCAAGCTGGTAAGACAAACGCACACACACACACACACACACACACACACACACACACACACACACACACACACACACACACACACACACACACACACACACACACAGTCTTGTCTTCCCTACATACCGAGGTACCGCATTGTTTGTCCTTTGTGTGTACTAACGGTTTCTACCTCGTTTTGCCGGTACAGTTGTGGGAAAACAACCGAGGTAAAGGGTTTCTTTTGTCTTTTTCACCTCGGTAAGGCGAAACACGCAAACTCTTTTGTCTAGTTACCTCGTCAAGTTGGTAAGACAAACGCACACACACACACACACACACACACACACACACACACACACACACACACACACACACACACACACACACACACACACACACACACACACAGTCTTGTCTACCCTACATACCGAGGTACCCCATTGTTTATCCTTTGTGTGGACTAACGGTTTCTACCTCGTTTTGCTGGTAAAGTTCTGGGAAAACAACCGAGGTAAAGGGTTTCTTTTGTCTTTTGTACCTCGGTAAGGCGAAACACGCAAACTCTTTTTGGGAATCATTTTCCTCAAAGTCTCTTTGAAAAAGCCAAACCAAGCGAAACGCGTCGAGACAGACGGATTATTTTCTACCTTTGCTGAAGACTACAACCAATCCAGGTATCTTCTCTAATAGGTAATATCTAGATTTCATTTTAATTTATTTCATTTCTTCATTTTAATTTCATTTTAAATTCATCTACTTATTCTTCAAATGGCTCAAAAAAGACAGAAGCATCAGGGAAAGAGAGTTGCCCAGTCTGGAAGGGGCCAGGAACAATCGTTCCAGGCCTATTCTAGATTGGTCAAGGCCCTTTTCCAGGTGATTCAGTGTATGCACCATATTGGGCTCCTAGAGCAGCATTTGGCCAACCGGGATTTCCCGAAGCAGTTGGAGAAGAAAGTAGATGAGTTAGGGGGCTTTCTAAAGCCGGCTCTTCCCACCCCACACATTTTTTCTGTTTTTCGACAGATTAGTGTGGGATGGGCCAACCAAACGTTAAATGCTTTAATTGAGCATTATAAGATAAATTTAAACCAGTTGAAGTCTAAGATAACTTTGGCTATGCGACCACCTCCTGGACTCGAAAAGATAGACTTCAACAGCGCTTCGGCGCGTGCCTTGATCTGGGCTCAAAAAAACTTTAAAAACAAGTTGACAGATAAGACGATTTCGGCCTATGAGTCTTACATTTCGGAACTTCGCCCAGCGTCTGGAGTAAGGAACAATACGGGAGGGAGCAAGCAAACTCCGGCCCGTGTTGTCCCTCTACCCCAACGCGAAAAGCAAAATAAGAAAAGATCAAGGCAAAGCACTTCTCCCTCTTCTTTTCCTTCTACTTCTTCTTTCTCTCAGAGTAAGCGCCTCAATTTGCAAACATCTCCGGTCCATATTGTGACTGAAGACGCTCGCAAATTGAGTAACGCTGTCTCGCCTCGTCTTGTTCCTCTACCTCCTACTCCTCCTCAGCCTTTCTTCTCTAGTTCTCCTAGTGCTCTCACTAGAACTCCTCCTCCTCCTTCTGTTTCTTCTCCTGTTTCTGTTTCCTCTCCTGCTTCTGTTTCTTCTCCCCCTTCCCCTGCATCTAGTGTGGTTCAACCAGGTATATCGTACTCAGAGAAAGTCAAATCACCGAGCCGCAACTCGGGCCGCTCATTTGATTCTAAATTCTCCCAGTTTCGGCATAAAAGCGGAGTTAATTTTGACAAAAGGAATTGGCGCCTCCCCGATGTTTGTAAAAACATCCTTATGATTGGAAGTTCAAATTTAGGACGCATTGATCGAAATCCCCATCCGGACATCCAGGTGGAGTGTTACCCCGGCGCCAAATTCAATCATCTGCGCTCTATGTTTAAAGGGCACAGGGGCCAGTCCAGTCCCCAAAAAATATTATTAAATATTGGCGTGAATTCTCGAAACGATAATTCTGATCTCGTAGTTAAGCAGTTGCGGAATATGCTTAGCGATATCAGGGTCAAGTTTAGATCAGCAAAAATTTATTTCGCTGAACTAAACTTTTCGCAAAAACTCCCTCAGGCTGAGAGGAGAACCCTGAGCATCATCAACGAAACCATTCGGAAAGTGAAGGACGTTAACGTGATACCAAAAATTGATGACGCAAAGTTTGATGTTGCTCAGGATTTAATCCATTGGACCACGAGAACCGCCAATATTATGTACGATCACTGGTTGAACCACCTAAATTTAAACTAAGTAAAGGCAAAGGTAACAGCCGCCTAACAGATGTGGGATTAGGAACTAATGTGGTTAACCTGTCTGGCACCAATGACCTAACAACCCAAGAGAAATCTCTTTTAGATCGCGGTTTAACTTTTGTACCAGCACCAAAGCCTAAAACTGATAACCAAACAAATTTACCATCATACAACTGTAATTTTCTTAGGCAAATGAAATTAGCCGACCGCTTTAGAAACTCCAGCGGTCGGAAACTTCCTTTTACAGAATCATCTGGTTGGTCACCTCCAGATAGTGAAGTAGATCCCGAAATTATTGAGGCTAGCAAACGAATCATCAAAAAGGTGTTCAGCATGAACATACTCTCCGATAAAGACAATTTAACAGCTGGTGAACGGAGAGCCCTCACGAAACTTCGAAAAAATAAGAAATTAGTAATTAAACCAGCCGACAAAGGTGGGTCGGTAGTTGTTCTATCTCGGGATAATTATATAAAGGAAGCCATGAGACAACTCAGCAATACTAAACATTATAAGAAAATAGATTCACTTATTTGGCCTAGTAATATCGAAAAATTCAATAAGATCTTAAAATTTCTCCTCGACGAAGGTCACATTACCAAAAAACAATTGAAATATTTAACAGCTAAGCTCAGTGCTCAAACAAGACAATTTTATATCCTACCAAAGATCCACAAGGACCGTTCTTCATGGACGGATGACTTAACTCCACCCGGGAGGCCAATTGTATCGGATTGTAATTCGGAATCTTATGCGATCTCGGAATTAATTGATTATCATCTTAAACCTATAGCAAATAGACATCCGAGCTATCTAAAAAACACACAGGATTTCCTGTCACAAATTTCGAAATTGAAAATATCAAAAAATGCAATTCTGGCTACTTTGGATATCGACAGTATGTATACGAACATTGATATTGATAAAGGTGTTAAATCAGTTAAAAATGCATTTGAAAAATATCCGGATGCGAAACGCCCGGATGAACAAATTTTGGATCTTTTAGAGCTGAGCTTAAAAGGTAATGACTTTCAATTCAATGGAGAATATTTTCTACAAATAATGGGTTGCCCTATGGGTAAAAGATTCAGTCCTAATTTTGCAAGCATTTATGTAGCGGAATGGGAGGAAAATGCCTTAAGCAAATGTGCAAAGCATCCTCTCGTATATCTCAGATATTTAGATGACATTTTTATTATTTGGGAACATTCAAAAGAAGATTTTGATGAATTTTTAGAAATTTTGAATAATCACGATCCAAATATTAAATTGAAAGCTACTATCAGTGAAAATTCTGTTGATTTTCTCGATGTAACCGTGTATAAAGGCAAGCAATTTCAGGCGTCCGGTCATTTAGATTATAAAGTATATTTTAAACCAACTGATTCACATCAATTGTTGCACACTAAATCATTTCATCCTCAACATACATTTAAAGGTATCATCAAATCACAGCTCATTCGTTTCCACCGCAATTCAAGTGATAAGGTAAATTTCAATGAGGCTTGTTCTACTCTATTTGGCGCCCTCAGATCGAGAGGGTACTCGCTGCGCCTTTTGCGTAGCCTGAAATCCCAAACCTTGAAAAAGCTCGAAAATCCAGCTGAAACTACCGATTTCGAACCACTGAAGATTGAACACAACAGACCGTTGCAAAATAGTAGTGGCGCGGTATTTAATTGCAAAAAGCCTCGTTGTAGACTGCATACTTTTATGCCTGATCAGAAAGAGGAATTTTCCTCCGAACAAACGAAAAATCATTATCAGATCCGTAACCCCCTCCATTGTGATTCACCAAACATTATTTACCTTATCACTTGTAAGCGATGTCGGAAACAGTATGTTGGTCAAAGTCAAAATCCTTTTCGAGAACGTGCTACTAGACACAAACAGGATATAAAACATAATGCTGATGCCCCAGTAGCACAACATTTTAACCTTCCTGGCCATTCTTTGGACGATTTCGAAATCCACCCAATTGAACAACCACCAATTAAAGACACATTAGAAGAAACGGATGAATTTAGAAAAAAGCGTGAAGCTTTTTGGATCAATACGCTTCAAACCCTCTGGCCATTTGGTATGAACATATCAGAGGGCGAATGCGAAAGGAGGTCCATCATTCCTTTCACTTTAACGTACAACAGAATGAATATCGAAATAGCAAAAATGTTAAAAGATGAATTCAATTTTACCAATGCTAAATTAAATGAACCTTTGAATCTTCGACCTGTCATCGCCTATAAGAAAAACAAAAGCTTGCGTAACATCCTTGTAAGGACTAAATTAGAGCCCATCAATGAATAACATCAATTATTGCCAGTCAGTTTAACCAGTTCCTAAGCTCATCACTTAGTTTAAATCAAATTTGGTGTAATTTTTTGTCATGTTTGAAACCCATCTGGGTTCAGTAAATGAAAACAATTTTTCGGCGGCATATTAAAAGAAAAAAACGTTTCAGTATGAAATGTCTGTGCCAGTGCGATTTTTTAACCTCAAACACACACACACACACACACACACACACACACACACACACACACACACACACACACATTTGCACGGATGCACGCAAGCATAAAAAGGTCGCCAATTTTAAGAATTGTTTCTTTGAAAAACAAAGGATCAGTGTGAGAGTTATATCGCGCATTGTTTATTATTCTAATGGACCGTTTTTGCATAAGAAACGGTTTATTTATCACTCTGGAATTTCCACATGCGTGAATTCCATAAAGCAATTGACTGTGAACTAAGGTAAAATACAGAGTTTTTTAGAGTTTTCATACTGCATTTGGCAGAATATTTTTTACTTTATTCAAGGCGTAGTTTGCGTGAGCTATTTTGGAAAAAATGTATGTTATATGTGCTTTACAGGAACGATGTTCATCGATTTTTATTCCCAAGAATTTTATTGAGTTCTCTGTTAGATCCAACGCTAATTTGTCTATTTTGTTATTATTAATGATAACACCTCTGTGCAGTATATCGAGAGTATCACTCTTTTGTTGCAGGGACAGATAATGATGTATTTAGTTTTAGGTATCTGAAGAGAGGCTGATTGACTGAGCACCAAATAAGAAGCTTTTCCAATTCTATATTATTGGTATAATTTACAAGAATATTAGGATCAGTTCCAGGTGAATATACCGTCGTATCATCTGCGAATGACACTACGTTCATGGACGTGACAGGGGTCATTTACGTATAGCAAAACCAATATTGGTCCAGGAAGTGAGCCTTAAGGTACACCACACGGGAATGAAATCGAAGTTGACTTATGGCCATTATATGCAACATACTGTACTCTATTAGATAGATAACGTTTGAATCATTCCTTGCTGAAGCCACGACTGCCATAATGGTCTAATATCGGCAATAGTATTATATTGTTTATGTTATCAAATGCCTTTGATAGATCAAGAAACACAGCTAAAGTTTTGTTTTCTTTGGTGTTTTCTTGAGCAAGATACTCCAGGCACTACATAACGGGGTAGATTGTAGAGTGTTTTTTAGGAGAAAGCCGTATTGGTTAGGCGTTAGAATATTACATTTATCTAGAAAACATAGGAGCACATAAGCTTCTCCAAGACTTTATAGAAAGAAGGTAGAAGTCTAATGGGTCTGTAATTATTTAGATTATGTCGATCACCGGACTTATATATACTTTAGCGATTTTCATTCTCTCTGAAAAATGCCTTTACTGAATGAAGTGTTCGTAATATGAGCCAATGGAGGTGCTATTTTATCAATTACATGCTAAACTAAAAACGCTGGAATAATATCACAATCTTTATTTTTTGTTTCATTTTTTAACGATATGTATTATTTCTTGGTCCAGGGTTGGATTTAAGAAAACAATATTGAAAAAATGACCTAACATGGAATCTGTGAAAGAAGTATTATTCCTAATTATTTGCCCTCTAGTTCGGGCCACTATGTTGACAAAGAAGTTGTTAAATTCTTGGGCAATGATATTTTGATATTTTATATCCTTCTCGTCCATACGAACATGAGATGGCAGTGCGGCATTATTTCTAGACATTTTTATTACCTCATTTGAAAATTTCCACGTATTACACATGTTGCTTTGATTTTCCTGGAGTATTTCATTATAATATATGGCTTTACTTTGCTTTTTAACTTTAATAGATATCTTACAATATTTTTTTATGATTACTAATTTTGTTTTCGGTTGGCGACTTCAGTTTTTGGTGGTAAAATTTCTCCTTGTTGTTTGAAGAAATTAAGAGACCTTTAGACATCCAAGGTTGTTTTGTTTGAAAATTTTTTCTCTTCAGTTTGATCTGCTTAAGTGGAAGTGCATGTTCAACTCATTCCGCACTTGATGAGTAAGACTGAGTCCCACACCAGCCCATTATATGGTTGGGTCTCCATTTGGTTGGGTATTTTTTAGAAGATTGTGATAGCTGCCCAAAGTATAGAACATATGAGGCTGTTGAAAAATTTCACTAAGTGCAATAAGGTCAAAATTATTTTCTGTTTCCTGGAGAGATGATAAAAAACATCGAAACATAATGAGAACTCTTACTTTTGGTCGTTATAAGATCGTGAGTCTTTAAAATGGGTACCGTCTATATTTTATGTTATGTTATTGTACAATCTTATGAAATCAAATTCCATTCTTTCTTTCACCTAGCCAAATATGATGGTCATTTTTCCCATCTTTAAAGCCCGAATGTTATAATTGGCAAACAGTTACCATACTGGCAGGATTAAGCGAAAATTCTTACAGAAACTTACGGTCTGGAATATACTGGATCCAAATTAATAATTTATTATTCCAGATTCAGAAAAAGCATATTCGCCAAAGTCTTCGATGTGTTATAATCTTTACTCGCAATACCACAAAATAAAATTTGGGAGGGAGCTCACCCCATTCTGAAACTAATGAGATCATATTCGAGATAGTTCAACAATTTATTCTTGAAAGCAAATTTTCCAGTAAGTTCAAAATCTGGTCTGTTACAATATCACTCAAAAAAAACTACCACTAGGCACACCAACGAGTCACTGGTCACCTAAAATGCCCTTGGGTCATCATTCTTATTTCTTCTGCCCCATTGGTTCCTTTCTATCTTTCAGTTTACTACTCTCTAATTGCACATCTGGCGAAACCCACTTAATTGGATTTCTCCTAAATGATTAACTCTGTTAATTGAACAAACCTTCCAAACACCAAACCATTTACCATATCTTCAGTACAAGTTTGATCTCTTAATAGAATATAGGTTGTAGTCTAAACTCGTATTAATTGAATTAACATATTGTAATATGTCGAGAAATTACCCTTACAGCCACCAAATTCCACTTATTTGTACATCCTTTTAGTTTCAGTACATCAATTATAGGCAGTTACTCTGTTATATCTGGTTTGATAGAGCTCCACGAGATAAATAAATACTCATTTTATCACTAGAACACAGCAAAGTTGCCAAATCCTTGGTAATTGACTGCTCTGTTAACTGAATAATTTTCATTGGTTTCACTGCATGAATAGGAAACCGGACAAAGGACACTAATTACTCCTATAGCAGCTGTTAATGTTTGTCATTTTAAACAATGTTTTCGAGACAGCTTCAAAAAAGCTTCAAGCTTACACTGAATCCATTTCAGTTTATATATTGTCGTGTTTGGCTTTTCTTGAAGACAAAGACATTTGTTATTTTACAGATTATTTGGCTTTTATGTGTTATCCTACAAATTTTGTTTTTGCTTCTGCAGAAAGGAAAAGACATTTGTTATTCTCCGGATTATTTTCCATTCTTTCTTTCTTTTGTTTCTTTCACTTTTTATGAGCGGAATTCTCGAGAACGCCCTTACAGATTTTGTTAAGACAAGATCATAAATGTCTAGGCTATAAGTTGTACTTGTAATAAGCTTTTCACTTTTGGCACTAAATTTCGTCTGCCGAACCCTCTCCAAATGTCCATTGACCAATATGTCCTGATTAAAATACGTTTATGACCTGGAATTTTCACAGATTTGTCCAAAAAATGCTATTCAATAACTAACTGGTAAAAAAATTTACCAAAATAATTTCTTTCTGCCAACATTTTCCACAACATCAAAAATTGGCATCAAAATTGGCCATTCTGGTTTAGAAACTTGGGAATATAAATCAGCAGAACACTAGTAATTGAGTGAATAGTAAGAATGCAATGTGTCATATTCATAAATGCAAGGAGTCCAAAAACGGTCAACAGAAGTTATGAAAATGTATCATTTTTAAAATCCTATTTCTCGTTCCCAACAAATGTTGGGTAACATATTTTACATCACCGTAGTCTCTGATCACCGTGGAATTACATATATATAAATATTGCTGGACTATTATTCCATAACGTTTGGGATCAGTTTGAGGGGCACAGTCTGTCCGCCCGGCTTGGTGATAGCATGATGCAACAAGAATAATTGTTTCTAAGTTTAGAAAATTGGTTTGTGCCCAATCACCCGAAACACAGCGTGCTATAAACTACTTTGTTTTTGCTGGTAACTACGACAGCATGGAAGCGCCAAGAAGACATTAGTTAATAGAGTACCATTTTTTTGCTATCTAGTTATAAATAATGCCTGTGAAGTCAAAGGCTGTTTGATGTTGGGTGTGATACAAACATTGCAGATAAATGATATTTGCACCTCCCCCATCACATAACCTTATAATACCCCTGTCCATGTGTTAAAGCGAGGCCGCGAGGGTGTATTTATGTGACGATTTTTCTGATTTAACCCTTTACCTAACATGAAAAGGAGAATAAACTTGCAAAAGAAAATCTTTAATAACTAAATTGTTTCATTTTTGTCTCAAAAACATTGATTATGAACCTCGTTAGAACGAGCTCGACGAGCTCGTTCCAATGAGAGGTCATAACCTATGTTTTTGAGACAAAAAATGAAAAAATAATGAAAATTAATTGGCGATTTTTTAGAATAGCGCTGACCGGTTTTGGCTGTTACGTTGGGTAAAGGGTTAAAATGAGTTTTGAAGAATTTCGAGTGATTTTATGCAAAAAATACGGAAATTTCCTTATGATCCTTTGACCAGGTTAGGGAGAAGGGAGGTTTTCCTCTTTAAAACGAGTGATTATATGCAAAATAAAAAAAACAGTCACCATATAACCCCTTTGACTCCTCGACACCGGGTTGGGGAAGTGTCTATTTGGAACATGTTTTTCTGCTTTAAGATAATTTTAAAGGACATGAAGTGATTTTAAGTAAAAAAGGAAACAGACAATGTGACCCTTATGATCCTTGACCCATGTTACCACGAGAGTTAATTTGTGTGATGGTTTTTCTCCTTCAAAAGGAGTTATGAAGGATTTTGTGTAATTTTATGCATAAGAAAAGAAAAAATCACCATTTGACCCTTTATTGCTCTTAGGGTGAAAGTCTATTTGTGTGATGTTTTCCTGCTTTGAAATAAGTTTTGAAAGATTTCAAGTTATTTTAAAGAAAAAAGCCTCGCCATATGACCCTTCACCCCAGTTGGGGTGAGAGTCAGTTTGGGTGATTTTTTTTCTGCTTTAAAATGAGTTCTGAAGGATCACAAGTGATTTTATGCATAAAAAGAGAAACTCACAGCCTGATCCTTTGACCCCAGTTAGGGTAAAAGTCTTTTTGTGTGATATTTTTCTACTTCAAAAGGAGTTTTGAAGCGTTTCAGGCGTTTTTATGCAAAAAAGAGATTGCCTTAAGGAGCCTCATGACCATTTCACCAAAGATTAAGGCAAGTGTCTATTTGGGTGATTTTTTTCTCATTTAAAATGAATTGCGAGTGATTTTATGCTAACGAGTCACAGTATATGACCCTTATGAACCCTAGACCATAGGTTAGGGCGAGGATCTATTTGTGTACTTCTTTTCTGCTTTAAAATCTGATTTGAAGGATTTCGAGTGATTTTATGCAAAAAAAAGAAAATCACAATATTACCATTATGACCCCTTTATCCCAGTTGGGTCTCTTTGTGTGATGTTTTTCTGCTTCAAAATAAGTTGTGACGAGTTTCGAGTGATTTTACATAAAAAAAGAAAATCATATAACCCCCATGTCCTCTTGACCCGGGGTTAGGACGAGAGTCTGTTTGAGCGTTGTTTTTGTGCTTTACATTGAGTTTTGAAGGACTTCGATTGATTTGATAGAAAAACAAGAAAGAAAATCACCATTTTATCCTTTTTTATCCCCAGGATAGGATGCCGGGGTATTTTTGTGATTTTTTGGCGGGAACGAGTGCAATTGAACCCAACAGGAGAGTGCCTTCTCTAATTTAGACATGAGTAACACCTTCCCACCCAACAATTTTCGTGATTGTAAAGTCACTCTACCAATTATGATCCATCCATATCCGATACAACAATCACTGTCCGCCCCAGTGTGTAGTGGTGTTTCGTCATGAACTGACAATCAGCTTTCCATAAATGAACAAGACGATTGATGTCCAATGCAATTACTGTAGACATAAGTAGGTGTATTTGGGGGATACCCGACCACTTTTTTTCTTGTACATGTACACATGCAGGTACCTATAGAGTTCAGTGTTAAAATGTACACGAAATGTACAAAAACATGTTTTTGTACATCTGGTCTGGAATCCGCACTAGTTGGTTATCATGGTCTAGATGGTTAAATCAGCCGTTGGCGAACGAGTGCGGATTCCAGACCAGTCAACACGAAAGAAATTTGACCTAAAATTTTCTTGCAGATGCGCAACTAAAAAATACGTTAACAGGGGGAACGAAACATGAGAGATAATTATGTGGATAAAGCCATGACCAACGATCTCAATCTGAAATCCAAACGTTTGGTGAACGTCGCAAATCCCATATATTCCACCGATGCCGCAACTAAGAAATATGCGGACGACTCTCACATGCGATTCAGCAAACACCTGAGAGGTAGATACGTTCAGAAAACGATGCAATCAGAATTAAACGCCAATTCTAACAAGATAACGAATGTGGCCACTCCCAAGAATCCCAAGGACATGGCAACCAAACACTATGTAGACCTGGAACAGAGAAAGTCTGTCAGATGAGAAATGAAATCGCATCTGAATGCGGGATTCAACAAGATATTGAATCTGTCGAAGATCAACGATGTGGACGAGGACTCCATCACGGTCAACAAAGGCTACATGGATTCGGCCGTGATGCGATCTCAAGAATACATAGAATCACAGGTGGACGATCTCTACCTGAACAAACAATCCGGCGGAACCATGAAGGGCGGCATCAACATGAATGGTCAGAATTTATTTGGTCTGGATCACGATACCGAATTCGATTCCAGAGTGGTCAGCAGGCAGTACATGGACGACAACTCGGTCTGGAGAAAGGGTGACATCATGGAAGGTAAACTAGACATGGGTGGACACGCTCCCGAATCTGCCAGATCCCGTGCACATGTTTTGCAACTCTTCCAACGGTTCCCACTATTCTTTCTTTCAAATCTCTATCTCTAACAATTATGAGAAGTCTATTTCCTTCAGTGTAAAACACTCTGACTCTATCTTCACACGATATCTTCTCGGCTTCTTTCACCTTTATAAAAATCTTCTGACACATCTCTAGGAACGAGTCATTTTTCTCCTTGTGCCTATCCAAATGGATGGTTAAATAGATATCGTCAATGCTGATGACAATAATCATTTCTAAATTTATGAGATCTTCAAATCCCAACTCCACATCTGTAAACATTTGCAATTTTCTTTCGATTATATATGACTTTTCTTTTTTCATAATCATTGTATTGTTTTTTTTTTTTATTTTTATTTATATATATTTTTTTTTTTTTTTTTAATACGTTCTTTCTTGTAATCTTTCATCTCATGAAATTGGATCGCCTATCTTGAAACATGCGTCGACACCTATTTTGGCATTTTGGAGAGCTTTTATAAATTCTCTAAAAGCAGTTGGTCCTCTCTACGTCAACGTATCTAAAAGTTTTCTGTTCTTATCTTCTATCAAGATTTTACTTTCGATTTCACATCTCATATAATTGGTCAATATCAAAGGTTCTGTTCCGACTAAAGTGTCTAGAATTATTGCTAGCAAATCTTGAGAAATATTTTTAATAATACCACGTCTGTTTCTTCTCAAGTATTTTCTTTCTTTATCATTACTTTTTTTGTAATTATTTTTTTTTTTTAATTTTTATTTATATATTTCTTTTCTTTCTTTTTTTTCTTTTCTTCCCACGTCTCTCATCAAATGATTGACATCTTATTTCCATCCGATTCGAATTGTAATTCTCTATCCGACAAGACAAAGGCAAAGGCCTCAGTTTTTCTTGACACATTCTTGTCGAACTGCATCTTGATTTGAATGCCTAAGACGCTACTCTTGAGTTGTTCACTCTGTTTACTGACGTCGAATATGAACATGGGATACATCAACTTGTATTCGATAGGAGATATATTAGGGTTGCTCATCAATTCGTCCAGACTGTGATACTTCTTTCTAAAATCTGCGCCATCGCCATACAGTCTGCAGAAATCATTCTTGTCGAACGACATGTTGTAATCGATTGCGGGATATGTTGTGACGTTCAGAAACACTTGCATGTTTCTCAAATTGCAGTGATCAAACTGTGATGAATTCTTTTTTTGAGACCCATCCTTGTTGGTCTGAAACATGACCACAATGAAACGCAGTCTCTCGGAAGCGGATTTCACAGTCATTCTCCAATCGAAGTGATTCATGGACGCAGAATGCTAGCAGTGTTGCACTGTCTCATTCTAAATCCCACAGGTAATTTACTCTCATCGTAGTAGCCTGACTGGGATGAAACATGGATTCTATCTCTTGTCCGGATAGCAAGTATTTTATATTACTGAATAGATGCATGATGCCATTATTGGCTAGAGTGACCATGTCATCGTCAGCGTATTCGCTCCCATCTTCCTTGGTGAGGCATACCAGCACCACTATGTAACTTTCACTAGGATGAACGAATAGATCTTGAGTTTTGACGTTGATTCTTATCTCTCCCGCATTGTTCAAACTCGTTCCCCTTATTGGTTCATATTCGTGAAACTTGTATTCCTTAATACTTTTGTCTTTCGGTATGCCTTGTGCGATATCTAGTATATTTACCATTTTTGAAGGTTTTGTTTTTTTTTTGTTTATTAATTAGTTTGTTTTTTCTAAAAATAGTTTTTACTTATTTTTACTATTATTATTTTTGTTTCCTTTATATATATGTGTGTAAACAAGAAAATGTTAAAGAGAGTAAATATATATATATATATTTTTTATTAAAACTTCGTCTTCTGCAATTGTTGTTCGTAAAACTTTCTGATGATCTCTTCACCATCCAAAGCTTTGATTTCATAAGTCACCGGATCAGTGTGAAATATTCTGATTATCACTAAGATTTCCATGGTCCATTGAAGAGTGTAACCCTTTTTGAAGTGCTTCTTATAAGCGTAGATTCTCACTCGATCGCCGACTGCAAATTTCGGCGATCTAGACTCCTTCCTGATCTTAGATATAGATTCGCGTAGATCCTTTTTTCGTTTCGAGGGTCGCTAGCATCTGTGGGGGTCATCTTGATCAATCTGTGTCGCATTTTGTTGTAATCTTCGACCAGACAGTTCAGAGCATATATGTATCTCTTCATCGAATTCGCTGTGAAGTAACTGTGCATCTTTTCCTTCATCGTTCGTTTCCAGCATTCCATGTAGCTGGCTTTCTCTTCGTTTTCGATCGAATAGAGGTCGACCAACTGACGAACGTCCTTGTTGTAGAATTCCTTCCCCTTGTCCACCCACAATTTATTCAGTTTTCGAGAAGCTGAGTCGAACACGCTCTTCAGAGCCTCTGCGACGCAAGGTCCCGATTTATTCTTCAAGGCTCTGATCCAACCATATTTGGAAAACACGTTGATGACTGTCAATAGATATTTGACACCCTCGTTCCACCTCGAAAACGATCTCATGTCGACCAAGTTGGCGGACCAAATGTCATCCAGACCCTTGACGAACACCCTTCTCTTTCGAAATTTATGCACGATGGCTTGTGTAGCTCCTCTGCCAATTCGCTTGTCAATAATCGTTTCTTCTTCTTTTCCAAGACGCTTTTTTTTTAATGCCCCATTAGAATCGACATTTTGCACCAATCACTTTGCCGACCAGCGAATGTTCGAGCTTCTATATCCTGGTCGGATTCGATATGTCTCTGAATTTCGTCAAAATATTTTTATCACAGACGTCGTTACGAGTCTTGGTGTCGGGATGTCTGGCTTAACACGGATCGTGATCTTATGCAGCCACATCCACCCTATTCATGGGTTTGCTCCAAGATTTAGGAGTCAGATCGGCATTGAGTATCTTGTTCAATTTCGTTCCGGGTCCCGTGAAACTGTGACCTGGCAGATGCATTTCGAAAGGTAGATTATTGATCATTTTATTCGCGATGCCTTCGCCTCTCATCATTTTTTGTTTTTTTTTTACAAATTGAGTCTTGATCGAACCACACACCTTGCAAATGCCGTGAAGCATCAGTCTGTCATTTTTAGTTTGTACTTCTCGAGAATTACATGTCTCAGTAACTCTCTTACACTTTACCCAATAATTTTTTTTTTAGGGTTATTTAAATAATTTCGTATTTATTTTTTTTTTAATTTTATACATGAATTTAATATTTTTTTTCTTTAAAAAATTCTATTCTTATTATATATATTATTTCAATCATTGCTCTTGAGTTCTATCAACTTACCAAATTTCTCCCTGGCCCTTTTCCTCCCCCTTTCCATGAGAGAATCCTTCAACACTTCCTTGATGATCTGACGAGTCTTGATTCTCATGGTTTCTTTCATGGCGTCGTATTTCGTTTTCTTGCCCAATATTGTGAAGTATTCTCCGTCTGATATCCTACCATCTTCCAATGCCATCAAGATCATTTTGGATATTGTGTCGATCTTGGAGTCAGCCAAGATGTGAATCTTTTCATGTTTCCTAGCCTTCAGATATAATTTCGTACTCAAAAAGTTTCCGACCATGCTAAACAATCCGGCGGTGCGAGCCACTTCTTCTATGGTCATCGCGATCGGAAGGCCCGCTGCGGTTGACAACAATCCAATGCCATCTGCGTGTAAACCCATAGAAATCCTGATAAGTGTCGTGTCGACTGCATTGACAAATTTCACGAGGCACGAATACTTCTTCTTGAGAGAACGACAAGAGTCTCTCTCTCGATTCAGATACAATTGGATTCTACTGATTTTATCAATGCGATAGCTCTCTCCTCTTCCTTTTTCTTCTGGCGATGGCGCCGATGGCAAAACGCTGTTAGGCTTCTCATTCTCGTTGTTATCTAACGACAGATACAATTTATTTCTGGTTTTTATTTTTTTGTGTGTTTTTTTCTTTCTAATTTTTATCTATATTATTAACGCATGTATTTACTTTTTATTTTTTTAACTTCTCCCCTTTATTTATATTATCAAGAAAACTTAGTCATGTCGTATGCTCCCTTCAGCAATTTCAAGACATATCCCTTGTCTTCTAAAGTCAGACTTCTACGTGCCAATTTCATTTCTTCCTAACAGGTGGGTTTGTCTTGCTCGCTACAGAAGACTAATCTCCTCCAAAACTTGATCACGTCATTGATTTGAACGTATTCGAATGCCGGTTCGAAATACTTGATGACCATCTCTTCCCTTTCCATCGTCAGACATGAATGATCCTCGTGATCAAAGTCTAGATGATCCCGACACCCGACGCATCGTTCTAACAAGATGTGAGCTAGTTGTTCATTCACATAGAATGTGTAGGCTCTCATCAGTGCCTTTATAAGAATCGTTCATGATTTACGTATATTTTATTATCTATTCAATTCGATATTTTATTTACTTTTTAAATAACTATTCATATATATTTTTTTTCTCCTATATATTATATCAATCACTTTTTTATTTCCACTCGCGAATCTCATGATTCTGTTACAATTTATCTCAAAACCCCTAACGATTTATTTTTCATCTCTTCCCTCCAATAGAAATCTTTGCTGTTCATCCACGATCGATTACACTGTCTAGACCACGCTGACAAACACAGAGAGAAAATTTTCGTCGATTCTAATTTTTTTGAAATTTCTTAATTTTTTTATTATTTTGCTGGTCTGGAATCGTAGTTACCGTGGTCTAGATGGTGCGATCGGTCATTGGCGAACGTTGGGAAAAAATTTTAGGATCGATTTTCTTCCACGCATCCTGTCCTGGAATCCCCAATCGTTCGTCAGTGACCCGATCACACCCACCGCCGCCTAGAACGCGATCACGAACATTGAGAAAAATTTTTCGTCAATTCTAATTTTTTTCGACATTTTAATGCTGGTCTGGAATCTGCACAGCAGTCGCCAACGACCGATCAAAACGTCTAACTCACGATGGCGAACATTGAGAAAAAATTTTTAGGTTGATTTTCTCCCGTGCGGACTGGTCTGGAATCCGCACTCGTTCACCAACGGCTGATTGAACCATCTAGACCACGATAAGCAACTAGTGTGGATTCCAGACCATATGTACAAAAACATGTTTTTGTACATTTCGTGTACATTTTAACACTGAACTCTATGGGTACATGTACGTGTGCGTGTACACGTACATGTTTAAGAAAAAAAAGTGGTCGGGTATCCCCCAAATACACTTACTGACATACTCACAAGCAGTAGCGGGTGGAAATATGGTGTAAAATTTTCAACACTGAAATTTCCATTGCCACCCAGAGCACTTGAGCGTATGTATGGCATAAGATCTATGACATAACTGTTTTAACACTAAATGTCCCATTGACCAGCCAGGCAAGTGACCTGGGTGTCCATGGGAATTTCAGTGTTAAAAATTTTATGCCCTATCGCCACTGCCTCTAAACATTAATTATTTAGTTTTGTGATACCTGTAGGAAATGTGTTTTTTGGCTTCCAAACCAGATTCATTTATTATTTTGGGGGATTATTTCACATTTAAATATTTATTTGGGGACCACATACCTTACCAAACTATTTTATTGTTTTGAAAAGTTACATTTTTGTCACAGTCAGCAATAAAAGCTATATATTGCCAAAACTAAGGCTGTTCATGCAAGCAAAATCACATTTTGAGCGTGTGTATTCCCCAGGAGCACACGATAACCTCTGGCAGCTGCTAACTAACAGCCTATCTTACCCCATTAACATATTTATTTAAACCATGGTTTCTCCTCATAGTACTAGGGGCAGGGAGGATTCCAAATCTTCCAACCCCCTCCCAAATCACCATTCAAACACAGACAGAAAACCTACACTGTCCTTCTATTCACTAGTATTTAGAAGTTTTTCTCTTCTATATTATGCTCTTCAAAATGTTGGAAAACAATTCCCTCATTGAAAGAGTATCCTGGAACACAAATTTGAGGAGTGGGTGGGGGCTACAGTGGAAAATAACATAATAAAATTACAAATGTGGGGGAATGGCATTTGTGCATAGCTACCAGTACAGTTGTCTAGTACTAGTGCTGTCATGATTCCCATGATACAGCGCAAATTTACAGTGACAGTTGTGAAAATATTGCTCTTTTCCTGAACCAAGTAACCCTCCCACACATATTTATCCCTTCTGCTGATGATAAACATTTGGAAACACTGAACAGCATGTTTTTAGAGGCTGAAGTTAGTATCATACACTTTCAGTTTCTTATGATTTACTTTGAGGCTTCAGCACTCATGGTCCACTGATTTATTTTTCAATTTAACAACCTTGCCCGGGTTCTTCCACTATATTTTTCATTGTATGTCATTCAGTACTCTCATGTAGATCAGTTTAAAATCTTTTTCCTGCCTCCAATGTTGGCACTATAGGCCACAAAACTGTCACTATAGGCCAAAATCCCTATGGAGAATCCTATATTAATTTTTGGCCTATAGTGACAGCATTGGGGTATGGGGAATTCAGTGTTAAAAGCATTGGCCTATAGTGCCAGCTATGGAGTAGAGGCCTCCTAATTACTTTATACTGACAAGCTTAGGTGGGTTTGTCTTCCATACACTTTATATACTGACAAAATGTTCTGCTTTTTTAAAACTTGCTACCTAATATACATCGCTCGACTGGTGAAGTTTTTCTATTTATTACTGGAACACATGACATATAAAAATACTGTCAGATTTAGACTGGGTGTTTTTTTACACGCAAATGTCTTATAAATCTGATGTGAATGTGCGTCTTACAGTCAATTTGTAACACAACACTCTGCGACTCAGAGAAAAACATATCTCTCATTACGGCTGAAAATATTCTACAAATAGCTCATGTAAGAGATACATTTTTTTTCAAACACATGTTTAAAATAATTCACTAAATGCAACTGTGGAGAAACTCCTTCACGGACTGATTGTTTTTTATCGACAGGCAGTGTTGTGTTTTCAATACTTTTTCAAAACTGCTTTAAGCTGATTTCAACATTTCACCGTTAGATATTACAGTGACATTAACCCCGAGAAACAATTTCATTTTTTACACTACAAAACATACAGTGAATGTTTTGCAGTGTAAACTGTTTTACCGCCAAAAAAAAGAATAGCTTTTCCTTTTTAACCAAACTGAAAAGGAAAAGCTATTCTCTTTTATGCCTGTATTAAATTCGTAACAGATGTTGATACGAATTCAGCAAAAGAAGGCGCAATTCTGAGATATTGTTCTGAAACAAACCTTAACCACATTGAAAATCATGCTTGGCAGAATCATTTACTCCTCAGATGTTTTTTTGCTACACAATGTCAGTCTTTCCCTCCACTAGCTTTTTAAAACACAGAAGGCTGTTTGTACAGATGGAGATAAAAAACAATTTAAAATTGCATTTTCCATGAAAGCTGATTCAGCTAACATTCACACATGTCAAGTGTTGTTTCACAGTGGCGGTATTTACCCATTACAATTAAAATACCAGATTTAATTTGTGGAAGGAAAATATCGCCAGTGTGAAAAAAACGACATGAATAATAGTGTGACATTATTATCGCTTCAGGCGGAACAGTGGAGATGTTTTTTCTCTACTGTTCAGCAACAATAATGCAATTTAAATATACACACTGACTGGCGAAAATTTCACGCTTTTTACTATCAGTGGGATATTAATTGACGTGTGTGCTGGAAAAAAACAGATGTATTTGATCTAAAGAGAAAAATCGATTTTTTTACAATCTGATTTGCTGCTGAATAAGATAGAGTTCTTCCCCTTTTACCAAAAACTGTTTGATTCACTTGCCATTTTACAAGTAAAACAGAATTTATTTACCACAGTAAAACAAATACTGCCTTACTCTCTGCCTCCCCACAGAGGCTTACTCTGAGAGTGTAAAAAGGGGGTTTATGTTATTTGCAGTAGTAGGGGGAAAATATTTCAGCCACAACACTCAATGATTGGTTCTCCAATCATTGAGTGTTGTGGTCGAAATATTTCTATTCACCAGCTAAAAAGGTTGTTTTTATTTCAACTCTTATGCTTACACTGGGTAATATTTTGGAAAAAAAACATGGGTAGGGTACTGTTTGTTTTTTTTTTTGGTTGATTTGTGCATCTTGTTACTCTTTTTAAGATGTTGTTGGCCTTTAAAAAGGCCGTTTTTTTCTCTGATCCACTGACAGGGTGGTGAATTACTCAGGCAGTACTTTTCCGTATCGTCCCTGACCACTTGCTATTTTCCCTAGTCTCATCTGTATAGGATGAGGGGTTTGCACAATCTCGTCTCCCGCATCTTCTAATTTCTTCACCTTTATCCTCTGCTGTGTGGTGGCAGCTTTTCGTTTTCGTCCTCCCCGTTTCTTATTTTCTTCTTTGGGTTCCAGCATCTGAAACCCCACAGGGATGGTTATTTTCTCTGGCATGAAATGAAGTGTTGAAAGTGGTGGCTGTTTCCGGCTCTTCATTTCATCTAATCTGGCCATAATCTTGTCTAAAAGGGAAAGAATTTTCCCCCGCTCTGGCTCATCTGTTTGCGTGCCTACTTCTTTCATCGGTAGATCGGTAGGAAGGAAATCAAAATATTTCCAATGGCCTGCATCCATTGCCCGCAGATCTTCAAAATTGATGGTGGCGAGTTCAGACATCTTTTTCAGTGAAATGATAAAGTCAAGAGAATTTGCCACTAATTTTTACTATTAGGACTTCTTTTCCCTCTTTTTTATTTTGGGGGAACTTTGGCTTCAAAAAATAACCAATGGTAAAAAACCCGCCTAAAATCAACCAATCTCAAGAGAAGGCGGCAGAATTGCTCATTTTTTCACAATAAACATTTCTGGCGGATTTTTTCATTCAGGAAGTTTTAGCTCCAAAAATATCCAATGGTAAGAAAACCCGCCTAAAATCAACCAATATCAACAGATGGCTGTAGAATTGCTCATTTTTCACAATGAACATTTCTGGCGCATTTTCGTTCTGTTGAATTACTATAAATACACCTGGGAATCTCATAAAGTCACATTTGTGTTATTGTCAGCCATGAAAATCGAATTAAGCATTGAAGTAGAGACAGCAGCACAGGAGAGTGACTGTAGGGAACAGATCATCGATCACACAGTCATTCCAAGGAAAAATCTACAAGAATTGGTGAAGAAAGGTGGTGCAGAGTCGATTTCAAGCCATGGGGTGGATGAAGCTCGGAAAGCACTCAAACTATTTCTTAGAAGGTTGATGACAGAAAGTTTCTGCTATGCAACAGACAGAGTCGGACACCCAAACCACAATATTACAAGAGCCGATGTTCTACGAGCTGCTAGGAAGAGACATGGGATAATCTTGCCAAAATAAACATATATTGTTTATTTTAAAAACATAAAAACAGCCTTTTTAAAGGCCAACAACATCTTAAAAAGAGAAATTTTATGCACACTCAACCAATATAATAGAATACAATTGAATTTTTTTTTTTTTTTTAAATATTTTTTTTATTTTTTTACTTTTTATTTTTTATTTTTTATTTTTTATTTTTATTTTTTATTTTTTATATTTCCAAAAAAATATAAAATAAAAAATAAAATAATTTTTTTATTTTTTATTTTTATTTTTCTGAATTTTTTTAAAAAGCAGTCTATATTCTCAATGCTAAAATTCCTCTCTATTATTCTCCCCTTACCTGCACCATTCATGTAATGGTTGGTACAGGTAGGGGGTTAATTAATACTGATTGCAAACCCATTCCAATCAAGAGTTTTTTCACCCCTGAGTGTACCATCCATGCAATGGTTGGTACAGCCAGGGGTATTACAAAAAAACCCATTCAAATCATGCAGTGGCGAGCCTCTATAGCACGGGTGAGTAGTGGGTGGTTCACTTGTGAATTTGTAAACAGAGTTTTTTCACCCTTGGCTGTACCAAGGGTGATTAAAAAACTCTGTCTACAAACCCACTCTAATCGTGCACTACTGGCCTTCTGTGGATTGGGTTATTGGTGAATGGTTGACTTGTGAAAATTGTAATCAGTGGTATTTTCCCTTGCCTACACCATCCATTCAATGGTTGGTGGAAGGCAGAGGAAAATAACTCTGAAAAGAAAAAAATATCTAAAACACCATTTTCACATTTTAGAATTTTTATTCCATGAAATTTTACATAAGTGTAGTGTCACTTTGAAAATGTTCACATCTTCTTGGCAAATTTTGCCATTTTAGGTTGAATGTCCTTTTTGGCTTTTCATTTTCTCGACACTTTCATCAGGGGTGGTTCTGTCTCCGGGAATAAATTTTCTTCATCAACTTCCATCTTTGATTCAGTAGGTATGTCCACATTGTACAATAAAGTATCATCATCATCGTTGAATTCCTGTAACACCGTCTGCTCAGCTTTTGGATGTAAGCCAAATCCCACAGTTGGTAAAACAGGTATATTATTTGGAGGATGCATGGAATTAAACCCGTACCCTCTAGTTGCTGAAGGAGGTGGACGTTCTTATTGTTGCGGAGTCATGTTATTTGCTGTTGATAAATACATTTTCTGCTTCTTACATTCATTCATGTAATGTCCTCGCTCATTTCAAAAAAACACTCTCCTTTATTGGGGCAAGCCCAACTCCAATGATCTTTTTCTTGACAAATCGAACAACTATCTTTTGGTTGTGTCAACTTATATAACTCATTGACAAGTCTTTTCACTTCACCCCATCTGGATGGCTTGTAGTATATGCTTTTAACATCATTTGTCTTGTCCATTCTTGGATCTCTATTCATTTTTTTAAAAAAAGTTTGGAGGAGACTAAAAGCACGTCTTTCAGCCTGGTCAACTCAATCACAAGTGTGTTTCAACCCACTGCCTCCCCTCACTTTTTATACTTTTTTCAATGACCAGAATTTTGTGTTCTTTTTTCACTGAAACACAAAATCTGGTCATTGAAAAAAGTATAAAAAGTGAGGGGAGGCAGTAGGTGAAACACATTTGTGATTGAGTTGACCAGGCTGAAAGACATGCTTTTCAAAGATGAAGAGGGGATTAGTAGACTACAGCAAATCAGACGATAGTGACACAGAACCTGTAACGCCCGATGCCAAGAAGTCGAGATTGACTGAGGATGAATGGAATACAAATTCTGTACAGAATTTGTATTCCATTCATCCAGTTATTGCGCACATCCAGAAAATTTCACTCAAAATCACATGTATGCAAAGTGACTTTGAATCAATTCGATGTCAACAATCCACTCAAGTTTCTAACTGAAATATTTGATTCGTTAGTGAGAGATGTGAAGCGAGAGTGTGGTATACAAGACAGAGATCCTGTGAGGATATCCATCCACCATCCAGGTCTTGAGGTAGGTATTTTTATTCCTTTTACAAAGGCTATGGGGGTAAATGGTAAAACAGTGTTAGATGAAATTGAAAAAGTTATTCAATCAAATGATAAGTTTACTATACACGATGGTCAATTATCTTTAGAAATAACACACACTTCACTACCACATGGGTCGGGGTGAAATGCACCCATTTCATTTGCATCTGTTGGCAAAATGATTGGAAATAAGAAAAGTATTGTTGAAATTAAAAACTCCTGTGATTCCATGTGTCTCGCACGTGCTGTTGTAGTAGGGAAATGCTATGTTGATAAAGATGAATCAGACCTTTGGCGTAAGAAATGGAAAAACATAAAATATTCTGAGAGAGCGACACAAGAAAATGAGGCAAAGGCGTTAATGGAGAAAGCAGGTGTTGATTATAATAAACCTTGTGGATATGAGGAATATCATAAAATTCAAGAGTTACTCTCACCAGACTATGTGATCAAAATTCATCCGCAATTTGTCAAAGAAAAGTTTTTATACGAACCACCCCAAACTACAAAAGAGAGTAAAGTTATTCATATCTATCACCATGAGAAGCATTTTGACACCATCACAAAAATCGCAGGGTTTTTAGGGTGTGTTTACTATTGTGAATATTGCAATGTAGGCTATAATAACAGAGAACGTCATAGATACCCGAAAGGATGTGTTTGCTATTCTCCACTGCCATGTACGCCTGGACATCCTGTTCACTGTTACACATGTAATAGAGATTTTGTAAGTTCATCTTGTTATAAAAATCACACAACTCTATTACAGAACCAAGAAAAAACCATTTGTCAATTAGTGAAGAAATGTCTATCATGTAAAATGCACATATATCCAGGGAGCGGAGAACACATCTGCACTGGCTTCAAGAAATGCAAATATTGCCATCAATTAGTCAAAAGCGAACATTATTGTTTCATTCCAAAATACAAACCACCCAAGAAAGACAAAATGCCGAAAGTACCCTTTGTGTTTTATGATTTTGAAACAACTCAAGACTCAGGTCTCCATACCCCAAATTACTGTGTTGCACACCGTGCATGTGTGGAGTGTATTTGCAAACCTATAGATCAAGAATGTATTTTCTGTGACAAAGTTGGAAGAAGGGAATATATTTTTAAAGGAGAATCTACTTTGAGTGATTTTTGCAATTGGCTTTTCAGTAAAGAACATGATGGGGTAACAGCAATTGCTCACAATTCAAGAGGGTTTGATGCACAATTTATTTTAAGACATCTCATTGAAACTGCTACATCAAAACCCGATGTCATCATGAAAGGAAACAAAATTATTTCTCTGAAAGCTTGTGGTGTCAGACTAATTGATTCATTGAGTTTCCTTTCTACGAGATTGGCACAATTCCCTAAAACATTTGGTTTAAGTGAACTTGCAAAAGGTTATTTCCCTCATCTTGCAAACACACAAGCATATCAAAATTTCATTGGCCCTTATTTAGATGCAAAATTATACATGCCTGATTCTATGTCCCCTTCAGCCAGAGAAGAATTCATTAAATGGTACAATCAAAAATGTACAAGTAACGCCACTTTCAATTTTGCCCAAGAAATGGACATGCACTGTAAATCTGATGTAGACATCCTCCGTAGAGGGTGTGGGGAGTTCAGAAAAAAATTTATTGAATGTGATGGGATAGATCCTTTCAGGGAAGCTGTGACTTTAGCTGATGCTTGTAATAAAGCTTGGTGGAAAAATTCAATGCCAGAAAACACAGTTGCCATCATTTCAGACATAGGATATCCCACTGCTGTTCGATATTCCATGAAAGCCATTAGATTCTTACAGCTACTAGCACAAGAAGAAGGCATACACATTCAACACGCACTAAATGGTGGGGAAACTAGAATTGGAAATTATCATGTAGATGGTTTTCACAAAGAGACAAAGACAATCTATGAATTTTATGGATGTATGTGGCATGGATGTGAGACTTGCTATCCTGACAGATTCGAGAAAAATCCAATCAATTCACAATTCTATCAATCTCTGTACAACAAAACCCAAGATTGCATAAAACATTTCAAATCATTGGGGTATAATATAAGAGGAATATGGGAACACGAATTTGATCATCTATGCAAAACAGAGCCAGATGTTCAAGCTTCTATAGATATATTTTTTCCACACATGGATCCCATTCAGCCACGTGAGGCATTGTTTGGCGGGAGAACAAATGCCATTAAATTACATTACAAAATTGATGAGAATACAGACACAGAAATTAAATACATAGACATTTGTTCACTCTACCCGTATGTCAATAAACACAGAGAATATCCAGTCTCTCATCCAGTTATTCTTACAAAGGAAAATATAGACACTAACAAAATAAGGCAATACAGAGGGCTTATCAAGTGTAAGATTCTACCACCTCAAAATCTTTTTCTGCCAGTTCTCCCCATTCATTGCAACAAGAAAATGGTTTTTACACTTTGCAAAACGTGTGCAGAACATGAAACAGATCACTGCCAACACACACTAGAACAACGTGCGATAGTGGGTACATGGACATCTGTTGAACTTGCCAAATCACTGGATTTGGGATATACCCTAATTGAGACTTATCAGATTTGGCACTGGGATGAATGGTCTTCAGAGATTTACAAACATTATGTGAACAAATATTTAAAAATGAAACAAGAAGCTAGCGGGTTTCCAGATTGGGTGAAAACAAAAACAGACAAAAACACATTTAAAAAAGATTATGCACAGATTGAAAACATTTATTTAGAAAATGTTGAAAAAAATCCAGGAAAAAGATCATTTGCCAAAACCGTGTTAAATTGTCTCTGGGGAAAGAATGCACAAAACAATGTCAAAAGTAAAACTAAATATTTAAATGAAGCCTCAGAATATTTTGATATAATACAGAGCAAAGACAAAATTGTGAACAATGTGGAATTTTTTGAGCATGATCAATTTGTTTTAGTAAACTATATTGACACTGCAGATGTTTTCACACCACACAATTCAGCAAATGTCGTGGTAGCATCGTTTGTAACCGCGTATGCACGTTTAGAATTGTATAAAGTTTTAGAACAATTAGGAACACGAGTTTTATACTTTGGCACAGACACTTGTATTTACATCCATAATCCCACACTTTGGAACCCAAAAATTGTAAATAGCAGGTTAGGTCAGTGGACAGATGAACATCCAGAGGCAAAAATCACAGAGTTTATAGGATTAGGGCCAAAGAATTATGGATACAAATACATTAAAGATGGAGAAATACATACCACATGTAAAGTTAAGGGGATCACATTAGATTTCAAAACATCACAAAAAGTTAATTTTGAGAGAATGGTTGAGTGCGCACGAGACAGAGAGAATTACAAAATAAACATTGAATACACATATAAAATTAAACTTAATAAAAACAGACAAGTCACAAGTGAAGCACAAACCAAAACATTCAGATCTGTATACACAAAACGTTTTGTAGTAGATAAATATGATACCCTCCCCTATGGGTTTAAGGTATAAATATTCGTCACAAAACTCATTTCAATTTTGAACAGAGAACAGACAAGATGTCTTTACCACTCGAGCCCGCTTTCCCTAATTATTTATCAGAGTTAAAAACTTGAAAGTTTTCATTGGACTTCCTACCCAGTCTTACAATCGAAAAAAGAAGAATTAGCCAAAGCTGGATTTTTCTGTGTTGGGGGTGGTAAAGTGAAGTGTTTTGTATGTGGACAAGGTTTACATAATTGGGAAGAAAAGGATATTCCTTTACAAGAACATGTCAAGTATTCTCCAAATTGTCCTTACATGAAACTTATTAGAGGCTGTCAGTTATATAAACCACCCACATGTATGCAAACACCTCCCGATAAAATATTAGCAGTCATGGATAATGGGTTCACTTTAAAACAAATATTTTCAACAATAAAAAAATATGATAAAACTCTAGATGATTTTCCAGATTCAAATTCATTATTTGCACTCATGGTCATAGATGATCAAAGTACATCATCATTTAGTAAAATAATTGGCAATCATGCCGCAATACATTTCAGAAATAAGTTAAGTGATTTATTTACTGACGGTCCAACAAATGATTTTCCTGACTCTTCTGATACACAAAGCACATGGTGTAATGTAATATCTGATGCACAAAGTACATCAGAGCAGACAAAAGAATCATCGGTTTGATTTCAACCATGGAACCAGTAAGACACATCTTAGAAAACAAGATCACACGTAAGGCATTATTATATGCATTTCAAATGATCACTCCTGGTTATCTAACAATAACAAAAGATTTCATTCAAAATCAATTAGAAAAAGATGGAATGTATGGGGAATTTTGTAATGCATTACAAATCATGATTGCTTTTTACAAAGATAATGTAAAAAATATTTGGACAAGAGTTATGTGGGATTTTATTATTTATGATGAACAAATCATGAATTATTTATATAGACAATGTATGCCACAAATAGATCAGAGTTCTTCAGAAACTTTATTTGAATTAAAAGCGCCCTTAAAAAGAAAACCCACTCATAGAAATGAAGAAGCTATGGAAATAGAAAGTATATAAGTCAATGTTTTGATATTCCTTTTAGTAGAAAATAAAAATCATGGCAATGAGTGATTGTTTATTGTTTCAACACTCCTGTAATATCTTTACAGCAGGCCCTAGTGGATCAGGGAAGACAGTATTTGTCAAAAAGCTAATTGATATGAAACATGACTTATTTCAATCCCCACCACAAAAAATTGTTTGGTGCTATAAAGAATGGCAAACTACATATGCTTTACTTAAAGAAAGTGAGGATATCAAATTCATAGAAGGTATTCCTGATGATGAATATGAAATTGTCAATGATGTCACTATTCCACATCTTGTAGTTTTTGATGATATGTTAGGCGATAAAGATGAAGAAAAAATTAAATTATGGTTCACGCGAAAAGGCCATCATCAAAATGCAAGTGTCATATACATCACACAAAATATGTTTCAACAATCTAAATCTAGTCGTACCATAAGTTTGAATGCACATTATATGATTTTATTTCAAAATACCAGAGATAAAGGACAGATTAAAGCGTTAGCAAATCAAGTTCAATTACCCCATTTAAATGCATCTTATCAAGATGCAACGAGTACTGATCATGGTTATTTATTAATTGATTTTCATCCTAAAACACCTGACTCTTTGAGATTAAGAACTGATATTTTTCATCCTTGGGAGACACAAAATGAACGGGGTCCCATCATTTACACTAAACTATAAAAGCTACACCCCACAATTTTTTGTATCACTTGGTAAAAAATTGCTGACGTATACACATCATGATGGCAACTTTTATCCGATCATTAGAACGATTGAGTCAGCAGACAAATCCATTTGCAAGAGAAAAATTACTTAAAAAAGGTTTCAAGAAAATTTTAAAATGGTTCACATTAGCAAGTAGAATCATACTCAATAAAAAAATTAAATTGCCAAAACAAACTTTAACATATATGGATAGGCATAGATAGGATCTACAACAACTTGCGAATCCAAGAGTAGATCTTGCAACCAAACGAAACATTATTTTAAAACCAGGTGGTGGTGGATTTTTTGGCAGTGTTATCATTCGTAATTTAATTCGATGGGATGGTCATAAGACAAGTAGAAATTTTTATTCACCATTTACAAAAAACAAAGGTAAAAAACAAAAATCACATAAAAAGAAAAACAAAGTGACAAAAACAAAATCTGTTTTAGTTAGCAAACTTCGAAAACAGAAAAAAGTACCGCCATTAAAATTAATGCGTGAAACATCTGGTGGATTTAGAATATCGCATGATCCTATGATGTCTAGACAGAGTATGAGCCATGTACCGCTAAAAGAACATATTCCAATGACAGCACGATTCACAGCTTTGAATGCACCCAAAACTGTTAAGGGGGTAAGATCTTATTTTCATTAAAATAAAAATGGATGACACATATGACTACTATATCATTTTATAAATGCCCTTTGTAGAGGTAAGATGGTAAAACAATCTCGTAAAATTCCGCTAGTCAAAAAATATGGTGGGGTGCTAATGGCACTAAGTCAAACTCCACCAGCATTTCAAAAACAAATTATGAAAAATGCACCTAAAGAATTAATTAATTGCATGGCAGAATGTTGTATTAATCTTTTAAAAGGGAACATACATCTTTCCCCTACTCAGAAACAAAAATTACACCCGAAATGTAAACAACTAAGATGGCTTGCTAGTAAATCGTTATCACATAAAAAGAAAAAACAAATTTTAAATCAAAAAGGTGTTTTTTTACCATTACTTGGGTTACTTGCACCCGCTGTAGGACTTGCAACAAATCTTGCAAATAAATTGGTGAGTAAAATATGAAGAAAATGGCTATTGTACCTTATCAAATGATGGAAGAAATGCAACAATACAGAAGTGAAAAATCACAGCGTCCAAGATTACCACCTGACCCTCAAATTACTAATACAGTACAGATGCAGAATGAATTATCATCTGTGTTAGAAAATTCAGAATTATCAGAAAGTGAGAGAAAACAAAAATATGGTGAAAATTTACAAAAGTTTCAAATGTCATATAAGAAGGCATTACAACCAGCATTGATCATGCCTGAGGTAGACCGAAAGTCATTGTTTTTACGAGATTGCATTATAGAAAGTGTTCCTGTCACAATGAGGCGTAAAGCAACTTCATTATTATCTGCTTTATCGTCTCACCCACACATGAGTTGGGATGATCAGGGTGTTTTAAGCTATGATGGAGAACCCATAAAAGGTTCAAATATCATTGATTTAGTCAGTGATGTTCTCAGACATCGAAAAGACTTTAAACCAAGAGGCTGGGAAATATTCAATTGTGGATTAAAAGATATAAATATTCCTCAAGATTTTGTTGGAAATCGTGAACGTTTGGTGTGGATGAATAGAGAAGATGGCATACTCAATGAATATCAAAGTTCTTCTCAAGATAGTTGGTTAGATAGTTCTGTTTTAACATCTCCAAAACGTAAACTTCTTCGAGTAAAGAAAACACCTAGACATAGATTGGCAAAAAATAAAATTTCTAATAAATGGGAGGCCTACTGAATAATTTATTAACCAAAATATATTACAATACGAATCACCCCGCAAGCTATAGTGGTATACATAAATTATACAAAGCAGCCCACAGTAAAGATAAATCTGTTACAGTTGATCAAGTTAAAAAATGGTAGAAAGGCGAGAGGACTTACACTTTACATAAATCCATTCATAAAAAATTTGCAAGACGAAAGACTGTAGTGGGTGGAATTGATCATCAATGGCAAATTGATTTAGCAGATTTACAAAGTTTACAATCTTACAATGACCAATTTCGTTATTTAGTTTGTGTCATTGATGTTTTTTTCAAAATATGCATGGGTTATACCCATACACAATAAATCAGGACAAACACTAACAAAATCTTTCCAAAGACTTTTCAAAACTTCTGGACGTAAACCATTATCTTTACAATCAGATAAAGGTTCTGAATTTAAAAATAAAGAGGTGCAGAAATTTTTAAAGAAACAAAAAATTCATTTTTTCACAACAGAAAACCCCGAAACAAAAGCTAGTATTGTAGAACGTTTCCAACGCACATTGAAAACCCGAATGTGGAAATATTTTACTCACAAACGTACATTAAGATATATTGATGTGTTACAAAATTTAGTTGATTGATACAATCACAGTTTCCATCGTAGTATTCAGAGAACTCCTGCATCTGTGTCAATAGAAAATGAAATAGAAGTAACTCAAAATTTGTATGGTAAAAAAAAATCTAAAAAGAAAAAAATAAAATTTAAAGTTGGTGATATAGTACGTATTAACAAAACCAAACATACATTTGAAAAAGGATATTTACCAAATTTGACAAAAGAATTATTCAAAATCACTTATATAAAACATACACACCCACCCACTTATAAACTTGAAGATATGGGTGGTGAAAGTATACAGGGAACATTTTACCCACAAGAAATTCAAAATATAAAAGATGATAAAAAATATATCATTGATTCGGTTCTAGCCAGACGTTCGAGACGTATTGGTAAGAAACTCATTAAGGAACTTAAAGTACATTGGGAAGGTTATCCCACAAAATTTGATAGTTGAATAGCAGAAACAGATTTAGTATAAAAAGAATATGTCACTAAATGAAAATACATTGTTGAGTGGTGAAAGTGCAAGTGTTGAAGTACAAAATCAACAACCACAATTTAATTGTTGTGGAAGTCTTGTTGCAAAAAATCAAGTATCTTATTTCACACAAATAATTGTCATTTATGGAATTATAATTACGGCTATCATTCACCTTAGTTTACAATCACCAAACAAAGAATTGTGGTTAGTATTATTAAGTAGTTCTTTAGGATATATTCTTCCAAGCCCAGGTTTAAAATATTTGAAACCACACGCGAAGAAAAATGAATTCGTTTTACGTAACACTACTGAGTGATAGTTCTATGGATATGTTTGCAAATAACACACAATGTTGTTTTCAAACAAAATTATCTAAACCGATTCATATTAATAAAGAACATTGGGAAGTGGGATTAGTTGAAATAATTTTACCATCTGAGGCAAGAAACATAGCAGATGATGAAACAAATTTTAAAATCATTGTAACAGATTCAAAAATATCAGCACGCATTAATAATATTAATAAATCGTTTTTCAAACATACAGTACATAAGGGTGTTGCTGTTGTTGGGCTAAGTATTTTGCCGGGGGCATATGCAAATGGTGGACATGTTGCGGAAGCAATAGAATTCGAAATTCAAGACAAACTGGGTGATATTTTTAAAGAATTTGGTGGGTCATTTCATCTTGGTTATTCATCTCGAAATTCACGTGTAAAAATTGTATCAAATAGTATTGCAACAGTTGGACTTGAATTATCACAAAGTTTATCACAAAAACTGGGGTGTAAAGATGGTATGTTTCCAGTAATTTTTCCTAACACAGCAAAAGATGCATTTAAATATAATGTGGATTTAAATATGGATTTTAATCAACTCTTTATTTATTCTGATATTGCAGATTATACATTTCTTGGGGATATAGAAGCGCCTATTTTACGTGTGATACCCTTTGAAACACGTAACGAATCTCTGCACACTCATAAAGAATTTGATAATGTACATTATGTACCAGTATCAAAATCTTCTTTTGATCATATCACTATAAATATAATTGGGAATACTGGTAAAAACATTCAGTTTTCAAGTGGTAAGAGTGTTGTCAAGTTGCATTTTAGACAGAGACATCAACTCAATTTATAAAATATGCCTCCAGTATATCGAGGTGTGGCGCAGCAATACGGATATGGATTAGGGTCTATTTTTCACTCAGCAATAAGATCAGCTGTACCATTAATAAAACCAATTGCAAAAAATGCATTTCGAAGTTTAACAAAAGAAGGATTAAAACATGGTTTAGAAATAGCAGATGAATTGCTGAGCAATCATAAACCATCTAAAGAAGTAATGCTAACTCATGCAAAATATCTTATGACTTATGTGGGGAAAGCTGCATTGGGAATAAAAAGACAGAAACGAGAACCAAAACATCACTCTGCTGTTCGTTCTCAAAGAGGGAAGACATGTAAAAGGCAATCTTATTCAAAACTAAATTCAAAACAAAATTCAAGACCACTTGATATATTCGATTAAATCATGATGTTACATGGATCTTGCGAACATTTTTGTAGTGGATTTGATCCAGATAATGAATCACCAACATCAAGTGGTGTCGAAAATATTGGTGAGATTGAGCAATTTCCCATTGCATCTTTAAACAATTCTTCGCCGATAGAATTTTTAATCCCCAGACAAACAACCAAGTGGTTAGATCTTGCAGCATCTACACTTGAGGTTCAGTTCAAAATTACAAAGCAAGATGGGAGTGAAATGGAAGATGATACAAATATTACTCCCATCAATAATTTCTTTCACAGCATGTTCAGTAAAATTGATGTGACACTGAACGGTAATTTGATAACCACCAATACAGACATGTATCCTTATCGAGCATTTTTTGAAAATCTGTTAAGCTATTCAAAAGATGTGAAAAAAACACATCTAGCTGCTAGTGAGATGTGGTATATAGATACCCCTGGTCAACATACTGCAATTGCTAAAGATTCCACAAACAAAGGTTTGATTGAATGTCACAAATTAATTGCAAACAGTAAATCTGTACAACTAAGAGGAAAATTGCATTTAGATCTGTTTGTGCAAGAGAAATATTTACCAAATGGTGTGGAAATGAGGGTTAAAATTTATCGTGCTCCGACTAAATTTTGTCTGATTGGTGGTGTAGATGGAAAAATAGAAATTCAAAAAGCCATATTCAGAATACCGGCCTTGGATTTAATTCCTAAATTTGCAAATGATCTGAATGCACAAATAGATCGAACAAATTATAAAATCCCCATTAGACATTACTGAAATTAAAACATTTACCATTGGAAATGGTCTTCGATCAAAAATAGAAGACCATCTGTTTCATAAACAGATGCCAAAATGAATAATTCTTGGCTTAGTTTTGAATAAAGATTTAAATGGAGATATTGGTACATCTCCATTTAATTTTCAACATTTCAATTTGAACAAGTTGGAAATCATAGTGGATGGACATTCCATTAAATCACGTCCCTTTGAACCAAATTTCGAAGGTGGACTTTATCTAAATTCATATTTATCATTGTTTGAAGCAATGGGGTATTTTGGACAAAATGAAACATTTAATATATCAATGCAGGATTATGCAAACGGATATACCCTCTGGGGAATTGATTTGACACCTGATCAATCAAGCAGTGGACCATTAGCTCACCCTATAAAGTCTGGCAACCTTCGAATAGATCTTTAGTTTGCTGAAGCTCTGGCACAGGTGATCAACATTGTCGTATATGAAGAATTTGATAGTGAAATTCAAATCAATAAGTTCAGAGAAGTGATATTTGACTATTAACAATGAGTAAATGTGAACATTGCAAGATGCACAGAGAAATGAGAAGAAGAATACAAATAATGAGGCGAGTGAAGACAAAAAATGAAAAACTGTTCCTTAGATTATTTAAAGAAATTGTTGTAAATGAAGTGACACCTTTGATAAAAAAAGAAGTGAATAAACTGTGTTATGGATGTCAAGGAATACCTGGAGCAAAACATGACTTTTGTATAAGAAAGGATGTAAGAATATGGATTGAAATGTATTTGAAAGACTGTATGGAAAAAGTGTGTATATCAAGTGTACTATATAAACTGCTCAAACAAGCAAAAAAATGGAACATTGAAGGATGTTTTACTTATATGAATGTAAACTTTAAAATTAACAAACAAGAAGACATTCAAAATTGGGCAGATTTAGTAGAAAAAGAGTGGGGATATTACACATCACTTGTTAAAGAAGAAGAGGAAGAAGAAGTTGATTAAAAAAAGTACAACAGCCCTTTTTAGGGGCAAGAAGAGATGGAGACCACTCAACTACAATATGTTCTTGATAATTCTCCAAGGTTATCATCATTGAATGGAAAAGTGTGTTCAAGAGACTTATTACCAAAACAAAAGCATAAACACAGAAAAGCTTATATTGTGAACACAGATTCATCAAAAGAACCAGGAGAACATTGGGTGGTGGTATATTTCAAAGACAATCATTCAGCCATCTACTTTGATTCTTATGGCTTACCACTATTACATAAAGACATATACAATTTCATAGTGAAAAACACAGATTTGTGGACTATAAACACAATGAGGGTACAAAGTGCTCGTACTGTGGTGTGTGGTATGTACTGTATATTTGTTTTAGATCATTTTGCAAGAGGATATGATTTGAAGACAGTTCTTACTATCAAATTCGATCCAAGAAATTTCCAACAGAATGACAGAGAAGTCCGTCGATGGTTTGCACAAACTTATAGACATTATTTTATGTAATCATGATCAGGTGTCAAAACAACCCACAGAGTTTTTTATAAAAACATTTTTCTATTGTATAAATTTATTATGTATCACAGATAGGATATTTTAGCATTTTTTCCAAAAATCTTAAGCGATAATGCTTTATTTCAAGACACAATTCTGGCTACACATATTTTCTCAGCAAAAATGGAATCTTGAAATAAAGTGGTATCACACAAAAAAATCTCGATGTAAAAAGGTTTTGTATAGATAGACAAACTCAGATCTCGGTGTATATATGCTTCTCACTTCATATATTAAACATTGGTACCTAAATTAATTCTTATTGTCTGTTTAAAATGTATCAGTCCCCACTAGCTCTCCATAGCAGTAAAAAAGAGAAGAGATACTTCTCTTTTTTCACCATTCTATCTCATAAGTGAAAAAGAGTTAAGAGATACTTCTCTTTTCCACTGTGGGTAAGAGACTGCATGTTTAACGACCAATCCCTCCATTCAGTAAAGTGTTTTGCGGTTTAAAGTATGGACAGATTGATTAATAAACATATATTTTGCCAGTATAAAGTAATTAGAACTCTACCCCATAGCTGTCACTATAGGCCAATGCATTTGCACAGTTTGGTGGCCTATAGTGCCAACATTGGAGGCAGGAAAAAGATTTTAAAATCTTTTTTCTGCCTCCAATGTTGGCACTATAGGCCACAAAACTGTCACTATAGGCCAAAATCCCTATGGAGAATCCTATGTTAATTTTTGGCCTATAGTGACAGCATTGGGGTATGGGGAATTCAGTGTTAAATGCATTGGCCTATAGTGACAGCCTTCACTACTGACCTCCTACATGTGTGACTGTAAGCTTATCTGTCTGTCTGTGTGTCTGTCTCTTCATCAGACATGGTGTTTCTTTGCTTTTCACTTGCCTGGATCTACATTTTCAATAATTGGCAGCTGACTAACTCCCCCCCCCCCCCCCCCCACACACACACACACACATACACACAAGTATATTAAACATCAAATACCACTATATTCTTGAAGCAAATGTCTGATTCATCCTCTTTGGAAACATGTTTTCTAAATTTCATGCTTTTTGGCAGAATGGGTGTCTGTGGGAATTAAAACAAAGGTTATGAAAATGCACTTATGGGAACTTGCACTTATGGGAACTTGCAGCATAAGCATAGCACTATAGAATCAATATTTGATGGTTTTAGACAACTTACCAGTGTTATGAGATATCACAGCTGCAGGTACGGGTCATTCTTTTGGAGAAAACACTGTTTTATGTTTTGTCAGTGTCATACCAATGACTCTATGTGCCTTTACTGAGAAAACTGAGGCTTTTCCTTTACAAAAATTGCAAAATATTCATCAAACACAATGTGAAATGTTTAGAGTAGCCAGAATGTGATTTCAAAACTATTACAGATGGGAAAGTTCATCTCACAGTAGGTTTGGGTCAATATCAATTAAATTAGCTTTTGATGAAAATGGGCATACCGGGGGGTCCTATTCAGGGCAAAATTTTACTTCATCAGATGGTAGAATAAAATTTGACATCAGTTGTTAGGATAAACTGGTAGAGTCCTTTCATATTGGTGAGATATGTAGATGAATCCCCAATTTTGGAAACAAAATTGACATCCATATTGTTCCATGGGGGTTGGGATACTGTTTTGCTTGCAGTATTGTTAAAAGAAACAGATTTCTTCTAAAAATATTTTGTGCTGATACAGATTTTAGTTTTGTTGTGGGATCAGGGTAGTTTTTTAAAGAAAGCTGTAAATTCTCATCCTTCTCAGTTAATTTATAAAGTAACAGAATAGAAAAAATTTTTGGAGGCAATACCAGTTTTCAAGCCCACTTGACAAAGTTTGGACACTTTTCCTTAAAAGAGCAAATTTTCCATGTTTTTTGGCTCAGCCAAAGCCAAACGTTGGATTCTAATGCAGAAATGACTCTTTTATCTCATGGAAGTGGTAAAATGTCTCTTTGGTGGGGTTGGGGATGATTATAGGTATCGCGGGACTAAATATAGAAATTAGAGTGAACCGCCTTAAAATTTTGCACTCGGAAATGATGCAATCTCTAAAAATAAACAGCCTTGGGAAAATATATTGTTTCAGTAATTTGAAACATTCTATTGACATCTTGCATTATTGTTGTTTTTGTAGGGAATTTCCCTGAATATGTGCACGTGACCGGTGCTTCCTTTTGTGTCAGTTTTTCTCTCTTATTTGTTGCATGACATGCCGGTGTCATGCAATTTTTTGCCAAATATCATTTTACAGACAAGTAATCACAACCAAAGTGAATTTAAGTGCTTAGATTCATAACTCAGAACAGAAGAGAGCATTGATAATGTGTTCGGGGCTCCATGTTAGAATTTTTCCCCCTATGTTTTACACTTCCTTAGGGGATCGGTCCTGTTCTGGGCCTGGCAAAAATTTGCAAAACGAAAAAGTGATTCCCAGCTATTTGGTCATTATTTTCACTCCTTTATATTTCTACTAAGACAGTCTGCCTCTTATTAGTGTTTGTAGCTCCTATTATTTGATTCTTCTGTAAGCCTCAGAGTGCCCCATGCCATTGGTTTAGTGTGCTTTCATGTATGGAATAATTGGAAAGATTGATAGAATAAAAATCTTGATTGTGGAAAACGTGTATAATTTCAAGGTAAATATGATTCTAATGACACTAACATAAAAAAATAAATAAGAGGCAATTCATCTTAGACAAGCCACCTTCGCATGGGTCAAAGGACTTCAGTATTTGGTCTCTCACAGGCCAGCTGTACAAACTAAACATTTAACCAAAAAGTAATGAAATGAAAAACAACTATTTCTTGTGGACAGTTGAAGATATCCAGGTGGGAACAATATATTTTGGGCAGGGCTTCTTGGTGGTGGATTCGACTGTTGTCTGAACAGCATAAACATGTTGTACATCGGGGTAAGGGTTGTGTTGCTTGAACATGAATGGGTGTATATCTGCAATTCAGTTGGTGGAGGCGGGTTCCAGTGGTTACCTGGAGACCTGATGCTGCATTTCCGTTGTGGCTTTATATGCAGAGAGATTGTTTTGGGGCCATCTGTGGCAAGGGATGCATTGGATGCCCAAGAGCAGGGGTGGGATATCGGACTAGTTGGTTTGCGGCACCTTTCATGTTTGGGAAAAGTATTTATTTATTTATTTATTTTTTGATTTAGGTAATTTGATTTAGGCAAAAATTTCCAATCCGGGGGTGGTGGGTCCCAAAAATTAAAAATGTAAAAATTTCCACCTTGTATCCGTAATTTTTTGCCTACCCCCCCCCCCCCCCCCCCACCATTCCTGATAAGATGAGGAAAAATCAATCATTTGTGACGTTTGCTATCACAAAATAGCACGATTGAATACTACTCACGAAGAGAATTTTCTACTCCGAACTGTCTATAAGTATTTCTTGTGTATTAATTTTATTTCAAGGAAGTCTTTTTTATATATTTAGTTTGCATGTGTGTTAGGGGGGATAGTTGGGTGAAATAAGGTGGTTTAGTTGATAGGTTTTTCCGTTTTGCTTTTTGTTTACATTAGTTACCTTTTTTCGTGTGTTTGGTGCCTTGGTGTTTCGTCGTTTTCGATCATTAGGTTCTGTAATATTTATAAACATGAATGGTAAGTGTTCGACGGGTGTCCAGACGGAGGTAAGTATGGTTATTAAAGGGGGTCTGGGGGAGGTGAGTCGAGGGATGCAGGTGCGGGTGTGGGGGGGGGGGAGGATACGGAGGCGTGCAGACAATGTAATATGAGGTATGGTTCTGGTCGGCCAATGGAGAATAGTACGAAATGCAGGGGTATTTTACAGTTGTTAGAGAAGTGTGCTGGATTTGAGCGGGAGATTGCAGAGCTGAGAGGGAGGTTGGGGAGGGCTGGTGTATCTGGAGTTACCCCATTGAAGGTTACCTATGATGGTGAGGTGGGAGGTTGGTGGAAGGTCGTTGTGGACTCAAGGAGGAAACTGGGAATCAGGAAACGTTGGGGGAGAATGCTTGATGTGGGAGGTGTAACTGAGGAGGGGGTTCTAGCTGGAAAATTCGGAAGGTGACGTCAGGACAGGGCTGCGTAGAGTCGGGAAACCAGAGTCGGCGTAAGGCTGCCAAGGTTGCTAGGCGGTGTTTAGAAAATAGGTTTAGTGTTTTCGATTCTGATACCCCTAGGGATGAGAGTGAGAGGGAAATTTTGGGGGACGAGATGGTTGTTGATGTTGATAGGCCAGATGGGGTAAGGAGGGCGGTGAAGAGAAAGAGGGTGCCAGAGGCATGCACAACGAGGGGTGTTGCAGATGATAAAGGAACAGGGGCCAGAATAAAAAAAATTAGTTGTAGCGGGGAGCAGCATTGTACGTGGGGTTGACAATGTGGTTTGTGATCCTGATAGTTCCAATCGAACAGTCTTGTGTTTTCCGGGGCGAGAATGGAAGATCTGAGGGACCGGGTAGATGGCATTGTGGCAGGGTCAGGATCGGAACCGGTAGTGGTGGTCCATGTGAGGACCAACAATATCAGGGAGAGAAGGTCAGTAAGTTTGGTGGAGTCGTATAGAGGCTTAGTCAGCAAACTGCTAAGTAGGATTGCAAGGGTAGTTGTATCCGGGTCCTTCCTGTCCTTGGAGGTGGGGACGACCGGAACTCAAGGATTTTGGCGCTAAATGAGGTTTTGGAGGACTACTGTGTTGACCTGGGAATACCCTTTATCAACCATTGGGACACGTTTTGGAGAAACGCGAGCATGTAGAGGCATGACGGGCTGAATCTTAGCAGGGTGGGAAAACGGGTAGTGGGGGATAAACTTCTACGGGTAGCGGAGCCTTTTTAGAGAGGAGCGGGGTTGGAGGCCAGAAGCAGGTATAACTAGAGTGGACACAGGTGGGGCGAACAAGAGCGAGGGGGACAGAGTAAGTCTACCAAAGCTAGCGCCCGAAAACAATGGGACCAGTAGGCGGAAGCCAATGAATCTCGGTACCCCGAAAGTGGGTTATAGCAACATCCAGGGTCTCCACCGGAAAGTAAGTGAAATTCCTACACTGATCGAGGCAGAGGAGTTTGATGTCATGGGCTTAAGCGAGACGTTGGTAAGACACGAGGAACGGGTAGACCAAGTAAGGGGGTGCGTGTGGATAGGTGTAGGGCGAACGGAAGGCCAGAAAAGGTGGGAGGGTTAGGCATGTACATTAAAGAGGATTTAAAACCGTCGCTGATTACAGACCTGGAAGATGTCAGCACCTCGGCTGAGGTATCGAAAGAAATTGGATGGGTAAAGATCAATATGTGAAACAAAAGTATTGCCCTTGGAATTGTGTACTGTGCGGTAGAGGGAAGCAAACCCGAGTGGAATGACTCGCTATACACAACACTAAGGTCCAATATCACAGAACTAGAAAACAGGGGGCTCGGTATAATTCTGATGGGTGACTTTAATGACACATAGGTGATAAGGAAGAAGGCATAGAGGGTGGAGGACAAGAAAGTCAACAGGAATGGAAGGAAGCTATTGAACTTCACAAATGAGCTCCGTCTGAAGATTCTGAACAGGGACGCGAGGTGTAAGGGGAAATGGACCTGGAAGAGGAACGACAGAAAATCAATAATCGACTACATTCTCACCGGTATTAATTTATGGAGGGAGGTGATAAGGGTAGAAGAGGGTGATGATGTTAAAATGGAGGTGGATAGTGATCGCAACTTGATTACAGTGACGATCAGGGCCGAAAAACTAGTTAAAAACAAAGGAAGCTTCAAGGAGATTTGGGAACTTAAAAAGGATGCTGACTGGGCGAAGTTCGAAGAAAAAATGAAACCAAAGCTTGCAACCGGCCAGGGGTGGGGAGAGGGCGGTGTCCAGAAGATGGCCGACACCATAGTTGCGAGCCTAGTGGAGGCAGGGGAGGAAAGTGTAGGAAAGATTAGGGTGCCAACACGGGAACTTGGGAACAGAGTGAACGAAGAACTGAAAAGGGCCATAAAGAGTAGAATACAGAAGTAGAAAACTCAAGGGGGCGGAAAGCAACGAGGCCACTGTAGCAAAGGAAGAATACCAACAAGCACGAAATAAAGTAAATAAGATTAAAGAAGACAATTGGAGAGTGCGAAATAACAGTCTTATTCTGATGATAAGAACCACAGAGGGTTGAGACGAACGTATTTGGAAATGAGTGAATAAAATTAACAAAGGAAGTAACCCACAGTATATTAAAGTAGATGGCAGAGTTACAGACGAGCAAGATCAAATCGCATTGGAACTAGTCAAGCACTCGGAAAAGATAAACGATAAGCGATAGGGCAGGGGGGGGGGGGGGGGGGGGACCAACCGGAGTGTCCGAACCAGGTCGAGGAAACTTTATCGAACTTCGTGTGCAGCGAAATTAAAACGGAGGAGATGCGAAAGGTGATCTCAAAATTAAGGGATGGAAAAGAGGGAGGGGTGGATGAAATTCCTAAAGAGTTTATCAAAAAGCGGGAAGAAGAACTCTTGGAAAGCCTAACTGCCCTATTCAATTTAGCCATAGAAAAACAAGAGGTCCCAAAGGAGTGGAGAGAAAGCAAAGTGACATTTATTCACAAAAAGGGGGAAAAAGATGTTTTGGATAACTATCGAGGGATCTCTGTCAGTAGCATCATTGGAAAAGTTTTCTGTAGAGTCCTGTATGGGAGATTAGAGAAGGTGATTGAAGAGAAGTCTTTTTTGGGAGAAAACCAGAATGGTTTCAGGAAGGGAGGAGAGTCACTGACCATCTTTTCACGCTATCCCAAATGGCAGAATCCGCGAAAGCAAAAACGAAAAAGATGTTTATGGCCTTTTTGGGTGTTAAAACGGCATACGATAAAGTATGGAGGGAGGGTAGTTGGCGCAAGCTGGGGGCTCTGGGCTTGGGAGGCGAATCTGTTGGAATTATGAAAGCATTATATAAAGATGTACAGCGTGAACTTAGCCTGGGAAACATTACAACAAAACTTGTGCCTATTGAGGTAGGCCTAAGACAGGGGTGTATCCTTTCGCCAATTCTTTTTGCATTCTACATCAAAGGTTTAGGAGATGAACTCCTGCATAGCGACGGGGAGGGGGGGGGGGGGGGGGTAGCAGTTGGGGACTTAAAGATCCCAGGGCTATTTTTGAACGCGATATGGTGCTAGTGTCAGAATGCGAAGAGGGGCTAGCGAAAATGCTGGGAATTGTTGGGAAATATTGGAGCAAATGGAGACTCGAACTTAATGAAAGCAAGAGCAAAGTTATACCTGTGGGCCGCAAAGTGGACCCCACTCGAGAGTTCTGCATTCCGGAAGGTAGCAGCAAACTTCTTAGTGTAGGACAGACAGGTGACGACGAGTATCTGGGGGAAAAATATAAGCATCACAGGAAGAGGCATCTACCGAAACCACACAAATAAATTGATTCTGAAGGGGAAGCGAATCCTGAACGAATTGCCACTTATAGGGAAAACAGTTTCAATAAAGTTTTCGTGGGGAAAACCATTTGGGAAATGGTGGGTCTGCCAAGTATAACATACGGTACGGAAGTGGTACCCCTAAACCAGACGGCTGTAAAGAGCTTTGGAAATCCTGCAGAACGATGCAGGCCGATGGTTAACGGGGTCGAGTAATGCCGCAGCGCTAGAAGCAATCATGGGTGAGCTTGGGTGGATGAGGATCAAGGACAGGATAGACCTATTGAAACTCGGTTATCTTAATTATTTGGCAAATCTCCCCGACAGCCGATGGTGTAAAGTAATGTTTTTCCTGAGAATTTTCAACTCAAATATCAAGACGGGGTAGATGGGCCAGGTGAGGGAGCTAGTAGAGAACTACTCATTGGAGATCTCGGACCTAGACGTTGGGGCAAACTAGGGTAAAGAAATCGTGAGAGAAAGGGTCATGGAGGATTGTAACCGTAATTGGCGAGAGGGGTCGAATCAAAGAGGTCTTTGGGTGGCCTGCGTGATAAAGAAAAAACTGGTTTTGAAGAGTACCTTGATGGCACCTTTGGAGGGTCACTGTTTTTCAAGCTGAGGTCGCGGTCCCTGGAGCTGAGGGGAAAATTGGGAAAAACAGAGTGAAAAGGAGTTCCAGATGGATAATTTGGGCGTGGTGGAGACCCTGAAACACTTTCTTCTAGAATGCCCAAAATACCAGTCTAAAAGAATAAGATTCACTGGGAGTATAATGGGGAAGTGGGATGGGAGAATGAAGGACATGTGGTTGGTGGAAGACTCAAAGGAGAGGGGTAATATGCTAATCGGAGAGATTGGGAAGAATGGGGCAAGGGATGTCATCAAGCAGTTCGTCTCCGAGTGTTGGGGAAGAGAAGAAGCGTGGGAATAGAAGGCAGTTGGGAGTACAGGGGTAACTAAGGCCTTCTCATCCGAGAATCGCGATAAATCAGCGGCCGGCCAAAGTGTTATTATTATATTATTATCACATCATCGGAGTAAGTATAAGGCTATCCACTAGAAAAAACCGATGTGTTTCTTTATACTGAACCAATCATGAGAATACAGCTATTCATAGACTTGAAGATATCGTAGAGAAGAAATGGAATTGGAAGAGGTGGAATGAAACGAGAATCAACCAGTACTATTCCAAGAAAAAATTTACGACTTGCAAAAGAAGAAGAACTGGAGTCAAAAAAATTTCACCATTAGCATTTGACGAAATTAAAAAAGCTTTACAGCGAATTCTGTGGAATGTCACCAGGGATACCATCCAATACACAGATTAAGAAGAGGTGAACGAGCCATTGTTACTAGAGATGATGTTAACGGAAGATGTAATAAGAATGGAATAATTATGACGGGATAGCTATTAGAGAAAAACAAGAAGCCGCCCTTTTCAGGACCATCACATATTGTAAAAGAGAAAAATCTTGATACACCCGCCCGCCAGTTTCACACGTGAGTCTTGTCGTTAAGCCTTAAGACAATTCGAGGTTTTTACATCGTGGTGAAAAAAATTGGAAAGAGAAAAAAGTCTAGATGTATACCATTGTAATCACAAAGTATGTAAATCACCTCAGAATAATGTGACTTTAACCAGTATGTATTGCATTTTATAAGTGGTGTACTGCAAAAACTGGGTTTGGATCACACAAAAGTTTTTCTTTGTTTTCGGAATTTATGCTTTGAACGTATTCTGAAAGTCAAAAAAACATATGTGTGGCAGATATACGTTGTGCTCTGTACACCAAATTATTTTTCTAACATGAATGTTTCACTTGCATAAATATTTTTTTCAGAAGAAAATAAGTTTAATGTACCGCAAAAACGTTTTTGTATTGCATGTAAGTCTTTTTTGTTTTTTGTTTTTTTTTTTCTGCTGACCTGGGGTAGCTTAAGTGATTACGTCTGACCATCGTCCGTCCATCCAGCACAATCTTTATATTATCGACTTCTTATAAACCACTGGGCCGAATTAAAACCAAATTTGATATGCACTTTCCTTATCATATGTCATTACAAATTTGTTCAAATCAACTTGCCCAGCACCATAGGGAAGGGGTGGGGAAAATGATTCAATTTAAAAAAAATTCTTCTCATGAACCAGTGGGAATAATGACTTGAATATAATTTGTTCAAACGAAGTTCGTGGAACAATATTTGCCTTCTGTAATGGGCGGGGCAAGATTTTTGGCCCCACCCAAAATTTCTATTTTCTGAACCGATTTAAACCAAATTTGGTATGTGGTATTATAGAGTCATAAGTACATGATTCATACAAAAACGTCTTCGTGTCCCCATGGTAAACCACAGGAGCTAAAGTAGAAATATTTTCAATTGGCCACATTTCCCAAACCACCAGGAACAGGGGGGTGGGGGGTGGGGGGGGGGGGGTTGGGGGATCATCAAAAATGCTTAATTAATATGTTTCTGAAAAATATCCCAAAAAGTCTTCTCCAGAACCATTGATAGCAAGCCCCTTGGTTCATATTTGGGCTCAATACAGTAGCCCGATTTTTAACTTGGAGCAATGTGTGAGGAAGAATCTTTAAAAATCTTCTTCAGAACCACCTGTTAGAATCTTTTAAGGTTTGGTGTACATCATTGCTATGAGGATCAAATTCAAGATTGTTCAAATCGAGTGACCCAGTTAATATTTGGGCATAAGTAATAACTGGTTTAGGAGCTACCTATCCAACAGGTTCCAATACGTCCAATATGGTGACAAAAAATCTGATTTAGCTAAAATAACATGTGGTGTTCCACAAGGATCAATACTTGGTCCAATACTATTTTTGTTGTATATTAACAATATCAGTACCGTAACATCGTTAAATCTTCTTTCATGCATGAATCGTCATCGTCAATCGTCATCAAACGTTGAGGTTCTTGCGGCACGTACCAATGATGAACTCAACAAAATATTTGAGTGGTGCTCAGCCAACCAGTTAGTTCTAAATGCAACTAAAACAAAATATATGTTGATAAACCCTACACCTAATAATAGGAAGACCGTCCATCCTAAAATTTCTAAAAACAACAAAAGAATTGAAAGAGTAGATCTCCATGAGGAAAAACAAATTTTAAAATTTCTGGGTATACACCACGGCGAAAATCTGTCTCACCAAGCCCACGTGTCTAAAGTCAGCTCCAAAATAAGATGGGCAAACTACGCACTAAACAAAGTAAAAAAGATATTACCACATGAAGCTCTAAAAACCTTATATTACGCCATAGTCCATAGCCATCCGGTATATGGTATCCATATTTGGGGCTCTTCAAGAACTGTAAGGAAACTTTTCAAACAACAGAAACGTTCACTCCGAATTATAAATAATAAAAAATATAATTCGCACACAGACCCTCTTTTCTTGAAAGACAAGATTCTTAAAGTGAACGACATGTTTGTTTACCAGGCCTGCCTTTTTATATTTGACTATAAACAAAACAACCCCCCCCCCCCCCCCCAGTCCCTGAATAATTACTTCAGCATTGTTCACAACCCATCATATATGAACATTAGACAAACGGGGCAATTACGGATACGCAAAACACGGACAAGGTCGTTGGATAAGTTGCCCATGTATGCGTACCCGAGGTTATGGAATGATCTGGGTGACGAATTTCATAGCTTGGGTAACCGCAATACATTTAAAAGAAAAACTAAAAGTGAAATTTTTGTCATCATATGCCGATAATGTCCAATGTAACAATCCATATTGCCCCGTCTGTAACGTGTAGTTACTTCTAATACAGACGCCATTATTATCATTCATAGGTTCATCTAAACTCTCCTCAAAATATCACCTCCCTCACCAGGTTAACCATTATCCACATCTTCCCCTTAATTTAAAACAATATTTTATCCAAGAAAGAGTAGGATCTTAGTTTAAAGTACATCTGAGTATCTCGTCCCATCCATCGTTTCTCATAGTGGCCTTCCGGGTGTGCTGAAAGTGGACTTAAATTAGTAGACTACTTATTTATATTAGGGGTCAGGGGTCAAGGCATGGTAAAAATTGTCTAGTCTCGAGTTAATATGCAATGTTGAAGATAACATACTCACTACAAGGGGATGACGGGTAGACAGCCAATCTGGCTATGTCATCTCCCTGTGGTATGTTCATTTGCACTATGTTTGGTAACAACAATTTTGTCATCTACCCTGTTATAGATGCACGTTTATACCGCAAACTAAAGAATCTAATCTAATCTAATCTTCCCGTGGGGCCCCAAATTTTAACTAAGTGCAATATGGGGAATAATCTTTCACAATCTTCATCAGATCCACCAGCCAGAATCTTTTGATATTTGGTATACAGCATCCTTAGAGAGGTTAATACTTTGGTTCATTTTGTTCAAACCAAGTTCTTGGATTTATATTTGGGCTCCATATCATTCATAGGTTCATCTAAACTCTCCTCAAAATATCACCTCCCTCACCAGGTTAACCATTATCCACATCTTCCCCTTAATTTAAAACAATATTTTATCCAAGAAAGAGTAGGATCTTAGTTTGAAGTACATCTGAGTATCTCGTCCCATCCATCGTTTCTCATAGTGGCCTTCCGGGTGTGCTGAAAGTGGACTTAAATTAGTAGACTACTTATTTATATTAGGGGTCAGGGGTCAAGGCATGGTGAAAATTGTCTAGTCTCGAGTTAATATGCAATGTTGAAGATAACATACTCACTACAAGGGGATGACGGGTAGACAGCCAATCTGGCTATGTCATCTCCCTGCGGTATGTTCATTTGCACTATGTTTGGTAACAACAATTTTGTCATCTACCCTGTTATAGATGCACGTTTATACCGCAAACTAAAGAATCTAATCTAATCTAATCTTCCTGTGGGGCCCCAAATTTTAACTAAGTGCAATATGGGGAATAATCTTTCACAATCTTCATCAGATCCACCAGCCAGAATCTTTTGATATTTGGTATACAGCATCCTTAGAGAGGTTAATCCTTTGGTTCATTTTGTTCAAACCAAGTTCTTGGATTTATATTTGGGCTCCATATTGGCGCCCAAATTTTAATTTAGTCCAATATGAGGAATAATCTTTAAACCTCTTCTTCTTCAGCAACACTATGCAGAATCGTTTTAAATTTGGTATACAGCATCCTAAAGGAGGTCAGATCTAAGTTTGTCAAAACCAAGTCCCTGGGTAAATATATGGGCTCTCTACTGGAGCCCAATTTTTACTTAGTCCAGTTTGAGAAATAATCTTTAAAACTTTTCTTCTCCAGAACCACTAATCAGAACCTTTTCATATATGGTATACAGAACCCTTACAGGGATCAGTATCAATGTTGTTAAAACCAAGCCCATTGGTTAATAATTGGGATCTCCATTGGATTACAAATTTTAACTTAATGAAATATAGGGAATAATCTTGAAAAATCTTCTTGTTCAGACCCACTACTTAGAATCTATTAATATATGGGTATATCGCATCGTTTGGGGTCAGATTCAAGTTTGTTCACCGCAAGTCCCCCAGTTAGTATTTGGCCTGCCGATGGGGGCCTGAATTTTGTCTTAGAGCAATATATGGAATAATCTTTAAAAATCTTCTTCTTCAGATCCACTGGTCAGAATCTTTTTATGTTTGGTGTACAGTATCCTTAGGTAGGTTAGATCTCATTGTGTTCAAACCATGTCTCTGGGTTAATATTTGAGCTCCTTGTTGGAGCCCAAATTTTAACATAGTCCAAAATGATGAATACATTTTTAAAAATCTGGTTCTTGAGATACAATCATATTCTTTTGATATTTGGTATAATTTGTATGCAGCATTCTTAGAAGGTTCAGATTCAAATTGTTCAAATAAAGTCCCTGGGTTGACATTTGTGTTCTCTAGGGGGTGGGGTAATTTTAACACAGAGTAAAACGGGTAATATTCTCAGAATCTTCTTCTCCAGAACCACCAGTCAGGATCTTTTGATATTTGGTATACAGCATCATTCACGTTTGTACATGTTATGTCCTTAGGTTGATATTTGAACTGTCTAGTTTTGCATTACTGAAAATCTGGGTATTATTTCTGTGGTAACAACCTAATACTAGGAAAAACAATCATCTGGCATGGACAACAGGGTTGTAAATAATTAAATAACTTCATTCCTCAGTAGCGTTCACCAACCATAGATGCTAATTAAATCCTTTTAATTGGTGGCATCTCTTTCTCTGGAAATATTGTTTCTAATTCATCTTCTACTTCATTTGTATCACCACCACACATTAAAATATCCTCATTGAACACTGGTAACACATTATCAACAGTTAGGTGAGGTATTAGGTTATGTGGTAACCACTGGTGAAATAATGTTTCGTTCTATCTGTTCTGGGTCTGGGTGAATTCCAAAGCCTATGGTAGTGATGTTACCCACATTAGTTGATAAGATAATGTTTTTCAATTCACATTCATTAATCCAATGTCTTTCTCGTGACAGTAAAACATGGGTCTCTATTTGGACATATAATGGCCAGCTGTCCACTGTCTTTGCAAATGAAACACTTGACCTCTAGGTTTTTTCATTAACTGGTAATGTTCAGTGATAACAGTTCTTGCTTCGTGCCATTTACTTGGTATCATCTCATAAAGTTCACTGACAAGTCTCCTAATTTGGACTGTAATGGAGGGTTTGTAGTTACTACTGTTTGGATTACTTGCTTTTTATATCTTGGATCTCTAACTTTATTCGTCTTTGCTTTCCAGCACACTGAAATTCAGTCTTATCCTCTTGGTAGTCTACAAGCTAGTGTAAGGAAAAGCTTAGCATCGATGGCCTTTTATACCCCATATCTTCGTATTAAGAAATGTTTTATGTAATTATTGAAATAAACCTAGTGCATTTTACCACATCACACTGGGTAAATAAATTGTAAAGATTTGCAGCTATTTAATGTTGGATTCATTTCCCAAGTGTGATGTGGAAAATGCGGTTTATTTCAATAAGTAGATGAAACATTTCGTCACACACACATGATTCCGATGTGTATAAAAAATACAAACATTTTTTTTTAGTTTTTTATTACATAAAATGTCAAAGTAAAACATTGAATAGGCAAGATGTCTGTACCCTTGAATCCTACATGTCCTGTGTACGTATCAGAACGTACAAGACTTTCGAGTTGTAGTATGACAACAGATCCTATTTTACAATCCAAGAATGCAGAATTAGCTGAAGCTGAACTTTTCTATGTGGGATATGTTAAAGTAAAATGTTTCCTCTGTGGACAAGGTTCAGTGCATTGGGAACCTAAAGATATTCCTTTACAACAACATATTAAATTCTTTCCAGATTGGTCTTATTTCCAACTTATTAGAAATTGTCAAATATACAAACACCATCATGTATGTGAACGTCTCCAGATAAAATATTATCAGTGATGGATAATGGATACAGTTTAGAACAGATATTTTTAACCGTGAAAAAATATGACAAATCTCTAAATGATATTTTGGATTCCATTTTTTTTTTTTTTTTTTTTTTTGATTTCACTCATGATATTAGAGGATGTTAGTGCATCATTTAGCGTTATAATTGCAAGAAAAACTACACTAGCAAATAGATTTAAATAGAAGTTAGATAAAAGGTTCACGCAAGGTCCTAACTGACCAGATGTAAACATTAAATCTGAGACAGTAAAGGAAATAAATCAGTAACCATTTTATTTATTCCAACCATGGATCTGGCAAGAAGTCTTTTAGAAAAACAAAATGTACCAAGCAATAACGAAAAATGCTATTCAAAATCAATTAGAAAAATGAAGAAATGTATATTGATTTTTTTAATGCACTAAACATGATGAATGCTTTTTATAAAGACAATTTACGGTTAACTGGACAAGAGAGTAGTGTAGAACAGGGGATATGCACCCACCAAATGTTTGGCACAGATCGAGTCTCACCAAAAACTTAGTTTTTTCGAACAAATTGCGTTCATCATGATCAAATTGTATGGACTTGCTCGATGCGACACGTCCACGTTCACATCATCACTTTTTCTTAATTCTTACAGTGGGTGATGTTAGACGAAGTGTCATGGGTTCAATGTTCGATTTCTCTAACGGTTAACATTGGGCTGGTTAAAAATTTCGACGGAATTTTAACAAACTCTAAAATTCCCTCCATTAAAAAGTCACTTTTTGGTGGGCTTGTAAATCTGACAATGATCATTCTTAGGAAAACATTCATCTTTTTGCAGAGGGAACACAGACCCGCCATTTAGGTGAGTTTTTTTGACAGAATACCACCAAAAAGACACCACTGATGCGGATGAAAGACTAGCAATCCAACGTCGATTCCTATGGAAAAACGAAGTCTGAATCGAGCGGCGAATTTATTGGTGGGCCCGAATTCACCAGCAATGATGTAGTGAGGTTTTTGGCAAGGAGAGATCGATCGCTCATGGAGTTTAAACACGTGAGGTGGACCCACTCTGGTCCATGATTATATAGATATTATGAGTTGGGAGACGGATGATAAAAAATTGTTTGACCAATGAAATAACAGAATTATCGACCAATCAGATTAATGTATTCCTATTGTGTTTCTTTCCCTTTACTTTCTATACTAATTTTTCTAACTTTAACCTATAATCCTATAAGAAACAAACACAAACCCTAACCAAGAATGAAAATATGGAGAAAAAAATTCTGTGACGTCATGACGTTTTCAAAAACGTCCATCACATATAAATAAATTCAACAACTTTGTGACATCAGCTTCATTCCATTTTTATAACAAAATTTAATAACCGTTTTTGTTATTAAAGAAAAAAAACTGTAAAAGAAGTTATATATTCACAAAATTTAATAACTGTTTTTGTCATTAAAGAAAAAAACTGTAAAAAAAAAAAGTTGTTATTTTATATATATAATAAGAAGTAAAAAAAAAACAAAAAAATATTTTTACAATTAATAATTATTATCATTAAAAAAAATACACTCACAAAATTTAATAACCGTTTTTGTCATTAAAGAAAAAAATTGTAAAAAGAAAGTTGTTATTTTTTACATGTATAATAAGAAGTAGAAAAAAAACCAAAAAAAATTTTTTTTACAATTAATAATTATTATCATTTAAAAAAATAATCATTCATGAAATCGTCAGTACCTAAACAATCCATATTAAAACTGAAGAGAGTCAAGAGATATTTGAAGTTCGGTAGTAAAATTTATAGACTACAATCGCTCGGTGCCATCAAATTGAAGGACATGAAGATGAGTGGATTGAGAGAGGAATATGACAAATATATATTGCTTTTGAAATTGAACGAAACTGCCCTGGATTTAATGTACGAGTGTCAAGACGATCTATTAACCATTCTCTCGAAAAAGATAGAAAATTTTGATGCAGACAAACTGTCGCTAATCTATGGGAGTAATATATATCCGAACATCTCTAAAGACGTGGTTGACAAATTAAATCTGAGCATCGAGGAAGAACGGACGTTTGAGAGGGTGAATCTAGTTTTCCCAATG